>JANRMT010062791.1:56535489-56717644 GCA_026402145.1 Polypterus bichir lapradei | reverse complement strand
TATTTGTTCAAGTTCTATTTAAATTTTAAATAGAAGGAATTTTTATTTAGTCGACAGAAATATCTTTGGTAGGAATGGTAAAAACAGACAGGAATATTATTCTTGAATAAATCAACTCAAACCTTAAACAACTTATAATATTTTGCTCTCCATAAAAATATATCCTGTCTAAATTATACAAGTTAGAAATAAAGTAAACGCTAAAAGAACAAACATTCAAATTTCATTTGCATAAGCACAGTCCTTCACCCGTGAATATTTACCCGTGGCAGTGTTTCTATTGGATTGCCGCTGACGGACGGCCTTATATGGGCAGGCACTAAATTACAAACGCTAGCGGCAGCCTGTCTATGAACTTAATTTAAAGTTTAGGTTTACATCGTGCTTTGTTTCCGAAGTAGCAGAACTCATGAATATGGTTGTATATGTCACTCGCTAGCTTCTTATTGTTTCGCTGCCTTCTCAATTATATAATGCATGTTTTCTTCAGCGCTTTTTGGGGCTCTTCCTGGTTTTCTATAGATAGATAGATAGATAGATATGAGAACAACACTCATATCAATGACAAAACAATTACATTAACAATCATGTTACGTTATTTTTAAAATTTTTCCTTTTCTTTTTCATACCTTCTTTAACACACTACTTCTCCGCTGCGAAGCGCGGGTATTCTGCTAGTGTATATATATATATATATATATATATATGTATATATACACACATACACATACATACAGTACAGGCCAAAAGTTTGGACATACCTCCTCGTTCAATGTGTTTTCTTTATTTTCATGACTGAAGGCATCAAAACTATGAATGAACACATGTGGAGTTATGTACTTAACAAAAAAAGGTGAAATAACTGAAAACATGTTTTATATTCTAGTTTCTTCAAAATCGCCACCCTTTGCTCTGATTACTGCTTTGCACACTCTTGGCATTCGCTCGATGAGCTTCAACAGGTAGTCACCTGAAATGGTTTTCACTTCACAGGTGTGCCTTATCAGGGTTATTTAGTGGAATTTCTTGCTTTATCAATAGGGTTGGGACCAGCATTATATATATATATACAGTGTGTGTGTGTGTGTGTGTGTGTGTGTGTGTGTATAATAACAAAAAGTGATACTTCTTCAAAAAACATCAGAATATAAACTAAACACATCTAGAATAGCTTAACACATCTTGCATTCTTGGACTCTGTGAGTGAGTTGGCAAGAGAGGGAACAAGAAGTGGTTTTGTGCAGGGCTGCTGTTTTTATAGCTTTATTATATTGTGCAACTAAACTGTAAACAGCTGAAGATCTGATCAGGATGTGAAAAATTCAATGTTTGTTGATATCTAAATGTGTAATCACCATGCTATAAATTAAATTCTGGTCAGACGTAATGTACTGATAATGATTTGAAAGGAATAATTTAGGTGGCAAACTCCAAAATAATGTTAAAATGACAGCTTCTCTGTATTTGGAGGGTTAAATGAGACAGAATAATTTTTCAGCCTTCTTTAACAGCGGCTGGCACCATGTGCAATGTGGAAAAAAGGATGGCAGACTGCTTCAGCTTGGCTCAATACTATAGTGGAAAAAGTCCCTATGTATTAAAACAGATTTGAATTTGGAACAGAAAAAAATATATATCCCAAAAAGGAAACTTTGACTTCTTCAGCACAATACATCATTTTGTTGACTTGGAGGGTAATTATTGTCAAGGCAGCTTCTTTCTCATAATCCCAATCTGCTGTAATGAAGCATACAAGAAAACAATCTTTGCTTGGATGAATTTAACAAGTGCTGCTAAAGTTCCTTTCATCTGTTTTTTTTACTGCATAGAAAAGAAGAATGTCTGCTGGTACACTTGCTAAATGTGTCACGCATCATAACTACACATGTGCTGCCTGGCTAACTGCCATACCTGCAGTTCAATATGATTTATCAACATTCAGTCAGATTCATTCCTTTTTCATAATACTGCTTGCTATTTAAAGTACTAGCTCAAAGTCTGACCTTTAACAAGGTTGACATTGAAGATGAAAAACAGCAAAAAATAATTGCGACTTAAATAATTATTTATTTTTGTATATGACATAATGGGTATTTTTTCACAAAACTCTTGTCTTGCGAGGTTGACTGAAATTTGTAAACACTAATAATGATTTCTTTTTACTGTTTTAAAAAACTGCGGAGGGTTGGCACCCTGCCTGGGGTTTGTTTCCTGCCTTGCGCCCTGTGTTGGCTGGGATTGGCTCCAGCAGACCCCCTGTGATCCTGTAGTTAGGATATAGCGGGTTGGATAATGGATGGATGGATGGATGTTTTAAAAAAGTACAGTGAAAATGTGTTTGCTAAAATAAATGGCAACAGGTTTAAATGTTTGTCCTTGGAGTTACAACAGCAGCAAAATATTTAGTATGGAGAGGTTAAAAAAAAAAAAAAAAAAAAAAAAAAACACACCCCCTTAGCTATGCCTTTAGACCTTCATTTAATTGAGATGCTCGATTCTAGCCAATGTCTGGCTTATCAAATCATTTCTCAGTCACATGATGTGAAGAGAATAGAGAACAAGTGGTACACTAGTCCTCCTTTCTTTTCTTCAAGCTCAGAGTCTATTATCTCATCATTATTTAACCATGCCCCATCTTCTGAATTCTGATATTGTATATGGCTTTCAGGATGTTTTCCCCGACGTTTTCGTGACCTCTGTCTGATTTCTAAACTTGAATTTTGGCATGTGGACTGTGGACCATCAAGGGGCCTAACAGCCATCCAACCTGACGGGGCCATGGCCGCCCGTCACAGGACATTAAATTACTATTTTTAGCTTTCACATGGTTACACAGCCTCTGTGTTTCTTCTGTTTAAGCCCTGCATCTACACTTTGATTTACATTTCTAGCAGAGCACACACAGCTCAGCTCACTGTATTGTTGACTTCATCATACAAGTCATTATGAGTGGAATAAATTCTATGAGTGAACACTCTTAAAGCGTCAGTTGGTCAGAGGAAGCCAGACAATCTCAGCTAGCATAAAATTGCAATATATAATATTTTTTCATTAATCTTGTGCCATTGTGGGTTGACATTTAAGCATATAAATAATTACGTATCTATTGAAATATATTTTTTGTAAACATTTATAGGCTAAAGTGCTTTCCCAACAATCTGGGTACTTAAGCACATTTTTTCCTACATACACTATATGAGCCAATGACAGTGTACCTGTGTGTTAGTGTGCAAATATTATTACTATTGCACAACACACAAGATCTTTCTAGCCTCCATTCCGTTAATACTGTATGTGAACAACATTAACATTAAAATCTGGTAATAATAATAAAAAATGGTAGTACTTGTGAAAAAAAAAAAAAACTACTTAATGGATTTTATTTTCAGTTTTTTTTTCCACTATCTTGCTCTCCTTCATTTGTTATCTGGAAGAGCACTCTCATTTTAACACTGCCTTTATACCTATGCGTTTAGTTTAGTTTAGTTTAGTTTAGTCAACTTTATTGTCATCTCTGCTATAAACTGTACAGGTACATAGAGAGACGAGACGACGTGGCTCCAGGTTTTTTATTACCAATTTGAATTCAATTCTGTCATGTAAGCTTTTATGAAAGCAGGGCTACTATTGCCTCAGGTCGATTGTTACTGCTATAGCTATATTAAGAGATTGGAATGGGGTGTTCGTTAGACATTCATCTATGTTTGCATAGATGCCACTAAGCGATTGCCATAGGAACTGAAGTGTAATGGAGTAGAATCCCTTCTGGGTTTTACACATCAAAAAACAGAAACATATGTGCTATTTGATTATTGTCAAGCAGCTTCCCCATCTCAAAAGGAATAATGGGTATGAAACACTATTTACAGCATGAAAATAATAAACATGAACTATGTGAATTATAAAGTGTGGTGTGTGTGTGTGTAATTTGCTAACAACCTGTAATGCATCCTCAGCCTCTTGAAGAAATGGATGAACATATACAACACTACCTATGCAAAACTTCTATTAAGTGTACTGGTGTACTGATAAACCTGACAATTTAATGACACCAAAGGTAGTTCAGCGTATGCACTCACACACACACACAAACATATCTGCAGCCACAAAACGAAGGAAGGTTTTATCATTCAAGAGACAGTACTTTGCAAATACAATGCAATTAAAAGGTAGTAGTAAGTTTTGTTTACAAAACCAGGCTTGGCTGAAACTAACCTAGGCTTGCTACTCTCACCATCTCAACACCCAAACCTGAATTGGGCAAGGAAGTTTAGGAAACAGGTGGATTAACAGGATATATGAACACATAATGTGTCACATTTAAGTCAAAGTTGTTTATTTTTAATTTTATTTATAGCAGTCAAAAATATAGTGTACACATTGTATATTTTGGTAATATTTCTGAATATCAACCACAATACAGTACAGCTGTAAAATAACACATTTTTATATTTTTCTTTGTTCAGCACTGAAAATGTTAGTTGGCTTGATAGGGCCACAACTGTAACTTTTTTTAGCAATTAAAGTAGTCCAGTTTTAAGTGGAAGTGTTATACATTATGTCCACAATCTGTGTAGCCACTGACAAATTTCTGAATAGATTAAAAATAAAAAAATAAGGTTATCCCTGTTAAACCTTTGCTGGTTTCCTTTCTACTTTTTGCATGAACATTTATCTGCACTTTACAAATAGCAATGGTACAGAAAATCTTTGCAACTTTAAGGAAATGAAGAGAAAAACCAATACCAGAAATATAGGATATTCTCTCTCCCAAATAGAAGTGCCTGTTCTGATCACTTCTTTGTACTACACAACCCCACTTGCCTGTCCTATTTGGATGGGGCTGCTCATTCTAACTGAACCCATTCTGCCACTCCATCTCAATCAGTTTTACCCTTTCAGCAAAGGTCGTTACACAATGCTTTTTTTTTCCTCACCCTGAGTAAGGACCCAACCATCAGATTTTGGTCTTTGACTGCCACTGGGCCCTTAAGACCCAGCAAATGCTAACGTGATAGGTTTCTAACTAACACTTAAAAATGCAAGTTTAAGTTACCCAGTTATAAAAGAATATTTTTGTTTGCTAACACAATAATTATTAATTGATAATATGATAATATGCTAAAATATTAATAATTACCAGCATTGTTACCCACTACGCATCCTAAAATGCACTTAAATCACATTCCTTATGCAAAGCCACTTTCAGCTAAATACAAATTTGAATGCTATATCTGCTTAAAAAAAAATTATACAAGTTTGACAATTAACAGAGATATGCTATATCCCAACATACCAGACCCTTGCAATGTTAATGAGCAACCAAGTACATTTATTTGTTTGAACATCAATGAATTAACAACCTTCTCTGGAAGATTCCATTTATTGGTCATTTATGTGTGTGCCTTTCAAATGCAACCTGCCTCCTTTACCAGTATTACTCAGACAGAATAAATGCAGAAAGACAGACTGCCGACTTTTAAGTAGAGCTCTTGAATGGAATTACAGTTCATCAACAATTTATTTCTTCAATAGCCCAAAATCACAAAAAAGAATGCCTTGATGGACTTTAACAGGCCCTGTTTTCTGACATCCCCCAAAGCCTTGAATCTCTTAAGACAAGAAATGAGCAAATCAACTAAGAATAAAAAAATAAAAAAGAACAGAAGCAAAAAAGATAAGCCTGTAAATTTTTAGACTCCCAAAAGATTACTTTAAGTCTGTACCTGAGAGGTGGACAGTAAGCTCTACATTACTGCAGGAATATTTCAATTATGAAATAAGAGGAATAAGAAATAAACATGCCTCTAGCTATGTTTTCCCAAGTTTCTGTAATTTTTCATTCATCCATCTTGGTATTCCAAGCCAAATTTTACATCCTTCAACCCATTCGTTTTTTTCTCTTGCGCCCTATTAGTCCGTTACTTAATTCTATATGCTATATAATCAGTCTTTCTAACCATTAACATGTCTTTTTCTGTAATGCTTTCTACCTTCTACAATATCCCTAGAATTTACTTTTGAATACATTTCCATTTAATGCCTATATTAATTTGATGCCTAGTAGCTTTTATTGTTTATCAGGTAGGACAAATAAACATGCATTTAAAGATTTTCAACACTAATTTCAATCAATATAACACTCCTTTTTCCATTTTCTTTGAAGACGATTTAACAAAAAAAGTTTTTTTTTACTTTTTTAAATCTAGAATTAGATACTTAAGATGGCAGCAAATTAAACATTTTCTTCATGTCTGAGATTTTATATAATCTGCTTTAAGCTAAACTGTTCGTGCAATTGTAAATGGTTTGTTATACCTGTTGCATTAGTTTATTGCAAAAAGTCACAGTAATGCATTAAGAAAAATCTTAACAGTGCAGACTTTCAAGAATCTTTGTGTCATAACATAATCCAGTTTGACTACTTGCTATCCGCTTCTTAATTAGCTGATTAAATACACAATATAAAGTAGCTACTTGCAAAAAAAAAAAAAAAAAAAAAAACACAAACACACACAAAGATACAAAAAAATAATATCTTGACAGTATTTCCTCCAGTAATGTCTCGCAATTAAAGAAACGTCTGCCTATGTCTTATGACTGCTTTTTGCATATTCAGAAGGCAATTAAAGGCTGAATAAATGCTCAAAAATGGTTCTGCGTAGACATTAAGATAAACAATACTGACATTTTAAATATGCATGAATCATTTAAATCAACCATGTGTGATTTTAGCCCTTGTCCTAAACTGAATTAATTTTCTCTTCGAATCTTCGAGAAGCATTGAGACCATTTTTTTTTGTCCTTGCAAAGTACCATCAATGTATGCAGGAGGTGTGGTATTAAAAGACATACCATTAATATGACATTTGGCTGCTGAGGTAGGAAGTACAATCGTTTGATGTCTGCTAGCTTTACAAACTTTGTGTGTTGTGAATTTGGAAATGGTAATGGGATATAAAAATTATTTTGCAACTGCGTAAACAACTCTAGCAAATTAACAAATATCTATATACTTATCCAGGCACTATATAATGCAGATATTCCACTATATTATTGTCCTTCAGTATTACAGTTCAAATATGTACAGTAATTTGTAACTGTATGATGGCACTCTGAAAAACCTCTTCAGTATAACAATACATGGCATAATTATGAATTATTATAAAACTGATGTTGAGCCATACAAATACAGGCAGTCCCTGGGTTACGTACGAGATAGGGACTGTAGGTTTGAACTTAAGTTGAATTTGTATGCAAGTCAGAAAAGGTACATTATTTTAATAAATGCTACTGTTGACTGACTGTAACCAAGTGCTCTGCCAATAAATGGAGTTTCACCTCTCTCTGACCTTTTTATTATTTCTACTTTATTTTCCATAGTGATGGTTTTTCTCTTCTTTACTGTATCACCAGCACTTGAATCAGATTTTTGTTTCAGAGACATTGTTGAAGGGTGAAGACAAAAGGTTAAGATGAGCTCTTCTGCACAGCATTGTACACACTATCACAGCAGGAAGGAAGCCCACGTCAGCACATCTGGTGTAATGACGACAACGTAACAGTACAAGCAGGCTTGCTACTGAGAATGAATGGGGGCAGCAAGCGACGGTTCACCACCCGCCCTCCACACAGTCACCTCCAGTTGCATATATTATGCTGCCTGCAGCGTCCGCCAACTGAGAACAAACAGGGTGAGGCCAAAGGCGGATAGTGAATCGCCCACCACTGCCTCCATTCAAAAGGCAGCCACCTGACGCACACTACAATGCTGCCCCCCGCCGCCCCATTCAGCCTCAATGGCCTTCATTCAGCCACAACCGGGTCACCGCTTGCAGTATCACCAGCCGCCCACCGAGAATGAACGGGGCAGCCGTTCAAGGTACACTGCAAGGCTGTGTGGTGGGCAGGCAGTGAAACGACCCCCTCCGCCCCATCCAGCCTCCGTCCAGTCGGGAGCAGTAGTTGCGGCGGTGTGGTGGGTGGGCAGCAAACCGCCCCATCAAGCCTCCGTCCTGTAAACGAGTGGTAGCTGTGGCCCTGGTGACTATGGATCCCAGGTCACCGCTTGCCGCGCACCCACCGCCCCATTCATCAACCAGAGCTGCCCGAGGGACACTACACTGCGCAAGCAGCGAAACCACCTCCGCTTGCAGCGTCCCAAGGCCAAAGATGACGGAGCGGCAGTTACTGAGGAGCCTGTGTCGGGTCCCCCAGACAGATGAAGGAGCAGCTGCGGCCCTGTCCGCAAGTCATATGTCAGATGACTGTAACTCAGGGACTACCTGTACATAAAAACAGAAGTATGAAAAGTATTGTGTGTAATAAACAATTACTTTTTCAGGATAATTTGTTAAAAACTATCATATAGTGGTTCACTGATTGGATCATTCTTAGGAGTCCTTGCCATTATCTGTGCATACTTTTTTTTTTTTTTTTTTTTTTTTTTTTTTTTAATTCCACCATTTCCTCAGGGGTTTCCTCTTATAACCCAGACAGGCATGTTCCACTGATTAGCGACTCTAAGGATCATATGTAAGGGTGGGTGGGTGTGTAAGAGTTAGCACGTACACCCTTGCATAAGGTTGCTTTTTCGTTTATGCCCGGTGTATCCAAGACAGACTGTTATAATTGAACAAGAAATTAATTCGAGGAGTTCATAGATTTATCCTGGGTTAATTTCAAAATTTTGACCAAATGCAAGATTGCCAAGCATCGGCAGACTAACTAACAAAGACACTGATAATTTAATATAATTTCACACCATACAGGATCTTAAGAGATCATGCAGAGAAATCATCTCTGATGAAAGCATCTGCAATAATACTCTTCATGTCAGGTCAGCCAGGTGAAAAACACATGCATTTCTTTAAATAAATTACTATGATTGTTAAAATGGCACAACTAATTAATTTACTAAAACTTATTTGTGTCAATCTAATATCAGACAGTAGCAGTGGTAATGATTCAGAGGAAGTCAATATTCTCACTCTGCATAGTTATACAGTATATAAATAAAATTCTAAGACTTGTGTGTCTGTCATACAAAAATCTGCAAACAATTCGGCTTTCATCCTATGTCTTTATCAAGAGCTTATGACTTATGACACATAGCTCAACCCCACAGCAAGACTCTTCGCCAATGGAAATTGGGCTTTGGTTCCTTTGTATAGCAAGTGAAGGTGCAGGCACACACCATGCCTGATATAGACACAAGCTCTGTGCATGTACGCAGCACTAACAGTAAAGCACATTGCACAACCAGACTGATTTTATTGCTTTAGATATGCTCTAAAAAACTTTAATGGAAGCAAATATTTTTCTGAACAAACTAAAACAAGGACACTTTAAGCCAGATATTTGAGAGCACAAGCAAAGTATAACTTATTGAAGGTGGTTTAGAACCATAGACCAAAGAAGATAAATAAGACCTGGAAATAGACTAACTAAAATGTTACTAACATCAAAGCTTGCATATTATAAAAAAAATACGATTTATCTTAATGGTTGCATTATTTTTAATAAAGGACATTATTTAAGTTTTACATTGATCACGTACAGGCAGGAATGTAGGTCAGGAAGCTTGGACTGACTTCACATGTAATCATCTTCCTCTGCTAAAAAAATAAAACATCTGGCAGTTCATACATGGCATCAAATCAGCCGAGTCCTGCCAAGTTCACAGTTAAGAATCCCTTCATTAAATTTAACTGGCATGGGCCTCCGTTGCTGCTGCAACTTAGTGCAGGCTTCAGTGGCAACACCCAAAGATTTAAATAAGTCCAGACACTTTGAGGGGGAAACAAAAACACACATTTTTCTACAACTAACTAGACAAGTGCCTACACACTGTGTGGATTTAAATAGTGACAATGGCATTCTTTGAGATACAATATTTCTAAATAAATAAACAAAACAAAAAAGTAAATAAAAAACCAACATACACTAAACGTAAAAGCACAAAAATATATTAAATGCATTTAATTATAGGAACAAAATAAAAAGTTCTGAATTTAATGAAAGATGCATATCTCTGTTGACATTCTTTTTGCCAGTCAGTTGCAAGCCCCTTTACTTCCAATCTAAGCTTTGGCAGGCAACATAGTCGTCTAAGCTTTGGCAGGCAACATAATCATCTGTCCTCCCTCAAATCCCTGGTTTTCAATTTATTACTTCACCTTGATTAATGTAAAAGCCCATATTTTGTTCTTTTCTATACTAAACACTGCCCAATTGGTTCTGCTTCCTGACATACCATACCACTAAGTCTAGAGGGGTACTACAACTACCAAAATGTTTAGAAACGCATTTGATTACTAAATCAGAATAAAATTTAGAGCCACTCACTAATTAATCTATCATAAACATAGCTTTGAAATGTGGAAGGAAACCAGGTGAACCAAGGAAAAAATGCATGCGGGCAGAGGGAGAAAGTACAACATAGACACAGTCAGTAATCTGGCAGGAAGTAAGGCCATACTTATTATTAAATATAATAAAAAAAACAAAAACAAGCAAAGTGCTGCCATGACAGGCATTATCCAAAAGCAACTCTGAACTTGAATTAAACTCTTGATATAACTGAACCAGCCCTTTTAATTAGCTTGTTAATTCAATGGGTTTCTCCCGAAATGATTTTTACCAGCCAAGCACATCACAGCAAAACAAAATTGCTCTGCCAATCACTGTGCTGTGGAAGATGTGAAGAATGTCACCATTCACATTAAGGGAACACAGTCTCCCAAGCAAAAAAGAAGAAGAAAAGTCTTCTCTACCCTTTCTTATACAGTTCCTGGGTATTACAAGACCAATCCAGCTTGTCACTGATGTGAACCATAAAGTACCTGTAACAATACACCACCTCTACATCTACTCCATGAATAGTGACCAGACATACAGGCTCTTTAGTACATTGAAGTGAATTACCAGCTGCTTTGTTTCACTGACAGTAACTTGCATACAATTCTTACTGCACGAAGAAACAAAGTTTTCTACCTGACTACTATATTGCCTCATCCCCCTTATCAATACCCCCAATAAGTGCAGAATCTTATCAGTTCTGCAAACGACATGACCTGGTTTTATATTTGTAATGTGAAGTGTAAAGAGTGAACAGAAAGGGAGACAGGACTGTTCTTTCCTACATGCTGGACTTCCAACACTCATACAAACCTGGGAGGTAGCCAAGGTTTTCAGTTGCTGGCAATCTTAAAATAACCAAAACATAGATTTGGAGGATGTTTTGCAATGCAGGTCCTCAGGTTCTAGAACCTTATTTCCAGAATGAGAACCCATTCAGTCTTTTTTTTTTCCTTCCATCTTAAAGATATGTTTCTTACTTTATTTATTTCAAATCTCCTTTTGGCAATGTCAACTTTGTTTTGGGGAGTACCTACTTATTTTTCTGAAATGTTACACACTATGGTTAACTTTTATTTAACACAGTTCTTTTTATTTCAATGCACATTGTTTTTGACTTCTTCCAAAGTACATTATAAGAAGTACTTTTAAATTCAAAACACAATTGTGAATATGCTCCCATAAATAGCATGTCAGTCACCATTTGTGAATCAACTTTCAGATTGTCACTGCTCACTCCATGCTATATGCATAATATGCTTGCCCTACACCAGGGTGGTTTTACCTAAAGTGGAAAATAAATACTGCCACCAAATGTGTCATGCCCAATCATTAGTCTCAATAGTAAATATCTTAACCTGATTTGGATCTGAACTATGTGGAGGTATTATTATCAAAGAGGCATTATTTACTCTGACTTTCAACTCCTTACTGCAAAGGATTAGACTTTGTACACCACTATGCATAATACTAGACATATCTAAAAGGCTTCACGGTAAGAAGGCTGGTGTGCACGTCCCAGATGTTGCCTGTATGCAGTTGGCATCCTCCCCATGTCCAGGTGGGTTTTCTCCAGGTCACTTGTTTCATATTATTAGAAGTTTATTTTGAACCTGCTTGATCCAATTCAGGGCAGAAAAGGCTAAAGGTTATCCTGGGAGCATTGGTACATAGGTGGTTAGTCCACCAGTCAGCACTATCAAGCACAAAGCACCATGCAGGCAAAAAAAAATTATAGTTAATAAAGGAATACTGCACTAATCGTTAGACTGGGTTTCTATGTTGGATGACCAAAGATTCATTTTCTCAATAATACAATCTTGATACTGCAATTATTTAGTTTCACTTTGGTTTCTTTACTTCATATTCACCTCTTTAATATATTACCATGTTGCATTTGCTGGTTTAGTTTTCCTGAACAACATACATTGTAAAGTTGTCTGTATGAACATTTATCACATTACAAATATCTCAATGAATCAAACATACAAGTATAATACGTTTCTTATCTGATGAATTGTGTGGTGTAAAAACAATTGAAGGCATCGCTTTCAGAATATGTAAGTTGCTGTTATGTTGGGTTGCCTGGTGGACAAGTGGTTGGCATAGACAAAATCATGACTCAAAGTAACAAAGTAAAGGAAAACTGGCACCACTGGTTGGGGAGATATGTCTTGTGATGTGTATATTGTCAGTTGTGTACCAGTGAAAGAAAGTAATAAGTGTAACCAGGAAATTAGGTAATGTTCCCCTAAGACACTGAGCAAGTTTCACAGAAGTGAAAATAATGTCTAACACAGCATCAAAAATGAGAAAGAAGCCTTAAATGCTGGGAAGGATGCTAGAACTCCCCCTTACTGCTAAATGACACCAACACAGCTTCAGGTCCAGAGAGATTTATGGTACAACAAATCAAAGCTATGTCAGCGATTGAACCAAAATGTACTTATTTCAAGTGAAACGTGCACTTTCTGCACTGCTTTAGAAAAAAATGCCATTTTCTATACTGACCCTAGGAGGGTATTTTCCTTTTATCAGTCATACTGTACTTATGGACATGGATCACTTATGGCATATAATTAATAGTGTTCATTAAAAAACCCAAATGTAATTGCAAGCACTTCCATATTACATGTTTTAATCCAAATACAATGTAAAACAAAGCCAGATATTAAACATTGCTGCAGTTTTTTTATTACGAGGTAGTGTTTAAATGTTCCCAGAGTCCTATCTAGTGTTGCTTCCTGTGTTTTAGCTGACTTGGCTAGGTATGCAAGAAGATAACAGCACTCTGAAGGAAACTAATGTATGAACACAGAAATGCAGGTTCATAAAATGGATTGATAAATTGTGACTGGAGGACATTAGTTTTATTTAAAAAATTCTTCAATAACCACGACCAAAGCAACATAATATAATTGCACTGATAAATTTACATGTACCGTCCACTGTTTGACATGATGTCATTTACAATCATAGTAAAACAATGCAAACACAATGCACACATCTTAACACATCTTTTCAGTAGTGAAATGAACATTTATAACCAATCAACTGCTCTAATAATACTTATTTTATTAATGAATGCTGCTAATATTCCAAGACATATCCCAAGACATATCTCATGCTTTTACATGCATTGCAAATGAAATTGAACATTTATAACCAATCAACTGCTCTGATAATACTTATTTTATTAATGAATGCTGCTAATATTCCAAGACATATCTTAAGACATATCTCATGCTTTTACATGCATTGCAAATGAAACTGATGTTGGAGAATATAACATTTTAGAGGTAAGGAGAACACGCTTAAAAGACAGTGAAGTATTTGGGAGTTAGTGTTTTAGATTTTGTAAACAGGAAAAAATTACAAATGCAACATAAGGTACTGACATCTGCAAATATGGAATACAAATATTACAAAACTGGAACAAGGGTGAGCTTTGTAGGACTTGCTTTCATGTTATCCACATAATCAACCTTAAATTTTATTTCATAAAGGTAATTTACCTCTGTTGCCAAGGTGACAACAGCTCAAAGGGTTTCCTAGAATAGGGCATGATTTAAAAATTGCATCGACCAAATGTACTCTCTTATAAGACAATAGCCTTAACATTTTTTGCTTATCAATGCAACATAAAGCTATATGGCTTGAACTGCCTCAGTGCTCATTCTGAACACCCAAGCTCTAGATGTATAAAAAAAGTACATTTTTGCTTCTTGCGTTGTACCCGGTTTAGCCATGACATATGGGACACTCAAACGTTTGTGACAATAATCAAACATCAGATAGGTAAACCTCATTGAAAACTGTACAGTGGTTTGTAGAAGTATCCAATCCCCTTGAAAGTCATCATTTTCTGCATTACAAAAGATCTGCACACATTTATCCATTCCATATTTTTGATGTGAACTCTTATGCTGTAACAATATATTTCCAAAGTCAAAATAAACAATTTTCTGTAGATATTTACCTGAAGAAGAAAAACTATTTATAGTATGTCCAGAACCCTTTTGTGGCAATAACAGCTTTAATTCATTTGGGGGAAGTATGTACCACATTTGCACATTGTTCAGGAGCGATTCTTTCTCATTCTTCTTGGCAGAAATAGAGATTCTTCAGGTTGGTGGGATGATGTCTCTGGACAGCAGATTTCAAGTAGTACCAGTTATTTAAGGTCTGGACCTGGCCATTACGAAACATTCACCTTTCTGTTTTGAGACATTCCAGTGTCACTTTGGCCTTACCCTTAGGGTCATCGTCATGTTGAAAGATGAATCTTTTCCCAAGCCATAGGTTCATAGTAGACTGGAACAAGTTTCTCCTGCAATATTGTGCAGTATTTGTGTTCCAGAACATGAAAACCATCCACATAACATCATGCTGCCAACATCATATTTTAAAGTAGGTACAGTGTTTCTTAAGGCATAAGCAGTGTTAGTTTTACACCACACATACTGTACCTCTTTGAAGTCTGGCCAACAAATTCTATTTTAGTCTTATCTGACCATAAAACCTCTTCCTACAGCTTAGCTGGGTCTTTCTCATGCAAATGCATACCTGCTTTTATGTAGACTTTAAGGCTCCTTTCTTGCCACCCTCCCATAGAGGCCAGTTTTATGGAGAGCTCTTGAGAAGTCAAGCAAAATTACACCTTTTATTGGCTAACTAAAGAGATTACCAAGTGCAAGCTTTCGAGGCAGCTCAGGCCCCTTCTTCAGGCAAGATGTAATATACAAACTGGAATTTCCAATATAAGGTGTCATTTTGCTTGACTTCCCATTGCATCCATAATTGCTAACACAGAACAACTCCATAGTACTATGGAGAGCTCCTGAAATTGTGTACTCATGCACCTTCACACTAAGTTTCAGCGAAAGAGCATTGCAGGCTTCTGAGAATGACAGTTGGATTTTAAGTAGCCTCTCTCACCACTCGACGTCTTCCTCTGATATTTGGTTTTAAGGGACAGCCTGTTCTAAGCTGGGTGCTGTGAATAACCTTCCACTTTCTGATGATGCATCCGACAGTCCTTGACGGGGCACTCAAACTCTTCGATATTTTTTGTTGCCATTTTTTGCCTTGAACATTTCAATGTCTTTTTTCTCACATCAGCAGAATTCTCCTTTGTCTTCATTTTTGCAGTGGTTTTTCAACAAAGACTATTGCCGCTTAACACTAGAATTACCAGAGCCTACAAAAAAACTCGTAGATCCGTCCCACCTTAAATCGCTTCTCACTTCTCCATCAGCATCTTTTGTCCTTTAAATGTGCCGATAAGCAGCAAACAGCAAGCAGTCTACTGTCACATCCCCCACCGGTGCACAGTTTTCTCAGCTCAAGTCTGTTTACCTGCGTGTCAGTTGCTTGGAGTTGTATAGAGTGAGAAGTCAAGCAAAATGACACCTTTTATAAATACTATATCGTTATTTGGAACACATGCATTTCATGTGTGTTCCGTGTCTACAACGATCTATGTACAGTAAACACATCACTAAAACAGAAACATTTTTCATGTTTTAGTAATAATTGACAAAATGTAGACATGAAGTGTATAATGTGTTAAGCCTGATTTCCAAATATCAAATAAACACTTTCACAATAGGTACAAATATAACACAACAAGTGCGCTTCTATTCAAAAATATAACTGCATAAAAAAAAAAAACATGCGTTAGGGTGTGACATTGACACCTATTTACCATGACTGCTTCGGTGGCACAACGGTATCAGTTGTTGACTGCTAATCAAAACTGTATGGGTTCAATTCCTGGCGAGTTCATTTTGAGAAGTGAGCTGCTTTTATTTTCACTATTTTAGAATAAAAACATACATTTGATTTCAGTCAGTCTGTAACAGCCGGTGTAAATGTATGATACTTGTAAAGGTTAGCTTTTTTTTTTTTAATTCAGTTTCATTCTATCAGTAGTGTTCACGATCACCCCCCCATCTGGCACTGCTGTTTTCACATAAAGACTCGCTATAACTCAAATGTTATTTATTTGGATCATATAAAGACACGCTATAGCTTGCATGTTATTTATTTGGATCACATAAAGACGCGCTATAGCTCGCATGTTATTTATTTGGATCACATAAAGACGCGCTATAGCTTGCATGTTATTTATGGGGATCACATAAAGACGCGCTATAGCTCGTATGTTATTTATTGGGATCACATAAAGACAAGCTATAGTTTATTCAGTTTTATTGAGTGTTCCTGCTCATGCTGAATTAGTATGCACCTTATGGTCTATTATGTCAAAAAAAAAAAAAAAAAAAAAAAAAAGAGACATATGTACTGTATATGTGATATTTGGAATAATTCGTTTTATGACCTGTATAGTACATTTCGGAAAACTTTGCATAGATCGTTTAGACACGGAACACACATGAAATGCAAGTGTTCCAAATAACGATATAGTATTTATAAAAGGTGCCATTTTGCTTGACTTCTCACTCTATACAACTCTAAGCAACTGACACGCAGGTAAACAGACTTTAGCTAAGAAAACTGTGCGCCGGTGGGGGATGTGATAGCAAACTGCTTGCTGCTTATCCACACATTTACAGGACAAAGGACACTGACGGAGAGGAGAGAAGCGATTTAAGGTGGGACGAATTTTTGAGTTTTTTCGTAGACTCTGGTAATTCTAGTGTTAAAAGGTGCTTTTTATATCCAGAGAGATGTTAAGGACTCACAAGTAGTGCCCAATTATGTTTAATTATGGTTAAATGACTGTCACTTTTGTGTCATTTGTGAAAGCCTGGAGCTACCCAAGCACAGAGATGTAAAAGTTACTTTTTGTATGAGTTTTTCTTCTTCAGTTAAATATATACAGAAAATGGTTTATTTTGACTTTGGAAATGTACTGTTACAGCTTAACAGCTCATATCAAAAATGCTGCTTGGATCTTAAAGTCAATCTTCATTGACTTTAAGGCATTTAGTTGAGTTTGCCAAAAGTCACAAACCTTTCCGGAATTTTGCCAAACTCAAGGAAAAGCAAATTCCACAGTACTCGCTCATTACTAGTCATGTGCGAATGTTGGTCTTAGATTTTAGTTAAGCATTCAACACAATCATCCCCCAGCAGCTAATACAAAAACTCAGCCACTTGGGACTCAAGACCTCACTCTTCAACTGGGTGTTGGACTTTCTTACAGAGAGGCCACAAAATGTGCGAGTCAGCAATAACACCTCTAAGACCATCACGTTGAGCACAGGGGCCCCACAAGGGTGTGTGCTCAGCCCGTTGCTCTTTACTCTGCAGACCCACAACCATGTACCAATCTACAGTTCCAATCACATTGTCAAATTTACGGATGATACAACCATGGTTGGCCTCATCACCAATAATGACGAAGCAAACTATAGAAACGAGGTGAGCCAATTGGTCCAGTGGTATAAAGACAACAATCTCTTTCTAAATGTGGGTAAGACCAAAGAGATTGTGGTCGATTTCAGGAGAGGTCATTCACAACACCCCCCCACTGACCATCGATGGTGTAGTTGTGGAAAGGGTGAGTAGCACCCAAGTTCCTGGGGACATACATTTCAGAGGACCTCTCCTGGTGAGATAACACCATATCACTGGCCAAGAAAGCTCAAAACTGCCTCTACTTCCTACGCAAACTGAAGAGAGCACAAGTTCCTCCCTCCATCATGTGCTCTTTCTACCAGGGCACAGTCGAGAGCATCCTCACTAGCTGTATCCCTGTGTGGTATGGAGGCTGCACTGCCTCCTGTTGGAAGTCCCTGCAACGCATAGTGGATGTGGCCCATAAGATCATTGGTGCCCCACTGCCCTCCCTCAAGGACATTTTCCACACCTGTCTCACCCTTACAGTCATTAGCATTGCTGGGGACTCTTCCCATCCCTTACATTCCCTCTTCAGCCCCCTCCCCTCAGGGAAAAGGTACCAAGCTGTCAGGATGCTGAACTCTGTCCACTATCTTCTCCCCTTGTCCCTGGACCATAACAAGAGTCATTATCTACCAAGTACCCTACTTCAGCTGGTATTATTAAAAGACTCAATATTACATCTGCTGCTAACTTCTGTCTTTTTGTATATCTCATAAGCTACTCTATAATGCGCCTTCTCACTTTGCATTGTAAGTGGCTTTTGCACTACTGATTATTGCACATTGTACTTAGGTTTACTTTACAAGTTCTAATTTTATTTATCTTATATGTTATACTTATATACTTTTTTTATATTTTATATTTTATTGTACTATGAAGATAAAAGAAAAACAGTATTTTGATTCTTCTGTATGTTCTGTACATATAGTGAATTGACAATAAAAGGCTATTTGATTTGATTCGATTTGATTAGTTCCCCTGCATTAATGCTGCCTAGCTTCAGAATAAACCAGTTTAGGGGAAGATTTATGGGTTGTAGAAAGGGCAGAGCAGACTTTTTATCTTAGAAAAGACTGTGTTCCTTTAATATGTGTAGTGATATTCTTCACATATTCTATTACTCTGTGATGGCAATTGTGTTTTTTACACTGTGGTGTGCTCAGCTGGTAATATCACTTCAAGACAGGCCCACTAATCAACAAGCTAATTAAAAGGACAAGCTCAGTTATGAGATGCACTCTGAAGGTAGTAGCAAAGGAGAGAATTAAAACAAAACCAGTATGAACAAGGCTGCACATCCTCTCTCTGAGACACCAAAGCTAAGGACTTTCAGTCAAGGAATTATTTAGTAGTGTACCAGTAAAAGCTACAGAAACTCCTTTCCACCAATTGCAATACACCTGCATAATGCCTCACTGTGACAGCCAAGTCAGAAGTTTTCTTTCCTTAGTTTTCTATCTTTTTAGTCATTCTAGTGTGTGTTTGGACCATAGTGTGCACATGTATATATTTAATTATCTATTGTGGCCTGCAGGGGGCACACCAGCTCCTTAAACTCCAACACAGACAAATACAGACACAAGTTCTTTCACACACACAGGCTTTTTATTCCGTTGTGGGTCTTTCCTTTGTTTCCCACATGCACAGTGCGGTACAACACAATAAACACAGTAATAGATGCACAAAGCAGCACACTCTGGAACTCTTTTACTTCTCTCTCTCTCTCTAGGTCTCTTCTTCTCTTCCACCTCCACTCCTCTTCTAGCAAGCTTTGTCCTCCTCCTCCTCCTCCTGACTCTGGCTCCTAGCACCAGGGAATATTTCCATTGGCCCATTAGCATGGTTTGGAAGCACTTCTGGGTGAGGCGGAAGCCCGACACAGTAGGGCTCAGCAGTCCCTGAAGCACCCCCTGGCGGCACCCACTGAACCCAACAGGAATGTCCCAAACTCCAACTCTCATGAAGTCCTTTGGGGATCCCAAGCACTGCTGTAAACCAGGGGGGCTGACATCTAGTGCTCCGGGGAGGTACTGCCCTGTGCATGCTTTTTCCTCCAATCCTTCCACTATGGAGGCATCTCGGTTAGGAACAGACCACGGAAGACAACCACAATATTTATTAATTCATTTATGCGCTTCTATGAAAAGCCACATTTCCCTCTGGGGACAAAAAGTTCTATCTATCTCTAGCTATCCAATTCACATAGAGGACATATCAGCATTTACAATCAGGATACTGCAACACATCCTTAAAGATGTAATCATAACTACATCAAAACGACCAACTCTCTAGTCCTCAAACTGATGGAAACATTGAAAATTTTCTGAGACAAGAAACTTTCAATGCTATTTGAAGTAAACTATCTACCACAACACCAATTTCAAACTTTCTTAGGACTGTTTCGCAGTTTTTTTAGATAATGCCATCAGACAGACAGTACTGTATTTACACTGCTTGATACTGTGATGTTAATTTATTTCATAGAATTGGGTGAAAAAAGACACTAGCTAACCCTATGCTGTGTATTTGCAATGTTCACTCCTCAGAATAAGGAACAAGGTGTTGGCTATTTGTTTTTGTTCGATCTGGAAGCATAAATCTTCATTTAATCAACTTAATAAAGGGTACTGTAAAGTTTACAAAAAATATAACATCCCTGGTGAGGTGTTCCGGGCACGACTAACCGGGAGGAGGCCCCGGGGAAGACCCAGGACAAGCTGGAGGGACTATGTCTCCCGGCTGGCTGGGAAAACCTTGGGATTCCCCCAGAAGAGCTAGAATAAGTGGCCGGGGAGAGGGAAGTCTGGGCATTTCTGCTCAAGCTGCTTCCCCCGCGACCCGATCTCAGATAAGCGGAAGAGGATGGATGAATGATGAATGGACAAAAAATATATTGAACAGTAAATAAATTGGCCTCTTCATTATTATTTTTATAATAATGTACAATGAGATGAGACAGTTGGGAGATTTTTCACATCGACACTGAAATTTATACTTCTAGACACTATGCAAATTATTAAAATCACACAGCATGACTGTACTTGACAACTTACTGATTCAGCTAATTAAAAAAATAGCTTGTGCTTCACTACAAAATATTTAATTGGAGTCCAACAAATCATCACATTAAGTATTTTACACTAATGATTAATTATTAATTATACATTAGAAGATATAAGCAATTACAATGTGAAATTCAGTGTAGGTTTGCAGGGACTGTGTATTTTACTCAAAAAGTCCACAAGGAATTAACATCATAAAATGGGAAAATCAGTCTTTCAATTTTTTTCTGTGTGAGCACAGAGATAAAAATTCATGATTTATACATTTTGTAAGTGTGCATTATAAACATTCAGTTCTTAATTGCAACCGTTATAACATAGTATCTCTCAGCTGAATGAGCATTTTATGAATGCAACACAATTTTAATAAAAGCATCATAGATACCCAACAAGGAAGCAGAGTCTTCACATTCAACTGTAAATTTAACAGGTAGCACTATAGCTGCTCATCCTTCTACCATCCATTCTCTAACCTTTTAACACAGTTCAGAATTGCAACAGTCTCCACCTCAAGTCTTACAAAGTTTAGAGTTACCAAATGACCTTACCTGGCCACCTTTGTGAGGAAAACCCACAGAAATTATGAAGAGAAAGAGTAAACTCTAAAGTAGCAGTGTCAGCTGCAGTTACAGCAAGTAAAAATCAAGGCCTGTTTCAAATCAGGTGGGTAACTAGTCTATAATAATGATAGAATGTTTACTCCAACATAAAACATCAGTCAGACACATTGGCCAGACATTTTGCAGCTCAGTTCAAAGAGCTGCTTTTAAAGAATGTAATGCATTAAAGGTAGTACAAAGAAACACAGATATGGATTTGCTAATACAGCTAAATATCAATCAGTACACACTATTTTTGTGGAGCTCATTGGACTTTTCAGGTGAAAATGTGTCCATTAGTACAAAATGGGAGTAAAAACAATGAAAACACACACTGCCATTTTTTAACAGAATGGGAGCGATTATGATTCATTTAAATGATAAATGACAAAATGACTGCAATTAATGTCACCAGTCATATTCTAGTTATCATTCTGGATGGGCTTAGCTATCAGCAACAGCAAATGCCCAATCATTTACATGAGACATATACCTTGAAAACAATATACAGTAACAAAGACTGCTTTACATACAGTGCATCCAGAAAGTATTCACAGCGCATGACTTTTTGCACATTTTGTTATGTTACAGCCTTATTCCAAAATGGATTAAATTCATTTTTTTCCTCAGAATTCTACACAAAACACCCCATAATGACAACGTGAAAAAAGTTTACTTAAGGTTTTTGCAAATTTAATAAAAATAAAAAAACTGAGAAATCACATGTAGATAAGTATTCACAGCCTTTGATCAATACTTTGTCGATGCACTTTTGGCAGCAATTACAGCCTCGAGTTTTTTGAATATGATGCCACAAGCTTGGCACACCTATCCTTGGTGAGTTTCGCCCATTCCTCTTTGTAGCACCTCTCAAGCTCTATCAGGTTGGATGGGAAGCGTCGGTGCACAGCCATTTTAAGATCTCTCCAGAGATGTTCAATCGGATAGAAGTCTGGGCTCTGGCTGGGCCACTCAAGGACATTCACAGAGTTGTCCTGAAGCCACTCCTTTGATATCTTGGCTGTGTGCTTAGGGTCGTTGTCCTGCTGAAAGATGAACCGTCGCCACAGTCTGAGGTCAAGAGCGCTCTGGAGCAGGTTTTCATCCAGGATGTCTCTGTACATTGCTGCAGTCATCTTTCCCTTTATCCTGACTAGTCTCCCAGTTCCTGCCGCTGCAAAACATCCACACAGCATGATTCTGCCACCACCATGCTTCACTATAGGGACGGTATTGGCATGGTGATGAGCGGTGCCTGGTTTCCTCCAAACGTGACGCCTGGCATTCACACCAAAGAGTTCAATCTTTGTCTCATCAGACCAGAGAATTTTGTTTCTCATGGTCTGAGAGTCCTTCAGGTGCCTTTTGGCAAACTCCAGGCGAGCTGCCATATGCCTTTTACTAAGGAGTGGCTTCCGTCTGGCCACTTTACCATACAGGCCTGATTGGTAGATTGCTGCAGAGATGCTTGTCCTTCTAGAAGGTTCTCCTCTCTCCACAGAGGACCTCTGACAGAGTGACCATCAGTTTCTTGGTCACCTCCCTGACTAAGGCCCTTCTCCCCCAATTGCTCAATTTAGATGGCCGGTCAGCTCTAGGAAGAGTCCTGGTGGTTTCAAACTTCTTCCACTTACGGATGATGGAGGCCACTGTGCTCATTGGGACCTTCAAAGCAGCAGAAATTTTTCTGTAACCTTCCCCAGATTTGTGCCTCGAGACAATCCTGTCTCGGAGGTCTACAGACAATTCCTTTGACTTCATGCTTGGTTTGTGCTCTGACGTGAACTGTCAACTGTGGAACCTTATATAGACAGGTGTGTGCCTTTCCAAATCATGTCCAATCAACTGAATTTACCACAGGTGGACTCCAATTAAGTTGCAGAAACATCTTAAAGATTATCAGGGGAAACAGGATGCACCTGAGCTCAATTTTGAGCTTCATGGCAAAGGCTGTGAATACTTATGCACATGTGCTTTCTCAATTTTTTTTATTTTTAATAAATTTGCAAAAATCTCAAGTAAACTTTTTTCAAGTTGTCATTATGGGGTGTTGTGTGTAGAATTCTGAGGAAAAAAATGAATTTAATCAATTTCGGAATAAGGCTGTAACATAACAAAATGTGGAAAAAGTGATGCACTGTGAATACTTTCTGGATGCACTGTACATTCTAAAATAATGCATTGTTCTTCAATTGTGAAGTCTGAGTTCACAAAAGCAAACTTACAAGTGAGAATCAATGCAAGAAACGTAGAAAACCAATTTAAAAACTTAACAGTAGTTTGAGACATTTGAAATTTTAATTTATATAGTTGATAAAATGTTGATTTTAAGTAAAAGTTATTATATGCAGCTAATGTGCAGATGGGAACAAATCTTATAACAGCATATGTGACGTATTGACAAATGAGATTTGTAAAGTGCATTGTTATAAAAGCAGCTTTTAATAATGTTCAGTAAATGAGATGTTGTAAATGAAACAAACTGAATAATTTTTGATATTCACTAATGTACCATTTGTGTAGTAATATTTGAATTTTGGCATAAAAATATTTGGTAACAGAAAAGATGTATGAATAAATGTGGAATTGTGTACATGATTATGTTAAGTTAAATAGTTCATGTCTTACTTTATAAAAGTTTAGTTTGTTAATTTAAATTGAAAACCTCTCCATATTAAAGTACTAGCTGAGTAACACAGCAAGGCTTGGGTAAGAAAGTGGAAAGGAAAAAAGTGAATTATATATTATATACAGGTATTTCCAAAGCAAATTTTATAAATCACCCATAAACTTGTTATATTTAATGCATAACTGTTAGCAGTGGGAAGCATCTGCATTCTTGTTGTTTGTTCTGGTACAAAGAACCACAAATATAAATGCTGGTGGTGGTGAAAATATTGTTCCAACTGCTGGGGTAGCTTGGGGACATGGCATAAATAATAAGGTAACTGTTAAAAGGTTACGGTTAAAATTAAATGTAACTGCAGAATTTCTTGAATCAAAGGCAAGAGTGGTGTCTGAGACTAAGGATCTGGCCTGGTATCTGGAAGATTGCCAGTTCAAGTCCCCATTACTGCCAGAAGGGATTATACTCTGTGAAGCCTTTGAGTAAGGCCCTTAACCTAAAAATATTTCCAGAGATGCTTTATAATGGCTGACCCTGTGCTCTGATCCCCAAAGGTCAAATGAAAAGACATTCTCCCCTCTGGGATTAATATAGTACTGTACATCAAATAAAAAATAAAAAAAACTGTAATATAAATAAGCATGCTAACGATCAAACCATCATTAGAAATCTTTATGGAACTCTTTGTGTTGAAGGATCATGTTATAGTGTTTCCTACAATTCACTATTTTGCAACTGTAGCACGTTTTCTTGGTTTTGTGCAGATATTACATTTAAACATCACTGTAAATGAAAAGTAATAAGAACAATTGTGTTTACATTAAATGTAATTGTTTGGTCCCAATTTGTTATGAGATTAAGTGGTGGTTATGGGGAAAAGACCGAAAGGTATATGTAAAAAACCTGACTTATTCAGCTTCAAATACGACACAGAAACAATGGCAGACAAGTTGTGATGGAGGCATAAAAAGATCTAATGCTTATGCCCCACATTGCAAAAAATGAAGGAATTGCTTGATAAAAAAAAGAAAAGGTTAAATATAGTGGAGGAGAATAAACAATGTACTTCTTGGTTGAAAGGGAACACTGCTAATTATCACACCACCATTATAACCTATATGGCACTGTATCTTTATAGACTAAGTCATATTGTTGGACTTCTGGACACTGTCTAACCGCAAGTTGCATCCAAAATTTATAGATCAAAACCTGAACTATGGTGAAAAGTACCTTTATGATCAATTTCAAGCCTATTGCCTGAATAACACATCTGCATATAAAGAACAAACAAGCAGTGAATGTGCTTTACACAGATAGATAAAAAGTGATGACAAATACATATGAAACTGAATCTTTTAAAAGGGTAATTCCATGTCAAATCATCACACTTTTGGACCTCATCGTAATACATTTTAATGAAACTTGGCATGTTGGTTTGGTCATATGAGTAATCCATAAAACTGAAATTGCACGTGTCTTGGATCAATATCAAAGGAGATTTAAGCTAACAAAGTTTGCATTTTTTATTTTATGGGGAGGGGGCTTTGATTGGCTATATCTCTAATATTCGTAATACTGGGCCATCTTAACGTACCTTGAAAATCCTCATCAGCATCTTTGTTTTGTAAATCCCTGCGTATAGTTTGCATGTTCTCCCCATGTCTGTGTGGGTTTCCTCCGGGTGCTCCTGTTTCCTCCCACAGTCCAAAGACATGCAGTCTAGGTGCATTGGCGATCCTAAATTGTCCCTGGCGTGTATATGTGTGTATGTGTGCCCTGCGGTGGGCTGGCGCCCTGCCCGGGGTTTGTTTCCTGCCTTGTGCCCTGTGTTGGCTGGGATTGGCTCCAGCAGACCCCCCCGTGACCCTGTGTTCGGATTCAGCGGGTTGGAGAATGGATGGAGATGGAAAATAAATTATTCAATTTACCGTATTGGCCCGAATACAACGTGACCTTTTTTGACTAAATATTTCCCGTTCAAAAGTGGACAATGTAACAACTCTTCTTATTAGTACGCCTATGCCTCCGACCGACCTGCTTGCTGGTCGCTCGAGCCGCGTTCGGTATAGTTCAGATCGGTTCGAGTACATGAGACTGCACGAGAGTTTCTAGCTCCTGTGGAATAGCTGGTTTCAAGCATTTCAATTCTGGCGCGCGTCCGGTGTACGCCAGCAAGTGGCTATTGTGTCTATGATTCACAGGTAAGTGTAGTCCATGTCTCTCGCAACTGTTATAGTAGTAATTTGCATGTTTGCTCTAGCGACGGGTTCTTTATTGCCCTTAAAAAATGAGCGCGAGTTATAATAGTTGTGTTGAGAAAAAAGGCTCATCAAAGAGACAAATAAATAAAAGGTACCAGGAGAACCTACAATATGAATTTTATGATTATGGTTGCAAACGAGGCAGAGAGAACAAACAACATGAGTGCTTCAAGGAAATACAGCGTTCCAGAAGTAAACGTCCGTCTCTGGAGAAAAGATTTAACGAAATATATGAATGCAAATTCCTTAAGAAAATCTTTTAGTGGACCCAAAATAGGAAGGTTTAAAGAAGTTGAACAGCAAGTGGCAAAATTCGTAATAGAAAAGCGAAATGAAGGATTTCTAATATCCCGTGAAGTTATACAATTTAAAGCGTTAGAAGAGGCTGCTAATTTAAACATTCCTAAAAGGGACTTTAAAGCAAGTATGGGTTGGTGTAAAAGAATGATGAAACGGAACGGTTTATCACTACGACGGCGGACAACTCTCGCGCAAAAACTTCCTGGAGACTTTAGTGAAAAATTGCTAAATTTTCAGCGGCATATTATAACATTACGCAAAAAGCACAACTACAATCTTGGAAATATCGGAAATGCAGACCAAACACCTGTCTATTTTGACATACCTTCCAACCTTACGGTAAATAAGAAAGGTGAAAAAAATAGGTCTTATTGAAGTCAACTGGTTATGAAAAGTCCAGAATTACTGTTATGCTTGCTGTTACTGCTGATGGACAAAAACTTCGACCTTATGTTATATTGAAACGTAAAACAATGCCCAAAGAAAAGCTGCATCCAGGAATCATTTTTCGGGTCCAAGAAAAAGGTTGGATGACAGAGGAATTGGTATTAGACTGGTTGAATGTGATATGGGAAAACGGCCAGGTTCTCTGAGAAACACTCGCTCCATGCTAGTCCTTGATGCATTTCGAGGCCACCTCATGTCAGGTGTTAAGGAAAAAATTGAAACATTGAATTCCGATCTTGTAATAATACCGGGTGGTATGACATCCCAGCTGCAAGTCTTGGATGTGGTGGTTAATAAACTGTTTAAAGATAACTTAAGAAAAGAATACAACAATTGGCTATTAGCAGGCAATCACCCATTAACACCTACAGGAAAAAATAAAAAAAACCTTCAGTCTCACTTTTAGGAAAATGGGTTGCGACCGCCTGGCAGAAGATCGAACCTGAATCGATAGTTAAAGGTTTCAAGAAATGCTGCATTTCCAATAATTTAAATGGGACTGAAGATGACATTTTGTGGGAGACTGAAAGTGTGAACGAGCATACTGACAATAACGATGCAACAACAAGGAGTTCTGATTCTGAATAAATATTTCCTTTTTCATTTTTCTTTCACTTAGGTATCTTGTAAGTTACCTAATAGTATTAATTTTGTTCTACATTACTACTTAATTTTATTGACATGAATGTAACTTGTCATATTACCTATTAAATAAATGATTATCTGATTGAATTTTATTTTCTTTGAATTCTTTTATGAAAAATAAATGGATCGCGTTAAATTCAGATTTTTTTTCCTAAAATCTTCATGAAAAAATTGGGGGCCGCGTTAAATTCGGGCCGATACAGTACATGTTGCTGCCAATGTGTAAAAACTGAAGCCCAAACATCAATCGACACAAAGGAGACATGTCTGGAAAAAGGAATATAAATGTACTTATGGGGAATAAGTGCCGTTACCAGAGAACCCTTGAAGTCAGCATACATACAAAAGCAATTCCCCGCACAAAATTAAGAATGCTGAAATCTTTCCAAAGTAAACAGTGCTATAGAAAATGGTATTAACTTTAATAATGAAAATATATTGGTGAACAATTCATATTTAAATTTACAGGTCAACTCATCTTAATAATTATTTTACTGAAAATGTCTACTTTCCCACTGTCATTCATTGTGTTTAATGGAACTGAATTGAAAATACAAACTCACTTTACTGTTACTTGACTACCTGCTTGACATGGTACTGTAACTGATTGGGCAGTAAATGACATGGGATGGGCAGGTATACCCAATAAAGTGAATACTCCATTTAGATGTTCATATGAATAATTTGAGAATTTGTTGAGAACACAAGCATTAAAAAGGTAACATGTGAAAGCAAGAAGAAATTATAAGTATAGTACTGACAGGTTCATTTGGTCCAATCGAGGCCATACCCTTCCCTTCAAAAAGGAGAGAAAAAAAAGTAAAACAGCAAGCCAAACATCAAAATCATACATCATTAAAAATATTTTGTAATGTGATAATAATAATAATAATTGCCAACATTTTGCTGCCTTCATCCATAACACAGATGGAAAATTTAATCAGTAATCCTCCACTTATTCAGAATGGCACTATGTAAATCTGACATGTTAAAATGGAAAAATAAATAAATTAAAATACTAAAAGCTGGCTTAATGTAAAATATGAAGTTAATCTTAAGGGCAAATGTAATTATGTGCTTGTGTTTTTATACACCTTGAATATGGATAAAATGGGTCTGGGTGATTTATTATTGGGAGTGTAAGGTAGTGGGGGGCTTTGTAAAGCCTACTAACCAATTGAGTACACTGGATAGTAATTAAATAGGTGAGGAGTTGCAGAATTTATTAAATAATGCAGTTATGTGATTAAACAGTAAACAATGACGGCAGAAAAAAAAAAAAAAGACGGACTTCTCTTCAACTAAACAGAGCTGTGAGGATTGTTAATGACCAGGGAAATTCAGGACCTTAATTTAACAGATTCTCTTAATCATGTCATATCCTACAGGAGTGGAAAAATTTTCTTTACTTTTCAAGGTTTTGAAAAAACAAAGAAATTTAAAAGCTCAGGAGAAGGACAAAGTAATACATTTCTGTGGCAAACTAAAAACTAGTGTCATACCCGGATGGAGGTGGTACCCAGCCGGGATGCCTGAGAAGACAGGAGAAGGGCTTGTGCCTCTTCCAGACCTCGAGGGGGCGACCGCCCTGGAGGCCTCGGGTAAAGAGCTGGGAAGCTCGTCCCTGTAGGAACCTGGGGTTACCGCCAGGGGGACCCCAATACCAGGAAGACCCTAGACTTCAGCACTTCCGCCACACCAGGAAGTGCTGGGGGGGGGGGAGAGAGAAAACGGGGACACCCGGAGTGCTTCCGGGGAAGACAGCCGGCACTTCCGACACACTGGGGCGTGTCGGTGAGAGATTGCTGGGAACACACCTGGAGCACATCCGGGTGCTTATTTAAAGGGGCCGCCTCCCTGCAAAAGGGACAAGAGTCGGGTGGAAGAGTTGGACAAGGTCTCTGGAGGAGGCAGGAGGAGGCCTGAAGAAGAGAAGAGAAAAAGAGAAGTCATTGTGTTGTTGGACTGGACTGAGGGGTATTGGGGATTGGTGAGCACGGACTTTTGTAAATAGAGATGAGAAATAAACGTGTGCTTGATGACATGAGCGTGTCTGCCTGTCTGTGTCCGGGGCAATGTTCACAGATACAAGATTTGGGAACAGCAAATGATCAAAAGAATGTAATAGAACAAAAAACATAAAAACAATGATCACAGATTTATTTAAAGGCATACTGTACAAGTCACATAAACAAAATGTTAGCTCTGCGAGAAGCTCACTGTCTGGCAAGCCATTCTCTGAGCCTCATGTTTGAGAACTTACAGGAAAGGGCATGAAGTCAGAAGAGTACAATGTTATCTCAGCTCTTTGAGATGAACTCTGCACCAGGAACTCTGTATCCTGTCTGCCCCAGTGTTCCTATCAGAATATTTCTCTGCCAGCTGCAGGGTGCTCTCTGTTCCTTCCTCATAATCTAAGGATTCTAAACAAAGTCACAATAGACAGGGCAACAGACAGAAAAAAAAAATTTGGGAGCCATTGGCTCCTAAACCCAAAATATTTAGGAGCCAAACGCTTTTCTTGGGAGCCATAATCTCTACCGCATGCCAAATGTGAAATAAACAAATAATATTTACTTGTATTGTTTATTTGTTTCTTCGGTCTACCTCACACTGCCTTTCCTTTCTCCTATCTGAGCTATTTGACCTGCCTACTAGTATCCTCTGCAAGGTCTTATAGATAATAACAACAGAAGAATAAATGACACATAAATGTGAACAGTGCAAATGTTTACTAATAAGCAATACTTCAAGTCCAGAGTCTTATACGCAACATGTGTAAGGAACACTACAAATAAAAACACTGAAAATGTCTTACACATAATAACACAAGAATTAACAAAATAACAAACATTATAAACAATCATTTCTGAAATAATCATTTCGTAATGAGTGAACAAATATAAAGAAATTAATTACTCTTCAAGTTCACTGTCACTAACCATTACAATGCCAGCATCATTAGGCCAGCCAGTATACTTTGGTCTGTGCTTTTTTTTTGCTGGCTGACAACCAGCACTTTACACTGGGCTCTGGGTCAAAAAGTTCAAGTGTAGGGCCCTCTGTACTGATCCTTACCAAGTCTTCTAGTGTTTCTACACTTAGGGAGTTGAGCACCTTTGATTTTATTCTGTTTTGTGCTGAAAATCCTCGCTTGCACTGAGCTGCAGATATCGGAATCACCACTGTTATTTCGACTAAGTGAAGCAGATTTTTAAAATCTGTACAAAACGCCTCCTTGTTCAGCATCACTGTCCATAGGTCACCGTAAGTCTTATCCATAAACTGACCCTTCACTAATATTTTCAACATTAGCCATTCCTTCTGCACAACTGTGACATCACAGCCATTGTTTGATAAGAGCTCCCTGTACCATTTAACAAGTGTGTCTCTCTCACACTTGCCATAGCTATCAATGCCCTCTGGCCACGCATCATGACAAAACACTGAAAATGACTTGATGATTTCTGATCCCTTTGAATGTCCGTGCTGTGTAACACTTGACATAATGTTTGCAAACCTGATCTCCAATTTTTTAACAGTAATGTCAACTGTTTTTTCAATTGCGGCCTTTAGATCACTTCTGAATGTGGCCTGATTTTGGGGGCCTTTCAATTTAACATTTTGGAAGGTTATGACTGTGTGGCTACTTGCAGCCTCTCACTCCTGCTTGTTGATGGTCCTTCCTGTTGTACTGAACCTTCAGGCTGAGAACCTATGTGCTGTAAGAATTCCTGCAGCTTCCCTTCTCTCAAAGCATTTTCCTTCAATCCTTTAATTGTTGTCACACAGCCCACAATTGCAGCAACTGCCTGAGGAAGTATATGAGAATTGTTTTGAAAGCTCAGCTTTGAGACCTCTGAAAAAAGGTCATGTAAAAAGTGACAAAAGGCAATGAAAGACAGGCTTTCCATTTGCTGAACAATGTGTTTGGCTCTTCCCTTTATGTCTATGTTTTTGGACACGACTGCAAGGTGGTCTATATGATGATGCACAGCAGTGTACTGCCCCTGGCCTGTTGCATAGTTTGAATGGAGAAAAACTGAGAGTGCCCGATAAATGTGTGGTAACCAGAGTTGAGTTTTTACTGCTGATGGGTTTCGTACTGTGCATCCTAACTCTGCTCCTATAGCCTTCAGCTCCCGCTTGCCTTTGGGACTGAAATGATACGTTTTCCACACTAGTTGTAGAAGGTCATAAACTTTTTTCAATCATTGGCACTGACCTTTGTGTGTTTAGCATTGCCAGTTACAGCCGATGGGGTAGACAGTGGAAAGACAGAGCATGTTCACCTATCTCTTTCTGAAAAGTGCCCCTATTCCCCCTGTTGCACCCATGTTCATGCTTGCACCATCTGCTCCAAAAGCACTCATTTTATGTACCCACCAATTTGGGTTGGTTGGGTCAGCATTCTAAAGCAGTTATTTAATGGTGCTTTGAATCCCTTCTGCATGACCATAATCAATCTCAGCCAAACCTACTAGATGAGTCTTAGGTGTTCCATCAGATACATATCTACAGTATGTGATGACATTGTCTTTCCCTGAGACATCTGTTCCACAATCAGTTATAAAAGAGATGTAGTTTACTTTTAAAGCTTCTTCCAGCACATTACATTTTAATTAATCTGCAATGCAACCTACAAACTCTGCACATGCTGTATCATTATCATTTGTTTTTGACATATCCATGCCATTCTTCTTCATCAGCAGAATTTGAGATTTAAACTTTGTGAACGGTATTTCCTCTAGTGCAATCATATATGCTGCATTGAATTTTATTTTTAATTCTTTCATCTCATTTTCTGTCACTTTCTCACAAGCCTTTGCTATGGGGGTGTCACGAGGAGCAGACCTAGCGATCACACAGTCTCTGGCATTCTTGTGTTTCTTACTCTCACCATGCTTTTTCAGTTTCCTTTTTAAAATGGCTCGTACCACAAATGAATTCTGTTTTACCAGCAATTTCTTGTCCGGCTTGTGCACAAAAGCTGCAATACATCTTTCCCTTGTCATACCGTAACCAAGCGAACTCCTGTAACCAAGCCGCTTCAAACTGTCTTCCAGGCGTCAGAGCCGTGGGCGCAGAAGACTTTGCTAACGGGACGGAGTTGTCATCCATTAATAACTGCACATTTCCGGACGCCGGTGGCTGTACCTCAGATAACCCACTGACTGAATTATCTTCGGTTCGTTCAGAAGTAGACAAGGCAGGATTTGGACGAGTGGGCATTGAGAAAAAGTTGGAAATTTTTCGTTTGGCCATTTTGCATGTTCCGTGGAAAGTTAGGACGGAATTCGAGGAGTAGTCGTGGCCCGATTCTCTTCTATTTCAGATCCCTATCTGCAGCAGTTAGCGAGATGACGTTTGAAGCAGAGTAGGCGTGTCAGATGATGACTCACTTCGGTTTGGCTTTAATCACTTAGTAGTGTAATAGGAAAGACACGTGGGCTGAGAGTGTTCGCACATAATTAAAAGCCGTTTCTGCTGCTTTAAATTTAAAACATTTCTTAGATTGAGAGAGAGAGTCGCCATTGGTGACTGGAAAGAAAAATAGAAAATCAAGTCGCAATGGCGACCATTTTAGTCGCCATCTAGAGCCATGATTCATTTAATAAAAAGTTCTAATAGAACTGTAAAGCATATGTCAATCCTCTGGCAGATTCACAAACTCAGAAAAACAGAACCTGACATGTAGCTAACAGCTCAGTGGGGGGGCCCCCCCCCCCGCCGGGGGGTGTTTTGGATGGACATAAAACACGCAAAATGTGTTTCCCAAAAACAGAGTCTACACTTTCAATCACAAACAGGAGAACATTCAAGAAAAAGATGATTTATTTCAACTTTGAATGCTAACAATTTCAAAATATTAATTCTCCGTAAAGTTTAGTAATCATAATAGCCACAGAGAAAGAAATTCTAATATGGGTTGTAAAAAATCTGCTTTAAAAGCGATCTGGTACACCTATTGGGCCAAAGATATTCCAGCCTGTTTTAAGAATAATGAAAGCAGTGAACAGAATCTGTATGCAGATAAAACATTTAAGGGCCTCAGTTTTAACAGGCATCATAAGAAAAGATATTTTTTCCCCATACATGCAAGTGTAGGCCAGATCAGAGTTTATTGTTATTTATAAATTTTCTTTTACAGTCATTTGGTACTTATGAGTATGGATTGTCATATTCAGTAAAGGATATATTGACAACTAGCAAAATACCCGCGCTTCGCAGGCAGCGAAGTACTGCTTTTAAATTTTTATTAAGAAGAAAAGTAAACCTTTTTAAACAGAGGGAAAATATACCAATAATTATTTGTTAAGGATCTCTTTGTATACCACGTTGTCAGTTCAGCACTCCGGTTGTAATATGACCAAGCTGTGCGAGCTTACTCTTTAGCATGCAATGTATAGTTGGCCATGTGAAAAGCAATCTTGCCCCAAATCAATGGCAACCTTTTGTAGGGTCTGTCCCTTAGACTTAAGTGTCATCACGAAGCAGAGCCTTACTGGAAATTGGAGGCATGTGAATTGAAATGGGAGATCAGAGGGTATATAATGGGGATGTGAGGAATAAAAACTCTCTCCCCTGAGCAACTGCCAGTAAAAATAGTTGCCTCAATTAGGTTCTTTTGCAGACACGTGACCTGAAGTCTCGTGCCGTTACAAAGTTTCGGTCGCTGTAAGTTTTTCAGTAACATTATTGGTGTCCCAACCTTCAAAATTAGATCATGCTCAGGAGTGCCTGGAGGATTCAGACTGAGTGTGGAGAAACTCTAGCAACAGCGGGTCTATTAACTTGTGGATTTTTCTGCGAGTATTTGGCGGCAGAGTCACAAAGATGTTTCCGCAAGACCGCGTTAGCTGCGGAGCTCAGCTCGGAGCGAAATGAAGTGAATGAAATGAGGTGAATGGGAGGGGAGATGATGACGTGACTCCCCCACCAGCCTTAACTCTCAATCCCTCCACAAATACAGCCTCTCGGATCTCAACTCTTCTTTATATAAATCAGTAAAGGAGAGAGGACTAAACACTAAAGGAAAAAGAACGGCGAGACCGCGTCAGCTGCGGAGCTCAGTTTGGAGCGAAATGAAGTGAATGAAATGACGTGAATGGGAGGGGAGATGATGACGTGACTCCCGCACCCGCCTTAACTCTTCATCCCTTCACAAACACAGTCTCTGGGCATGACAAACGCCAGCGGCAGCGTGTCTATGAACTTAATTTAAAGTTAACCTTTACAACTTGCTTTCCTATTCCTTTGCATAAGCACAGTCCTTCACCAGCAATTTTAACTCCGTTACAGCAATTTTAACTCCATTACAAAGTGATCAAAAGTCTCGCTTATACCCTGCGTATTCTCATTAAACTTGTATCTCGCAAATATCGTATTCGCCTTAGGCATGACAAACGCCAGTGGCAGCGTGTCTATGAACTTAATTTAAACTTAAGCTTTACACCGTGCTTTCCTATTGATATGTCCTTAAAGGCTTGTTCAGCTTCATAGGGTTGATCCTCTCTTACTGCATCAATAAACAGCTTGTCTTCTTTATCTGAGACATCACACACTGCATGCACGGGTTTACCTTTCCCAGTCCTGAAAATCCATAGCGAATTGGTTCAATTTACTACATTTTTTACACTGTCTTCCTTTAGCTGGGCATTGGCTTTTTCCACGGTGTGCTTTGTTTCCCCAGTTGCTGCACTTACGAGTATGCTTGTATACGTCACTCGCTTCATATTCTTTTGCTGCCTTCTCAATTGTGTAATGCGTTTTTTGTTCAGCGCTCTTTGGAACTCTTGCTTGTTCTCTGCGTACTGCATTCACAGTCAGTTCACGTGAGCCGCTCAGAGTACATGCATCGAAGGTTCTCAGCTGTGCTTGTGCTATCTCGTGCGATCTTGCGATGTCCACGGCTTTATTTAATGTTAGCTAAGACCCGGCACTTAAAAGTTTATCTCGCACTTTCACTGAGTTTGTGCCAAACACTAGTCTATCCCTGACCATCTCATCTTCGTTTGCATAAGCACAGTCCTTCACCCGCGAATATTTAGCGGCAGGGTGTCTATTGGATTACTGCTGACAGATGGCCTTATATGGGCAGGCACTCAATTACGTGGGAGGCATGATGATGTGGGATGCAACTCCGCCTCACACGGCGACCAAGCTGCAGGCTATGGTCGTATATATGTACGTAAGTAGGTTCCAGTTATGACCGTTACACGTAGAATTTCGAAATGAAACCTGCCTAACTTTTGTAAGTAAGCTGTAAGGAATAAGCCTGCCAAATTTCAGCTTTCTACCTACATGGGAAGTTGGAGAATTAGTGATGAGTCAGTCAGTCAGTCAGTGAGGGCTTTGCCTTTTATTAGTATAGATCAAATGAAAGGTGTGGAAAAAGTTCGTAAGAACATGATATTTGGAATCAAAAACAATTTAGCGAGTCTAGTTCTCTATCTCCAACAGCAAACTTTGTGTGAAAAGACTGCACCAACCTACATTTCTGACATGACAAGTGTTTGCCTAAATCCAAATGTGAAGTCCCGGGTCAACTCATGACATAATGATAAAGTGAGCCTACATCCGGTGTAAACCAAACACACGACTGAAAAAAAACTTCTATAGCAAATACAGGTCTCTCAGATTTTGCAACCTATTAAAATTCAAAATTTGGGTAAAGCAGACAAGTAAATCAATTAACACTATTTGTTTAATGTGCTAATGTAAAAACCCACCAATATACATGAGATCTAAAATAAGTGATCGGTATAAGTTTCTCTGAGTTTCCGTGTGCCCTTTGTATTCATGGGGATGGGAATAAATGCTTCTTCATTTAGTGGCTTAAACTCACCTTCCAGGTAACTAAAATGAACAAAATAAACCATGGAGTTTTTTTTTTTTTATATTTAGACAATGTAGGTCACAAAAGTTAAAAAAGAGAATAATATCTACAGAAAGGAGGTTTCACAACTAAATGATTGCTATGCCGAACAATTGTTCTACAAGGAAAAACTACCCCAATAGGAGCTGTCCAGAGTTTAATCAGTTTCAGTTATGTATTGTGAACTATAATTTTTTTGAACATCACTGTTATACTGAAATTATCAAATTAAATATATTAAATACAACATATGTTCTAGTCTTCTCACTAGAATACTGGCTGTGCATGATGACCTCTTCATTAGAAAACTGGTTCACACACTTGCATGTTGCACCAACAGCAGCAGGCAATTTATTTTTTTTGGTGAAACAACACAATGATTTTTACCCCTCCACATATCACACTAGTTATGTGCTTATTGACACACATGTGTAATCTTGGAATCTTTCAGGATGCTGCCTGCTTCACAGAGAGTCCAGAATTGTACTCTGACAGCCTTTGCTACAGAATAGGGTAAACCAAATATGTGCACTCACGACAATGACAATACCTGCTCTTCAGTGCTGAAATTGCCAGGACTGAAAGCACTAAAGTCATAGAAGATCCCCTCACAACATGACAACACCTTATAACCTACAAAATTGAAATGACGTCAATCATATTTTCCCTACAAAACACCTTTTCAAAAGCACTGGAAAATGCTTTTAAAAAAAGAAATTAAAAAGCTTGAAAAATGCTAAACAAATGATGAAAATGTACACTGTGAAAGGGCTGAAGAACAACTAACAGGGTTCCAAAGGGGCTAATTAATCAGTACATTGTTCACAAAAAAAAACAGTGACTGACATGCAGATGAACTGGCCACAAAAAAAATATATGTACAGGAAAATGGCCTCAAAAATAATTACAGCATAGGCAAAAAGGGAAAAAACTTTCTGCAATGAGAACCTGCAGTTGAAAGAAAAAACTGATTGATGAAGATTGATGGACACAGAATACCAATAGCTGGCAAATGCCACAAAACTAAAGCTCAAAAATAACTACAAAATTGAGCCTCCACTGTAAACCAGACTCAACAAAAATTTGATGTTGTGAGCATCACACCGCTTGGATTTATAGCAAGACTACCATTCACAAATTGCTTGTATCCAAGGCAAATGCACAAAGACACATAACCTGGACCCCTGAGCAATGTAAAAGTAATAAGGGTGTAAGATCAGACAAATTTCCTACATCTAGACTGGTATTAATTTGGAGAATGTTTTCGACTTGCAATATCTGCTGCCTACCGACAGATGAGGTGGGGGATCAGTAATGGTATGAAAAGCTATCTCATGGAAGTCATTAGGTCAAGAAACATGCCTATTTTACAGGATCAGACATACTATATAATTCAAATATTGTTCCCTCATTATGGAGTCCAACTCCAGATTATTAAAGCCAACACACAATGCATTCAACTGTGATTTCACCAACACCTAAACTCAGGGAAGATCACAAAAGTTGTTTATCACTTAACATAAGCATCATTGGCTTTTTGTGAGAAGTTCTGTACTGCAGAGTGCACTCCTGCACTTCTTTAAGAATTTGAGGTTTTTCTTCATGAAGGTAACCCTACTCATATAAATAAACCAGTAATGTTACCCCTAATCACTGAGATTAGCTGCCAAATCAAAATGAAAACAATCAACACGGTGATCATTGGATAAGTATTCAAAGAATGCAAACCTCTCACCTCAAAGAGCTGCTAAAAGGGTATGTAAGAAACCAAAGATTAGCAGAAGCTATAAAAGCTTATTTGTTAGCTGAAACATATGATGGAGCATTTCACCAACATATGTATTGTAAAAGATAGCCCAGCCACAGACAGACACGACACCACAGTTCAAAAGCACATGGGTTTATTATACCCTATATACAATTGGTTCCACGCACTCACGACTCCTCAGTCCTTTAATTCTCTCTTCGGCCACCTCCACTCCTCCCTCGCAAGCTCTGTCTTCCTCCTCCTGACTCCAGCTGCTCAAAGGGAGTGAGGTGGCCCCTTTTATCATGCCCCGAATGTGCTCCAATTGGTCTTCTGGCAGCACTTCTTGGTGTGGCGGAAGTGCTGCCCTTGCACCCGGAAGCTCTCCGGGCATACAGTTTCTGGAGCAGCAGCACTTCCTGGTGTGGCAGAAGTACTGTCCTCCAGGACTCAGAAACCATCCAGGCAGCCCATTGGTTGGGCCACAGAACCCCACGGGGTTGAGCTTCCAAGCTCCGTATCCGTGACCCTTTCCCCCTTCCCGGTCCTTCCCTGATTCAGGCGTCCCAGTGGGGCAAGGTCCCTGGCCACCTGCCACAGTATCAAAAAATACAACATATTTAATGTAGTCTGGATTGTATTAATTAAAATCATAAATTTGCTTTAAATGCAGGAAAATAGTAAAATAAGATAATGGTATAAAAGCTTATAAAACTTTGAAAGAAACCACTTTGGCATTCAGTGTAAAATTTTGCCAGATCAGCATGCGGACAGCAACACAGATTTCCATACTGGATTGGAAAAGTCCGGGGTTAACAATGACGACCACCTGTATTGTTAGCCAATAGGGTGCTGGCAGAAATTTGGCTACTGTTGGCTGAAGAAGGAAAAGAAGAGGGGGCAGACGTGTCCGGAGGAAAGAGGAGAAGTATGACTGGAAAGGGGAGAGAGATGGCTGATATGATAGAGCAACGGAAGGTTGATATATTGTGCGTGCAAGAGACTAAATGGAAGGGAAGTAAGGTCAGGTGAATCGGAGGGGGATTTAAATTGTTCTATCATGGTGTGGCTGGGAGGAGAAATGGGGTAGAGGATATTCTGATGGAACAGTATGTCAAGATTGTTTTGGAAGTGAAGAGTGTGCCAGACTGAGTAATGATTATGAAGCTAGAAATTGGAGGTGTGATGACGAATGTTGTTAGTGCATATGCCACACTAGTTGGATGTGCGATGGACGAGAAAGATGATTTCTGGAGCGAGTTGGATGAAGTGCTGTACAGTGTACCCAAGGAACACAGAGTGGTGACTGCAGCGGATTTCAATGGACATGCAGGTGAAGGGAACAGAGGAGATGAGAAGGTGATGGATAGGTATGGTGTCAAGGAGATGAATGAAGAAGGGCAGAGGATAGTGGATTTTGCAAAAAGGATGGGCATGGTTGTGGTGAATACGTATTTTAAATAGAGGAAGGGTGACATACAAGAGTGAAGGAATATGCACGCAGGTAGACTATATCCTATGCAGAAGAGTTAATCTGTAGGAGATTAAAGACTGCAAAGTGGTGGTAGGGGAAAGTATAGTTATTCAGCATAGGATGATGTTGGAGATCAAGAAGTGGAGAAGAGTGAGAGTAGAGCCAAGTATCGAATGGAGTAAGTTGAAAAAGGAAGGCTGCAAGGTTGAGTTTTGGGAGGAGGTGAGACAGGCACTGGGTGGCAGTGAAGAGTTACCAGACAGCTGGACAACTACAGCAGAAGTAGTAAGGGTGACAGCAAGAAGGGTGCTTAGAGTGATATCTGGACAGAGGAAGGAGGAAAAGGAAACCTGGTGGTGGAAAGGGGAAGTAAAGGAGAGTATACAGAGGAAGAGGATGGCGAAGAAGAAGTGGGATAGTCAGAGAGATGCAGAAAGTAGACAAGAGTAGAAGGAGATCAGACGCAAGGTAAAGACAGAGGTGGCGAAGGCTAAAGAAAAGGCATATATAATAAGTTGTATGAGAGGCTGGACACTAAGGAGGGAGAAAAGAACCTGTACCTATTAGCTAGACAGAGGGACCGAGCTGGGAAAGATGTGAAGCAGGTTAGGGTCATAAAGGATAAAGATGGAAACATACTCACAAGCGAGAAGGGTGTGTTGAGAAGATGGAAAGAGTACTTTGAGAGGCCGATGAATGAAAAGAATAACAGAGAGACAGAGAAGGCTGGATAATGAAGAGATAGTGAATCAGGAAGTGTAACGGATTAGCAAGGAGGAAGTAAGGACAGCTATGAAGAGCCATTGGCCCAGATGACATACCTGTGGAAGCATGGAGATGTTTAGAAGAGATGGCAGTAGTTAACCAGATTGTTTAATGGAATCTTGAAAAGTGAGAGGAAGTGTATTGGTACCAATTTTTAAGAATAAGGGGGATGTGCAGAGCTGTAGTAACTGCAGAGGGATAAAATTGATGAGCCACAGCATGAAGTTATGGGAAAGAGTAGTGGAAACTAGGTTATGAAGGGAGGTGATGATTAGTGAGCAGCAGTGTGATCTCATGCCAAGAAAGAGCACAGCAGATGCAATGTTTGCTCAGAGGGTGTTGATGGAGAAGTATAGAGAAGTCCAGAACCTGGAAAAAGCATATGACAGGGTACCTCGAGAGTTGTGGTATTGTATGAGGAAGTCGAGAGTGGCAGAGAAGTATGTAAGAGTTGTACAGGATATGTACGAGGGAGGTCTGAAGTAGGAGTGACGGATATATTCAACGTGGAGGTGGGATTACATCAGGGATCGGCTATGAACCCTTTCTTATTTACATTGGTGATGGACAGGTTGACAGATGAGTTTAGACAGGAGTCCCCTTGGACTATGATGTTTGCTGATGACATTGTGATTGATCTGTACCGAGGGTAGGGAGCAGGTTGAGGAGGCCCTGGAGAGGTGGAGATATGCTCTAGAGAGGAGAGGAATGAAGGTCAGTAGAAACAAGACAGAATACATGTGTGTAAATGAGAGTGAGGTCAGTGGAATGGTGAGGATGCAGGGAGTAGAGCTGGCGAAGGTGGATGAGTTTAAATACTTGGGATCAACAGTACAGAGTAGCGGGGATTCTCCAGGCAGGGTGGAATGGGTGGAGAAGAGTGTCAGGTGTAGTTTGTGACAGACAGTTGTCAGCAAGAGTGAAAGTGAAGGTCTACAGGATGGTAATGAGACCAACTTTGTTATATGGGTCAGAGACGGTGGCACTGACCAGAAAGCAGGAGACAGAGCTGGAAGTGGCAGAGTTAAGATTTGCTTTGGGCGTGATGAGGATGGACAGGATTAGAAATGAGTACATTACAGGGTCAGCTCAGGTTGGATGGTTGGGAGACAAATTCAGAGAGGCGAGACTGCATTGGTTTGGACATGTGCCGAGGCGAGATGCTGGGTATGTTGAGAAAAGCATGTTAAAGATAGAGCTGCCAGGCAAGAGGAAAAGAGGAAGGCCTAAAAGGAGGTTTATGAATGTGGTGAGTGAGGACATGCAGGTGATGGGTGTAAAAGAGCAAGATGTAGAGGACAGTAAGATATGGAACAAGATGATCTGCTTGGGCAATAAGTGCCCATTACGCATAAATCTTAAAGGAGTGTAAGAAGTCTAAGTGATTAGCTCAGTGACAGTGAGATTTGAAGCTGTTTACCTTCTTAGCCATTAGAAAAGAGTTGCCCGATTTTCATTTCCACATTACTTTATCTCGAAAAAAGCAAACAATCAAAAATCAATAGGGCTGTTCGGGCTTTTAAGTATGCGAAGCACCACCGGAAAAAGCAGCTGCAAGGAAGGGAGCAATGTGAAGGTAGTCTTTCAGCATTTTTTAAGAGGAGCGTCCGTATCCTCTAGGCCAGTGTGCGAACAGCCCCTCTGCTCACACCCCCTCCGTCAGGAGCAGAGAATGTCAGAGAGAGTGAGAGAGACAGAGGAAAGCAAATAATCAAAAATCAATACGTGCTGTCCGGGCTTTCAAGTATGCGAAGTACCGCACGGGAAGCATATCGTATATATCATTGAGGAGTTTTATTTAATACGTAATACATGCTCTGATTGGGTAGCTTCTCAGCCATCCGCCAAAAGCGTCCCTTGTATGAAATCAACTGGGCAAACCAACTGAGGAAGCATGTACCATAAATTAAAAGACCCATTGTCCGCAGAAATCCGCGAACCAGCAAAAAATCTGTGATACATATTTAGATATGCTTACATTTAAAATCCGTGATGGAGTGAAGCCACGAAAGTCGAAGCGCGATATAGCGAGGGATCACTGTACTGAGTATTTGATAACGCCAGCATTATGGATGCAAATCAAAAAAGAAAGGGAAACCAAACAGAAACAATAGCACTGCTTTGACGCTGGGAGCCATCTGTTTAAAAAATTGAGCAGAAACGTGTATACGCATGGTCTTTTTAGCTGCTGTGAAAATGTGCGTGGCATTATGCCAAGTCTAGTTTTATACATCTCAACATGAGTGCAGAAATGGGTGTACACAACATTTTTGTGCATAGGCACTATTCATACATGAGGCCTTTGGTCTGCCACAGCAGTGATTTCAAGCTGTTGGTGTTCTTCTGATCTGAAGACGGGAGCTAAAGCAGGACAATTGCCTGTATCACGGCTCCTATCTTGAGTGCTGAAGTAACAGCTCCTATTTTGAATGAAGACTTGAGACTGTACCTTCTTTCTCTATACAGTAATAAAGTACATGTATTTTCCTTGGAAACCTGGATTCCTCTTCCTGTCTCTCATACAACTCTGTGACTATACTTGTATAACCATTTATAGATGTAGAGGTTGGAATTTCATTGACACAACAACCCATGCAGATACTTGGTGGAGCACGAACTCAGAATTTAGCTATTAGTATGATGTCTCACCTACATTCTAACCAAGATAGCCCAAGACCAGAAATTTGTTTTGGTCTAACAAGAAAGAGAAAGCCTGTTGCAGGGTTCTTGAGACTCAGCAAAAAAGTGTAGGCACTGCATTAAATATTTTTTGTATTGCATTATTTTTGGTTACCATTTTTGGTCAAAAAAGTTTGTTATACTGAAATTTACATTTCATTAAAACTAAATCAATTAAACACAATGTTATATGAATATTTGTCTGAGGGCCCACAAAAAGTATTAGTTATTCTGAAAAGTTTGTTACTTCAGTACTTGCTACAACAGGATTTGACCTGTATCATGTTTTAATGTTTGATATCAGTTTGCATCCAGTGACATTAACTTAATCTTTTTATTTGCCTTTATTGCCACAGTATCTTTTTCAAATATTTGTTTAACACATTAAGCATGAGAAATGTGCTATAAAAACAAAACACATTATTATTATCATCATCATCTCCTTTGACTTATGCAGATGACGTTGATGTTTTGTCTTGTCATCAGACTAGAAAGGACTGCACCTGATTTTGAAGTGGGTAGTCTGAAAATTACGACCTCCAAATCTTAGGTCATAGTCCTCTCCTCTTCCATTTAACTAAAGGGTGAGCAGCTGTTCCATGTGGAGAACTTCAAGTACCCCAAGATCTTGTAATCACATCTACCTTCACTGCTGATAAAGACTGTCCAATGAATTGTAGTAATCTAATTTTCAGACACAGGCCTAACTTTAGTAAGAAAGGTATGCATGTGTTATAACATTCATGTCCACCATTATATGTGGGAAAGACTGCTAGAAGTACTAGTCATCACATTTCAAAACCCAAAAAACCACTCAGTAGCATGACAACTTGTTCAATTCAATCACACACTCAGTGATTGGAAGTTCACAGTCCTTGCTAGTGGTTTAACTGGTAGTGTACAATATGAATCATCTATGATATCTTAATTGGTGCTTTAAGTCAAGCCAAAAAATAAGTGAGCAAACAATGTCGGGGAATAAAGCAATCTCACAATCTCCCTGCCTCAGGCAGCCCTTCTGAAAGGGCTTTTTATGGACCAGAGGAAAGGCTGTAACATATAAATGTGCTTCTCTGAAGGCAGATAATGTGGACAGACAGATGTTTCTGTCACACAACTTGAGGTTTCCTCAGTAGAATTAAAAAAAAAATTCTGAAATCTTTGTGCAATATTGGACAGGACTTGAAGTTAGTAATTTGCTTACAAATGTTGTAAGTTTGAGGATTTTTTTGACTGTTTGTGCAATATGTGAGAGAAGTTGTTTATAAATGCTGTATTTTTTCCTGTGCAGCCTTTGACAGAACTTTGAAGTTTTACACTCTAGTATAGTATGTTAGATTTTTGTTCTTGCTTGTATGCTGCACAATTCACCTTACAGCGGACCAGTTTATGTTTATCCAGACTGTAATGTTCAGGCCATGTAATTCAATTATGATCAGAATTTTATTCCCTTTGGATTCATATCTTGTTTACATAAAGTGTCAGTTTAAAATACTCTCATTATAACAGTTTTGTTGGTCTTGGGGAAATTTTTTGTATAAATTCTGTAGGCCACTTTGAAATGGTTTATTCATATTGTTTGATCACAGTAATACTTTGCCTGGTGTTTTCAATGTTTTTCTGTAACTTTACTTCAGGTTTATTTAAATAAATAAGACCGGTTTTCCATAGCTATTGTTTCCACTAATCTCATTATCCATCCATCCATTTTCCAACCCGTTGAATCCAAACACAGGGTTACGGACGTCTGCTGGAGCCAATCCCAGCCCACACAGGGCACAAGGCAGGAACCAAACCCCGGGCAGGGTGCCAGCCCACCTCAGGGCGCACACACACACACACACACCAAGCACACACCAGGGACAATTTAGGATCGCCAATCCACCTAACCTGCATGTCTTTGGACTGTGGGAGGAAACTGGAGTACCCGGAGGAAACCCACGCAGACACGGGGAGAACATGCAAACTCCACGCAGGGTGGACCAGGGAAGCAAACCCGGGTCTCCTAAATGCGAGGCAGCAGCAATACCCACTGCCTAATCTCATTAGTAAGCTACAATTAATATCCTGTTAAAAAGTCCAAGCTAGATCAAAACGACTTTTACAAACATGTTTTTAATGGACGCAAAATACCATCGAATTATCATTATTGTCAAACCCAGAAAATATCAGGATATCATTTTTTTATTAAACTGTAAAAAATGTAGATACTCTGAACACATGCTACACATGTTCAGAGCAAGGCAGTGCAAATTTTGTTACAAAATAACCAGTCATTTCCTATGAGCAGAAAAGCTTTTAGCAAGTAAAGAAAGTCCACGGCAGAAGAAGTCACTTCTATCTTAAGCATCCAGGATCTAAGTACCTAGCAAATGAGAATAGGCAGTAGCCCACAGAATGGTATTACAAACAGGACAGGTGGATACAAGGAGCCATACCCAAGAGTGGGGCACTGTAGTACATATTTAGCATACATAAAATGTACAAAACTTTCATATTAATGGCAATATTTAATATTTCCACAATTAAGAGGACAAATTGTTGCAAATAACATCTAAAAAACAGTATGAAAAAGCTTATTATACCCAATAATACCAACAACCCAATAAATAAGTCAGTTAAAAAATATTCTTTTAATTTTAATATAGCTCTTACACCAGTTATATTTTTCAGTACAAAAACTGATAAATTCGAAATCAAGTTTTCTTACCATAGCTATCTATAGAACAGACATAAGTGAATGTTATGAAAATTTTGCCTTATTAAACTTTTTAAGAAACCCTGTCTTCTCTGCAGCAGTTCAGTCTGTTTAAGCTCTATGTCAATGGTTATGGGGAATGTATCTTTTTTTAAGGTTTATGTTTACTGCATGGCATGTGTGCTTACACAATGCAGCCACAAATAAAGCTGGTGAATTGGACCATGCAAACAAAGGGAGGTTTGTCTTTCTGCCTTGTTTTTTCTTTATACCATTCATTCATGGCATTAGAAAGATGGACAGAAACCGCACCTCAACCCCTGGAAAATGTTTGGACAAGTACTGGAAATGTCAGGTAGCATATAAACTGGATGTCAAAGTGTGGTGAGCTAACAATACTTTGGAACCATACTTAAAATAAAACAAAATGAAAATGAAGTGTTTTCATTTTATCAGTCATCCCCTGCAATCCTTTACAGAGAAAAGTCATAGTCTGTTGATATTATGTATGCTGTAGAATACTCAGTATACACAAGTACCTAGCCATTTCATGTGTATTGTAATTTTATTAATATTTAATATACATGATTTGTTACTCAAGGCAATGAGATTCAGCAACTGCAGTCACAAAGGTTGACATGTTCACCGACTAAAAATAGTGTACTGTTTTGCTAGCTTAATTTGACTGGATTCTATAGTGCATCAAGTTTAAAAAAAAAAAAAAAAAAAAAAGGCAACAAAACCTGAAGAGACAACCCACAATATTTTGTCTCCATTCCCAATTATGCCTTCCATTTATTAAGACAAAAGGTCGAACATTACAAATATCGCAATAGTACTTTCTAAATATTATTGTACAAGCTGCAAAAATATCCCAGTAAAAATTGTGGTTACTGCACTAACAAGGGCATCTCTCACTTCCTGTCCCTGCACTGTCACTCCTAAATCTCTAAGGAGATACTAACACCATTATTAGTGGGGTCAAACATGATATTGTTAAGACCAGAAATTTCAAAATTTTCAAAAAGGACAATTTTAAACAATGATGATTATTTGTTATTTAGACCCTAGCCCAACACCATCTCACTCCATTCTCTCACACCTACAGTATTTTTACATATGTGCATATATTGCTAAAATGTTGCTGAAAAATCAATTGCATTCAAATTTTGGATTTTAATTTCCAATTAATGTGTTGCTGTGCACAAAAAGAAAGAAATCTTTAGTATGTATAAGTTCAATTCAAATGTATTTAAAATATCACCTTTCATGTGACCACAAAAAGGTGAAAATCCCCCCAAAAACATATCAAACATACTCAAACATTTATTTAAATGTGCACTCCGTTTTCCATTCTCTTGATTGCTCTGGAAAACCAATATTTTTTTTATTGTAAATTTTCCTCAATTCAATCTGCATGTTGCTCTTTCTCCAGGGCTTCCTAATTGTATGATTTAGACTCTTCAAGAAACATTCATTGCCAAGCATTACCATGCACTTCCCAACATTTTAACATAACTTATATATTTTGTCCATTTACCCTATAAATTCAGAACTAATCTGGAATTCATGAAATTTAGAAAAAATGTTCTCAAAATGGTTTACAAACAATGCATTCACTTTAGTCATTGTTATTGTAATGTTATTATGTTCCTATTCTGCAAATAAATTATCATTTAACATAATTCATGGCCATTGCAGTTAAAATTTTAAAAACTGAAGGAAGGTCAATAAATATCCAGAACATGTGACATAACCATTTATTACCAAAGTGTTACATAGTGCATGAACAGGTAGCAAAAAAACATTTTATAGAACACCACTTCAAAGCAAATTCTAACAAAATCACATTCCCATACTTCTCTCTATTGCTGTGCTGAAATCAAGAATAATCACACAAACCAAAAAATAGTTTAGCAAAACAAATAAAAAGGCATGAACACATGAAGAACAAAAAGTAACAAAGCAAACATGAAAGATGTTGCACTGTTCTTTTCATGATGTTCCTTACCTAAATGCCATGTGGGTAGTCCGACTAAGGCTGCCAGACATCCACCAATCCATCCATCTTCCAAACCAACTTATCCAGAGCAGAGTCATGGAGATACTGGTACCTACACCACCAAGCTTCAGGCACAAGGCCCTGGATAACCATATTATAGTACTCTATTTTGGCCATGCACCCCTGAGCAACTTCTAAGGTTACATTCACTTTAGAATCCTTACTGTTCAATTCCGATTTTTTGCAGAGATCGGATTTGCCTATCTTGATGGTTCATATTCATAAGTGACCTATATCTTACTATAATGAGAATGCATCTGTCCTCTGAAATGTCACTCATGGTCACTAATTGATACTTTTGTGCACAATTCATCTGCATCACCAACAATAAAAAAAATTTGCATTTGCAAGAATGGCTCATGGTATTAAAATCGAACAAAACTGAGGTGTTACTAGCTATTGTATATATCGCATTTACTTCTGGAGGATTAAAAAAAAAAAAAAAACCCAGAGAGAGAGTTCATGGGCTGTACATGATTAGGTCAAGAAGACAAACAAAAGACAGACTGATTCTTTTTGCTGTTTTCACAGATATTACAGACACTGCTGCACCAAGAGGTGTGAGGTTACGAGTAAGGAGATAGTGATGGAGGGATAGTGACTGTTGTCACTGCTGTTGCTCTCCTCCATTATGGTTTTGCCACACTACTGGTACCACATAAATTCTAATCAGACTATTCTCATTTATGTCACATGGCCACAAATTAGAAATGTCTCCAATCTAGGACCACATATGGAAATTACTCAAATCTGATTTGAAAAAGTTTGGATTTCTGTGTCCACACACTCAAAAAACATCATATTTGTGTCACATTAAAGCAAAGCAAAAAATAAGATTTGAGTCACTTCAGCCTGGTAACGTGAATGAGCCAAAAACAGTTTCTTGTCAGCAGCAAGGAAGATCATACTCTAGGCAAAACAGCTCCTGACAGTCCTTCACAGTCTCAGTCATGCCCTCAGTTAGGGGTTTTAAATTATGCTGTCTCTGGTGTCCTCAGAAGATTAATTTCCTACGCATTTCCTACAAGACAATCTGGTATACAGAAGAGAACCCCAACTACTTGGTCTCTTTCTTTCTCTTCATAGTAAGATGCTCCGAACAGGTTTGTCTAGGCTAATACTAATCACAAATATCACATTAATAGATAAGCCGATTCCAAAAACTTTTATTTTCTTTGTCTTATTAAAAAACTTTTACAATAAGCCCCGGCATAACCAGATGCGGGGAACTCGTTGTCTATATGAAATAATACTACTAAAATATGTACAGAAAATATTCACACACCAGTAACAGCAAGCTGCACGATAACATGCAGTGAATACACTTGACTTGAGCATTCATAGTTTTCAAACTCTTTCTCTGTACGTTTAGCATATGTTTGCTCAGAGGTTGGTGCGCTTGCTGCTTCCTGAGCAGGTCTTCTTTTCTCCACCCTAGCGACCCACTTCTTCTGTTCCTTCGTCGGCATCTTTTCACATTAAAACTGATTAAGTCAGTGTTTGTGTTGCAATTGCTTAGTACATTTTCCTTAATCTTTCACTTAAGCTGCCACTCAAGTCTTCAATCTGCCTCAAGAATAATTTAAGATATTAAGAGGTAGGGGAAGTGACAGCGAAAGTGGTAGGGAATGAGAACGGCGCCCGTATGCATGTGCCGCATGGCCACCCTGCTGGCTGCTGCCGAGAGTTGATTCTACAATAAAATAAAGCAAAAATAAAAAGAGGAATAACTTTGGAGGTCCATCATCACCCTGAAAGTGGATAGTAGATGTCACGTAGTATATGTGTACCAAATTTCAGGTCAATAGTTCAAACGGTTTGCAAGCTACAGGTTATTTAAAATCCTAGACAGACAGACAGATAGACATGGTAGCGTATTATATATGAATATATATGGCATTAAAGAAAATAAGATGTTTCTCGCAATAACAAGCTGTCATATTGTTTAAATTCTTCTGTAATGTACTTATCTGAAACTAAGCTTAAAGTAGTTTTCACCATTTGTCTAAAATAGTCTCCCGCATATTGATTCAATTAATTGATACAGTATTGCCATTTAAACACTGCTTAAATAAAAATAATTATGCATTTACTGTATATGTTTGAATCACTTTTAATCATTAATTGCACCACAGCTGTTTTTGTTGTTAAAATACACATTTATCCAGAGTGTTGACTCCCTAAAATGAAGCACCACGACATCTGGTATTTCAAGAATAACTACGTGCTCATGAATTCTGACTGGGAGAACATTTGTAAGTTTTTAATAACTAAGGATGAAACTTGGATATAATTCAGAATTCAAACAGCAATTAAAATGATGATAATGATTCTCCATTGCCGAAAGTTAAAATCCAGACCAGTCCCAGCAAATTCATGCGCATGTTTTGTTTTATGATGGGTCGATGCAGGCCATATTGATGACATGCCTCAAAAAGCCCAAAACACTTGTTAATATTACACAGATTTGCTTTGACATTTGCAGGCAGACACTAAGGGAAAACTATGAGAAAAACTGTTGCCCATGGCCCTTATGCTTCATCATAATGCTCCCACCCTTTACCAATGATAAAGATTTCAAATTATCTATGGAAGAGCAGTAGCACAAGCAAGACAAAAGGTTTATCTGAGAGGCACAGAAATGTTTTTTAAACATTCTAAAAATGTAATAGTGTTCTTAGAGATTGTGCCACTGATGTTGCTCTTAAAAGGTTAAATTCTAGTCTTTTTGATTACCCCTTTGTCTAATTTAGAAAAGGGGAATGTCTACTATGTGGAGATTTTACTGAACATTGGCTCCTACATCTCACCTTTTTATCATAAAAAAAAATTCCATAATTAACAGAATACTATAATGAATAGACAATACAAGCAAAGTCATTGGGGTGCTAAAAAGAGCGTAATCCCTGTGCTGGTTTAACTTATCTGGTGAAGTCATTCAAACTAATTTGGCCTTAAAACTGGGTTGTGCATAAAACCAGGATATTTTTCAGAACCTATATAAAATCATGGGGGTGGGACAGGCCTTTGAGTTCCTTTCATTGTATTTAATCCTAAAGCAACCATTCATAATATTTATCTGTGCATTTAAGCATAACAACCACATGTAACATGCTTATACAGTACCATTCAAAACGGACATGGCCTTCCTTAATCCTGCAAAAAAGTTTCTTTCCCGATTACCATCACGCTGTCACATTAATTAATATTTCCTCTTTTGATGTTCGTATTCTCATAGGTTTTGTACCGTACTTTATTCTAGTACAGCTATAGTCATAGTCTGTAATGCCTTAATGCCTGTTTTGTACCATATTCCAAGTTTGTGTTCCTAATGAATGGTAATATGTAAAATAATCAATGTCATTTCTCTCTCTATTATTATAAAAAAAAAAAAATCTTGGGAAAGAGACGAAACGTGATCTTCTCGGAAGACAATTTGATGTCCCACAAGACAAGGCAATGAGACAACATTTAAAACAAGTTCACTGACATCTAACTGAGTAGTTGTTGGAATGCTTTTGGCAGACACGCTTCATGTGCTCACAACTTTTAAAACAACAACAAGCGAGAAGCAGAACATGCAACTCGCCAGGAGCAGCAGCAGGAAGCCAGCAGATGATCCAACTGCTTCTCCTTAGCATGCGGTCCCCTTTCACAACATGTGCAGCAGTGACGCTAAGTGGGAAAAGGACAGCTGCTGTACATGCTTTTAAATGGTCGACGTGCAGCGCCACAAGCAGAAAAAGGAGCTTACCAGCAGCAGTAGCAAGACAACATGATGGCATCTCCTTAACGTGCGTTCAGCCGCCCCCCCCTTCACAACGCGAGCAGCATTATACATCCTCCAAAAAAGAGATTTAACCATGTCCAGAAATAAAACAACAAGTATTGTTTTTACAAAAGTTTTAAAGTAAAAGTGAAAATAATGCATATGTAACAATTCCCATGAAAATAACAATCTCTTTAAATTGTATATCCGGTAAAACAAACCTGGGGGTGGGCGAGCCCCCTAGTTTATTTAAAAAAAACACAAGGTAGAAGCTTATCATCACTGAATTTCATGACACTTTATAAAGAATGAAAAACAACAAAAATATATAGATGAAAATCTTATATTTATAGTAAATGCTTAATATTTGATTAACTAATAAATTCTGAGAGAACATCCACCTGTAAAAATACTGTACAATAATAAATTATTTTTATTAACCACTACTTGTGGAGACCATTTGCAACTGCCTTTACAGTATTGGTGATGGAAAAAAGTGTTTTCTTTTACATTTGGCCATCTTCATTTTCTAAACTATACATGTACTGCATTTTTGTTGAGACATTGTGTTAATCTACTTCATTATCCCTGATTTTTTATTTTACACTATGAGGAGTTTTTTTTTAATTTAAATCTGGAATCTGCGTAAAGATATTAAATGTGATAAACATTAACTTACCTGTTTTTACATTCAAAATAATGGTTGTGTTACATTATTGAACTTTTCCAGTGATCTTTAGTCATTTATATCCTAGCGAGTTAGAAGCAGTTGTTGGCACACTCCAGTGAAGCCGATTGTCTTATGTCACAACCCAACGACTGTGACCAACTAGTCTACAACTAACTTTAATTAAATCAAACAAGCTTGACTTTATCTTTAGTTGTAGGGATGGGCTCAGCGTCATAACAGCTGCTCTGCCAGAAGTATAATGCATAGAATATAGCTATGAGGAATAAGGAACGTGGGTTTTTTGGACCTCACAAACAGAAGAGAATCTAGTCTGCCTGATGTTGTGTGCTTTATGTACACCGTTAGAATGGAAAAAAGAATAACATCCAGAGACTGTAGTGGAAATCACCACAGCTGTTAACCTCTTGTCTGGTTATCAGCTCCGACTGGTAGCATGCTATTGGCTATCAGGAAAAGGGGGGGGGGGGTATAATGTGTTGGACTGGGCACACTGCCAGGATGTTCACTACAAAAATCATTAGATACAAAAACAAAGATTGGCCATTTATTATAAAAAGCCACATGTCTAACTGCAGCTTGGCAGACATGTTTGGTATCATAACATGAAACTACACTATGAAGGCTACTATATTTTACAGTAAATAGAGTAGTGTGACACAATGGCTCAGCTTTGATCTCATATAGTCTAAACATCTCTACTACAATTTTATGCAACACATTGTGCATATAAAATACTGGGGTGATGTGCATTACTTTACATAACTCCAATTATAAAAGGTTGAGCATTCATGATAAAGATCAGAAGGAATCTTTCTATAGCTTTATATATGAAGGACTTTAATAAACTACCATCATAAAACATAAATTCTACTGTGCATATCATGTCCTCAGGGTGAGAGTCATAACTGTATAAAACAGTTTTTAGCACAGAGACAAAGAAATCCATGTTTCACCACGGACTAAGCAAATCCCTTTTTGATTAAAAGACAAACAAAATGTGCAAAACTGTCTTCCATATAAATTACTTTCTGATGGACTGTATAAATAAAACCTATAAAATACAGTTAATTCAGAAAGCATTCAGAACCCTCCACTTTTCTCACATTTTGCTATGCTACAGCCTTCTGTTAAAATCATTGAAATTCATTTTCCCCCCATGAAGCAACTCTTGATACCCTAGAATGACAATGTAGAACCGGAATTTTCACAAATTTATTAAAAATAAAAGACTAAAATAGAACACTGACACAAGAAGAGCTGCAACGATTAGTCAACATAATCGTAGACGTGGACTACAAAAAAATCGTTGACGCATCTTGAACAGAACTTTTAATAGAGGCTCCAGTCACAACGAACCACATTGTTTTTTTTTGTAACTGCAATGAACTACATGCACGTCTGGAGGCAGTATCATTTGTTATTGTTTGTCAAGACTACACACAGTCCTACCAACAAAGAAGAACGTCTGAGGAGAGGAAGAATGTCAAAGAAAATAAACGTGGTTGCAATGGTGAGTCAGATAGAGGAGGGGGAAGGAGATGGAAAAAAATTGAGACAGAAACTTTCTGAAGTGTGGGAGCACTTCACCGAAAAAGAAAAAAAAAAAGTTGAATGCAGATTATGCAAAGCGGAGCTTTCTTTTCACGGCAGCACCACAGCGACGCATGAGCATCTGAAACGCAAGCATCCTGGGGCTGTGATGCCGCCACCTCTTGAGAGGTAAGTTTTAACGAGTAAAGTTAGTGTCACATGTTAACGTTGATGTTTGTACTATAATGTGTATATCAAGATTTTGACAATGTTAGTTAACCCTTAAACCAACACATACTTTGGGGTTAATGCACCCATGGACACCAAATACTTTTTAGCTGCACTAAGTAAACGTCACAATTCACAAAGAAAATGTGAAATTTTAATGGAACACATTTTTTTTCATGCAAGGAGCATCACAATTACTGCAACACTGATCATTTTACACACTGCAAATGAACTGTAAACACTATAGAAAAAAAACTACTGCAACAATCTATTATTATATGTTCAAGGCGCAACTGAAGCCATTGATGAAATTCAGTAAATCACAAGCCAACTACGCTTGAACTGGCTGCACACAAACACACAGAGGTAGATGCTGATGATTGCAGGCTCGTCTAATGCAGCGGCTGAATCCCAGAGACAGTGGTGCTGCAGTTCTGCCGGGGCTGGCAGTGGTCGTGAGCTGGCTGCTCAACGAATGTACGACACTGACTGATCAGCTCCGGCATGCTGGCATATTGCACGGAGACACGACTACAGCCGGTTGCAGTGTTCAATGAATATACATCTCCGAATATACTCGGCTCCGGCGTGCTGGCAAATAGCACTGAGAAACAACTTTAGCCGGTTGCGGAGTTCAACGAATGTACGTCGCCAAATGTATTTCGCTGCATATACTCAGCTTCGGCATGCTTCCAAAAATTGCATTGGAAACCAGCTATAGCCGGTTCCGGCAGTTTAAGGGTTAAGTGAATATAATTTCAGTTATGTTTACTATAGCACCAAACATGTTAGCAAACAAGTGAATAAGATTGGCTGAGCCGCCCTAGTTTTTTCTTCTTTTTTCGTATCATATTTGAGTTCGTATGAATAGTAAACCATCTCTAGCTAACATAAGGTAACTTGTGTTTTGAAGTATATCAGTAATTAGCTTGTTACATATTTTAGTCCATTTTTTTTATTTTGGCATAATATAGTACATGATGTGATAAACTACAACACTTTTCCTTCAGAGTGTGATGATTAAAACATCTTTCTCTGTCTGTAAAATCACTCTTGTGTATTCCTGCTACCACTGAGCGTCTCCTCTCAGCAGCTGGGAACATTGTCTCAAAGAAGAGAGCCAGCCTCACACCAGAGCATGTCGAAATGCTCATGTTCCTGCACTGCAATCAGGAATATATGAACTGAATATTTTATAAACTGTACACTATTGTTTTATTTTATTTGAATTGAAGCTTTATTTAAACGTTTGGACTTTAAGACACACCAGTGGCGATTTTTGGTTAAATGCACCTTTTTTGATTAAAGACTATGTGCACTTTAGATTATATTGTTTAATGTATTTCTTTTTTATTGTGATGGTCACACTAATATAAAACATCTGATTATTTTCAAATTCATATGTTTCACTGGTTGATATTTTAATTTGATTATTATTAATTTTAATCATGTTAATGCAGAGACATCAGGGTGACATTCACAGGTTGACAGACATGAGCAGATGACGCAAGACATGCACTGGAGCCCAGAACAGGATGTGCAATCACAGGGCGCAGGCATCAAAATAGTCAGGCATGAAATAATCGTGACTAATCGAAAAATAAATTGAACGATTAGTCGACCACCAAAATAATCATTAGTTGCAGCCCTAGACACAAGTATTCTGACCATTTGTTATTATATTAGGCTCATGTACATTCCATTATGTTGATGATCATTAAGATGTTTCTACACATTGTTTGGAGTACACTTGTGATTAATTGAATTCATTTGACATGATTAGGAAAGGCATCACCCTTCTATATAAGGTCCCACAGTTATTATTGTTTATGAGAGCAACACCAAGCCATGACATTGAAGGAACATTGAAGCCCACACAGCTTACAGATATGACTGTGTCATGGTAAGGATCTGGGGAATGCTACAAAAAAAGTCTGCAACATTAAAGGTTTCCTACAGAGAACACGTGGTCACATGGGAGAAACTTGCAGAAGGACAACCATCACTGCAATACTCCACCAATCAGGGCTTTATTATGAAAGGGTGACCAGACAGAAGCTTCATCTCAGTAAAAGACACATGCAGGCCTGCTTGGAGTTTGCGGAAAGGCACCTGAAGGATTCTATGATTTTGAGAAACAATATTTGCTGGTTTGATGAAACCAAGAATGAAAACATGTCCAAGGGAAACCAAGCACCACTCATCATCTGCGCAACACCATTCCAGTGAATCATGCTGGTGGCAGCATCATGCTGTCAGGTTGCTTTTCAGCATCAGGGACTGGGAAAAAAACCAAGGTTGAGGGAAAGCTGAAAAGAGCGAAGTAAAGAGATACACTTAATGAAAATATGCTCTGTAGTTCTCAGCACAAAGATAGCAAAGGAGTAGCTTAGAGACAATGCTGAGAATGTCTTTAAGTGGCCCAACCAGAGCCTGGATTTGAACTTAACTGAAAATCACTGGAGAGAATTGAAAATGGTTGTCCACCAACCATCTCTATGCAATCTGACACAGCTTGTGAGGAACTGCAGAGAACAGCAGCAGAAAATGTCCATATCCAGGTGTTTGAAGCCTGTAATCGCTGCTGAAGGTGCTTCAACTAGGTACCAAGTAAAGGGTGTGAACACCTGTCGCAATGTGATGTTTCAGTTTATTTTCAGTAGACTTTAAAATATTTCTAAAATTCTGTTTTCACTTTCTGGCATATTGAGTGTTGCTTGATAGCGTGGAAAAATTAACTTAAATGAATTAAGCGCAAGGCTGCAACACAGGAAGATGTAAAAAAGTGAAAGGGTCTAAATACTTTCTAATCTACTGTATATGGGTAGCATGCATTAGATCAGAGTACATACTTAGATTTTTTTTAGTATGTGAAAAAGGTGGTGTATATGTAAAGCACTTGGAACTTCAGGGTACAGCGAAAAATGCAGTAAAAACAACTCCTGCTTAACCTCAAATGCACATGTATAACTACTGTATATTTGAATTTCAATTTTGATTCTTACAAAATTAGAATCTAGAAACATTACTCCCAAACTCTGTAATGTGCTAGTAAAACTATATGTGAAAACTTAAAGTTTATGATATGTCACTGAAGACTAGAACTACCACCATTGTGGACATGCATGGACCAAATAACATTTTCAATTACAACAGGTTGGGACACTGAACTTCTTTAATCCTCAACACAGGTGGAGATGTGATCTGCAATAGGTCCTGCAATTAACAAAAGACACTGAAAAAACTGCGACAAACATACTTCTTTCAGGAAAATGGGGACTTGTATACTAATGAGAAGTTCAGTCATGAGAGATTCCATTAAGCATTTTTCCCCAAAAGAACTATTGTGAAAATTAGGAATGAAAAACAGCTTGTAGCAAAGTAAAGTTACCCTTGCAGTTTAAAAAAAAAACACCTGAATAACATAGTTGAACCAAGATATCCAGTTTAGTGTAATATATTGGCCTGATTTGTAATTTTTATGGTCTCACCTTTTTTAAATTTTCATTTTAGATCCTAGCATTATTAAAAGGTACTATAAAAACGTGCACTTGCAATATAAAAAAATTAGTTTGCTTTCAATTTGTGTGGAATAATAATGTAATTCAGAAAAAATGATGTACTAGTAATGTAGTTTGAGGTAATATTTATTATGAAATGTAATATACAGGAATGAAGGATTTTAATGCATATTTATCTATTTGGGAAGCGAATCACACGACTTGGAGGCGAGAAGTCCCAGCTTTTTCCGACACTTTCATTTTTACACAGACATGCAGACTTCGTTGGGGACTGACCTCGCACCCCTGTGATTTACAGTCACTAGGCCACGCGGGCAGAATTCCCTAGTGTTAAAAAATGTGCTAATAAATATATAAGCGTTCTGGTGTAAATCTATAAATGCAATGGATTTTAGTCCTCCCACGTGAGTATCACACTCAAATACTGTAAATAAGTGACAACGCACTGTCTCACCAAGGGAGAATCCCAGTAGCTCCAAGACACTGTGCGTCAAGATTTGGACCAATGTTTACATCCTGTCCTGCCACCCGTTCAGCCGCCACGTGTGACACTCATCTAGTCAAAGATCTGATCTTGCAGTGGATGGCCTGCGACACTGGCAAACGAATCTCCAGCCGAAGTAATCAGACACCTTTAGGGGATCAGGTTTCAAACTCGGCATAATCGATCACCCGCTACATGTACACACACTCGTACACACTCAACGTTTTCACACCCATTCACTCTATTTTTCTTTGTGAATTTTAAAAAAATCCAGGAAGATTATACCTCAATGAAAAATAATAAATAAATGGCGGACATTTGGGGTCTGTATAACAACAACAGTACAGAAAGACTGAAGTCCAGAACCTACCTGCGGGTGTCGCCCCGAAAATCCGGACCACTGGGACCTTCTTAACGTCGCTGCCACGGAACTCCGAGTAGCACACATCCAGATCCTTAAGAGGGTTGGCCAGGTAGTAATCCGCGGTGACGATCCGCACGGCAAACATTGTGGCTCCCCCCCACCCCCCAAAAAATCAAAACAACAAGGTGGACAATTTTTGCACTACATCCAGAAGGCGTCAAGTTCTCCCTTCCCGATTGACCTCCCTCTAATGTAGAGAGGTGAAGAAACTCGGGATTATGTAAGTAGTCAGTGGGGGCCGGCTGGGGGGGGGAAGGGTACGGTCCGGGTTCAAACGATCAAGCAGGCAGAATGGCTACGACTTCCCCAGCTGATTAACGAAGCCATTCTGCCCGAGTGCGCCCTCCTGTAATCCGGGCCCCTAGATAACCTCGATGGGAAGACTTCGTCTGTGCAAGACAACAGAGCATGGATCGGCTTGCTTGCTTCCTCTCTCCCTTTTTCTTGTTTTGTCTCTCTCAAGCCTGCCAGCACATCTGTGTGGACACGCAATCCAGCTCAGCACACGAGGAACAAGAGTTCAGCCATTGTAAAGCGGCAACACTACAAACGCATCACCCCCCACCCCCTCCCCAATTCTCTCTCTTGTAGTCGCTCTGACTGAGCTCTCACATCATAAATGCAAGCTAATCCTTTCACCTTGGGCGGTGCGGGGGGTGGGATTTAGTAATGCATTTGACACAGGAGGAAGGGGGGCAGACAGATTCTAATGAGAGAAAATAGCCGCGCGTCTGTGTCCGGTACGAAGAGACTCGGCCGTGCACGCGCCACTTAAAGGAACCGCGTGTTTCACATCACTTTATCTGTCCTCGCCATACAAACACAATCCCCAGCAGCCTTTCAGAACAGCAGTCCTGTGGAATGAGCTTCTTCGCTAGTGGCTCCTGACACATTGCAGCATTTTTACCACACTATGGTAAATCGTCTGAAGCCCCGCCCTAAACTAAGCGCGTTCACCCATTGGCTCCTTCCGGTGACCTACATTCGGAAAGACAAGCGACCTGCACGAATAGTCCCGACAGCGACTGTTTACTTGCCGAAGCCTGGCCTTTTACGTGTTATGATTGGCCGTTGCGCTGGACTCTTTGAATGACTATTGGCGGAGAGCTAGCTTTGCGGACATTCGCGTCCGGATATGCAAGCACTTTAAAAGCATGTCGAAAGTTCACATGGTTTTGTTGGAGTGTAGCGATTGGTAGGTGCATGCGCCACTCTTGTTCTTTTCTTCTCCGTTAAGTGGTATTCCAAAGTCTTGCATTTCTGCCAGATTTGCACACTAAAGGTTTACTCGTTTCATTTGTCTTACGTCTTTTTTGGAGTACTGTTGCCGTTTCGTCCTTACCATTTTCCCAGTCGATCTAAAATGTGGCCGTTTTGCTTCCGTAAGACGGAGAAACTGATAAGCAGTCATCAACATTCGATCTCGTCAAAAATTGAAAATTATGTCATTACATTCGATCATATAGTAAATGGATAAGTAGTCATTACATTGCCATCACGGATGTTTGATTGGTAGCTAATATCTGTCGACAAGCCTGGGTATTTTAATCCAGTGATAGTTTTTACATTATTTATAATTAACAGTAGAAAAACTTTACAAATAATATCTGGTAATGCATAAATGTGAGTAGTAAACACAAACTGCGGTGACAATAATAGCTGGTGAGGCACTGACTCCTTCAGAGGTAGATTTACAAATATATGAACCCAAAAGAGTATTTAATTCACTATTCAATTGGAAGCATGCACATTGACTACTGGTTATGTTTCATATCTCATCAGCATTTCTTTACAAACACACATACGTAAGGTACATATTTGGCTAAGAAAGAACGTTACATTTATAGCGGAGAGAGCGCATTTGCTCTGCACCATCAATGTGTTCTAAATTTGGGGTTGCAATTCCACAATTCATACGCATTAAATACTAATGAAACCATAGAGAGGTGTACAAAAAACGGATTTCAATTTTGACCTTAACTGAAATATTTAATTGTTTTTAAAAGCTTTTAATCCTGATGCTTTAATCAATTTTAATAGACTGTTCAACAAAATGTTGACAAGAAAAATAAAATATTTTAAGGTCAAAATTTAGTTTTTAAATATTGGATTTTTTTTTCTTAGACTGATCCCATTTTTTATAAAACTGAAAACCGTTTATGGTATTACCTTTATTTGTAAGTGAATTCCATGTGCCTATCCTTCACGAAAATTTCTGTGGCTTTCTTCTAAAAGTCCTCATTTTCCCTTAGTTTTAAAAGTCTTAATCTTCCATTTTGGAAGTCAGTTGGAACAAAAAAAAATTAAAATAAACAAACTACTGCAGTGCACTTGACTTTCTGATATCGCTAACTTATTTGGCACCTACAGCCTCTGGGTAGAAGAACTGCAGTTCGGCATGGTACTGTCTGCCTCACCTTGCGCCTTTTTGCTCCGGTTTTATGTCCAATCAGCAACACAAAATTTGTCACACACATTCGTTAAAGATATTAGCCAGACTGTGGAAAGTCAGGTTGTATAATAAACGCGTGTCTAAACATTATATTGGTGACATACAGAGAGACAGCAACAGGCACGCGCCAATTGCATGCATCAGCCCAGTGAATGAGGGATAACGCAGTCCGAGGTGAGGGTAAGGCTCGTCGCTGCAATTCTGTAATTTTGACTATAAAAATGATCCAAATTATTGGAATCATACAGAAAACAAAATTATAGTACAGACCAGTGGACAAATTTATTTTAATTTATCATTATTAGTTTTTAAACTTTTCATAATGACAGGAGAGGCCCTGCCTCCCCTGACCACAAGTCCCTGACATCTTCAAGTTGGCACTGTATTTATGTGCGATGACGCAGTTTTTTTTTAACAAATTCACAATTGTGCCTTTGCTAAAAAATGCTGTTTCCTGCCTGAATGACGCCCTTAGTGACGAAGTGTTTGGAGAATCTGGTCATGATCCACATTAACAACAATATCCCTTCTACTCTGGATCAGCTACAGTTTGCATATCAGTTTAACAAATCTGTGGATGATACCATCTGCCCTGCCCTCCACACTGCTCTGGGACATTTGGAAAAAAAAAAAACTTATGTTGGGATGCTGTTCATTGACTACAGTTCTGCCTTCAACACTATTATTCCCTCCGGCCTGGTGCTGAAGCTTAGAGACCTTGGTCTGATCAGCTGCATCTGTGACTGGGTGTCCGACTTCCTGACAACTAGACAAATAACTCCTGTGTGCTGTGCACCAGCCTACATGTTCACAAGGCTTCTGCCTCAGCTCACTGCTATACAGTCTATTCATCTGTGACTGTGTAGCAAAACATGAGAGCAATAGCATCATCAAGTTTACATACTAAACCACTGTAAGGGTCTCATCGGTAACAGTGATAAGACTGCCTACAGGAGGAAGGCAAAAGACCTGACTTTAAGTTGCCATAACAACAACCTCTCTTTGAATCGCAATAACACAAAGTAAATAATTGTTGACTTCAGGAAGAACAAAGACATTCATGCGCACTCCACCTCACTGGCTCCCCTGTCCAGACAGCAGGTTCAGACTCATCGATGTCCACATCACTGACTGTCTTTCGTGGTCTATCAAAACCACCTGCATTTTCAAAAAGGCTCAGCAAAGCCTCTTTTTCCTGAGCAGGATAAAGAGCTTTGAGGGTGGGAAAGAAAATACTAGTGAACTTTTACTGCTGCACTATTGAAAGTATAATGACCAGATACATCATGATGTGACAGTTTGATTTTAATGTTCAGTAGCATATAAGTGTATAAGAAACTTGCTTGATCATAGCAATAGTGTTTCACTATTGTAGTAATAGTACAGTAGCAGATATCACTAATAAGAAGGGATCCTGTGCCAAAGGGTGGCCATATTGCCTCATCCACGTTGGAGACTGTTATCAAGTAGTAGTAAATTCTACTAAATTACTTCAGACAGACACTACGTTTGCATATGCCAGGTCAAGAGTACCTACTATAAGGACCCAGGGGTATTCTGTTGCAACAATGTAATCACAAAACTGATAAAGAAAATTACTTACTGCTGTAGAAGAAATAAAATAGATCCCTATATACCATCAGTGAGAAGTTTTAATTAAGTTATCACCATCCATTAAGTATTTTAAATGTAACTGTCTATCCAATTATGTTTGTAATTTGTAGTTGTAATTTGCAAATTATTTATAACTGTTAGAAGAACCAAAGAAGAACTGGGTACACTCCACTTCTCTAGCCACATTGGACAAGCTTTTTGAGACTATTCACAGATTACACTGTCAAAGGGTGGAATGTAGAAATAGGTTTGAAGTGTGCCACTGTAATCTGTGAAGTTTATTCCAAAGTTGAAGCCACACGTACCGGCTGATAGGGTGAAACTGGCCAGAAAGATGAATAGAAACATGTGAAAAGACAACTCAGGCAGGCTAATTGCCCTATTTAGTGATATAACCAGGGCACCTGTCTGCTATTTAAAGTTCTTTCAGGTAAGGATTTTTGGTTGATTAAAGCAGGTCTGACCCATTACTTTCAGGCAGAGGCCATGAGTGATAGAACAGCTGTAAAAGGTTCTATATTGGTCTGAGAAGAGCACAGCCCAAATGGCAGTTGTCCATATCTGGCAAGACTCATAAAAACTTGAGTATATAAAATGAGGAGAAAGCACAGAGAAGCCTGAAGCTGTCCAAATGCAGCTGAACACCCTGCTGGGACTGTATTTTCTGTCAGCATTCCCCACTAAAGAAACTGAATGACAACTGTATGTTCCATTGGCTTCTCTCTGGCCTGGATATGTATGTATAAATAATTATGCATTGTATTTTGGGGGTGAAAGCTTAATTCTGAAGCAAGTTAAATAGATATATCTATCTTTGTACCATATTGCTCTTGCCCGATTATTTCCACCATGGTTACTAAAGAGATGTGTATGGTTTGAATCTGCTCTACATTAATAAAGAACACAACCCCAGGAAGCAAGCTCTCCCTGCTGGATACAGCATCACAGCATGCTTTAAGTTCAATTTCATGTCTTCTTAAAGTTTAGTGAATGGACATTTAAACATTCAAATACCACAATTTGGAAAACGTATATTTATAGATTATTTTCTGTTCAATCAAATAGAAATTTAGTTTCTCTGATATTTTTAAAATTTAAAATAGAAAAAGTAAGAGCAAATCATATTAAATTTCAGGTAACACTGAAAGAGAAGGAAATCAGTTTAAAAATTCTTAAGAGAATATGTCCTTGTATAGAATATTTAAAAAAAGATTTGGGCTAGATTGTAATATTTGTACCTTTCTATTGTATCAATTCAAATTTGCTAAAATCTTTTGGGATGACGTACATTACTGGTTATTTCAAATGACTGTTGGATTGAAAGAATTCCGTAAAGAGAATATTTTTGGTATTATTATTATGAAAGACAATAAAAGTTAAAGTTGACAGTAATACAACCCTTGATTTAGGAAAATTATGCTTACACGAGGTTAGAATTATGAAAGGTAAGCCAAATTTATTGCCTTTTTTAAGTAACTGGGACAATTCATTATATTTTTGCAATTTAGGGATATAAAAATGCCAGATGATTGCTAGAACAATTTTAAAAAAAACCTTAGTGTAGGTATTTTTTATTTTCGTCTCCTATTTTTTTCTCTTTTTTGTACATGTTATAATTTATACTCTGCCTGAAGCTTCTAGGTGTTTTATTTCCTCTTTGTAAATAATATCTGACATTATTGTATTTTATTTTGTACTGCTATTATATAAATAAAAAAAATCATCAAACGTAATAGGTCTTCTCAGTAAAAATATTACAAGCACAACAAACGGTTTCTGGATACATTAAAGAAAAACAGAAATCTTGCTGCCTTGCTACAATGTCCAAGCAGTGACACACCTAAAGACAATTACATTTTACAATTGACAAACTGCTTGGAGATGTGTTTTATCTCATAGAATTAGGGGAAAGTGGGGAAGAATGTGGCAAATATACTTGAATATTAACAGAAATTCAGAGATGCACTTAGGAAGGAGGGGGCTCCTGGGATTGAATCAGTATTTGGGGCCCCATCTATGTGTTCTTGAGGAGTAACCACATAAGCTATAATGCCATCACTGGCCATTGCTGAATGACTGTCACTACTATAACACAACATATTGCTTTCTTCTGCATGCGCTTTCTGTTCCTATATAATCCTTATTCGGCTCTCCTGCTATTGCAAATGGTCCCCAAAAGCTACCCTCCGACCCTGCCTGCAAGTCACTGGAAATGCATAAATGCAGAGGTGACAATGTGAGAGCAAGTAGTTTTGGGCAAGCTGTCTCAGGGATAATGGTAAAGGGGTTAAAGAGAACTGGATTTGCTGGTCTAGAAGCAGGAATATTTCTTTCAGATACAAACAACAATTACTGTATATACTCTGTGGACTATGGTCGGCAGCTTATCCCAGCCAATACCCCCAAGCCGCCAGGTGGAGCCCTCCCTGCAACGTGGAGATGCCCCGAATTCCAGCAGGGCATCATGGACCTTGGAGTTTCCCTTCACAGCCCTGCTGGATACCGTGTGGGCCACCAGAGGACGCGGCAGGGAGGCTCAAGGACTCGTATGTTCAGTATAGCCCGGAAGTACTTCACAGTCACGAGGACGGAATAAATAAAGTACTTCCGGGCTGAAGAAAAAGGAGTTTTCACCTGACCCGGAAGTGCTGGGAAATCACATGGAGTGGGATAAGAAGCACTTCCAGGTCAAGGACTTTAAGAAGGACTGTGGGAGATCCCAGAGTTGAGCCGAGTTGAAAGGAAGGGTGACTGAGCTGATGGGAGGTGTGGAGGATTACTGATTATTGCAATTATTATTGTGTATGAGTATTGTGGAGTGGAGGGTGCTCACAATATTATTGTAATAAAACCATTATTTGGACTTTTATCTGGCGTCTGATCCGAGGGTTCAAGGGGACGACAACGCCCCCATCTTTCACAACTCACATATAAGTTGGGTCTTGAAACCCAAAAAATTCATTCAAAAAAGAAAAAATAATGTTAAGAAAAGTTCAGTCCTAGGCTTAATCTTATTACATCTCAAATCGTTACCATTTCAAAACGTTTCAGAACCATTTCTAAACAGTCAGAACCCGACTTATACGCCCATTCAAAAATGCGACACTTACATTTTTTTTTTTTAATCTTTTGCCTCCTACACTCTCCCATCAGTTTCTCAGACGCATCGAATTGTATTGCAGCAGCGCACTTACCAATTTCTTTTGCTACTTTAATAAATTTTAATTTAAAACCAGCTTCATATTTTCTTCTGATCGAACGCTCCATCGTAGATAAGGGATGCTCTTACAATAATGTAGACACTCTGAACACATGCTACATAAGTTCATAACAAGGCAGTGCAAATTTTGTTACAAAATAACCAGTCATTTCCTATAAACAGAAAAGCTTTTAGCAAGTAAAGAAAGTCCAGGGCAAAAGAAGTCACTTCTATCTTAAGCATCCAAGATCTAAGTGCCTAGCAAGTGAGAATAGGCTGTAGCCCACAGAATGGTATTACAAACCGGACAGGTGGATACTGGGAGCCATACCCAAGAGTGGGGCACTGTAGTACATATTTAGCATACATAAAATGAACAAAACTTTCATACTAATGGCAATATTTAATACTTCCACACTAAAGAGGACAAATCGTTACAAATAACATCTAAAAAACAGTATAAAAAAGCTGATTATACCTTATAAAAACAACAACCAAATAAATAAGACAGTTAAAAATTATTCTTTTAATTTTAATATAGTTGTTACACCAGTTTGTGTGTACATTATAGCAATTTGGAAGAGGAGATGGTTGAATTAGTTAATAATTAAATCAGACATAATGCATCCCACTGGATTCCACTTGGAAAATCAGTAACTTCCTTTAGAATAGGTCTAGAGACCAGGGGCCTCATGTATAAACAGTGCGTACGCACAGAAATGTTGCGTACTCCCGTTTCCACGTTCAAATCGCGATGTATAAAACCTACACTTGGCGTAAAGCCACACACATTTCCACAGTACCTCATGCCCTGGCGTACGCAAGTTCTCCACTCGATTTTGCAGACTGGCGGCACCCAGCGTCAAAGCAGTGCTACTGTTCCTGTGTGGTTACTCCTTATTTTCCTGCCGCGGCTTTATAAATACACTGAAACTAACTGCATATTGTTTATTAGTGTAATGCATCTGATTGTAATTAACTTGTAACAATATAATAGTCCAGGGAATAGCCATAGTATTCCAAATACCATAACTGCTTTAGCGTTGTTACTTTCACTGCACCTTCTTCTTCTTCTTTCAGCTGCTCCCACTAAGAGTTGCCACAGCGGATCATCTTTTTCCGTATTACTCTCACTGCACCACTCGGAGTATTTATATCACTGTATCTGAGTGGGTATCACAGCAGCTAATCGGAAAGAGAATTATCGGTATACAGCTTCAAACATACACTACCTCAGCCACGGCAAAACGTTTTAAAGCCTTTCCCGTACGGACCTCGCGGTTCAGAAACAGTTTCATCCCAAGAACTCTAAAAGCACTCAATCAATTGCTCCTTGTAGAACTGTGTGTATTTATAAGTACAATCACCCCACTGTAAACTTGCACTACAGTTATAATATTGCACAACCTGAGCCACTTTATAAAGCGCGTATTTACGTATGATGACGATATCAGTTTTAAGATGAAATGCAGCAAAATATGTTTATTATATTATACAGATAAAACTTTAACTTCATTTAAATAATCTATATTCTTCACTGGGACTGGCATGAAGAATAGAATAATTAAACATGTACTACGAAGATATTTCAATGTTCCTTAAACGTTTTGAAGAATCGGCGCTCTAAGCTTACAGCTGGCTTAACGTCTATTACAGAGCTGATTGTGTGGCGATCGGTTACTTGGATAAAGAAAAACAAGGACTGCAGGAGTTGGCTACGCCAATATATATTGAATATAAAACAGAGACAAAATAACAACACAGCTAAAAACGCAGTGACAAATTTCGGCAAAAGTTAAATGCTTGTGTCATGAGCACGACACAGCTATGCAGTGTCCACAACGGACGTGGCCATCCACCGTGCATAAAATACCATATTGACATCGGCGGGTGAAGGGGCCACCGATTCTTTCTCTGCCCAGAGCCACCATGAGCCTAGAGCCGCCCCTGAGTACTGCTGCAATAAATTATTTCATTGAAGGCCGCACACAATCACTGCGCCGTGAAACCCATGTTTAATAACGTGCTTTAACTCCTATCATCATGAAAATGATATCATGTATATATCTCAGTATTTTAGTTATTCAGAGAGCTGTAATATCACGAATGTAATGGATTCTGTGTCCAGTTGGAGGAAGAGAGCCAGTTTAAGAAGCAAGTAGTGAGTCATACACATAGAGCACATAGAAGATTAAATACAAAACAAAGCATTTAACGTGCTACTTTAATTACGATGTGATTTGAGAAACTGGTTAATTAAACGATTTTAAGATGAAGTTTATGATGTTCTACTTTAATGACAAAATAAACTATATTATTAAAGTGGAAATTTCGAGATTGAAGTTGACATTTCGTGCTTTTTCCCCACTGTGTGCCTTTTTTTTCTCTGTACCCTAATAAGCTTTCACACTCAGACGGTGGGCTACAACTCGCCTTTTCACGGCGACTTTGATATGTGACTTGGCACTGTACGATTTTGTGAACGTGAGCTTTCAAGTTTCTCCAACACGCTATGTCACTCGATCAACTGCCTTTTGTTGATTATACCACGGTTTAAATATACAAATAGTATATTTTTCCTTTGCCTCCACTTGGTATTCGCTGAAATTCTTATATTTTCCCCCGTGCTTTTCCCATTGTCTTTTCAAAGAAGGCTGAGCTTAAGGGCGATTTATATTGACTTGCATATTCAAAGAGGCGTAATTCTGGGAGGAGTTGGGGCGTTACATAAAACGTGTGCATGAGCGTTACTTTTCACGCTGATCGGGATTTATGTAGCTGAAGAACGTGGAAGTTGGAGTACGCACAGATTCCTGCATCTGGATTTTTCTGTGCGTAAGCACATTTTGGCTTTTGTGCTTACGCCATGTTATAGTGTGAATTCTACGCACGGCTTTATACATGAGGCCCCAGGCTTGGTGGTGCAAAACAGGGAATTTGAAACAGGGTTCAGAAAAAGTGACAACATTGCCCCAAGTCCAAAACACAAATGGACTTTTACAAAAAAAAAAATGTTTATTTAGTTTTACAGGTGTGATACATATTTTTTTTCAGTCTGACAAAAGGAGAACAACTTGCTTTTAGAGTGGTGGCTGTCTTAGTTTCATATGCGGTTGACAATTTTTTTTTTTTCCAGTTGGAGCACAGGCAAGTGAAGTGACTTGCTCATCGTCACACAGTGTCAGAATTTGAACACATGTACAAATCTCAGGGTTTTTAAGTCCAATGTTTTAACCACTACACCACAGTGCCTTCCCAAAGTGCCACTTTTGCCTCACACTGGAATCAAATACTGATTTCCAAAACACAAGGCAAACATTTAGAGCACTATGTTATCTAGTAGGTGTTATGCTGGGAACAGAATACGTTACACTGTGTTATGAATACAAAGCCATATGACAACAGTTCTTTAAAGATAACACCTATCAATCAGTGCTTCAGACATTACTGCTCTTCCTTAACATAATATTCCCAAACACTCAAGGATTGCAGGATATCCAAGCAACATCAGACAAGTCAGGAAGCAGCCCCATGTCTGTATTAATCAAGTATCTCAAGTGCAGGAAAACTGTCTTAGCTGGCTCAAAAATCTCACAGTGACACAAATTTGGCCTTACTACCTGTAATATGAGTAGGAGCAAAAGCATTTTATAAATGTTCTTAATTTTGGAAACTACTCCTAACTTCACCTGGATTTAGGAGAGGTTGTGAGCCGTCCTAACTCACTAAGAACTGCCAGATGATGACGGAATAATATTTATCTTGTACGTTCTGTGATCAATATATTTACGTGGAGAGGCAATGTGCGTGGATGAATGTGTTGCCAACATTACATGTAAAATGCAGCTTTGCAATAGAGATAATCTGGGTATTATAATGCATGAGGTAATATGCACATTTATACATTTCCCCATGACTCCACGTGAGGTAATATTAAAGTAAGCTGTATTCATGCAAATCGGAACGCACATAAAGATCACTGGCCCAAATGTGGATGAGCATACAGTATCAATACACATGCATACATTAGTGCAAACTGCACTGTAGTAGCTGGTACATTACACTGAAAATAAGTATGGCTAGATGGGTGATTGACAGCGAAATGTCATACAAGTACACTTTACTAGCAAGATGGCCATGACCACTGGAAGAATGAATGCAACTTCATAAACATTGCCATAATAGCCGTGGCTTTTCAGTAACTATTACTTTATGAGCTGTTTCCCATGGCCATAACACTGAGAATGTGATTCTTTTGAAAGTACAGCTGTGAATCATTTATTGTTAAATAGACATACTTATTATCAGGTTTAACTCTCATTCAGTGTGTGTCTTGGTCTTTCTATTTTCATGTTCATTATTGTATTATTTTTGTTGTTACAAACTGTCAACAATTTCACGCAGCTCAGCTCAATATCCTATCTTTTTATGTTTTCCTTTTTGTTCTTCTTTTAATATTATTACCATTTTTGTGGTGAAGAGTTAGTATCAGAAAACTACAATGCATCATCATAACTTCCAAGGAACCTAAAAAATGTCAACATGAGTATATAAAATGGCTGCTCCTATGCTCTGACCTCCAAAGGTTAGACAATTTCACCTTGGGGATTAATAAGTATGTCAAATCAAAACTCAAATTAGAATCACTTTGTAGCTCAGGATGCCATAAAATCATGACATCATTCATTCTCAAATGTTAATTCTTACTCTTAGCTGGGAGCTTTATACATATTTCTAATCTCTTACTCTAAGGTAGGACAAATTCTTCTCCTAGTCCAACTTTTAGTGCAATTTCAGGGGGGTTACCAGTTCACCCAATATCTTGAAACTGCTTTGGTAATATCTGTGAAAACATGTCCAGTACATGAAGTCTGCTTCATTTGTTTTGAATATTTAGTAATCTATCAGTCTCATTGTTGGTGTGTTGAGCAGAGCTGGTCAGCACTTTACAGATGTCAGTGTCTAATAAGGTGTTTGAAACAAATCAGCATAGTTGACTTAAATAATAAATGAACTTAATTATAAAAGAATGATTGGAAAGTCAAGATTCAAAAGCAGACCTGGCATTTTTTTATAATGTCCTTAGATGTGGAGAACAATATAGCCTGCGCAATTTTTCTTTTTGTAAGGCAATAGAGTGGCACCACTGCCTCATAGCATCAGGAATCACCTTGACTTAGCACTCTTTGCGTGGAGTTGCTGAAAAAGCTCCCATGCCAAAACAGGACGAAATTATGCAAGGGACAGATTCAGGACAGAGTGAGAGCACAGCATCTCTCTTATAATAATAAGGCCTAAAGTTTTCTGCTTCAGCATTTCAATAAATTAGCATATTTGCTGCTTTGCTTGCTGGAGATGTCTCAAGTTATCCCTCCTCCAGCCATCTGCCTAGCCTGTAGTTCTTTGTTTGATTATGTAATCTGCCAGGAAATATTAGAATGTGCAACTTCTTTTGATATCTGCATTTACTTCTATTCATTTTTCTATCTCTGATTAAAAGATGACATTCAAATGTTTTTAGATATTACAATATACTGGGGCGGGGGTAAAAATAATAATGAATGGCCATTAACATATTGCAAGATTTGTAGTCTGGCCTGCATTTAAAAGATCTTAATATGTCATAAACATTTTCACCTGCACACACCTACATGAATGTCAGAGGTGGAACCCAAATACTGAAAGTACATAGTTAGTAGCAAGGTTATTATAGTTTTGCCTTTTTATATTAGTTTTTATTTATATATTTTTTCTGAACTTACTTGGAAATTCAGTTTAGTTTTAGTTTTCCTTCATTGTGTATTTTTAGTTTTAGTTTAGTTTTTATTTCACAAAGGTATTTCTATTTTATTTTTATACTAGCAAAATACCCACGCTTCGCAGCGGCAAAGTACTGCCTTAAAATTTTTATTAAGAAGGAAATTAAACCTTTTTAAACTGAGGGAAAATATACCAATAATTATTTGTTAAGGATCTCTTTGTATACCACATTGTGAGTTCGGCCCTACAGTTGTAATATAACCAAGCTGTGCGCTGAGCTTACTCTTGAGCATGCAACGTACAGTTGGCCATGTGAACAGTAATCTTGTTTCAAATGTCACAACTTGGATTGCTGCTGTCATAATCGGTTTGAGTTTCATGGTTTGTTTCAATTACGAGAGTATTTGTAGGACTTGTGTTGAAGAGACATTCGGCATCTGTCAAGCGTTGTAAGTATACAACCGGTTTCATCAATAACTTCACATCCAGCTTTTGAGAGTTTAAACATTCATAAATATCAAAGTGTCCACTACTGAAATCGTCACCTTTCTAATCTAATTCTAACGAATCTAAGATGTTTAAGAGGCATTGGCGGTTGTCGAAAGGTGTAAAATATTTGGCCATTTTGGTACACTTGAAAGCGACAACTGAACAATTCAGCGGCAGCCATCAATTCACATGCAGATCCATAGGTGAAGGGCTTAAGCATTTCACTCTTATAGTGCTCCTGTGTAGTATAATTATCTCCTGTACCGTCATCAGTCCACACCTTGAACCTGTCCCAGTCATTCAATACATAAGACACAATGTTCCTCCGGATATCAAGAGTGAGCCTGATATTGCCGTGCAATATGTAACAAAGAGATTGGAAAAGGTAGGTGCCATCTCCGGGCATGGAAACCACTTGGTAAGTGACAGTTCTTTGATCGATGGTGATCACCTCGATAGACATGTTAATGGGGGTACGGTTGGAATGATAAAGTAAATGGGTACCTGAACAATGTAAAGTAAGTCTAAAATACCTACACAATAACTATAATCGTAATAAATGAACAATAAAACAGCGGAGAAGCCGTGGATTAAATAAAAAGGCTGCAGTTATCAGCAGGGAGACGTGAATACCGTGGCGAAGCAAGGAAGGGAATGTAGAGACTGGAGCGACAGACGGCCTTATATAGGCAGGCAGCCAACAACGTGGAAGGCATTGGGATGGGGGACCCAACGCCGCCTCACACGGTGACCGAGCTGCAGGCTATGGACGTATATATGTACGTAAGTAGGATTCAGTTAGCGTTGGGAACCCATGTACCAAATTTCTTGAAGATGGGCCCATAAGTAACAAAGACCGTTGAAAAGTTCAATATGACGGCCGACAGTGGCATCATATCACTGAAATAAGTACCAAATTTCAGCCTTCTACCTACACAGGAAGTTGGAGAATTAGTGACGTTGGAAAGTTCAATATGGCAGCTGACAATGGCGTCACACCACCAAAATAAGTACGTACATTGGTTTCGGTTAACGCAGGGAAGCCACCTACCAAATTTCGTTAAGATGGGGCCATGAATAAGAAAGTTCAAGAAGGCGGATGCTGTTGATTGTTATGACCGTTACGCGTAGAATTTCGAAATGAAACCTGCTTAACTTTTGTAAGTAAGCTGTAAGGAATGACCCTGCCAAATTTCAGCCTTCTACCTACACGGGAAGTTGGAGAATTAGTGATGTTTGGAAAATTCAATATGGCGGCCGACAGTGGCGTCATACCACCGAAATAAGTACGTACATCGGTTTTGGTTAGCGCAGGGAAGCCGCCTACCAAATTTCGTGAAGATGGGGCCATAAATATGAAAGTTCAACATGGCGGACGATGTTGACCGTTATCGACCGTTATGACCGTTATGTGTAGAATTTCGAAATGAAACCTTCTTAACTTTTGTAAGTAAGCTGTAAGGAATGAGCCTGCCAAATTTCAGCGTACTACCTACACGGGAAGTTGGAGAATTAGTGACGTTGTAAAGTTCAATATGGCGGCTGACAGTGGCGTCATACCACTGAAATAAGTATGTACATTGGTTTCGGTTAGCGCAGGGGAGCCGCCTACCAAATTTCGTGAAGATGGGGCCATGAATAAGAAAGTTCAACATGGCAGACATTGTGAAAATTAGTGACATTGGAAAGTTCAATATGGCGGCCGACAGTGGCGTCATACCATCGAAATAAGTACATACGTCATTTTTGGTTAGCGCAGGGAATCCGCCTACCAAATTTCGTGAAGATGGGGCCATAAATAAGAAAGTTCAACATGGCGGACGTTGTCGACCGTTATCGACCGTTATGACCGTTATGTGTAGAATTTCGAAATGAAACCTGCTTAACTTTTGTAAGTAAGCTGTAAGGAATGAGCCTGCCAAATTTCAGCATTCTACCTACACGGGAAGTTGGAGAATTAGTGACGTTGGAAAGTTCAATATGGCGGCCGACAGTGGCGTCATACCATCGAAATAAGTACATACGTCAGTTTCGGTTAGCGCAGGGAATCCGCCTACCAGATTTCGTGAAGATGGGGCCATAAATAAGAAAGTTCAACATGGCGGACATTGTTGACCGTTACGCGTAGAATTTCGAAATGAAACCTGCTTAACTTTTGTAAGTAAGCTGTAAGGAATGACCCTGCCAAATTTTAGCCTTCTACCTACACGGGAAGTTGGAGAATTAGTGATGTTTGGAAAATTCAATATGGCGGCCGACAGTGGCGTCATACCACCGAAATAAGTACGTACATCGATTTTGGTTAGCGCAGGGAAGCCACCTACCAAATTTCGTGAAGATGGGGTCAGCCTTCTACCTACACGGGAAGTTGGAAAATTAGTGACGTTGGAAAGTTCAATATGGCGGCCGACAGTGGCGTCATACCATCGAAATAAGTACATACATCGGTTTCGGTTAGCGCAGGGAAGCCGCCTACCAAATTTCGTGAAGATGGTGCCATAAATAAGAAAGTTCAACATGGCGGACGTTGTCGACCATTATCGACCGTTAATGACCGTTACGTGTAGAATTTCGAAATGAAACCTGCTTAACTTTTGTAAGTGAGCTGTAAGGAATAAGCCTGCCAAATTTCAGCCTTCTATCTACACGGGAAGTTGAAGAATTAGTGATGAGTCAGTCAGTGAGTGAGTGAGTGAGTGAATGAGTGAGTCAGTGAGGGCTTTGCCTTTTATTAGTATAGATATATTAGTTTCAGTTTTAGTTTTAGTAATTATGGCATGGAGCTCCTACGGAGTTACTTTTGTGTCACAATCAGATAGAAGTGCACACTTAACTGATTTGGATATGAGTTTAATGTTAGTGGAAGCTTACTACACTGCCTAGTTTACTATCTGGTTTTGTTTTTGTCTAATAAAAACAAACATAATCAAAACTAGACACTGAATATGAACAATTTTACACAATTTTATAATTTTTAAAATATTTTCTCATTAAAATCACAAGGGCTTAGGAAGAACAGGACTCTTAGGCTTGAGTCAGTTTGCAGAACCCACCTAGCTGTATTGAGGGAAACAAAGAACAACAAGCATGTAGTGTCAAGGTTAGGGGTGGTGAGTCTTGAATAGCCCACCATAAGAACAGTAAACCCATAATGAGCAGAGCAGGAGCAGGTAATAAGAGTATGGACAGGCACAAAACAACAGAGACAGCGTCTGAGATTAAGAAAACATATACATTATCTAAACCTGTTTATCCAGAGTAGGATTGCAAAACTTACAAGAGTTAAAGACTAACGGCAAGAATATTCATTCTAAAACTAAAAATATTTTAGTAAATTATTATTTTATTTCAGTTAGTCTTTCCAGCTACTTTAATAGTTTTGTTTAGTTTTAGTTTTTAATTTTGGCTTTGTTAATTATTGTATTTCAGTTTACGAAAATGTTTTTTTAATAATAGTTTCAGTTTTGATTTTAGTTTTCGTTAACTATAATAACCTTGGTTAGTAGTAATTTTAAAAGCTTATGTCAGGGGTGGCAAACTCCAGACCTCGAGTGCCGCAGTGGCTGCAGGTTTTCATTCTTACCTTCTTCTTAATTAGTGACCAGTTTTTGCTGCTGATTACTTATTTTAATTAACAGGACTCGGGCCCCATAGTTATTTCTTTTTCTTTAATTAGCAGCCAAACAATAATGAGACACAAAACAAGCCACCACATGACCAGCTCCCCTGTACCCATTACACAATATCTGAAATTAAAGAGAGGTGATGGTCTTGGTAAGGTTGATCTCTCAGGTCACCAGAATATTTTGATGGTGCTCTTAGCAAAAAAAAAAGAAAAACAGTTTTCGAAATGTGTGCTGTGGCAGAATGAGAGCAGCAACAAGCCATGGAATTAAATAACGGGTTTAATTAACAGCAAGAATTGGCTTCTCATTGAGAAAGTGATTGCAGTGAAATTGGTTGGAGTTTGAAGCCCCAGTTTAGCTGGTCATCTGTTAGCTTGTTTCACATTTCATTTCTGCTTGGCTGTCATTTAATGAAGAAAGGAATCAATTCAGAGGGCTGCACTCTTCTAACAGGGCTATTAAAGTGATGGTGAAAAAAGTTAATTAGCAGTGAAAACTGGTCACTGATTAGGAAAAGGGTTAGAATGAAAACCTGTAGCCACTGCGGCACTCCAGGCCTGGAGTTCGCCACCCTTGGGTTATGTGGACATTATTTGGATATTCTAATCCTATTTTTCTATACCTGGTACCATTCTGGTTAAAAACATGATGCATTTTGACCTTCAATATACTTTAGGAATGAGTTAGTTATGTTAGGCCAATGTGCTTTGAAGGCATCTGCAGATTAGAGGAGTGATCACAGAAATTAAGATGTGGCACTAGTCCCCAGTGTGGCAGTTTATGGTTTACCAATGTTCTAAAGGAAACTGATGCTACTTGTCCACTACAGACTTCTTAATGGCATATTATTATAGTAGAAGAGATGTAGACATCTATGTGGTTGTGAAGGCTTTATATACCAAATTCACTTCTTTATGTAAGATGCTCCTAAGGAATAAATACTGCATGTTTGCTTCCAGGGTTCCTTCACAAGTGATTGTTTCAGGATGTGTTCAAACTGGTATGTTTATTATATTATATCACGTTTTAAGTTAGAGGTTTTAGTTAAAGTATGTCAGTGAAATCAAGTTAAATGAACAGGTAACATTCTACTGTTTACTGTTTTCTTCAGACAGATTGATAACCCCCTTTAGGTGTGCAGTTCTTTGCTTATAGCAATAACCTGTATATTCAGTTGGTCATCCAGCACTGATGCTACCTCCAATCTCTTACAGTAAGTCATGGAGGACATACAGTTTAGACGTGAACAGCAGAAGTGGAGCAAAGTCAAAACATATAGATAACAACTCATACACAAATTTGTCATTAATAAAATGTCAGAAATTTTAATACAGGAATTTGGAATCCCATTAGGCAATAGTAGGTTTAACAAAGCACATAGGGATTATCTGACACACATTTTAGTGTGCCCTGTTTAGATAAGTAGATGGAAATATTCTGATCGTGCCAACATCTATTGTCTGCAGAGAACTCCTGACACTGCCCTGGCAAAAAACCCAAATATATGTTTTAAGGCCACCCCATTATAGGAGACTCACTGAGCCTGGAGTCAGGAGGTTAGTTGGGACAAACACCTAGCACTGAGTGTAAGGTGGGATAGCTAGAAAGCAAACAGATCAAAGAACACAATGGTTTGGGGTCTAGTATTTCGGCTTAGAGTTTTGGATAGTTGTCAACAAGGTGAACCACCCCTTTCACAAAACAAAGGCTGGAGACTGTCTAGTAAAATCTGTGAAAATAAAAACATACAAAATTTGAAAAATAAGAGGAGACCATTCAGTTAATCTCTCTGCTTGAGACTTAGTCTGGTAGTGTAGGAGTTGGTGGTTTTGGTGTTATTTTGTTTTATTATGATTATAAAAGTATATCAAGTATATACATGGCAATGATTTTCCAAATAGCACTATGGCATCAGGACCTCTTACATCAGCACACACCCAAACCACAATCATTTTCACCTGTCAAAAATTCTATTTTTCTAACTACTTTCCAGTTATACACACTCCATTTTCTTTCATCCAGTGACATTTTACTTTCAATATTACATTTTATAAAGATAGAGCACCATCTCATTGTGTAACAAGTTTAACCAGTTTAGGATCTGACAAACCCTTGGTGTAGGGTTACCACTTTTAATACAAAAAAATAAGGGACGCATACTGCAGCGGTGGCCACATCCCTTGGGGGCCAAGACCACAAATACGGGACGATTCCTTATTTTAAAGGACGGGTGGCAACCCTACCTTGGTGGTAAAACTGAACTGTTAACCTGATGGATTTACAATCTTGGTACTTAGGTGCCAGGCCATATGGAGCAGTGGGCAGTACTGCCACCTAAGGGATTCTGCATTCTGGGCTTGACTTCCTTACACAGACATTGCCCATGTGGAGGCTGCACATTCTCGCCATTTCTGTGTGGATATTTTCTTTTTTCTCATACCTGCCAAATATGCCGATTAGGTTAACTAATCTCTCAAAACAGACCACTGATGGATTGACACCCTGTACACTCTTCAGTCCCTGCGACACTTAAATGGACTAAGCAGATATGATACTCTTATAGTAATTTCATTCCACCATTTAATTTTGACCTAGATAATAAAATCGTCGTTTTAAGTGCGTTTGCGAATACAGTGCGAAGCATTTATTGCGACAGCCCATGTATATCTATCCGCATGAGACAACTCGCCGCCCGCGAACCAATTATTCTTCAATGGAATTTGTCGAGACAGTTCAGTTTTCGTCAAGATATTGTAAACAGATTGTACTTTACAGTTTTAAATGGTCAAAAAAAACAATCAAAAAAGAAAAAGGATTGGCGAATTTAAAGTGCTCATCTATCTTAAAACAGACGAATGTTCTATGCGGCTAAAACTACGAATTGGTTTACTGTTTCAATTTTACCTTGATAGCAGTTACACCAACTTGTATATTTTCCTGTTTTTCACCTCTGACAGTAGCAGACCTGTGTGAGCTGGTACAGGAAGTAGTTTTTGCGCGCGCGCGGGAAATCGATCCTCCATCGGTAAGTTGAGTTGAGCGCGTGCGAGGAACCTTCACATCTGCAAGTTGTTGCAACAAGTTTTTCAGCGGCTTGACCGCGAACAAAAGAGAACTAATGTATCAGCATTTCACTCCTCCAGATGATTAAAGTTGTAACAGGTAAGTAAAACGATTTTCTTAACCAGAAAAGTGTAAAATATAAGCATGGAAAACAAAGGTTAATTAGATAATGAATGTATTGCCTTGTGGCATGTAAACCGCTGTGCATTAAGCAAATAACATTTACTCAGAATCGACCTTACTCTAAACCAGCATCACCTGATCCCTTATCTGCAGTATATAACGGTATAATGTTGCACTGACACTACAAGTGGTGACCAGACATACCGATCTGAAGCTATGCGTCCCAATAAATAACTGGAGAGTATTAAAATGTCCTGGTTTTAACAGGCTGCCAATGTAATGAAACTTTGCTCTGCTGAGACAAGCATCCTCACAACATATTTAGGACTACGCATACGAAACTCCATAGGGCACAAAACCCACCCCCACCAGCTCCATGTATTGTAACAAACGAATAATAACGAGGTTAAAACTCCGAAGAGAAAAGCTTCTTTAAAAACTTGTGTTAAATCTGACCAGCATCGCGTGGTCATCTAAGAAGCAAAGAAAAGCATACAGCGCTATCATTGCGTGTTTACACTTCAAGCATTGTGTGGAGTTCTGTGTGTTTATTTGTGAAAGGGGTGTTTTCTGTGCCCTCTCGATGATGATGAGTTAAGGCAGGTATTAAACAAATGAGGATGGACTTTATACGTGGACATGCATTCTGCACAAGTGTCCTGGTTTAGGACTTTGAGAATCTGGTCTCTCTATAATCCACCACCAGAGTACCACATTCACCTGATATTCTTAATGGTCACTCACTATAATAAAGTTTGTCTTTTACTTCTGTTATTCCCTAACATTTGTCATAACTGAATTGCTTTGCAAGCCCCAATTTATGAAAATTACAGACTTGCTTAAGTACAGAAGGAATTACAAAAGGGTTTTTATTCATTTTGGTTATAGTAATTGGCACTTGCAAACTGACACTCTATACCAATGTGAGGTGCGTGAGTGAGAGTGGTTCCTGTGATAAACGAGAGTTTTGCCCAGTATTGTTTTCATCCTTTTGCATTGTCCCGGTGGGACAGACTCTGGCCCCTACAACCCTGAAATGAATTGAGAAAGTTCTAGAACCAACTTACTGAACTAAGTACATTGTGGGCTACCATGCCTGCCCAGCCCTTGAGCAAACCAGAATGTTAATGCCATGTGTACATTTTCTGACTTGTTTTTATACTGCAGACATCCACAACATCCACCCTTATCACTTCTGATTTACAGTGAGCTTTTCAAAGCTATATATATCCAGACTTTGCTATTTTGTTTTCTATTTTCTTATCATTGGTACAATAATATATATTCTTTATAATTATTGGAAAAATATATATATAAAATCAGCCAAACCCCATTTTAGGACAAACTAGTTTAGACTCGGTCAAGCTAGTTTCTCCAAAGGGGAATAGGATGAATTGGTTTGGCCTAGTCTGAAGTAGATTATTCTGAAATCAATGTAGAGCTCCCAGGACAAACTGATTTGGCCTTTTCTAAATTAGCTTGGCCTGCAGTCTCACTTTCCTCTATAGGATAAACCAGTTTGGACTAGTCAAAACTGATTTCTGTAATTTTTAACATTAAATATGTCTGATCTTGCAAATTCGGGGAATCGGCACCCATGCCACATCAATGCACTGCTGCCATTCCACAGTGAACTGTATATTTGCAGAGTGTTCGAGCATTTTATTTGTTTCATTCTGGTGTGTTTGGTGGTGTGGGTTTTATTCATTTCATTCTTGCGTGTTTGTTTCATTTGTTTTATTCGTTTTGTTTTTTTGTGTTTCTCATGGTTATAGATAAGGCTTCAACTAGTGAACAGAGATATCAAAGGGAGTGGGCAGAGAGATTGTTGACAGAGATTTTGAAAAGCAAAAGCAAAAAATCGACTCATTTTAATGTGCTTACAAAAGACAAATATTTAGAACTTATACAATGTGTGAAGCTGAAAAAGGGGAAAAGAAAACACCCCTACAACAAAGAAACCTAAAATGATTTAATGTACTGGAAATTGGAGGCACAAAAAAACTTGTCACATGAAATGAAGGTAATGGAAATATAAATACTATTTCTCAGCTGATGTCATCTATGCAGCCCATGTGGTGGTGGGTCATGATGGTTGTGATAGAATGTTGGCTGAAACTTCTCAAAAAAATTTTGAATCTCACATAGGAAATGATATGCCTGTTTTGTCTATGTGGCAAGTATGTCAGCAAAAGTCAACAAAGAAGAAAAGGGGGATGGTTTTCAAGTCAGTTTTCCATTGGTAAATGAATAGTACAGCAGCCCAGGTAAGCAGAGAGCTGAGGATACTTCGTTCCAGCAAAGCAGTGGGTCCAGATGGAGTATCACCGTGACTGCTCTAGGCCTGTGCGTTGGAGCTGGGGAGTCCTCTACAGCGGATCTTCAACCTGAGCCTGGAACAGGGGAGAGTCCAGAGGCTTTGGAAAACATCTTGCATGACCCCAGTCCCAAAGGTATCACGTCCTAGTGAGCTGAACGACTTCCAGCCTGTCGCTCTGATGTCACATGTGATGAAGACCATGGAGTGGCTGCTGCTTCACCACCTGAGGCCACAGGTCCGCCACGCCCTCAACCCTCTGCTGTTCACATACCAGGAGAAGGTGGGAGCGGAGGATGCCATCATCACTTGGATAGAGGCAGTGGTGCTGTAAGGATTATGTTTCTGGACTTCTCTAGCGCCTTCAACACTATCTAACCTCTGCTCCTTAGGGACAAGCTGACAGAGATGGGAGTAGATTCATACCTGGTGGCATGGATCGTGGTCTATCTTACACACAGACCTTAGTATGCGCATCGCGGGTACTGCAGGTCTGACATTGTGGTCAGCAACACAGGAACACTGCAGGGAACTGTACTTTCTCCAGTCCTGTTCAGCCTGTATACATCGGACTTCCAATACAACTCGGAGTCCTACCATGTGCAAAAGTTCACTGATGACACTGCTATCATAGGCTGCATCAGGAGTGGGCAGGAGGAGGAGTATAGGAACCTAATCAAGGACTTTGTTAAATGGTGCGACTCAAACCACCTACAACTGAACACCAGCAAAACCAAGGAGCTAGTGGTGGATTTTGGTAAGACCAGTCCCTTCATGGGCCCTGTGATCATCAGAGGCGACTGTGTGCAGAGGGTGCAGACCTATAAATATCTGGGAGTGCAGCTGAATGATAAATTGGACTGGACTGCCAATACTGATGCTCTGTGAAAGAGAGGACAGAGCCGACTATACTTCCTTAGAAGGCTGGCGTCTTTCAACATCTGCAATAAGATGCTGCAGATATTCTATCAGACGGTTGTGGCGAGCACCCTCTTCTACGCGGTGGTGTGCTGGGGAGGCAGCATAAAGAAGAGGGACGCCTCACGCCTGGACAAACTGGTGAGGAAGGCAGGCTCTATTGTAGGCACAGAGCTGGACAGTTTGGCATCTGTGGCAGAGCGACGGGTGCTGAACAGGCTGCTGTCAATCATGGAGAATCCACTGCATCCACTGAACAGTGTCATCTTCAGACAGAGGAGCAGCTTCAGTGACAGACTGCTGTCATTGTCCTGCTCCACTGACAGACTGAGAAGATCGTTCCTCCCCCACACTATACGACTGTTCAATTCCACCCGGGGTGGGGGGGTAAACGTTAACATTATACAAAGTTATTATCTGTTATACCTGCATTTTTATCACTCTTTAATTTAATATTGTTTTTTATCAGTATGCTGCTGCTGGAGTATGTGAATTTCCCCTTGGGATTAATAAAGTATCTATCTATCTATCTATCTATCTATCTATCTATCTATCTATCTATCTATCTATCTATCTATCTATCTAGTAGGTGCCAAGTCAATCTTATTGACTTCAGACACAACCAGATGTTAGATTCAAGGTTGTGATGGTCTATCAAGACCATGTTTTTTTTTTTTTTTTTTAATTTTTAATCAAAAGACAACACTGCCATTAAAACTGTAAGTAAATAAATATATGCATTACATTAATTTCTCCTTAATTTGTCTCACTATAGTATAGAATAGATTAAAGCGTGACTGCACAAAATGTACATTTTGAATAGTCCAAACTGGTTGATCCTATAATGGAAAGCACAATCGCAGGCCAAACTAGGTTAGAATAGGACAAATCAGTTTGTCCTGAGAGTTTTGCATTGATTTAATGATAGTCTAGTTTGGACAAGGCCAAACCAATTCATCCTATTGCGCTTCAGATAAACTGGTTTGACCTAGTCTAAACTACATTAGAGTGGTCCTTGGATGAACTGGAATACAGCAAGCTGCATCATGGAAAGAACCAGATACAGTTGGTATTCAAAGTTGGGAAAGGCACCCTGGGAGCTGGGGAAGAACAAGTGTGGTAGAAGTAAGACATCATTAGTTGGTAAGTTTCATATAACCAACTGTTATTAATCTTAAGGTGTGGAGTAGATCAGTGTAGTAATGATCATGGTGAGCCTCACTCATCCCTCAGTAATACAACTTTTAATTAAGCCTTGTCAATAAAGCACTGTTTATTTTATACCCTTCAATAGTAGGTGTTTGGGAAGTTTCCTGTTATAGTTCAAAGACTTTATTTTTTGCACCATTTGCTATCACGGTTGTCTTTAATATGCAATGTCCTTTAAAACCTTATTTGAGTAAAGGCAGGACTTTTTTCCTCTTTTTGTATTCCGATAATACAGACAAGAAAAGATTTTATCTCACATGGCCATGAGTTATACCATTTAAGTTGAACTGACGCCATCTGCCTGACTGTAAATACTTGCACCGTTTGGGGTGAATTTCAAACGGTTTGTCTGGATGCTTGGGTGTTAAGATTTTATTCAATGTCATATTGGGCAACAAGAGAATTAGCTGTGGTGGTGGATTGCTCATCGTCTCTCTCTGTGTCTCACCTTAAGTGAGAATGATGCCCATTAAGATAACCTTAGAGGGCTAAAATGTCCAATCTTCAAGCTGCACACCTTGATTAGTGGATTCTGTAAGTCTGGAATCTCTCTTTCTCCTTCCAGCACTGTTTTTTGGCTGCCACGTCAGAGTGACATACTTATTACTGCATTTTATATGCTGTGCCCTTTGGATAAATTGCATCATGACCTTACCTTCAACATTACTGATATTATTGTTTCTGTACACTCTGTTCCTGTAACTTTTTGTTTGATAAAGAGAATAGAAAATCTACTGTGACAGCCAGTTATCACAAAATGACTTTGTACACACTGCAGTACCCTTTTTCATTCAGATTTTCAGTTGAACTCTACATCTTTGCTTTTCTCAGCTGCAGTTTGTTTATAAGATGATCTGTGATCATTGTCAGTTAAAAGCATGAGAGACCATAATGTGTGTTATCAATTTTAGACTCTATTAGGTGTTACATGTTTGTGTCAGAATGAAACAAAGTATACATTTGAGCTTGTTTTTAAATATTTATAAATGTATCCATCTCCCAGATAGCAGAATACATTAGATGAACTGAGCAAGAAATGGTTGCTTCACAAAAAAATAAATACTAATACATTTTGATTTTGTTTTAAAATAAAATAGAGCACTAGTTATAAAAACAGTTCAGTGTTCACCTAATTTATTTCAATACACTTTTTCTGTTGCAATTTTATATATCCTAAATGATATACCTTATGCTAATTTATAAAATCTTCCGGCCATTACACTTTTTTACATATAAATAATTTGCTTATGCACCCTTTCATTTTCTGAATATACTTCTTCTAATTCAGGATATCAGGGAGTTGGACCTTATACTGGCTAGGTATAAGGTACAAGGCGGAAACTAATTATGATGCATCAGAGGAACACTCACTTGCACCTGCTGTCAATTCAGAGTCACCAGTCAATGTGACCTGCATGTCTTTTAGATATGGAAAGAAAACTATGAATGCAGAGATAAAATCATAAATTTGTAATGTTAAATTAATTGGTTTAATTTTGAAAACCATAATGTCTTGAGCAGATTTAAATATAAACTAGTTACTGTCCCATTTCACAGTAGTAGTTTTAGACAATCAAATTAAGTGTTGGGTTGGGCATTGACCACTTATGTTATACAAATGTCCGTATAATAGAGCACAAGGGTGGCATAGTAGCATTACTGTCTTACTGATAAAGTGTCCTGTGTTTTTATATTTTATTGTTATACAACTAGGTGGCTTCACCCCCTGCTCGCTTTGCTCGCCAACCCCCATTCCCCCCGCACCACCAGGCCTATGCTACGCGCCAGCCACTTCGCGTCTCTGCCACTCACATTGTGAAGAGGGGGGGGGGGCTGAACGCACCCCAAGGAGACATAGTCGCTTCTCCAAAACCCCCTTTTAAACGGTGATACAATGAGAAACAGTTTTTTTTTCTGCCTCCTTTTTGCTCAATCACCTGGCCTGCTGCTGCATGATCTGTACCTTGTACGGCGCTTCGAACATTTAAAAGCTTATACAACAGCTGTTCTTTTGTCTTACTGCCTTGTCTCTCTTCTCCCCAAGACATCCTCTGCTCCTGTTGGGGGTCCTGCTCCCGAGGCGTGCCCCTATCAAGAAGAACATTTTCTATTCTTTTAATTGAGAGACGGAACTGTCCCCTCCAACTACACACGGAGCTCGATTCACTCCTGAAAGAGACTTGTGTTTGTTTGAAGTGTCTGAAAAACGTTTCTGTCTCTAAAATCTCCTGTGTATCTGTGCAACTCTGTGACCCAAGCGTGACAGAGTATGTGGATTTCACTTTCACCAAACAACATATCTTTTAATTCTTGCGGATATGTCTCTTCATTGGGAAGAAACACTACTTTTCCCTGATGGCAACATGAATTAGACGATCTACAAGTCTCCGCCTTAAAGTTTAAATACGAACAATATATTCAATCTCTTTTTGCTGTTCTGGTATTTCACCGAATAATAATTTCCGTTTGTTTGCGCTAATGCGATCTTTACTATCATTTTTTTTGAGACGCTCAAATCTTCCTACTTCCACTATCTCTAACCTGCTCTGCATGTGCATCGTGCCAGCATTTTTGAATCCTTTATGACGTTCTACTTTGTCATCAATTCTTTGTCTTTTTCTGTCCCCAGGCGAGGTTAAATCTCTTGGCACAAAGTCTCGTCTCACAGGACGTGAAGGTGTATTTCTGAGAAAGTCACATCTCGTCTCTCTGAAAAGGTCTCGTCTCATCCCAAGATTTTTTTATGTAATAGAGAGATGTTGAATCGCAGTACATTTCATTTTGCTTTCAACAGAAGACTCTTTAATGTCAAAGGGAAAACAGATTTCTGCAGATGTGTAAGAGTCAGAGAAATACTGCCAATGAAAAAAGGCTGAAGTGATGCTTCCTTTGGTTTATATTGTATGTGTGTATTAACATAAGTTGGCACTCTTGTTTTGTCCATGCCAACTTGCTAGGGAAGTCACAGGTATTACATATGATGTATTGATCTATAGAAATAAAATCGTAAGCTATTTCTCTGTCTGCCAATCACACAAAAACGGCTAACTTGTTTTCAACTAATTTTGCATGTGCGCAGTCATTGGTCTACCTTAAAATATAGGCTCTCTAGCATATCGGTGAGAGGCGTTGTAAGTGGGGCACCCCAAAAATCAGTGGCGATGTAGGAAGTACAATTGCCACCAGGAAAGCAAAGGGGGGACACCATTATCGGTGCATGCAAAGTTTTGTTGCAGCCAATGTGGGATCTCCTCTGAGACTGCAGGTCATGCAGCGTTTTCTTCTTAACTATTTTGGATGACAATTTCATTGTCTCACTAGATTACAGCTTTCATCTAAATGTATGTCTTTTAGACTCACTGTGGGTTGTGTTTAGCCATGTTGAATTTCCAAAAGACAACTGTTCTTTGGCTAGTTAAAAATAAAGCACACATAGGAACCTAACAAAAGGGAGAAATGAACGTCCATATGAATAGAAGACAACAATCACGTTTCTCATCTAAACCTTTTGTTTAGGGGCATTTTCTGTTGACTCTCAATTGCCCTCCTTCCAAGTATCATAAACTCTTTCCTCTGAATTCTCTCTTTTACTCATACATATCTAGCCTTCCCTTCCCCATTCAAACTCAGCTAAGCTCCATTCAGGGGTTGCTGCAATACTTTTTAGACCCCAGATTCACTTTGGGGGTAAAGATGGCTATACCTGTTCCCTACGATTATGTGCAGTCATCCAAGAAGAGACTGCAAGGCATATTTCCAACTGCCCACTTAAAGTCATGCATGAGTTCGCTATGCTTCATGCTCCTTAGCAGACTGGTAAGTGAATAATGATCTCCTACCAGTCTGCCCTAACTACTCCCTTAAATGGTAGAGCTGATGTCAGTGTTGGGCTGTATGGTGTCACATATCCGCTAGGACATTTTGTGTATAGATGGCCGATCTTTCATGAACTTGTCAAGTGTTTGCTCAGTCACCTGCTGAGAGTCACCTCTCTCACTTTCTCCTGCTTTGATGTCTGCACTGGTGTTACACTTCTGGGGTCTATTTAACTCTGCAGCCCACATGGTCATGACAGTGAGGCTTTCTATCTCACTAATGAGACTTTATCAGTGGGCTTCCCTGTGACCTTGGCCACTTTGGTGGGGCTCCTGCATCTGCTGTATAATGTATATTTCGGTGTATTGTTTTTACCTATAGAATAAAGGCATGTAAATCCATAAACCATATAACGGCACGTTCTGAATGCTAACCAGTAAAATGCTTTGATTAAAAAAAAAAAAAAAAAAAAATAGAAAGTGTTACCAGGACTACAGAGTGCTTGTTTTGATGGAGCCATCTGGCCATTTCTTACATTAAATGCTGGTGAATAAATTATTTCGTTGAGCCTTTTCCAGGCTTAGTCATTTTAATTTCTTTGAAATGCACTAAAACACAATATACAGTGGTACAAAAATACAATGGTTCAGTAAAGGCAATTTAATTGTGATTGCTGCAGCAGCAGAGTATTAGGCATTAGGAAGTCTGACTACAAAGCAACACAATAAAAAAAAAACAAAAAACAGCAATGCAGACATTGCTGTGTGCATTATGGGAATAAAAAAGAAAATAATCTGTTTAGATTCTGTGTGATCCCTTGTGTATGTATACATATATTTATATGAATTAGTTATTTAATACATCTGTAGATGAGAACCACTTATGTGAAAAATCTCTTGGAATCACATGCATGACAGTGAATGATGCAATTAAATCGTCCTTTTCTGTTGCCAGGAGATTCTCAAGTCATATTCCACACATCTTTGGAAAACTGGATTTAACTCCTGCTGTGCAGAAACAAGAGCCGTAGAAATTGGTGCTATTAAATATAATTTGCCATGCAGTCCTGAAAGCTTATCTTTTAGATTAGGCATCTTAACTAGGAAAAAAAAAATGTCCAAGTACTTTCGAAGACAGAATGGAGAACCACTAGAAAATATACAGCCTTCTTCCTGCAATTGTTTTACAGTTATCTTGACTGAACTGCTGTTATCATTTAGCAGTTCACAAGACTGATAATTTTTATGGTAACATTCAGAAGACAATTTATTGGCTACATAAACATTGTTTCCCACAAACAATTTATGGCCAAACTGGCAGTTAACTTTTAAAAAATGTATTGCAAGTGACACGAAATTTGGTCTTTTATATGTAATATAGCCAGAAAGAGTTGAAGAATGACAAGGCAGTATAAACACAGTCAGAACCTTATAAACAGACTTTCCCAAGGCAATTAACAGCACCTATGCCTATTCCTTCAGTCAAATCAATCAAAATAACACAAAATCTAAATAACTCAAATAATAATGATAATAATAATACATTTTATTTATATAGCGCCTTTCCCATGCTCAAGGCGCAAATCAATATACAGGTAGTGCATACAAACAAGCAAGCAAAAATAGAATAAAAGAATACATAAATAGTATTACTCTTTTGAAGCTTGTTCTAGATTTCTTTCCTTTCTATCTATAAATCTCTATATAGACTGTTTATTTATCATTGATCACTTCCTATCTATCTATCTATTAATCATTGTCTATCTACTCTGTTAATATGACTGTAATTGTATTATAACTGTAAATAAAGGTCTGTTTTATAATTAAATTATCACTCTCTGCTATGCAATACATAGAAACACACACTCACATGTACACATTATATATACACACTCATGTTTTTTTTTTATATTTTATGCTCACAATTACTGTTGCAAAGCTCAGCGCACAGTGATGCAGAGCGAAAATCAACATATGACATATGTATCATAGCCACGTTATACTTTCAGCTATGCACAACACTGCATGCACAAGAAAATTAAATAATAATGAGATGGCAAATATAAACAAACAAATGTACAAAAATTTAAGGAACAGACTCAAACAGCTCCACATTCTGACTGAAGTAAGCAGGCTCATAATACATCCTGCAGAGTTTAAAAGAGTTATAGTTATAATATATGCATAACAGAAACTGAAATGACACACAATTCAATAATCTTGACTTTCAAGTGCAGTGGCTGTTCCAAAGTATAGAATTTAAATCACTATCTTCAGTAAAATATCAAGACTGTTGCTTTAGCTATTTCTCCTTTACTTGTTTTGGTGGTCTGTTGGGAGGCCAAAGCTAGCATTAGGAACCAAGCATGCCACCCTGATTGGTGTTATCTCATCATGAGAAGTTCTGCCACACAGACAGAAAGTATTGCGCTCTCCTGGACTGATTCCAGATTTACACTGGAAAACACTTAGCCAACTTAAACCAATTACAGTTTCACTGGTGTATAAGAACTTTCTTTTTTAAATAATGGGTAAGATGTCATATACTGTAATTATGTAACTGGCTGCAACTTAAGGCAAGCTATATCAAATTTAGCAGTAAAAATAAAAGTGTATTCTTATTTTACTTCCAGAAGAAGATCCTATTTCTTTCTCTTTATAGCATTATACAGGAGTGACTTCAATGCTTTTAATAACTGGCTACATAGCCAAACTCTTTATAAAATTCAGTAGCAACCCTTCAAATTACTGAATGTGCACCCAATTCGTCACTGCAAAACTGTTTTAATTTGGAAACATTTCTAGGTTTTCAAGCACTGTCATATTGCTGCTGCTCTAGATACAGTACCTCTGCAATTTAAACTGTCAATTCTTTACCAATGGTCAGAGGGCTGAAAAGCAACAACAACAACAAAAAAAAATACACCACAATTTTAGGTTGTCTCTTACAAAATATCTTTCATGATTTAGTTACAATATGAAGCACTTAACTAGGTACAGTAAATGCCACAAACACATTTTGGGTGGCATTACCAAGACTGGTTTGAATACTTGGGCACAGTGGCTGTCACTGTTTAAGAGGTCATAAGTTCATAATGTATACTTTTAAAACATGAGGCTGAGCCATTTAGGTATTGTATTATTTTTTTTTCCCATCACTAACATTTTGTTTCTGAACATCCAGACCTATGCACCTCAAATATTCCAGTTATGTATGGATGTATATTCTATATGACAGACATTGATTGTGCCCATTGGTCTGCTAACATCTAAGGATGCACTTTTTCCAAGGATTTTGCTTCCATTGTCATAAACCACAAGATTTTCCAAGGCTCAGACTGTGTTACAAACATATTTTGTAAAGGATGACTTTTTCCTGGTGATATGTTGTCTGGGTGGAGGGTCTGCCATTAGGCTGGCCATCTGAGAGTGCCCTATTTGAGGACACTTTTAGCCCCAGGTTTGGTCAGTGGGCTCCATTGTTTTGTTCTCAGCTCCCTCTTACTGAGTTGATCTACAGTATTTCAGCGGTAAGTTATTTCTTCACTACTTAAGACAATTATTATGTGTTTTGATCTGGAGACCTCCCCCGATCTGTGAATTTTAAGAAACCTTTCATTTAAAGACATATTGTTCAGTTAATGGAGAATTTGTGTGTGGATCTTAACTTTTTGGCATTTTGTGCTTCTAAAAGTACATTGGTTGACAATACAAAATTTAAAGAGCTTTACCTCATATTTAGGAATCTTTTCTCTAAAAATAGTGTTTCGCAGATTGTAATTCTTCTTGGTGATTTCAGCATCCATATTGACATTACTACATGTAAGCTGAGACATGAATTCCTATCCTTACTGGACTGCTTTGACTTGGTGCAATATGTTGATTTTCCTACTCACTCTGGTGGTCACATATCAGACTTATTCTGCACATCTGACTTATCTATCAGTAACACTTATAGCAGTGATTTGGGGCTCTCTGATCATAAAGCAGTACTTTTCACTGTCTCACCACCTCTTCCTCCTCTTACCTGTAAACGGCAATTTCTAACAGAAACCTTAAAAATTTCTGTCCTTCTATCTTTGCTAGTTCTATTTCTGATTTTTTCTGTCTTCACCTATTCCATCAACACTAGATTGTCTTGTTGATCACTATAACTCAGCCCTAAAGCATAAGGAGGTTTCCTTTAAGCGCTCAGCTTCATGGTATAATTCAGAGCTAAAGTCTATGAATGCAGCTGGCCGACGCTTTGAGAGAATATCACATAAGACTGCCCTCACCGTGCACATCCAGGCTTTCTCTGACCATCAAACAGCTTACAGAGAAGCACTAATTGCTGCCAAGAACACACATTATGGCAGAACAACAGAAAGTGGTCATGATAACCCAAGGGATTTGTCTCTGTAGTGAATAAACTACTTCAACCTGGACGCATAACTCTTTAAAATTAAATTGCAACAAAACTGAGCTCTGCGGTGGGCTGGTGCCCTGCCTGGGATTGGTTCCTGCCTTGCTCCCTGTGTTGGCTGGGATTGGCTCCAGCAGACCCCCCGTGACCCTGTGTTAGGATATAGCAGGTTGGAAAATGACTGACTGACTGACAAAACTGAACTCCTGCAAATTGGCACTAAAGTGCAGCTTAAGAAAATAAGCTCCTTTTTAATTACTCTTGACAGTGATCTCATCAGACGTTCTTCTAATGCAAGGAATCTTGGTGTCATTTGTGATTCCTCCCTTTTTTATTCCACCAACATAAACCACACTAAGAAACTTTCTTACTTTCACTTTTATAACATATCCCATGTTTACTCAAAGGGCGGCACAGTGGCGCACCCCGCTGCGCTGCTGCCTCGCAGTTAGGAGACCCGGGTTCACTTCCCAGGTCCTCCGTGCGTGGAGTTTGCATGCTCTCCCTGTGTCTGCGTGGATTTCCTCCGGGCACTCCGGTTTCCTCCCACAGTCCAAAATCATGCAGGTTAGGTGGACTGGTGATTCTAACTTGGCCCTGGTGTGTGGGTGTGTTTGTGTGTGTCCTGCGGTGGGTTGGCACCCTGCCCGGGATTGGTTCCTGCCTTGTGCTCTCTGTTGGCTGGGATTCGCTCCAGCAGACCCCCGTGACCCTGTGTTCGGATTCAGCGGGTTGGAAAATGGATGGATGGATGTTTCCTCAATCCTCTCCTTTTCTAAGGCTGAGAAAACTGTGTGTGCTTTTATCACGTCCCATGTTGGCAGATGCCACTTCTTATTTCACAGCTCCAGTTGATTCAAAACTCTGCTGCAAGAGTCCTAACACAGATCAGCAACAGTGAACACATAATGGCCTCTGTGATGCCCATTATCTGTCTTTGTTAGTGGGAATGCAACTTAGGATCATTTCAACATAAACTGTAGAGTTTTAGTTATTTTAAAAGAAGTAAATACATGGAAGCGTGTTTATAAGGGTTACATGTGAGGCTCTTCTGAAGTGGCTATAGGGCACACATTTCACTTACAGTTCCCTTCAGGCTGTACTTAATAAATCCTTGACGTCATTTATTCTCATGAAAATCCACATCAGTTGTAGCTAGTCACATAACCTTTATCGATTAGTCATGATGTAATATCCAATATTCAGGTTGCAATTTAGTTATTGTTCTGCCAGCAAGGCTGGCGAGATGTTTTAGGAGAACCAAGAGATGGGCGCGAGCCAGAAAAAAAGGGTCAAAACTGTGAATTCCAGAAACAAGAGCTTAACGGCCAAAACGTGATGCATAACTCAAAGTCAAAAGTATGTTTGCAGAATCATGAAAACTGCAAAGAAAAGTTGGTAATACTTTAGGTACTACAAAAATGCATCTGTTACTCATTTACATTATCACAAGACCTTAACACAGACTTCTTTTGGTCTTCATAACACTTATAAAACATCATTAAATCAGTTATTCATCTATGTGCTGTGTGGCAATATGGCATGATGATGAAATTATTTGTTAATATGAAGGATTCACAGTTCTTATACAAATATGTAATTTCAGGAGCAATGTGTCTCAGTTAAGCCACCTCAGACCACTCCAAAGTGAAGTTTTCTTAGTAGGTCACATTGAAGAGATGAATAAACACTTTACTGATGTTTTTTAAGTGTTATGAAAACCCAAAGAAGCCTTTGTTAAGGTTTTGTTACATAACAATACATGAGTAATAGAGGCATTTTTGCAGTACCTGAACTAAAGTGTTAATGAAAAGTTTTTAGCAAAGACATTAAAGAAGGGTTTTCAATCTGCAGCTTGGATAAGGATGTGCTCATTTCAACTTCCTTTTAACCCATCATGTTGATTGTCTGAGTGTTATGAACTCAGAGGACATGCCCCTAGCAAAAGGGAAGGCTTTCCAAGTGACACTGTACAAACTGGTGGCAATTGTTAAAATACAATATGGGGAAAAAAATACATAAAATTATACAACTGTAGTGTAAATAGTGAAATGAAAAACAGCCATAGAAATTAAATTTATGACCTCAAAATCATCCAAAATAATTGTAGGATCATTCACAATGACTGAAATGAACACATAAATATTAATAAACACCCAACCACAACAGTTACCAAAATGAAGTAGCTAGCAAAAATATCTCTCAAAATGCTATATGAGGAAAATTAATATCTTTTTTTAGTGACAAATTAACTGAAAAGTATGTCTTTATATAATGTCATCTTTCTGAAATGCTCAGCTGACCTGTTTGGTCTGCAGCGAAGCAGTCGTTGTCATAAAGAAATACAACCTGAAGCGTCACAGTTGTCAAAAGCAGGGCATCTTCAAAGAATCTTTTTCATCTCAGTCTGAGGGTGGGCACGCAAAAATCGAGGCCTTGAAAGTAAGCTATGATACAGCAGTAAAATGCTCACCGTTCACTAACTCAACAAGAGTAAGTGATCCCTCCAATCCACTGTATATGGATGCAGTCTTCACTGATGAAGAGGTGTTAAAGAGTGTATTATAAACATTTTATCAGAGCTTGCTAAAGATGAGGTTACTTGAATCTGTACAATATATACCTGTGTCAGCTGTAACTGCTGAGTGTCAAGTTCATGTTGGACGGAGAATATCCAAAGTTGGGTGATGATGGTGTCAGTCAGGCTGATCATACAGTATATATGGATATCCATTGATAAAACTACAGTCAACACAGACATGATGCCACAGTCAGAGTGGAACAGTAGTCATGTGCCGAAGTTGAAATAAGATGAGGGTGCCTGAGCACCTGCCACATTTGTTCCAAGTGCTGATTTTGAGTTTTACTTTTGAAGGGGAGGCCTACTGCTTGCCCTGCTTCAAAGCTCTTGCTTCAGGACTGAATTTCATTTGTGGTAGTGGTGGATATTTCACCCTAATGTAGCAATAAATGGGGGGTTTATTGGCCTGGAGGATTTCAGCATAGCATTTAATATAGTCATCATGGACTACCTTGTTTACCTTACCAAATATTTTCACTAAATGTATTCACTGTGCTTTTCTCATCAGTAACCAATTAGTAAATTCGTGCTAAACAATAAAAATTCAAACATGATTACTTTCACATAAATCAGTGAATAAATCAACACAGAGATTTAGTGCCAGGAAGGTAGGAACAAGACAAACAAGTTGCCCTGTCCTTAGAAGTATGCTCATAGCCCAAGTTTGAGATTTTTTTTTTTTTTTTTTAATCATGGATCCTAGATGACACCATTAAGCTTTGCCAGCTGCTTTTACTTTATGTTACCAGATTCCCATATCAGATCTAGTGCTAGTGTCTAGTCTCTTTAGGTTTTCTGATCCCAGAGCTTCTTAAAACTTTTTATTGTTCTTTCGCAATGCATTTGCATTCCTTAGCTCAATGTGCTAATAATCTTAACATCATACAGTTTGGTTCTTTAAATCTGTCATGTTTTTCATAGGAAGACAGAATAAACATCTTTGACTTATTTTGACAGTCTTTACAATACATAAAACACCCTATGAAAGGAACATATTGGGTTGGGACACTTGGAAAGCGCTGCACTATGTGTAATTTAAATGGAATGTCTGCTCATTAAATTTAGGGTATCTTTTATGTACGTTCATTGTACTCCCTCATGCACAGAAAAGCCCTATGTGATGGTGAGCTCCATGAAAGGTGCTATATACAATAATGGTTTACAACACATTTTGCTTTTAATTTTATTTCCATTATTATTATTATTTCCAGCTCTTAGACTGTATAGAATCTGCTAGTTGCTGCCAGTCAGTGCACTATAGTAGTTTCCATTGACAAGCTGTTCCCCTCAGTGAGACTGTGGTGCCAGAAATTAATGGACGATCTACAGGAATGCGTAATGAATAGCAGAAAAGTGCATAATGAAGTCTCTGTTCACATCAGGAGTGAAAAATAGAGAAGCATTTTCATCCCATAGAATTGTGATGCTATTGCCACAGTGGTGTGCCTGTAAACCCAGCTGGCTCATCACTTTCTGAGATAAAGACACAAGCCCTCTTCCTTCTCACACATTCTGCTTTCATATCATGTTCAGCAAACAAATACATCTCATCATAAGCCCTCTCCGCCACCTTGATTCAGGGCTGAGCAGCCTGTGCCAGACAAACATAGAGATAACCGCAATCTGTGCACTGAATCCAGTGTAGCTCATTTATCCTGCCTTCTTTTTGTCTAAAATAATGAAGAGGCATGCAGTTTATATTCAACACACATATCACATTATTAAATATGTATTGTATATATACACTAGAGAGAAAGGGTTAGATAAATAAATAGATACACATACACGCTCACTAGGGAAACAACTGAAACACTGCTTGCCTTTTTCTGTCCCTGATGTTTATTAAAACCTGTATGCGCCACTGCACATTAATACATCAATGGAAAAATAAAGGCTGCTATGCACCAGGCAAGAAGAAATGAAAGAAGAGGCCATATTCGTATGGATTTCAGTCTTGTTCATATCGCCCTCTACCATCCAAAGACAAAAGTGCAGCACATAAATATACTGCAGCAGTTGACTTAGCAGAGTGGGTTTTGTTGTTTTTTTTTTTTTTTTTTAGAGCCAGAGAATAGCAGCTGTACACAAAACAGTGTCTGAAGCACACTACCTTTCAACAACAAATGATTGGGGCCACTGCATATGTACTTTTTGCTACTCAAGTTGCCTTATTTACGTAACACTACCTAAGAACAATGCAAGAGGTAGAATAGCTGGACACAGTATCTGAGGACTGTCCATTAATCCTGGTTAGTTGAAGTTAACAACTGATTCATGGCTACTTGTTCACACAGCTTTGGGTAGCAGGGAGATGAGCATTTTTAAAAGGCATATATTTTGCCTCAATGCTAATTTTGCCCAATACAATGTCGGCATAGCAAAATACTAGTCAGATACACTGGCTAACCTCACAAAGCTCTGCAGATGCACAATAGTATGGGCAGAATTAAACAGAGGCAACTTAAGTTGAGCCACTTATTTTCATATGTTTGTGTGTTTAATTGCTTCAGAAACTGGCCTGAACAAATGCAAATATACTGGTCTATCCATCCATCCATCCTAATTGTTTTTAATCTATTTTATTGACAATAATAAAGCAAAAAATAGGTTAGAGTCATTCTGAAGAGAAATAAAAACTGAGATAATGTTTTTAAGCTAATAAATATTAATATGTTTATACCAGCTGTGGACCACCAGGGGGTGCACCTGCAGCTCCAACCCAACACAGACAGACACTAAACACAAGTGCAAGCACACACAGTATTTATTTTCCTTTTTCTTTCCGTGGGAAACACCTTCACCCGTTTCCCACTGGTACAGCACAGTCACAAGCACTAAATACAGTTTGGCACACAAACTTTTCTTCTTCTCTTTCTCTCCATTCTCCTCCTCCTGACAAGCTTTGTCTTCTTTCTCCCAACTCTGGCACCCCAAATGGAGTGAGGCAGCTCCTTTTATGATAGCCCTGGGAGTGTCCCAGGTGGCTCCTTAATTGGACCGAGAATCATCCCCAGGTGTGATGAGAGCCCAAAGTAGGGCCTTGCAGCTCCCCCTGGAGGCGCCCATGGAACCCAACATAGCTGTGCCAAACTCCAAGTCCCAGCATACCCTGCGGGAATCCATGGTGCCACAGCCACCCAGGAGAGCTGCTCTCTAGCGTCCCGGGGAAGGTATTCCCTGCCAATGCTCTCTGCCCTGGTCCTTCCATGCAGCTGGCATCCCAGCCAGGTAATGACCGTGGCCTCATGTCATACTGCAAAGAATATTATCATATTTTGAGATTAGCATCTGTCATGTTTCACTAAAAATCTTTGATTCTTGTTTATTTTTTCCCACCATTTCTTTATCTACTGTTTCTACATTTGATGTCATCATGAGTAGACATTTTGAAATGAGTTGCTATAACAGCATGCGTCACTAAGAGGCATGGCCTCTCTGCACACATGCATGTGACAGTATGGGATGTGGTCCCATGGGCATTGTGTGCTTAGAAAGCATCTACACCTTACTTCTAAATGGAAAGACTCTGGGACAGAAAACTTGTTTCTCAAGCAGGTTCTTTTTCTTATTTGGTTTTAGGTTTTGATTTTGACTTTTTGCCTGCTTACAGCTTTTAGGTTCAATTTGAATTTTTGTTTTGGTTACATATTGTTTGCCAGTTAGGTATATAAAATCCTACTATGGCTGACTAGTCGTTGATGTTTTCCCTTAAAAGATCTGCTGCCATTCAAATCAAACCAAAAAATGCCATTTTCTTAATTTCAAAATTCAAAAGAGATGTGATAGTTAGGCTCATTGTCATTAAAAACTCATGTATATGCAGCATTATTTCTATCTAAATAAATAAAATATCCTTCTCAATACACTATGCTTGTCATTTTTCATCTCTAAGCACAAAAATTGACATTTCCACTTGATAACAAAGATAGACAAGAGCAGGAAAAGACATACAACAGTAGCATCATTAATTTAAATTTAAAAAACAATCTCTGGGATGAAAACCTTTTACCAAAAAGCATCCATTTTATTTTATTAGTACCTAACAGAGCCTGTTTTCATGCAAAGATGAACATTTTGATTAAGAGATACAGCTATTTTTTGGAGGAAGAAATTAAATAGTAATGTTGATTATAGTAATTAGGTCAGATAGATTAATATGCATATATATTTATTTAGAACAATTTAAGTGGCAATGTACATAGCAGAGAACAGAAAAACTGGAAACAACTAAGAATGTATTAAGTAAACAACATACATATAAATGGTGTTATTTATATGTAAAGGCATGAGGAATAGAAACAGAACACCAACAGTTGCTAGATGTTTGCACCTTACAAATTGTCCCCAACTGTGAGAATGATCAAAAAAACAGCTACTTGAAAATTTACAGTGTTCCATTCTATAGGCAATATGCTATGCGGGAAACACAATCATCCGTTTTTGCACTTGTGCAAGAAGAGCATTTAGATTGAGAATGGGAAAGGTGCTATATGAAAAAAATGTATTGTTATTATTATTTTTATATGCCTCAGTGGTGAAAGAATGTAACATGGTATGATTAACCATTCTTCACTTTATTTCCATACCTAGCAGCAGTCAAAAAAAAATATTTACCAAATCTTCTATTTTCTTCCAGTTTACATAAGGTGAGATACATATAATTTCTGGTACTGTCTCATTATTAACTGTGTAAATCTTAACCATCTACAGTAGACTGATAGTGCCTGGAGAATTCTAGATGCCCCTAACACCATTCCATATCATATTCACACTAATATGGCTGTGTGTAGTAATTTAACTACCTATTGTTTGGCTTGTTGTTGGTGTTTCCATTATTATAGTTTAGTTTCCTATAATACGTTCTGAATCTATCATACTCTTGTCTGTTGTCCTATTAATATTGCACTCAACATGCATCCTTCACCTTCTACGGTAGGTGTTGAGTCCACATAGAAATTCTATATAGCCTTTTTGAAGTAAACCTGACTGAGCTATGAAAGCTTCAAAGTAGAAATACTGCTTTGCTGGATTGAGAGGAACCATTCAGATATTTTGGATAATTGGTTAGGACACCTACTGGTCACCTCCTTCAGTAGGTATACAAGAAATTGCCCACTGAGAAAATAATACACTAGATGAATTATATCTGTTGACTGGCCTTAGAGCTTCAGAAAGGGTTGGAAGAAGTTGCTAACGATAGGGTAGCCTACTCTACAGAGCTCAGCAAGTTGCCACACTGTCCCTCCTTAGGATAGGCCAAATGAGAATGTAGAGAAGTGCCTCATAGTATTTATTTAATCTCAGATAAATAATCCTGAGAAATGTTTAAATTGGTAAACTATTACTGCTGAACTCTGCCAGAACCAAGTGGTATAATCTGAAGAGTAGGCAGTTTCCCAACAGGAGGAGCTATGTATTCCTCTTCTCTCAGTAGTCTGAGAAGAAGTTTTTTCTCATCCCTGGGCCACCTGTAGATGTGTGTGTTCTGAAGCCAACCAGGGACATGCTCCTGAATAGAAAAGAAAAAAAAAGTACTTTAATGACTGAACAAACTAACCCTTATAAAACAGGATATTAGTCACATTGTTTAAGTGCTCTCTTATAAAATAACTCTTAGTTAAAGGTTCTCTTCATTTCTGCATAAAGGTTTTTTGCTCAAAAGCAATATCTAATATTGAGGCCTGATCAAAATAAACTATAGAATCTGTATAATATATGTGATCCCATACTTCATATAATGTGCCATGAAAAAATACCCTCCCCTTATTGATTTCTTGTATGAGTGCAAATTTTTGACAATAATTGTTTCCAGGTCTTCAAACAAAATATGTTAGGTAAAAGGCACCTAAGTGAACATGTAACTTTTTTTTTTTTTTTTTTTTTTAAGAACAAATGACTTGATATCATCTTCCTTCATGAGATAGACATATTAAAGTTTTCTGATATAAAGCAGATTCTTCATTCATGCACTTACAAACATGGAGCATGTCTGAGGATTCTTGCGAGTGAGCAAAAAATGTTAGGAACCAAAACAAAGTGACCTGTTGTAAACCAGGAGTGAGCTGCAAAGTCAAAAAAGTTGGTTATTTTTTGTTGCAAAGTCAAAAACAGAAAAACAAACCTAGTGCTAGGGCCTATTTGAATGACAGCAGCTAACTACGATAAGGAAGAGTTGACAATAAGTTTTAATCACCAAAGAATAATATAAAAAGTGACTGACTGTCTCATTTAAAGTGCATCCAGAAAGTATTCACAGCGCATCACTTTTTCCACATTTTGTTATGTTACAGCCTTATTACAAAATGGATTAAATTCATTTTTTTCCTCAGAATTGTACACACAACACCCCATAATGACAACGTGAAAAAAGTTTACTTGAGGTTTTTGCAAATTTATTAAAAATAAAAAAAATTGAGAAAGCACATGTACATAAGTATTCACAGCCTTTGCCATTAAGCTCAAAATTGAGCTCAGGTGCATCCTGTTTCCCCTGATTATCCTTGAGATGTTTCTGCAGCTTAATTGGAGTCCACCTGTGGTAAATTTTGGAACGGCACACACCTGTATATAAGGTCCCACAGTTGACAATTCACGTCAGAGCACAAACCAAGCATGAAGTCAAAGGAATTGTCTGTTGACCTCCGAGACAGGATTGTCTCGAGGCACAAATCTGGGGAAGGTTACAGAAAAATTACTGCTGCTTTGAAGGTCCCAATGAGCACAGTGGCCTCCATCATCCGTAAGTGGAAGAAGTTCAAAACCACCAGGACTCTTCCTAGAGCTGGCAGGTCATCTAAACTGAGCGATCGGAGGAGAAGGGCCTTAGTCAGGGAGGTGACCAAGAACCCAATGGTCACTCTGTCAGAGCTCCAGAGGTCCTCTGTGGAGAGAAGAGAATCTTCCAGAAGGACAACCATCTCTGCAGCAATCCACCCATCAGGCCTGTATGGTAGAGTGGCCAGACGGAAGCCACTCCTTAGTGAAAGGCACATGAAAGCCCACCTGGAGTTTGCCAAAAGGCACCTGAAGGACTCTCACACCATGAGAAACAAAATTCTCTGGTCTGATGAGACAAAGATTGAACTCTTTGGTGTGAATGCCAGGCGTCACATTTGGAGGAAACAAGGCACCACTCATCAATAGGCCAATACCATCCCTACAGTGAAGCATGGTGGTGGCAGCATCATGCTGTGGGGATGTTTTTCAGCGGCAGGAACTGGGAGACTAGTCAGGATAAAGGGAAAGATGACTGCAGCAATGTACAGAGACATCCTGGATGAAAACCTGCTCCAGAGCGCTCTTGACCTCAGACTGGGGCGACGGTTCATCTTTCAGCAGGACAACGACCCAAAGCACACAACCAAGATATCAAAGGACTGGCATCAGGACAACTCTGTGAATGTCCTTGAATGGCCCAGCCAGAGCCCAGACTTGAATCTGATTGAACATCTCTGGAGAGATCTTAAAATGGCTGTGCACCGACGCTTCCCATCCAACCTGATGGAGCTTGAGAGGTGCTGCAAAGAAGAATGGGTGAAACTGGCCAAGGATAGGTGTGCCAAGCTTGTGGCATCATATTCAAAAAGACTTGTGGCTGTAATTGCTGGCAAAGTTGCATCGACAAAGTATTGAGCAAAGGCTGTGAATACTTATCTACATGTGATTTCTCAGTGTTTTTTATTTTTAATAAATTTGCAAAAACCTCAAGTAAACTTTTTTCACGATGTCATTATGGGGTGTTGTGTGTAGAATTCTGAGGAAAAAAATGAATTTAATCCATTTTGTAATAAGGCTGTAACATAACAAAATGTGGAAAAAGTGATGCGCTGTGAATACTTTCTGGATGCACTGTAAATATCATCACAGCAACATAATAAGCATGATGATGGTGGTCATGTGACACCTCAAAACAGCACTGCAAAAATAAACTTGACAGGAATGGAATCGTAATTCGAACAACAGTATAACAACATAAGCTGTCCAAGTCCTACTGCAGCAAAGTGTCCCCCACAGCCCCACACTACCACCACCAGGTTCAATTGTTGGTCTGATATTCTTACTCTGGAATGCTGCATTTGTTTTTTGCCAGATAATGCAACCCATTTCATACTTTTTTTCTCATTTGTCTTTGTTCATTCTCCAAAAATGCCTGAGGATCATTCAGGAACTTCCTGACAACTCAGACACAAAACATTCCACCTCTTGGATAGTTGTGGCTTCTGCTCTGTGAAGCCCAATTTTGTGGAATATCTTTTTGACCCTGAAGTCGTGAACACTGACCTTTACTGAGGCAAAGGAAGCCTGCAGTTTTTTGGTTTTTTTTTTTAAACCTATGAGACTTCCTGGATAATAGTAGTGTGTCCACTCCTGGGAAAATTTACTACAGTTTCAAATGTTGTCTGTGGTTTGGTGGAGACTGCGAACCTCACAAATGCTTCTGCAGCCCTTTCCAGGCTGATAGATATAAATAATTTTTTTCAGCCTCTTGAAAATTTTCTTTTGATCATGGCATTATGTTCTTCTTGAATATTTGTCCTGGGAACTTTTGAATACAGTGTCCATTAGTGCTTTGTTCATTAGATGCAATAAATATAAGTTCAAAAATGTATTATTTGTACATTCTCATGCCCTTTATCTAATATTAGATTTTGCAGAAGACCTGAAAACATTCAGTTTTGAATAGAAAGGGAGTAAATACTCTTTCACAGAATTATTTTTCACAGTTGACCAAAAGTTTATAATTAAAATAGTACATCACACTCTGTAAATGGAAAACATGTATTAAGCAGACTCAAAATATTATACTCACTTTAGTTGCATTTGGGAAAAGCACTGGTACAAATCTGAAATTCATGCTTCCTTGCTGTATAAACTCTATCTGCATCTGAAATTAGAATAATGACAAAAATATAAATACTTAAAAATCTTTCACAAATTGTAAAACTGTTTGATATCCAATACCTTGTATATACACTGTGGGAAATAGTTCTTTAGTTAGTTTGAACAAAATCAAGCTGCTTAGTTTGTTCATCGTGGGTAAACTCAGTCATCCTCTGACAAAGACACAGGCTCACACAGTCAGTAATGTCTAAACAAAACAAACTGGGTCAAGTGGATTTATTTAATCTGCTTTCATTTTCAAATCAGCATAATCCGATTTGGTGGATTAGGATTATTCTGTGTTGTAGGGTGCTGAAATCTGTTGTAGCAGCAACTGGGTACAATACAGCAAGATCACTTTGGACTGGGCATTGGTCCGTCACAGGATCCTCTCACACTAACACTGGGCCAATTTGTAATCCCCATTTAAGACATAACTTGCATGTCTTTGGATATTTTGGTGGAAAACCAAAGTACCTGGAGAAAATATACAAAATACACATGGACATTAACAGAGCAAAGGATACAAATCCAGGACTGAAGAACACACCTGTATCTCTCTCTAAAATTGCTGTGAGAATAGGTGCTTAAATGATTATCTCTCTATTATATAAAAAATCTTGTGACAAGACAACACTTTTTGAAAGATTTTTTTCAAGTCCCACGAGATGAGACCTTCACCATGAGATGTTTTCAAATCATGCCCTCCTCTCAACCATATTCAACCACGCACACAGTACTCTCACCTCTTATTCCTGTGAATGCTTTTGACAGACACACTTTTTTCTCTCTCATCTCTTATAAATTTTAACGTTTTCCTCACTTTAAGTTCCCAATTAAAGATGTATTATGTCCAAATCTTATTGAAGAATTTAAATCACAAAGGATTATCAACAGAAAAAATGAGTACACAGGCAATCCTAGCACCAAGAAACGATGAAATCAAATAAATTAACTCAAAAAATGTTGATCGGTTACACAGCAAATTGGTAAAATGCATATCAATAGACTATGCTCAAACAGTTGGTTGTGATCATGCGGAAGGTGAAAACATCAACTTACAATATCCCGAAGAATATCTACAACCGTTAACACCGTCTGGTCTTCCACTGCACAAATTACTGTAGAAAGAAGGTTGTATCCAAGAAAGGTAATGGAGTACATCTTCCGCAGATAACATTACACAACAAAGGAGATCTTGATATGCCATTCGTATTAAAACATTAACAGTTTCCCATTAGAATACCTTTTACAAAGACAATTAACAAATCTCAGTGTCAAACATTTGAAAAAGTCATTTTATTTAATAGAAAGAAATGAAATTCAATCATGTGCAATTATACGTTGCATTGTCACGATGAAAGTCCAAACACAGAATCAAAATTTAATGTGATACTGACAAAAATTTAATTTAAAAAATAGTTTTTACTGAAGTTTTACTGTAAAAATGCAAGTCTGAAAAGTATTTGCGTGTTAATGTCAAAGCCAAACAGAACAAAATCATATTACGTAATGAATAACTAACGCAACATGAAACATAATTTACTTTTAAATTATTACGTTTTACTCTTTTTTAATATGGTTAATTACTAGCTGTAATGTAAAATAATTCTATTATGCATATGTAACAATTCCCATGAAAATTAAAATCTGTTTAAAAATTGTACATCCGCATCCCCATACTCGAGTGAAAGAACCGCAAAGAGTCTAGCGTGTAGCATAGGCATGGAGGTTGCCGAGTGAAGCCAGCAGGGGGTAAAGCCCCCTAGTAATAATTAAAAAAAGATTTATAAATTTGTGAAAAATCTAAGTGGAGCCCACATTACTTTTGGAAGTAATCCCCTTGTGACTTGTTTGATGTGAATCTCAAAATGTTTTGCGTTTTAATATTTCTCTACTTTAAAATGTACTGTAAAAGTAAATTTATCTCACACTTCATATTCATGCTGGTTGAAACTGAAGTAGGAGGACACGTGCTGCAATTAAAATTTTGAAGTCATTAAATTAAAATAAAAAACAAAGAAAGAAAAAGTTATTCTAGACCTGTAAGCCACATGGGCAGGTGGCTACAATCTTGTGCATAATAAAGACCTCACATTTATACATCTTGTACATTACTTTTTGAAATTTGGTGCTTAGGAGGAAAATGTTAATAATTTTCCTGAAAAAAGATATTCATCATCTGATAATACAAATAGGCTCAGATGCGCATAATATTTTATTTGAGCACTGAGTATAGTATAGATTTTATAGGGTCACTATTGTTAACTGCACAGAGTACAGTGAAATTATTGCTTACATGCACAACAAGATGCAACATGTTGCCACTCTAGCACCATGATTGGCAAGTATAACTATATTAACTCAAAACCAGATGCATCTCAGAATAGTTTGCAGCACTATCAAACATTAGGAAAAGGGCTAATATTGCTTACAAACTAAGCAGTTCAAATTTTTCAAAATTTACTTAGACACAAATGATGATAATATTTCTTTTGGATATGGACATAGACTGACCCGGGATTCAAGCCCAGGACTTTGAAGCTGCAAGGCAGAAAATAAAAACAATAAAAAAAAATAACTAAAAAAAAGACTAACACCATAAAGTGCTTTTGGGTCCCTTGCCTTTACAACAGTTTAAAAAATGCAAAGAAAAGTGGCCGAGTTGAAGACCAAAAACATAATGGAAGACACATTGTGGATATGCCTATTTTCATTGATTCAGCTGAAAATGTGTATGCTTTTTTTGGGCGGCATGATTTTGTGAATCTGATTTATGTAGAATTCTAATTCATGACTTTCTTGTGAGCATATTTTAATTGTAATTCAATTAAAATTTTATATGTGTTCCTTTTAAATAAGGACCAAATATTTTTAAATGTTTTATTTGTTAAATAAAATTGGTCTCCTGATATGAAAGATAAGTCAAAAGGTACTTAACCTCAACAAAGAATGAAACAAGTGCCTGTTACCTATAAATGCTTTCAATGAAAATTTTGAGCTCACAACACAACCTGATCTTCACTGCAGTCCCTATACTGTATACCCAAACTCTATACTGTGTCATTGAGCCTTTGCATGAATTTTGAAAAGATATGTAGCTGTCTTGAATGCCTACTAGAGAGATGCTGTACCCTATACTATACCTCCTATTGGTATAAAGAAGAAGAGTGTAACATGAAAGAATATGCTGATCTGTACATTTGATAATACATTAAAGTGCCAGGTTGGTAATTCAAAAATAATGTGTATAGAGGCATTGCAAACAAACATCACATTGCAGGCATGTTGAGATACTCTGCAAGTGGCAGGTATACTGCACAAATGAGTGTGTTCTGGAGGTGAGCTGAAAAATGTATTATTTAATGTGAAAATAAAAAAATATAGCAATAAAAAATACCTTAAGAAGCAATGGGGGACAAGGAGCCAGAAAATGAAATAAAGTATTTATAGACATTGCCTCCACCTGGTGGTAAAGATTGGTTTCTGCAGATTTCAATGATAAAGCAGCTAACCCGCTAAAAACATTTTAATGCCAAGTCCAAATTAAATTAGATCCAAGGAAATAATGTTTATCTAATTGTCATGAGGGTAGCAGAGTTTGAATAACTGAACATCAACCATGAGCCAAAGGATCATATTCAGTAATACACTTAAGCATATAACAAAAAGAAGCAATACATTATATTGTTATAAAGCAGGGGTGCCCAATGAGTCGATCGCGATCGAACGGTAGATTGGAAAGGGAGTGCAGGTAGATCGCGTTGCATTGAAAAAAAAATTTTTTTTAAATGTTAGTCCATCATATATCCTTCCTTATGGCATTTGCCACTTGATTGACATACAGGGCAGCCAGTCTAAGATCTCTTTTCTTCTAACACACTGGTCATCCCGCACGCACAAACAAACGTGCAAGCTACTGCAAAACTCCGGCTATCTAAGTGATCTAATTAGCCTTCCAAATTATATCGTCTTAAGAAGGGATTTAAAATAAAAAAAATTGTTGTTTATGGGCTGGATATGGAATTGGAAGAGGATTTTTTTCTCTCATAATGTCACAATCGAAGTGCGTTTGTCTGATCTGTTAATCTATCATTGCTATTCCAAAGAAGGAAAATGTGGAAAGGCACTTTCGAACTGTTCATAAAAACTACGAAACTGACTTCCTTCCGAAAAGCGATCTGAGAAAGAGAAAGGAGAGGCAACTAAAATCGCAGATAATCGGACAGCCGTCATTTTTCACTCGGCTGAATTCAAAAGCAAAGGCAGACACACAGAAGTATCATTCCGGGTGAGTCGCTTGATCATTAAGCATAAGAAGTCCTTCCAAGATGGACAGATGATAAAAGATGCCTTCGTTGAGGCAGATGGCTAGGGAGAAATTCCTGCTGAGATTTCAAGAACCCTGGCTGGAGAAAAAGGAGTTTCTCCTTGTTATTAAACATGCAGAATACATGCAACTTAATAACGATCAATGGCCGCTAGACTTGGCATTTTTTTCCCCCGATCTGACCAACATGTTGAATGAGCTTAATTTACAGCTGCAAGGAAAAGAGAAACCATGGTCAATATGATTAGCGAAAAATGCAACATCTGTCCTCAAAGCTGCAGCGCCTTGATTTGGGGAATATCCAAAACCTCGCGTCAGAGCTGGAGACGCAATGGAAGGCGTGTTTGCAACTTGACAGCATATGCTACACAGAGCAGATTGAAAATTGTCTGTCAGACTTTATCTAATGGAAAAAAAGTAACAATTTGAGTGTTGCCCAATGTAGCCGAGTAAGAGTACTGTTTTTTCTTCACAAATGTACACAAGTAAAAGTAAAAAGTATGGTGCAGTAAAACTACTCTTAGAAGTACATTTTTAAAAAAAAGTTACTTAAGTAAATGTAACGGAGTAAATGTAACTCGTTACTACCGACCTATATATATATATATATATAATTTTTAATGTAGGTAGATCATTTTGACCTGGTCATTTTAAAAGTAGCTCGCAAGCCGAAAAAGTGTGGGCACCCCTGTTATAAAGCAACACATCTAAAACCCATTATACTTTGCAAGAGAATAAAATTGACTGAATGTTCACTTTCCATAAGTGTTACAGATCAAGAAATGAAGATCAAAATTAAAGCCTTTAAGTGGGCAATCTAGCTCCTGTTTCTCTTGTTTTCACTGATCTAGCCTAAAGAGTTATTTGTCATCACTTATTATGTTAAAAATGTCTAGTCCAGTGATTCCTAGCCTTTTTTAAGTCACAGACCCCTTTAAAGAGTCTGATATAAGCTATGGACCCCCTAACTGGAAAAAATAGAAAAATTATTCTTAGCTAATTTCCACTCATATCCCTTTGTCTTCAATGAAGAGCTCTTTTTAAATTAAAGGCTGGGATCAAACTTCATTATGCCTGTTATAATTTAAAATATTATTTTCCATTCAATAATATGTCAGCCTTTTTTAATAATTACTGTACACTGTCTGATTGACAAATCCAACAGGACTGTCTTTTTTAGCTTGAAATCCCTCCAATTAGTATAGATCTATTCTTTGTTCATACTCTTGGCATATGGCCAGCTTTAGAGTATCTACTAACTTGTTATTTTGAGTGTCATAGGTAAATATACTCAAGTGGTTTGCTAATATTTTATCTAATAAATAAAAAAGCCACAGCTCCAGCAATAATTCAGAAGATTTTCCCTGTACCATAATCAGCTATATTTATTGTTTCTGGGAAAAAAAATAAGACTAGTGTAGGAAGCCAGACCTGTAGCTATAAAACACCCAAACACAAGAATGATCTACCAACCAACATTACAACCCAAATCCCCCCTCCCACATATTGTTCACCTATATTGCTTTACAATCAAATACACTAACTCTTTAAACAGACTAAGTCTCTGACTTTCTGTCTGTTTGTACTTGCTGTAATTGCAGTTGGTCTGCCTTGGAGTACACATGATAACACAAATGATCGACCTGTTTTTAGATGTTTTCTATTCAAATTAATTAGTTATTCATTTTTGCTGGGTAACCTGTTTCAGAATCTCATTAACCGGGGACAGTTAGATACTAGATGTTAAAAAAAAAAAACACACACCCTGTGTGTTATACATATAACATCCATCAGAATAATACTTGAGTTTGTTAGATATCTTTTTTGCACACTATATTTGTGTAATGGTAAGTCTCCCTAGAGTACAATATTAATCCTTTTATTCAAATGACATAGCACCGTACACTCTACTACTGTTGAATGTTTTTATTGCTTGCATCAAGAAACCCAATATACAGTACATCAATAAAACATCCCACACAATCAACCAGAAATGCTGTCACCCAGAAGAATTAATTAATGTACATGTGGTACATGTTTTTCATCATATCTTAATCATCCCATCAGTGTAAAGCAATATTAGACCAAGACATTTTTTTCTCAATCCTCCAGTTTTCAGGATTTGTTTATGTATTGGCATCACACCTTTCTGTTTTTCACTGACAGGAGTAGAATTTGAACACTGTCATACTCATCTGTGACAATCCATGATGAGTGTGTATACTGATATGCCTCTTTATGATTGACTGTTACACTCACCTTTTAGTTAACTATCTAATCCTTCATCTACTTTGCATAAGTCTGGCTGGCCTCTGTGAGACTCTGATTACTGGTCTATTGCTACTATGGGTTAACTTATTGATAAATATTTTTTACGTTGTTTCCCATTCTCAGTACATCTGTGTCAATGAAGTTTGTGAAAAATGCAGCAGGGTCTGTATTCCCAATGCATTGACACTAAAGTAACAATGCTCCCACTATCGAGCTGTGTATAAAAAACAATGTGTGAAGGACTGATGTACCTAACAGATGGCCACTAAGTGCATGAAAGTTATTCACAAGAAATGTATATCATCAAGCTGAGATCTTCACCCAGAAAAACACAAAGTTCACCCCAACAAAGTCCAAACGAACCATATTCTGTGCTTTTATGAGATATTGTAAAAAATGGTACTGTTATCTTTTTTATACAACAGAACACATTACATAGACATAAGGTAGCTAGACAGAAAAATTCCAAATACAGTATGTACTTGATTAGGTATCTCACAGACTAACAAATTACAATTCTTAAAAAAACTGGGATAAGAAACATGCAAACTTGGATTGCTGAACACTTCCAGAAATTAATACTTATCATTTTAAATATTAAGTTTCCATGTGTGGCAAGAGTAACAAGACAGAACATATTTAAAGTAAACTGAATCCAGTTACTGTATAACTAGAAATGTAAATGACCAAAATATTAACATAAAGCCAATTAAAAAAAAAGGATTGAAATACCCAAATTTATTTATGCAAGTAGTGAATTAAAACAGCACCTGCATTTGTTATTCAGTAAGCCCGATATGATGATAGCAGAGTCAAACAAAATACAACAAGAATTCTGATGTAATACTTATTACAGCTGCAGTATTTTATGTTTGTTCTATAACCCCCATTTTCCATTAAAAGACTTGATATGTATCAGTGCTGACTCTAATGTTTCAGTACTCAAGAGTTTTATATGTTGCATTGTTCTTGGGATTTATTGTCAAATCTGTAAACTGTGAAGTAGACAGCCGTATAATGTTGTATATACACAAACATTTATTCTGAAAGAAACCTGAACATTTACCATTTTGTGAATATATCTAGTGTGCAATCCATGTTCATCTGAAGACGTCACTGGGTCTGTGTCTTCTGTGTCCTGTTTGTATTTTGGGCTGACTGCCACAATAATCACCACTGAACTCTGTAAGGTAAAAAAGTGTAAACTTTAACAAGAAATTGTCATATTCTTTGCCTGGTAAATTAAGATAAAAAATCTTAAAATCTAGATGATATACTGTGTTTTATGGTAATGGTGTATAAAACAAAACCCAAACAAATAAACCAGCAGTACAACCCTGTTTATTATCCCATAAAAAAGGAACATCTGATATTAAATGCACTCTGTTCACTTAAGTGGAACACTCAAGTCATGAGAGATACCAAAAGATATTGTAAATCATTCACAGCAGTGATGGAAATTTTACATGGATGTGCTACCAGGTATTGTTTCAATTTAGATTATTCAGGATGCATTGCATAAGTGAGAAACACAGATTATGAACTGTATTTGGGCAATAAAGAATAATGACAAAAATAATGGAAACAATATGATGTTAATAATATCATTATAAAAAATTACTTAAACTTTAGGAATGTTTGTCATAAGAATTTATATCAAATATAAACATTGTTTAGTCTAAACTTTGATCTAATTAGATACAAGCGTAAAAATAGAAAACCATACAACAATTGCATATATTCATGCTGTGATAAGAAGAAGGAGGAAAGATGAATTATTTGGGCTGGTCTTTTCTCCAAAACACTGGGTGGCAGCCTACCCAGTCTGGGATTCCCAAACGGCCACCCACAGTGCATGCTGGGTGCTGCAGTCCCAGAAGGCAGCCCTATAGGGTTCTATGGGTTCTACGAGGGGGAGCTGCAGAGATTGCTAATCTCTACTTTGTAGAGTTTAAGTTTTACCCAGAAGTGATTCCGAGGGACCCGTATAAAATAAGCAGCCCTGCTATAGTCTAAGGAGCCAGAGTTGGGAGGAAGCAGACGAAGCTTATCTGGAGGAGTGCAAAAGAGGAAAAAAGGAGCCTGAAGAGTGTTTTGTGCTTACTTATGCCCTCTGAAACCTGTGTGCAACATTTTCACATGATTAAAACCTTTTCTTTTCCCTGAGACTTGTGTCTGGGGTGCTGCAATACCCCTTGGTGGTCACAAGTGGCTTAATCGGTGGGATTCCTGGCCGTCTGGTTGGCTGGAACCTGTTTCCCATATATATTCTGGTGAACAAAAGCTCCGACAAAAAGCACCAATTCCGGTAGAGTGGTTTGAAAAGATTACCTTCTAAAATGGGGAGAAACAATTCAAAGGAGAGCAAGAAAAACCACACGGTTGCAGATGAATGGAGTTTCTGTGGGTAAACAGGCCGAGCCGAAGGAAGAAAAAGGCAGCTGGGCTGCGGGCCATTACACTCTCTACAATGGGGGTTACCGGGAGGCTGATGCGCAGGTTGACAAGCATCAGATGGAAGTATGCACTGAAGCTGGACTTCACATGTCCTTGGAATGTTTCACATGTGTGTCTTGCTCATACTTCCTAGACAGTGGATATCCAAATCCCAGACCCAAGTCCCTGTATCTACTCTGGACAAGACAGCAAAAGTACACAATCCAACCATTCTAGCTGTGAGGACCTTGACCCACTATTTGCAAAAGATGGCCATGAGCCCTAAACGGGAGGACTATGGGAAAGCTGAACTGGGGATTGGCCTCCAGAACTCCAGGATCCCAACGCAAATAACAGGAACCCACAAAGGGTAATGGTACCAGTGAGTGTCTGGTGCGTCGGACAGGAGGAAGACAGGGAGGTCCAGGATGTGTTGGGATTGTGTTGCCAAACTACGTCAGATGGAACTGACTGGTCAAGTAAATGACCATCTGGACTCCAACACCCACAATCCTCCAGGATACCCAACTGAGCAAAAGCCAAGGGGATGCATGATAGCTGACTCAGGATCAGTAAGCAGGGACACTCAAAGCCCGGCCTAGAAACCGACGAAACTAACCGACTATTGACTAGACATATGAGAGCCGGAAGGAATATTACAGGTCATACAAGTGCTATTACAGCTGTTCAGGCTGTTCCAACCAGTGATGAAGGAGATAGAGACCACGGCTAAGGCACTGCTGAAGGCTCTGAAAGACTACTTAAAATCGGGATGGCCTGGGACACTTACACACAGTTGATTTGGTGGTACAGCCACTGTTCAAATAAAAGACATGGGGGTGATGACTGACCACCTGGTGGTTGAGTCTCCCATCAGAGAAAGTGCTACTCAAATGAAGGGCTGAATAGGAAGCACTGGATTCCTAATGGCAATGTCTGTGTTGTTCAGCCTCTATCAAAACCGAATATGGTAAGAAACAGAGTGAAATGGGTACAGACAGTATGTAGTCTGTCTTTAACCCATAGAATGACTCGGAGTGTCTTCATACCACAGAGCAAAAAGGAGAGCCATATGAGGGAGCTTGGCTCTCCAAAGAGTCAAGCATGAGAGCCCTTAAGGTTACATGCTCTTGTGCCCTAGCCCCGCTGACTAGGAAAGATGCAAAGGCAGAGAACTAGGTCTTTGAAGCGAAAAGAGGAGTCAAGGTTTCCTTCCTGCTTCCTTGTTCACCGGATGAAAGAACCCAAAAGGGAAATGCGTTACTATGACTGTCATCAGAGGGGGTATGGTTGGAGGCACTGTCCATTTTGACTGCAGGGAAGACCCGGAAAGCAGCACGGGTGGTACATTTCCTCAGCTGATTGTTGTTTTTATGTTACAGAGAGACCTGGACTGTCTGGCCGTGGCAACTCCTTAAGGAGAACTGCAACCCTAGCAGGACTGGTCACCTCTCCCCACAATGCTTAGCTGAGGTAGGGGCACTGTGATGGATGGTGTGCAGGAACTGTCATCCCGACCAGGACCAAACAAGTATACTCACCAAGCTGGGAGGCTATTATAATGGAATTACAGGGGAAGACAAATTATTTAGGCTGGTTTCTTCTCCACAACACTGGGTGTCAGCCTACCCAGTCTAGGAATCCCACACTGGCACATGCAGGGCATGCTGGGTGCTGTAGAATCACCACAGGGAGCCACCGGGATTAGTAATCCCCACTTTGTGAGGCTTCAGCCTTATCCAGAAATGCTTCAGAGGGATACTTTCATGACACCGGATGCACTCCCGGGTTCAGTAAAAAATAAGCAGCCCCGCTCCAGCCCGGGGAGCCAGAGTTGGAAGGAAGTAGACAGAGCTTGGTTGGAGTAGTGGAAGAGGGGAAAAGGAGTCTGAAGAGTGGTTTGTGCTTACTTGTGCCCTTTAAAACCAGGGTGCAATGTAGTCACACGATTAAAGTAGTTCAATAGCAGCTACAAAGAATATTGTTTGATAATGGGAATCCTTATCTGGTTCCATGCTATGGTTTGAACCACATTTATATTATCAATATAGATTAAGGCTTTTGGACAACAAAGTAATTTATATTTCATGCAGATATAATGGGGGTCAAGCCCACATTTGTACAATACTTTATAGTAAATTGATATCCCTACTCAATTCTATCAAAGGATTTTTCTGCATCTAAAGATCAACAGAACTCTACAGATACAGATTCTGTAGGAAAATATATTACATTAAACAAGCACAAAAGATTAGATACTAAATATGGCTTTAATTAATCTACTCTATTTTTTTTAATATAACAGAGGGAATCAGTTTCTCTATTCTTTTAGGTAAAACATTTGCCAGGATATTAACATCATTATTCAAAAGTGAAATTGATTTATATGTTGCACACTCTAGCAGGTCTTTATTTTTCTACACAAAGACAGTAATTGATGCTAGAGGCATCCTGTCAGTTTTATTTTTTTTCTAGATCTTCAATAAACATTGCAACAATAATGGCACTAACTGACCTGAACACAATTTCAGGTGATCTAGCCATCTGAGCCTGAAAATTTCCTGCTTTGCATAGAGTGTATGGCATCTTCACGTTTAATGAGACTCAGAGGTCTTCTGTGTGGATAGTATCAAGCTGTGGGTTTTTTATTTTATCAAGAAAGTACTAGGCTTAAGAATCACCTTTTTTATACTACAAGGAATATGAAGACATATAAAACTCCTTGAAGGTGTTAGTTATTTGTTCTCCCTAGTTTTATTTCCTGTTACATTGTTAATCTCTGTTGTTGCCTTAAGAACTTCCTGTTTATGTATCTGTTGTGCTTAAATCATGTTGACCTTTTCTTGCCACCATTGTTATAAACATCAGTTACTGGAGTTAGACGTATACTGTTCTCTTTCCTTTGTAGTGAAAAAGTTAAATATTCCTGATCAGTTCTGGAAATCTTAGAAATCAACTCTGATGGGTTAGTAGTTTACAATTTATTTTTTGTAATATATTTTGTTTTTGTAAAATCGCCTTCAATGTTCCCCAGAGTGTTGCCAAAGAATTCTCTGGGACAGCATTGTATCTGTAAGATTTATTTGAAGCATGTAAATTATCAATATAAAAATCAATTCTTGAGTAACTATGGTGTACTGACAAAAAGAAAATATCCTCTCGAATCTGGATATAGAACTTTCCAGATGTCAGAGAGATTATGGCCCTTAAACTGTGAAATTTCCATTGCAGTTTTAGAAGTTATAGTTGCAGTTACTCAGAATCTAGTTAAGTCTTGATTTACTAAACAATTAAAGTCTCCAGATATGATAAAGCTATGAATCCTCATCCTAGGAAATGATGCAGGTACCTTAGGTTTAAATTCTTCAGAATTCATACCCGATGCATATATATTAGCCAAAACTCACTTGGATTAGTACTGATTGCCTATGAACAGGGTCAGACACTGTGAAAGAGACGATAATAATTTACTGTCTTTCCCTTCTGTTCACACACTCCCCAACCCTCCTCTACCTTTCCTCCCCAAATGTGGATAAGATTAGGTACTTCAGAATCTCACTCCACTGGCATAACAAAAAAAAATGGCATACCTAAAATGGGGACCTGACCGATCAACAGAATCAATAAGACAGTCTGATTCCAGTTGTTATAGATAAAATGATAAAACAAACTTAACTAAATTCCTGTAGACTCTTGAGGTTTTTAATCTCTCTTTTGTTTTGCTAGTGGCTCAAGAAAAAAATCAGTAAAACAATAAGACTAGACATTCCGTTCAGTAATCAGTCCATCTTTTTTTGAGTTGCAGGGGCTTTAATCTAAACGTAGTGACATCAAGTACAAGGCAGGAAGCAAACTGGATGAGACACTGGCTCATACACTCATTTTGGGTCATACACTCATTTTAGGACCATTTAAAGTTACCAGTAGGATGAAAAAAGAGACAACACACAAACTCCATGCAGACAGTAAGATTGCCATGAAACAAGTCTAGATTTCTTGAGGTGTGAAGAAGCTGAAATAAAAACTGTCAGCCTTATCTATAAAATATTGTTCATTCCATGTCCAGAGGACTTGTCCCTGTTTGGTAAAGCCAAATTTTACTTCTTAGCAGCAGAATAATTCTGTGTAATCAGCTGAGAGTACTCATTTATAATTTTCATAGAATGACTCGAACACAAGTTGAGGCCTAGAACTATGCCCCTGTGCACTAAACAACTATAAACTTGTACTTAATACTGCCAAGATAGACTCCCACTTTCCACAATTCTGCATTGGATTAAGTGGTTTAAGATTATTAATGAATAGAACATGATGCGAGATAAAATATGATATTTTTCTAGGAAAAAGTAATATACTGATATAAGGGCATTTCATGGATAATACCTGTACAGTGATCAAATATATATTTAAATGGCTTCTATATTGGTTATTCTGTGTCATGTACATAAAAATGATAAATGTAGGACAAGAGAACATTATGTCTGCATTAAAAGAGACAAACATACATCTTTTAGGTAACCATCTGTCCATTTGATGATGTCAATGCCTCTCACAGCAACTTCAAACATGTCAATCTGAAAAATAAAATGCGTCATAATTTAATGATTAGTAATATTTGCTAAAACCAATGATGCATGTTTTAATTAACAATGTACAGTATAACATCTTGTTTTTTGACTTATTGCTGGCAGTGTTACACTTCTGGTTTGGCTAGCCATGGCAAAGTAGTCTAAGTGGTGGGGTGGGTACCAGAAAAAGAAATGTTCAAAAATAAGACTCCTATAGTAGTTCTGTATAAGGTTTAACAAAGCATTATTAAACTTGGCCTCAAAATGTGATACTAGAACACATCCCTGGAGCCAAGCCTTGTGAAAGTGTTTATTAGCCTGGTAGCCAGTTGACACACAGCCTGAACAAACCATGTGGAACAGCTATATGGGATCATCATTTGCAAAGATCTAAGCACACCTCTTAAACAAACAAAACAAAGAAAAGGAAAAACCATTTCTAGTAGCATTTACTTATCTTATCTTTTATGCACAAATCACATGATTAAATCCTTCAGTTATAAAATATCAGAAAATAAAGAGTTCCAATAATACAGTACTGGAAACACTACAATATACTGTAAATAAATTAAATAGTTTCAATGTGAATATGTAAGTTTTAAAAACTGCCACAAGATCATACTTGTGACTCAACAATACATCAAGCTCCTCTTTGAGAAAATTACAGGAGACACAGTAAGGTTCTGCAAACTGACTAGAATGATTCTATGCATTCCATTAGTAACTTTGTCTATCAAGTCCATTTCAAACACATACCTGCTCATTTTATTCTTTTTGATGTTTCCCACTGTTACAATTCCCGTGTGTCTACATAAATCAAGTGCTACCATTAATAAAATATTTGGATTTTTAAATAATTCTGGTTTCTATAAGAATGTATCTAAAACCTCTGACTGGTTCTTGCAAAAGACTTATTTAGCCGGTGAATGGTAACCACAGTCACAACCTGATAAAACTTAAAATAATTGCAGATTTTAAGTATCATCTTAAATTGATCTTTCTTTGCAACACTCAAAATTGTTTTTTCACAATATTTTAAAATGTAGAGCTGAAATTTACATTATGCTGTACTTACTGCTGTCTGGAAGCCATTAACTCTGAGAAAATTCACAAAAGTTTTGATTTCATGAATTGTATCAACAGAATAGGTTACAAAAACCTTTCCTGAAATAAAAAAAAAAAGAAATTTTCAATTAAAACGAAATACAGTATGATCTGAACTTTAAAATACATCATAGATAACATATATGGAACATTATGCAGAGTTGTTTGTCTTAAGCAAGGCTGTGGCAAATGCAAATTAAAAAACAAATCAATGATTAGAATTTTATAAGAAGTTATATAGAGATACATTTCTAATTTTCATTGAGTCGAATAAAGGATTCATTGGGTACACCTTGGCTATTAAAGCGGTGTTTGAAATAATAATAATAATATTGATTTAAAATTGTCACATACAAGGTATTTATAAATACCGGTATCTTTCAGAGTTTCTAATATGCTACAGTTAACATCTGAAGTACAGAGCAGTCATAGTGAAAAAAATGATGAGACTAGACTTGCATGTCAGGCACAAAAAAAAGATCAAACTAATTCAGAGTTTTTTGGGGTTTTTAATTTGTTTTGTTTTAACGATAAAGCTACAGAAACAACAAGCAAACATTCTTTCTAACAAGGTTAAGAGCGTATGAATACTGTTTTATGAAATCAGAGAGTGAACCTTGCCTTAATTCATTACTGCTTACATTGATTCCATTTTGTCATTAACTCTGTACCGTACAAGTTCATTGTTTGCAAGTATCACTTGTTATACAATTAAAAATGTGAAGTGTCTGAACTAATCATCAAAAAGACAGATTTTTTTTAAATTAAATTCTTGTGAATCAACATTTTATAGTATTTGGAAGTGAAGGTTGTTTGTGTTTCCCCCACTATATTATGATTAAGGACTCTAGCATTACACAAGAAATAACTGAGTGCAGACCGGATTTCAGTGTTTACATCAGTGAGGTAGTACAACATAACATGATAATTTCTTGATCAGAGTCAGCTGATGTACTTTCAGCCAAAAAGCCAAAGCCAAAACCTTTTCTGTAAAAAATTAATTGTGCATCCCCACCACCACCAAAACCTTGTACCCGAATGATTGCTCTTATATGACATATTTGATAAACATATCTCATAATGATGTAAACCGTGTTCTGATATTTTTCAGTTAAGGAAGACAGAGGTTTCAAGGTAAGGTTGTTAAGAATACTATTCATGGTGCTGGAGAGTGTCAATGTGTTGCAGGCCAATTAGCACATGAAGTCAGAATTTCACTGTTCACATGACAATAATGACTCTATGAGCCCTATAATAATCACTGCGTAATTTTTACTTGCTGTCCTACTGCCTTTCTGCATCAGCTAAATCAGTTAAAATTGTAGCAGGTGACACACTCATTCTGTAATGCGTGCCACTTCATTGACCTTTGCCCTATCACAAACTAACAGAAACTTTCACTATTGGTACACCATCGATCTTCCACCAATAAATATAAGGTATGAAAGACAGATAATTTCCAGGTGTCCGCCCACAATAATTTCACTTACTGCATTCCTCTGGCAGGTTAATTGTCTTTAGAGTGCCTTGGTTCTCTTGTTGGCCGCCCCATGGATGGTGAGGAGATGACATGAATCTAACCTGGGACATGACTGCAGGAGCATGGAGTCTTTCATTGTAATTAGAAGGAACATGAATATTCTCGTCATGAATGGTATGCTGAATGCGCTGGTCATTATATCTAGCAGGCAAGTTAAAAAGAAAAATAAACCAAAGATTACAAGCATTATTCACAGTTCTCTATCAAGATGTATGTCCAATTATAAATCAGCCAACTGTTGGTGGAACTAAGCATATAAAAATGTTATCAATGTATGTGCCTAATGTTGTTAATTTGAAAATGAAGTGATAGTGAAGACTGGTTCTTTTTGGAAGAGAAGCCTGTAAAATGCTATAAGTGAAAGTATTTTATTATCAAAAAGGAACACAATTTTTGTATCTCATACAATCCATGTTTCCAACATGAATTTAATCCATAAAATTCAAAAACAACTGGACTACAAAATAACTTTTGAACCAGCTAGGAGAAACTCCTTTGCAGTTGATCAAGGGTAATCAGCATCTAAATCGGAAAGGCAAAGGATAACAATCATCTTTCTTCCACAGTGATACTTTTCATCCCATCATCTGTACATCAAGTTTTGCTTAAGTTTAACTTACCGATCAGCCATATTTACTATGTTGATGCCCTGCTCTTTTACATGATGCATGTTACACTGATTTCTTTTCTCTTCTTCACACAAGAGGCAAGGGTTGAAGCGATTTTGTCTGAAGACTCCACAATGACAGACTTGACAAAACAAAGCAAAAGGCAAGTTTCACTATGGTCCCTGTAGCTTAAGATGGTAGATCAGTAAAATATATATATTATATACAATGTGTAAAAATTTTATTTGAAAACATAACATATTTATGTACTTCACATGCACAAGGAAAACTGAACACATTTTTAAAAATAACATTTCATTTATATTTAATGGTGGTATTTAAGAAATTCATGCCATTTTAATTCTGTGCACTGTTTTAAATATTATAACTACTTGTGTTTGCAAGCAAAAACATAGACTTCCAAACCTGAATAATATTGTTCAACAAGTACAAAAATGTAACACTTAATTTAAATACTCCAGCATAAAACATTGAATTCTTCCTTTAGAATGTTCCTCTGTATTCAAAACCACCTGAAGACCATTTAATGAAGCTAAAAATTGCTCTTAATCTACTATGCCATTTTAAAAGCACAGTCTACTCAAAAATAACAAGATACAGCCATTAATTTTCCAGACAAGCAACCAGCTTAATCAAGGTATTTAACTGCAAAAAGGTGGAGCCCATCCCAGCAGTATCACAGCAAAGTACAGTGCATATGGTGCTAGTTCCCCACAGAGCCCCCTTATACATACACCCATATGGGCATGGGTGCCATCTGTTATAGAACATAGGGGCAACTGTACCTCTCATCCTAAAGTAATCCTGCAGCAACACTAGAGAAAAGTTGCAATAGTTGAAATGAAGAGTCCATACCAGCTGCGTTTGACACTGGTTTGTTGCTACAGGTTACTAAGGCTCCATTCAGACTACAGGAAAAAGTCACTCAATTCTGGCTATTTATGCTACCAGATAAACAGGTATCTTACAGTGAAGGTGACAGCATATTCATTATCTTGCCATGCAGCCCCATATAACATAAACATATAAATTTTGAAAATTCAATGAAGTCTATGCATAAACATATCTTTAAACATTTATCTATGAGGCAGCATTACCACTTGACTGTTGTGAAGCCCCAAACTGGAAGCATCTATTGTATTCACTTTATTGATGGCTTAGAAAAAATAAATAAATAGACTAAAAAGTACATAAATAAACCTTAAGCCTGAAAAGGTAGAATTACCTACGATTGTTTAATACAATATACACTTACAGTGGAGGGAATAATTATTTGACCCCTCACTGATTTTGTAAGTTTGTCCAATGACAAAGAAATGAAAAGTCTCAGAACAGTATCATTTCAATGGTAGGTTTATTTCAACAGTGGCAGATTGCACATCAAAAGGAAAATCGAAAAAATAACTTTAAATAAAAGATAGAAATTGGTTTTTCATTTCATTGAGGGAAATAAGTTTTTGAACCCCTACCAACCATTAAGAGTTCTGGCTCCCACAGAGTGGTTAGACACTTCTACTCAATTAGTCACCCTCATTAAGGACACCTGTCTTAACTAGTCACCTGTATAAAAGACACCTGTCCACAGAATCAATCAATCAAGCAGACTCCACACTCTACAACATGGGAAAGACCAATGAGCTGTCCAAGGATGTCAGAGACAAAATTGTAGACCTGCACAAGGCTGGAATGGGCTACAAAACCATTAGCAAGAAGCTGGGAGAGAAGGTGACAACTGTTGGTGCGATTGTTCGAAAATGGAAGGAGCACAAAATGACCATCAATCGACCTCGCTCTGGGGCTCCACGCAAGATCTCACCTCGTGGGGTGTCAATGGTTCTGAGAAAGGTGAAAAAGAATCCTAGAACTACACGGGAGGAGTTAGTTAATGACCTCAAATTAGCAGGGACCACAGTCACCAAGAAAACCATTGGAAACACATTACACCGCAATGGATTAAAATCCTGCAGGGCTCGCAAGGTCCCCCTGCTCAAGAAGGCACATGTGCAGGCCAATGAACACCTGAATGATTCAGAGAGTGACTGGGAGAAGGTGCTGTGGTCTGATGAGACCAAAATAGAGCTCTTTGGCATTAACTCAACTCGCTGTGTTTGGAGGAAGAAAAATGCTGCCTATGACCCCCAAAACACCGTCCCCACCGTCAAGCATGGGGGTGGAAACATTTTGCTTTGGGGGTGTTTTTCTGCTAAGGGCACAGGACAACTTAATCGCATTAACGGGAAAATGGACGGAGCCATGTATCGTGAAATCCTGAGCGACAATCTCCTTCCCTCTGCCAGGAAACTGAAAATGGGTCGTGGATGGGTGTTCCAGCACGACAATGACCCAAAACATACAGCAAAGGCAACAAAGGAGTGGCTCAAGAAGAAGCACATTAAGGTCATGGAGTGGCCTAGTCAGTCTCCGGACCTTAATCCAATAGAAAACCTATGGAGGGAGCTCAAGCTCAGAGTAGCACAGAGACAGCCTCGAAACCTTAGGGATTTAGAGATGATCTGCAAAGAGGAGTGGACCAACATTCCTCCTAAAATGTGCGCAAACTTGGTCATCAATTACAAGAAACGTTTGACCTCTGTGCTTGCAAACAAGGGTTTTTCCACTAAGTATTAAGTCTTTTTTTGTTAGAGGGTTCAAAAACTTATTTCCCTCAATGAAATGCAAATCAATTTCTATCTTTTATTTAAAGTTATTTTTTCGATTTTCCTTTTGATGTGCAATCTGCCACTGTTGAAATAAACCTACCATTGAAATGATACTGTTCTGAGACTTTTCATTTCTTTGTCATTGGACAAACTTACAAAATCAGTGAGGGGTCAAATAATTATTTCCTCCACTAGTTGTTTTCCACTGTCCACAATGCTTTTAACATAGCTTGGTGACAGCAACTTAACTACAGTACTCACATTTTTATTTCGCTTTTTTGAAGATCCTAAAGCAACATAATAGAATTTGATTTATGGTACAATATCCTTTTAAGAAAGTCCTTGTTTACATACTGAGAACCATGTCTATAACCTTTCTAAATGCTTAACCCACTATTAACGTCTGTCCAAATATTTGCCAATTTTTTTTAATGTATTCTCAGTAAATACCATCCCACTAATTCTAGTACCATGTATACTAGAATTGTGATTGTTAAACTGCATTTTACTTTTCAGTCCATAGCAATGCTTTTGAAAGTCTAGGCACACCATCTCAAATACAGTATTTGGCATGTAACATATTTGTTAAATACAAGGATTTTGAACTCCAGTTATAGAGTGCTTCAGGGCCTGTAGGATGACGACTTTAAAACCAATCTGCAAGTAATCAAATTCCTGGTTTGGAGGTTCTAAACACCTGATTGTATGTATTTTGCTTTCTCGGACATCTGGAGAAGAGTTATTGGACACCAATCACTGTTTCACATTTTTTGTTTCAGATTTTCAACTTACATTTCGATTTATTTCTCAGAGATCTACAAAACTTAGTGCATATATAAAACCTCAAAAAGCTGCAACATTTTAAACCAAACAGAAAAACATATTCAAAAAATATTAATCTTTGTAATTGTGACCGTAAATTAGCTCAGTAACAAGTGTATATTATCATATTAAGCCACACAATTTGTTGATATATACAACCTGTGTGGGAAATTAGTAGATCACCTGCTTAAAATTAATATAGGAAAATAAATCCCCTTTTGCTCACTCTAAAGTACCACAACACTATTAAGTCTGTCAAAAATAAATTTTAAAAAATTAAGTAAAATATCAATCTGAATAAAGTGGTGCACAAGTCTGGAGAAAGGTAAAAAGCTATTTTAAGAGGCATCTGTCAGAGATCAGTGTGGTCCATGACAATAACATGCAAATGAAAAAGTTACGTGCAACACAAATTAAACATGTCATTGCTGCCAATTTTCACTCTTCACTGTAGCATGGCGATTATAGCAATGTGGCTGTCATACATGGTTTAACAAAGTAGCAACAAATAATTACTCAAAAAAGTTGACATTTCAGATTGTTATTTATTTGCAATTTTTTTCTTTCTTTCTGTGCTTTCCTTAAACATGGCTAGTGACATCCTTTAAATGTTCCTTATCTCTGTGATGGCCAGTAGAATTTTCTATGCTCTAGTATTCTGTAAGCAAATTAAAAGGGCAGGTTCAGTTATGGGACACAGTCTGGATCCCTTGGAGGCAGTAATGAAAGAGAGAATGAAAACATACAGAGTGCCATTATAAACAATGCTGCAAATCTTCTTTAACACACTAACTCTGAGGATTTTCAGCCAAGGAATTATTCTGCAGAAGTGTGTCAAGAAATGCTACTGGGGCTCCATTATACCAAAAGCAATATTTATAATGCTTCACTGTAGCTGCCCTCTTATCAGCCATGTCAGAAGTTTTTTTCCCCTTCATTTATGAATTACTTGTGTGTGTTTGAGGGAGTTTGTTGTTGTTGTTTGTTATAATATTTCTTGAGTACAAACACAAAGAATCAAGTAGTCTAATCAAGACAAGAAAACCAAGAATTCATCTTTGATTAATACATTGGTAATTATTCCTATAGTGTGTTTGAAATTGACATCTTAATTAAAGAAATAAACCTATCCTCTAACAGGACAAATCTGATAAAACCTTTTAGTCAATATTCAGGCAGGAGAAAAGCTTGTGTCATTTATTATACTTCAGCTAATGTTATATTAGCCTAAAATTATTCTTTCACATCAGCTGCTGAGGCCTTCCAAGGACAAAATGTGAAATCTGCCTTTCCTAAATCTAAATGGTGTGCTGGCTTAAAACTACATAAAACACCTAATTTTTTATTCCTTTTGTCATCAAGCTATGTTTTAACAGTTTTCCCCCTAATTTTCCCTATTGACACCCCATGTTAGTTGTCATGTTACAATCCATACAATTAAATGATAAAATAACCTTTTTGAGGTTGTACTTTGTAACTTACGTGGAATGGAGCCTTTATTAAATCCAAAGTCCAATGGGCCATTGGGAGGGTTATGGCAATGAACATCATTTTGACAACTGGCGAATGACATCAAGGGCAATGGAGGATCCAGCTGCAGACTACTCTCGCCTTGTTGAGCTTGGGAGCCATATCCTGTATCTTTACTTGGCAGTTCCAGAGGAGGTCTATTGCTTGGTGGCTGGTACAAAGCAGAACCAACGACAGAATTTTCTGCCATTTGCTGAGAAATAAATTTACCTGCAGAAGTATAGCCAGTAAAAGATGCAGCAACATACTGCTCGGGACAATTTGCTCCAGTTGAAAGCTGAACTTGATCCAGGGAATGTGGTTGTGAGGAAGACTTGCGATTACCTGTGGCATTCCAAGATGCTTGTTCTTGACTACATACAATGTTAAAGAGAAGTGGTTTCTGTGCAATTTGATATTTCTCATCCAGGGTGTCTGGCCCCTTATATCTACAAAGTTCTCTTTGAGTAGCATATAGTCCAGCGCTTACTTTCTGGTTTTGATTGGCTACTGTTATCTTATTTTCCTCTTTGTATCTTGCATAAACGTCAGAAAATGTCTCATCAGTCTCAACTGGGATGCTCCTTTGAGTAAATGCACCTAAAAAATAATAAGTTGTGTGTTGTAAACATAAGTGATAGCAGTACTCTTAATAATACACTGAATTTTATTGTTTGTGCAAATTCCCCTCATTAATTCGAAACAAAAGACATCTTTGGTCCAAACAGTGGCACAATACTCAGTGGTCTTTCTTGATACTCTTTAAATAAGGGCAAGGCAAATGAGTCCTTATTTTCTAAAAAGACAAGTCATTGATGAGTAGAAGACATGGGTGTGTATGACAAATACTATACAATATTTTCACACTAGAGTCTGACCACTCATTTGTTAGTTTACTTATTTTATAGTAACCATTCACAAATAAGTGGTGTGGCTCAAAGTGCCATTAGTAAGTCAAAATGGTACTAATATGTGTTATAAGCCCAAAATTAAAACAATAAAAACTGCACTCAGTGCCAGCTTAAGGGTGCATGGTGCGCCTAGACTGTAGTGGGGGAAATGCTCCACGACTTTGAGATTGGAGCATTTTATAATGTTGTTGAGCCAGGGAGAATCCAAGCACAACAAGGTACAGTAACATTAGTGCACACTTGGATATGCCTTAGCACCCCAAGTCATGTCACCCCTAGGTCTTAGAGCCAACCCAGAATGCACTAAAAAAATTCAGTCAAGCAGGGTAATCTTAGTTTCTATCACGTTGGCTAGAACCAGTGATGCCCCTGTGGCCTTGTAACATTGTTTTTTATTAACATATTGAAGGTTGCTAATGGACACTATAGCTAAATGACATGTTCCTACGTGGCTGATAGAGCATCCCCTTTAAAGAAGTGTCCCTTTCAAAAGAAGGACCCGTAGACCAACAGGGATCCAGTGGTTGGGGGTATAGCCTGGCCACCTACTGTATGTCCCTCTAGGACTTATAATTTTCTGGAGGCCAGTTGTCTAGAGGTAATTAACGTTGGGCTAATCACCCACCTGGAGAATACATGATTCAGAGTCAACATGCGTGAATTGGAAATGGATTGATTCAAAGGAGATGACCCAGTCTGAAAAAAGACAAATGATTTGCTGCATGGAACACAAGAACTTTAAATTCAAAGGAGGTAGAGTTTGTAGATGAAATGATAAAATACAGTACTAGTGTCTTAGGGACAAGCAAAACTAAGAATAAAAAGGCTGGAGGACAAGAAATTTATTAAAAAATATATTTTGGGCTGTTCCAGTGTAGCAATGGGAAGAAGAGCTTAGGAGGGGGTGGAGTTTACTGTATGTCTAGAAGCAGAATGCAAAGTGACAGTACGGGAAGCAGTAATCCCCAGAATGTTAGTAGTTGATTTGAAGGATTTAACTACTGTGCAATTACACATCCAAACAGATGATTCATAAAGACTAGAAGAAGACCCCTTCTATGCAGATCTTGAAAGAGTAGTGATCTCTTCTGTAAACAGAATCAAATTAGTGTTGGGGAAAGCTAAAGGTCAGCACTTGGCTTAACTGGTATATATGCTGGAGAGAAGACCCACAAACCAAATCACAATAACTAATATGTGGAGATAATAACCTACTAATTGGCAATACATTCTTTAACCACATTAGAAGATTAAACAAATAACATCTGAAGCTGTGGGATGATATGTAAGGAGCACAACAGACTGGATCATCTACCCAGAAATTCTATGATACACAGCTTATAATGTAAAAGTAATAACAGGAGTCAAAATGTCAACTGATAACTTATTAACTGCAGACACCAGGTTTTTCAGAGTAACAAGGAAAACATATAACAGATATGATAGAATAGATATAAAAAATGTGAGACATGGAGAAAATTGAATATGAGGAGAGATCAGCAGAGATGTTGGATGAACTGCTGAGTTAAGAAACAAGAGGATAGAAATGAGTATAAATTGAATGTGGTTATGTATGAAAGAGTCCTTTCTTAATTTTGCAGAAGTAGACAGAGGAACAAAGAGAATAAACATCAACTTTAAATTCCCTTTCCAATGAATAAAGAACTCAAGCACTGGGATAGCTTGAGTCCACTTATATTTATTACTTTTATGAATGAAATATATACAAAAATGGAAAATGTGGACCAAAGAATAAGCATAGGAAATTGGAGGAAAATGCAGGAAATTCTCTGACAGGGTCCTGAAAGCAGAAAGCTAGAAAAGTAACAACAATGGTAACTATGTGGATTAATGTAATATTTTGCTAGTAGCCAAGGGAGAGGATGAAGTAGTGGAGATAACAGTAAAGTGTAGAGACAGGGAGTCTGAACAGAAGGCAATACTTAATAGTGTAATATATAGGGATGGCAGAGCAGACGAGATCAGCAAGGCACATAAGATTTTTTTTTTTAAATTATACATTAGATATTGGTATTAAAAGGGGTCTCTGCAAGGTCTCTACAAAACCTACAATTCTGCTATATAAAAGTCTGCAGGCCAGCATTGCTATATACATAAAAATGTGTAAATGATGGATAATATTAGGTATAGGATTACAGTCAGCAAGATATGGTAGTACAGTACTTCAGGAAAGTGATTGTCATGAGAAGGGGAGATAGATGGTGGAATGAAAGAATTATTGCAAAGGTGGAAGAATAATTATAAGCGAGGACTGTTAAGCAGCAGCAACTAAATTGGTATTGGACACGTAATGAGGATGCAAGAGGACATATTAGAAAAGCGGGATATAGGGGCAAGGCCAGAAGGATGTAAGGGATGAGGAAGACCTGGGACCACCTACTGGGACAATGTGATAAAATTGGGAAGGGAAAATAATAAGACTATTGTAGGGTCAAGTCTCATATACTGTATACCCAGTGCAGCAAGGCTAGAGGGTTCGAGAAAGAGGATTACAAAGGAATCCAAGAAACTTTCTTTACAATTTAGTTGTACTAGTTCATTCTATTCTCAAATTATACGTGTTACAAACAAAAGACTGGCATAGTGAACATGTGTACCCAATGTTTCAAAATGCCACGGAAAGTAAAATTTAGCTCCCAACCTTTTCTAAACATTCTTGCAAAAATTAATCCAAATCAATTTAATGTAACAAAATTGTTCGTGACTTGTCAAAAGCATCTTGAGTAGATGGCAAATAAAAATAATTAGGAAAGAAAAACCATAATCTTATGAAGAACTTTAGATTGTTACATTACCTAATATGGAAATGTAAAACCTTTAAGAATGGCTAGTTTTATACTAATGGACAGTCATCTAAAAAAGTAAAGAAAAAAAACTTAACAATGATTAATATTTGTGCTCCATCAAACCATAGCCCTAGGAAATACCTAGTTTGGATGTCTACAACTCTAACTCATCATCAACTTCAAAAATGCACTTATCGTTGTTCCTGCATGCTGCACCACTACTTCACTTACATGAACTCACTGTATGCATTTCTCAGATTCTCTTAGTGTGATAGACAGTACTGAATTCTTTGCAGAAAAATCACTATTTAATTCTAATACAGTAGTACAAGGAAATGTAGCACTGGTTGCCTTACCTGAATTAAATGCCATTGTCACAAACAGTTGTTACACTTAAACTGAAAGGAAAAGAAACAGAAATCAGCTACAAAATATAATACACAAATAACATCAAAATACTGCATACAGACACACCTATTCAAGCATTTTAAATAAAAGTAAACCTATATTTCATAAGTTCAATATTCAAAAGTATTTTTAAAAATAAAAATTTGCTCTTAAAGAAAATTTTAAAAACTAGGCTTTTCCATTCATTAATTTAACTAACTTATTTGATTACTGAGATACAGATGGTTGAAGCCTACATTTTGGCACAGGGCAAAACTAAATCCTTGTCTACTTGTTTCAACATCCACAGTCAGAAGTACAGAAGTATTTTTTGAGTTGAAAAACAGAAAGCACAAATAAAACCCATTCAGACATAGGAAAAACATACAAAATCCACGAAAGCTGTGACCAAGCCAGGGTTCAAACCAGGAACTCTGAAGCTATAGAGTGACAGCACTGACTAGTGCACCAATTTAAAAGTTGATCTACCTAAAATAGGGGCAGAACGACACTAGAGCTTCAGAGGAAATCAAATGAAGACACGGGAAGAATATGAAAAATGAACACAAGTAGTACCTAGGCCAGTATTTGAACTCACAGCTGTACTTCTGTGCTGCTCCAGACCTTTCTACATGATCCATTATCATTTTGAATCAGTGTAACATTTATGCTTATCACACAATATAACAGCAATATAATACAGAAATAGCACGATACAAAAGGGAAAAGTAATCATCTACTGTATATATATAGAATCATAAGCTATTTGTATTCCTAATTGTCAATAACACAAAAACAACTGAACCTATTTTCATGAAATTTTTCATATTTATTGCTGTTGGCCCAACTTAAAATACAGGCTGAATGTCATCGGAGGATAGCAACCCAAACACCAGTAGCAATACAGGGTGTAGAATACCCTGTAGGTACCAGGAGTGTGCTGGAACTGATGGAAAGCCATCATCAACAGACACAAACCTCTCTACCAAACAAAGTGGGATCTTATCTAAGACCACAGGTACAGTGTTTTCATTTCAATTCACTTGAACAAAAAAGTCATTCAATTTCTGTCCATTGCAAATAATGAGTAAACAAATGACCCATCTGTGATGAGATCCATACATGAGTTGGAGTAGCAGAAGTGTTTTGATACAGTGGAAGTGAGAAGGGGTGGACACTTTTTGGACATCCGCTGGGAGCACAGATCAGGGAGGAAGAGGGTATGTGTGCTGCTCGACCGTCATTTGTCTCTCAATAATTGAATTGTACATTACAACTGTGGCACATTCTACATGGTCAATAATATTTCAATATTACTATTGAAGTAATTATTATTACTGTTCTATAAATTGTTCTTTTTTGCAGAAATTACTTCTGTTTATCTAAATCTTGCAGTTAATTCCATAGTAAAATTTTGCAGGGGCTTAATAAGCTCAGAAGCATTATATGCAAAATAATACCAATAAAACACATGTCCTTCTGCCTTGATGCATTCTGCCCAAAGGCTGGAAAAGAAACAGGAGGTGAAACGTAGTCAAAACCAGAAACAAGTCAAAACCGGGAAACTAAAAGCACCAAAGCATAATCGCAATTCAGAATTAAAAGTCCGAGGGAAAACTTGAAAGTTCACAAACCAAACTTCAAGACAGTAATTTGTGCTACTTTTGTTTGAGATTTCTATCCGAATCACGGACATGAATAAATTGTTATATATGAATTTAAGAGGCTGTGTTGATGACGCAAGACACTGCCCCTTCCAAAACCACATTACTTGGCAACCAAGAGCAGTGTACCGGTAATGGGAATGATATCATGATGGAACCCATATGCAAAACAAAATAACGTTGTGGCACCATAAATTAAATAATCACTATGATCAGGAACATTATACAACAAACATAACTGCATAGAAATATACCCAACATAAAGAAATCCATATTCCCATTTATACTTAAGCATATAAAATGATATCAAAAAGAATCTTCAAAGTGAACAAGAACAGAGGAGGTCATAAGTGTAAGGTGTACTTTTTATTTATGTTAAGCTTGTAATGTATACATTATTGCTCTTCCAGACAAAGCTGGGTAGAACAGCTAGTGTTTATATAAAATTAAATCTGAAAGTTCAACTGATTCACTCATAGACAATTTAGATTTTGCAATGAGTGCCCATGTCAGAATGAACAGTAAAATATTGACCAGTTTTTTTTTCTAACTAGCTCTATTCAACTGGAGCTCAAAATACACTTTTCCTTTTTATTTTTAGAGGAAGAAAATCTGCATATTGAAAATAACACTTGACATTACAACTTCAGCTCCAGAGCACATAGACACCCCCAATTCCAAAAAAGTTGGGACAAGAAAGGCAGATGTCTTCTCTGGAGCAAAGCTCATTTAAAATGGAATAAGGCAAAGTGGAAAACTGTTCTGTGGTCAGCTTAATCGAAATTTGAAATTCTTTTTGGAAAACATGGATGAAGTAGAGGAACCATCTGGCTTGTGATCATCACTCAGTTAAAAAAACCTGCTTCTTTGACAGTATGGGGATACATAAGTGCCTATGGAATTGCCAGCTTGCAAGTCTGGAAAGGTACCATCAATGTTTAAAGGTATATACAGGTTTTAGAGCAACATATGCTCCTATCCAGATGATGCCTTGCATATTTCAGCAAGACAAAGCTAAACCGCATACTGCATCTATTACAACAGCATAGCTTCATAGTAGAAGAGTCTGGGTGCTGAACTGGCCTGCCTGCAGTCCAGACCTTTCACCAATTGCACATCATGAAACGGAAGATATGACAAAGAAGACCCAGGACTCTTGAGCAGCTAGACTCCTATATCAGACAAAAATGGGGCAACATTCCTCTCCAAAAAGTCCAGCAACTGGTCTCCTCAGTTCCCAGACATTTATGGACTGTTGTTAAAAGAAAAGAGGCTGCTACACAGTGGTAAACATGGCCCTCTCCTAACTTTTTTGTGATGTGTTGCTGCCACCAAATTCAAAAAGACCTTATTCTTTTCTTAAAATTGTACAATTTCTCAGTTTAAACATTTGATATGTTTTCTATGTTCTATTTGGAATAAAATATAGGTTTATGACACTTGCAAATCATTGCATTCTGTTTTTATTTATAATTTACACAGTGACCCAACCTTTTTGGAATTGGGGTTGTATTTTATCTTTTCTTAACTATAATTATTTAAATGAATTACAGGTTTCCCAAATTTAGTTTTCTCTGTTTATTTTTCAATATGCAGTGACTAAATTTAATTGCAGAGTGAATATGTTTCAATATATGGGGAATTCCATTCAATACTGATTGTGTACATTATATAAAGAATGAAATACCTCCTAAATAGCACCTCATGCCTACTGCTTGATGGGCATACTTGTTTGTCACTGAAACCGTCATAGCCACTCATCTGTTCTTCCTTTATTTTCCTATTGTCCTTAGAAAGAGGAATAATTACTGATCTTTTCCAATGCTGAAAGGTTGCTGCACTCTTGACTGACCTTTATAACTTCTATAGCTATACTAAATGTATTGTACATGCTTATAAAGTTTATAAGTAACTGTGTCAGTGACATTAACTTTACCTGATTTATTTGTAAATATAATTGTACCAATTGTGATTTCAGGGTCTGAATATGTCTTACAGTAAGCCAAATTAACATTTGAAAGATGTGTTAAAAAGAATTTCACATATCTACAGAATGTAATTCAGCATTTCAGCTATCTTAAACTCGTTTTAAATCATCTCAATCTCTCCAATCTTATTTCAAAAATCCATTTTGAGATATCTTAAATACACTTTACGGGATCTCAAATAAATTTTCAGATACCACAAAATAACTTCCTGTGCATTTCAAGATATTTCAAACAGACCTCTTGTGCATTTCCAGCTATCAGAAATGTATCTTGTGTTTCAACTCTTCACTCGGACAAATCACAGCTCCAGTTCTGAAGATAAAACTAACAATGGGCACATACATATACAAAAAAAAAAAAAAAAATATATATTTATATGTATTAAATAAAACTGCATGGATAGACTCTGGCTTGCAGCAATTTTAGTTGCATTATGCTTGTTTAAGAAATAGGTGTTGAGATAGAAAAAGCAAGTTAATTTATAATGCAACATAAATTTAATTCTTATTATAATTCTGTTACTACTGGAACAGGCTCTATCTTTGTAAAAAAATGGTGGATACTAACAAAAATAGAAACTATGTTAAACAGGGAAAATACCTGTCTTAATACCTAAAGCTGCCATTGACTGAAGTATGTTCAACATCTATAAAGGAGTTTTTCTCAGATTTTTTTTCTCACAATGTTTCAAACAATAGAAACGGTAGTTAGGAGTATGTCAGGTTTTCTATTAATTCAAATTAAAGTTTCATATTGGAATACATTTTATATTTATTACAAGGCCAGGGAGTGGCTTCATTGGTCAGACATGAAGAGCAAGAATTTCACTGTACTTTACATATGACAAGACAACTACTTGATTACATTTTCCTGAAAAACTTCCATAACATTTTGAGATGTTCCAAATACATTTCAAGATGCCTGAACTGCATTTCAAGACACAATATGTTAAAATAATGTCCTGTGCATTTCAATATATCTCAGAAGCATTTTGACATAAGTTAATATCAATTCCTGTACACTACAAGACATCCCCAATAAATTACACTCTACCTTAACATCACAGGAAGCCACTTTAAAAACAGAAAATATCACCGGTACCCAGTTGAAGATATCTTGAAAAGCATCTTAAAACAAGCACAAAGTTACTTCACGAGATCTTGTTATATCTCAAAATGCATTTAAGATATTTTGAAATACCTGTATTATCAGATATGTATACTTCATTTTACAAAATTTTAAAATGTATTTATTACAGGTATATTATATATTTATTTCAAGATATCACTCAATGATAAAAACACCTAGTGTAAACAATGTATCCTGCTGATCTGGCTAAAGTATGCCACTCCAGGTTGTGCTCCTATTTCCATGGCCACATTCATTTAATTTTCTTTGGTAGTTAATTCAATTGCCTACAGCCTCTCTTTTATTGCATCCCATATTATTATGTGCATATTCCACTATTCCACTTCTTCCTAATGACTGCAAGTATACCTGATCCATTGGCCTGATTTCTTGTTCTTTGCTGATGATGCACAGCTATGCATACACCAACAATTACCTGTATTGCACTTTATGAACAAAAACAGAATTGCCCAATTCGGAATCTCATACATAACATTGCGAACTTAAGTCTCTTTTACTTTTGCTCCATATTAAGTTAATTACCGTGATTCCAATATTAAAGGACCAATTTCACAATGCATTAGCAGGCAACGGAAGTTTTAAATATTAAATTCTCAGCTTTGACCTAACTGTTCAACCACATTACTTATCAGTGGTTTCAGTCACCTTGGGATCCCATCTAATGCTGTAATTTTTAAAAGTTCTCCACTTCCAGTAACTAGTGCTTTTAGACCACTAAAACAAATAAAATAATGTAACACCAGCTTTCTCTCTATCAAATGCCTGATTATGTGTCCATCTATGATCAACCCTACAGTACTTATTCTTGTTGTTGGGGCAAAACCTTGGCATATGTTAAACTACTTTCTAGAGATGTTATCTCCGATCCTTCTGCGAGGTTCCCCTCCATTTTCATATTCACATCAAAATGAATACAGTGACTTTTACATCTTATATTTTAGCAGTGCTATTTCCACAAATTGTTTATTTTCTTAACAACACAGTCTGTCATACATGTAATAGACATTATGGCATTGGTAGGCTATCCACTGTCCCTCTTGATTTATTCACACTGCTGTCTCCTAGACCTCCTACAGATAAGAGGGCACATTTTTTGGCTCAGCCACTTTCTGTAATAAGCATTTTTTCGTGAAGGCTTTATCTAAATTGAGTTTGTGAGTGAGGGTTGTCCATGGGTGAACTGGCATTCTGTCCAGTGCCAGTTGTGTCTAATGCTGATTGTGACCCCACAATCCTATAATAAAAAACAAGTTTACAAATGGATAGATACAGTATATGGTTATTTACATATATTGTTTATATACATTGTTTCTTCTATTATTCCCTACCATGTACTCCTAGATGCTAGAAAACATGTGACATAACAGGTACCAATGATGCCTAATCCTCTGTAGAACATAGGAAAGATATATGGCTGGCAGAACATGTTCCATGTTCAAGAGAGGTTTAAATTAGACTATAGTTCCTCTTTAAGACAGGTAGACTAGAAAATGCCTGAAAAAACAGTCTGTTTAAGTAATGAAGAGATGCCTTAAATGCCAGATAGAATTGTCCAAAATTATCCAAGGTTGTTCAAAAGTGGTGTGTTCTTTAAAGTGGGTCCGTGCCAGAAGGTAGACTGAGGCCAGAACGGCAAGGATAAGAAGACTCACTGCTGAATGGAAGATTCTTGGATTTCACATGTATAAGAAAGAGAGAGCCTTGTGACACTTAAAAAGTGGGCAAAAAGGCAAGTGACACGGCTCTACTTTATCCCTCAACTATGTACATATATGATACAGTCACTATTTTTTTAAGCTCTCCAGCATTATTCCACATGCAAAGAGAGGGGACCCTTTCATGTTACACATTGAGTGTGTTTACAAGCACACAAAAAACTGGCATAAGGTGAGTATCCTGGTTAAAGCAGAAAATGTCTTCTTAAAAACCTTTGATTATAATCACAAGTAAACTTCTGGAGTTCTCCTTGGGCAAAACACTCTAACATTATGTAACTTTATTCAGTCGTTCATGTGCTGTGAAGTAAATAACATCCATCTCCTTTTTACATCCTCAAATTGAGCCACCAGTGACTCACAATATGGTCATTAGCTGCTGTGTCACCCGATCACATTGTTAAAACATATCTATAGCAAATAGCTGGATTAAAACTAAACTGACACTTTATTAATACTGTATGTTTCTGTTACTGGACTGCATGTAGCATGCTCTTTTCTGCTTGGCTGAGTCCTACAAAGGAGCAGTGAATTGGTACTTGGGCTTTTTACCTTCACGCTGGTATTTTTACTTCAATAAAATAAGTATTGCGATAGTTTACTTGTTACTTTAAAAAGTAATCAGACTACATAAGGCACATTACTTTTAACATGCTATCCACAATAGTGCTCCCTGACATTGTGCTTCTGAGCTTTGCACTGTACATTCAGCTCATCAACATAAATATAGCAATTTCAGAAATATTGACAGATTATTTCAACCAGAAGAAAGAATAATGCGATCACCCAAACATTTGCCTCAGGAAATTTATCTTGTGAAAATTTCTACCTGTGGCTGCTGAAAGTGTGTGTGAAGTAAATACAGTACATGCCCAGGCTGACAGAGTGCAACGGACAAGCACAGACTACAAAATCCTGAACAGTAAACTGGTTAAGGGTTTGCATTGCCAAATAACCACGTTACTCACTCAGAAATCTAAATGTGTTAAATTGGTTTCTCTAACCAGAATAAGGGTTTAAATGGCATTTTAGAAACCAGGCTTCCGTGAATAACTGGGTTATTAAAGAGCATGCAAACACACTGACTTAACAAAGGGAGTACAAAATGTTAAATCTGTGAGGAAGCAGCAGTACGTATTATGGTGATAGCTAAGTCAAACCTTTGGGTTCATTTTCATCTTCAAAGTAGGGAAGAAAGCTTGATCAAGAAAATACAGGAACACTAAAAAACAAGAATTTCATATTCCAATTTCAGATATATTTACATATTCATCCATTGATAAGCAAGGTGTTGGATTTTAATGACCAAAGGGTAATGCAGTTTTTCTTTTTTACCCCATTTAGAAACATGGTCATGAAGTATTCTGATTTCTGTTCTCTATTAATTATACTTAAGTCCTGTATATTAATGTAGTCTTATTTACCATGGTGCAAGGAAGTGGTAATGTGGTGGAGTGTAGATGTTTTCTATGTTGGACGAACATGCAAGTCAGAATTTCTGAGCACTCTGTTTATGTGTCAAAATTGCTATTACTATTACAGAGAAATATACTGTAATATCTCTTTTATGGTGTAGGGATGCATGTTGTAAAATCTGCTATATACCTGTAGTTACAATAACATCTATTAAACAATTGCCACTTTATTTGGATTCACGGAAGTACTGAGCTGACAATACTGCACCGCCAAAATAAAATGGAAGGACAAAAAGTCGGACTTTAGACGTTTCTCTACTGACTAATATTTAATACGCTCTACTCCTACCGTCCATTAGCCACTGCACTTCTTTCACCCAGTCTCACAGAATACAGACACCAAAAATATGGATCATTCTGATAATTATTCGGACAATTATGACCATACGGGACACACATGACTACAGATACTTAAAGTTACTTTACTTGAGCTTAAAGACGAACGCCCTGTTTCAGAGGCTTCGCACAGGAATGTCACAGTCTGCCATAAACTCAAAGCGCTGAGACACGAACATGGTGAAAAAGAAGAAACGTCAGTCTCACAAATACAATCAGAATCGTGTCATTTCAGTTTTCTCTAGTAACTCATCCCATGTAAAATATACCTTGAATAAAAAGCCATAACTTACAATTTACATGTATTACTTTTCTCCAGGGCCTCGAAACTGCGAAGCTCCGATTAGTTTTTTCGTCTCTCTCCAGCTGCTCTACACGGAAGCTCAGTTTGGATTGCTGGCGTCGGGACGACAGGTAGTTCTCCCCTCCAAGAGGAAGGCAACGTGCATGCAAATAAGGCATATGCAAATCCGAGTAAACTGTTGCCAGCCTGGCCCGCCAGGTCAAGTAGCCGACTACTGCACACACCCAAGCCAATAGAGCGCTGAACTGGAGGACTCGGCACGGGTTTATATCAGGCGTCGTTACTGTAAGGTGTTTGTAGGCGTTTTAGAGATCCAGAATTAATCAGAACAATTCATTTGATGAATTACTCAAATGTAAGGCTTTGTTTTTTAAAATAAGTTCATAAAGCACAGAGAATTTATTAATTTAGGTATGTTTACAAGCCTTAAATTTAACGCCGTTTGGCTTGCTCTCTCTCTCAGGGGTGGGGGTCGATCTGTTCTTAACTTAATTTTTCTTTTTGTAAAAACTTGATTGCTTTGTATGGATTGTAATAAAATTAATAAAAATAAAAAAAAATGTAAGGCTTTGTTGAGTTCTCTTTCAAGAAATATGTACCTACGCGTCCTTATCCGAGAGAGCCATCGCCTGCCCGTTGTGGTTTAATTAACTTAAACTTGACCCCAAATGAAGTGTTATACTCACTGATTCGTGACCGAAATTCTATTGTTTAATGTCAGCGGTTGTTTGGAGTTGCGTCGTGCTGTGTCCGCCGCTAAGAGTTTGTAAGCATGGTGCAACAAAAAGAAATAAATCTTTTCACTAGGGCTGTGGCCGCGTGCGTTATTAAGACAGGTGACTCTGTGTCTTCTTATTTGTGCTGCAACTGTTTCTTTGCTAGACGAATTCTTCCATGTTTTTGAAATGCAATGGAAAGGGCAGATTGTGCACGTCATCTACAAGCCTGCCAAGTGTTTGCATAACAGTGGTGGAACTCCGACTACCCCCAGGTAAACACGTTTTGACATCATTCTTATTGTACAGTACACAAAGTTAGCTGATTGATCACTGTAAAGTAGGATTATTGACCTACTGTATGCAAACGTTAAAGACGCGTACAGTGCCACCCCGCTGCCTGCGCTTGGGAAAGCAGATCATAACTTGATTCTTCTTCAGACTCACTACAAACCAAGAGTGAGGGAGCTACCTACAACAACACGCTCATTCAGAAAGTAGTCCCCTGTGGCAGGGCAGGTTCTGAGAGACTGCTTTGGAACTAGGAACTGGGATATCCTGCAGAGGTCACATAGTGAGAAAATTGAGGAGGTTGTTGACTGCACTACTGACTACATCAACTTCTGTATGGACATTGTAGTTCCTATTCTACTATGCTAACAACAAGCCATGGATTACAAGTGACATCAAAGGCCTTTTGAACCAGAAGAAATGGTTTTTAAAGGCGGTGATCAGTATGAGCTCAAGCGCGTGCAGAAGGAACTCCGAGTCCAGCTCAGGGCGACGAAAGAGCAGTACAGGAGAAAGCTGGAGCAGAAGTTGCAGAATAACAACATGAAGGAAGTGTGGGATGAGATGAAGATCATCACTGGCTGCAGCTTGAAGGGGGGTGCCACCATCGAGAGAGACGTGGAGAGAGCAAACCTGATGAACATTTGATAACCACCCTAACCCACTCTTACCTCAGAGTACTGCATCCTCCACCCATTCTTCTGCTGATACCAGCATAGGAGAGAGTTCCCCCCCATCCACAATTACAGCAGCCCAGGTAAGCAGAGAGCTGAGGAGACTTCATGCCAGCAAAGCAGTAGGTCCAGATGGAGTATTGCCACAACTGTTGAAGGCCTGTGCGTTGGAGCTGGGGAGTCCTCTACAGCGCATCTTCAATCTGAGCCTGGAACAGGGGAGAGTCCTGAGGCTTTGGAAAACATCTTGCATCACCCCAGTCCCAAAGGTATAACGTCCTGGTGAGCTGAATGACTTCAGGCCTGTTGCACTGACATCACATGTGATGAAGACCATGGAGCGGCTGCTGCTTCACCACCTGAGGCCACAGGTCTGCCACGCCCTCGACCCTCTGCAGTTTGCATACCAGGAGAAGGTGGAAGTGGAGGATGCCATCATCTATATGCAACACCGATCCCTCTCCCACTTGGACAGAGGCAGTGGTGCTGTAAGAATTATATTTCTGGACTTCTCTAGCGCCTCAACATCATCCAACCTCTGCTCCTTAGGGACAAGCTGACAGAGATGGGAGTAGATTCATACCTGGTGGCATGGATCGTGAACTATCTTACAGACAGACCTCAGTTTGTGCGTCTCGGGAACTGCAGGTCTGACATTGTGGTCAGCAGCACAGAGAGCGCCGAAGGGAACTCTGCTTTCTCCAGTCCTGTTCAGCCTATATACATTGGACTTCCAATACAACTCGGAGTCCTGCCACGTGCAAAAGTTCGCTGATGACACTTCTATCGTGGGCTGCATCAGGAGTGGGCAGGAGGAGGAGTATAGGAACCTAATCAAGGACTTTGTTAAATGGTGCGGCTCAAACTCATGTACGCGCTAGCCTCTTTGCGGTTCTGCCACTCGCATATGGGGATGCGGATGTACAATTTACTAACTATTTTACATTACAGCGAGTAGTTAGCCATATTAAAAAATAGTAAAACTTAATAATTTGAAAGTAGTTTCATATTGCATTAGAGTTATTCATTGTGCAGTACAATTTCGTTCTGTTTGGCTTTGAAATTAACACGCAAATATTTTTTAAACTTATACTTTTACTGTAAAACTTAAGTAAAAACAGTTTTTTGAATAAAATTTTCGTCAATATCGCATTGAGTTCTGATTCTGTGTTTGGACTTTTCATCGTGACAACGCAACGTATAACGCCCGTGATTGAATTTCATTTTTCTCTCTATTAAATAAAACGACTTTTTCGAATGTTTTGCTGTGACATTTGTAAATTGTCTTTGCAAAAGCTATTCTAATGGGAAACTGTTAATGTTTTAATAAGAATGCATATCAAGATCTCCTTTGTTGTCTAATGTTATCCCCTGAAGTTGTGCTACATTACCTTTCTTAGATACATCTTTCTACTATAATTCGTGCGGAGGAAGACTGGGTGGTGTTAACAGTTGCAGATATTTTTCAGAATATTGTAAGTTGATGTTTTCATCTTCTGCATGATCACCACCAACTGTTTCAGCATAGTCTATTGATACGCATTTAACCAATTTGGCATGTAACCAATTGACATTTTTGGCATTAATTCATTTGACTTCATCGTTTCTTGGTGCCAAGATTGCGCATGTACTCATTTTTACTGTTGATAACCCATTGTGATGTAATTCTTCAGTAAAATTTGGACATAATACATCTTCTTTAATTGGAAACTTAAAGCTTAAAATTTGTAAGAGCAGAGAGAGCAGGAACTGTGTCTGACAAAAGCATTAACACGAATGAGAGGTGAGAGGCAGGGTTGCCAGACATTTGTTTCAAATCCTGCTTATTTGTCTAGAAAAAGTAGCCCAAAAATAGCCCAAGGGCTGCCTTCAAACCTCCAACAGTAAAATAGAGCAAAAATGGCATTACTCATCTATAAAAAGTCAAAAACTAACCTTATTAATCTTTAGCAACAAAATATTCCTCCGGTAGAACGTCGTCTTTTTGCTCGTCAATGGAATAAATGCTTGTGTTGAATTTGGCCAGCATAGCTGTTGTTGGAATAAATCCATTACAACAGATCCCTCTGCGCCTCATGTAGCTTCTAATGCGTAACAAAGTTTCCAGCATGCCTTGCTGCATCCTGTTTCTCAGTTTCATTTTAATCAGTTTCATTTGAGAGAAAGTTCTTTCCACTGCTGCATTACTGAAAGGCATTGTCAGCAAACTTAAGGCAAAATGTCCAAGCTGTAAAAAGTCAAAATCCCCTGAAGCATTCTTGTGATTTGCAACAGTTATCCAAAATTCCTCAACCTTGTTATCTCTGAATTGTGGCCATGACACTGTTCTGATTCGCATCCACTGCAGCTCTAGATCGCCCAAATTGCCTGTGTACAAAGGCAAAAACGACAACTTTGACAGTTGTTTTTTCTGTGGTCCAAGGATGACAGAAGGTGACAGATCAGCCAGCGACTTCAGCTGTTGCACATTTGTTGGCAGTCTCTGACGCAGTTCCCTTAGGAGTTCTAGTAGATAATCAGGACAGCGTTCTTTAATTTTCTCTGCTACATTGTGGTCAATTTTTGAGTCATGCAAAAGCAAGTTGAATTCTATGCCAAAGTTCTTAGCTGCTTGGGGCAGATAGTTCGAACAATTTTCCTGATCAAAAGTCATTGTTGATCCCCAAGATGTAAATGTGGTTGGTCTCATAATTCATTAAAGCATGTTTTGATACAAAGTTAACAGTTCAGTGAGCAACTTTACAGGGCTTAATTTGTCTGATTCAAATAATTTGTTCACTCTATTCAGTTCCTTTTAATATGGGGTGTAAAAACAGCAAGTAAAGTTTGTTCTCTGGAGAACTGAACATCTGATACAGTAGCTCAGCAGTGTAGTCACGCAGTTCGTCTTTGACAATCTCAAAATGCAGCTTCAGTTCGTCGTACTGATCAAGAACTCGCTGAACACAAGGGGCGATAGATAGCCAACGAGTATCTGATAACTTCAAAATATTTAATGGTTCTTCGCCAACATTAATGCACTGGAATTATTGCCTGTATTTCAGCTGGCGAATTGTACTGTGGGCAAACCAGTTACTGTATAGGTCTCTGATATCATGAAATCAACTTTTCTTGGCATCACCTTCAGTGCATGTGATGAACTTAGTTGAACTGAATGACATATACAGTTGATGTGTACTATTTCAGGGCAAAGTTTGCGAAATCGTGTTATGACTGAATTGTTTTTTCCACACATAGCATTACAGCCATCAGTTGCTAATTCCAAGCATTTGTTCATAGGCAGCTTGTTTGACTCAAGAAATTTGGAAATTGCACTGAATATTGGATCTGCTGTACCTGATTCAAGCAATATTATTCCCAGAAATGTGACAATAGAACTTGGCGAACAACTGTAGTATCGCACCATCACAGAGAGCTGTTTTTCTAAGCTAATGTCTGTACTTTCGTCAATTATTGAGTAGACAGTCTCCTTACCGTCTAACTGCAGTAAATCTGAGATTAATTCTTCATGTACTGAAGGCTCGAGAACATTTTTGATGAGTGCAGAACATTTCGTTCGGTGGAGTGCTATGTCTTTACCTAAGATGTCTTTAACAAGCTCTCCTATGTGATCTACTGTTGCTATACTGGAATGAGGCGTCACTTCTCTCTCCAAATTTTTGTTGTGTCGCTTTTCGTACTTTGACCACTTACCCATGATAACTATGGGTGAAAACAAAGGAGAACACACTAGGCGATTTCAGTTGAAAAAAATAAAACAAAAAACCACACGCGTCTACACTCTGCACCAGCCACTCAACATGTCTTCCAAGTAAGTAACAAGTTCCAAAATTGGAAAATAAGTAAGCGTTGTAGCACCTCTGTACATATACTAGGTTTTTTACTTGAACACAGCATGCGTTTGTATTGCTGATTTTCAATTGAAAGCTGAAAATGTAATAAATATTTCTTGCAGCCGAAATTAAAGCAACAAAAATCAGAAACCAGCCCAAAAAAACCACAACCTGCAACTGCTAAAAACTTCCTGCAACTAGCTTTTGAAAGCAGCCCAATTGGGCGAGAAAACACAGGGACCTGGCAACTCTGGTGAGAGGACCCTGTGCTTGGTTGAATATGATTGAGAGGAGGGCGTGACTTGAAAACATCTCATGGCCAAGGTCTCAAGTCACAGGACTTGAAAAAATCTTCCAAAAAGTCCCGTCTAGTCGCAGGATTTTTTGATATATAATAGAGAGAAAGAATTTCCATTGAGAGTAATAACATCAATTATTAAAATTTCATGTTTATGTCAATTTATTATTACTAAATGTAAATTTTGTGTATCACATCCAAAGGAATATATGCAAATTTTAAAGGTTTATAGGATTATAAGCTTATTATCACACACTTGCATGTGTGAATCAATGAATAACGTAATACAGTATAAACACATCTGCAATACAATTACATAGATAGATTTTTAAGTTTTGCTTAATCTGAAAATTTGATCAATTTAGTGAATTTAGATATCATAAAATCAGAAACGCGTTTTCAAATACTTTCAAATTATACAGTCTTGATTAAAGTGCAGATTGCATACATTTCAGTCATAACACGTAGAAATTACAACACGCTTTTATACAAGGTCACCTCATTTCAGGGTACCATAATGTTTTGGATATAGCAATGGTTGGTATATTAAAGCAGTCATATTTATCACTTTGTTGCATATCCCTTGCGTGCAATGACTGCTTGAAGTCTGTGATTCAAAGACATCTACAGGTTCTGAGTATCTTCTCTGTTGATACCCTGCCAATACTGCAATGCATCCATCTTCAGCTCCTGCTTGTTTCAAGGACTTGTCTAATTAATTTTTCTCTTCAGCATACAGAAGGCATGTTCAGTTGGATTTAAATCAGGTGACTGGCTTGGCAATTCAAGACTTTTACATTTTTTAGCTTTGAAAAACTCCTGTGTTGCCTTAGCAGTATGTTTGGGATCATTATATTATTGTAAGATGAAGCTCTGTCCAGTGAGTTTGGAGGCATTTACCACAACCTGAGCAGATAACATGTTTTTGTGCACCTCAGAATTCATTGTGTGACTGAAATCAGCATTTACTGTACATCAGTGAAGATAAGCGTGTCAGTGCCTATGGTAGAATATATGCCAAGCCATAACACCCCCACCACTGTGTTTAACAGATGAGGTGCTATGTTTTGGATCTTGGGCAGTTCCTTTTCATCTCCACACTCTGCTCTTGCGATCACCCTGATGTAGGTTCATCTTTGCCTCGTCTGTCCACAAGACCTTTTTCCAGAATTCTGCAGGCTCTTTTAAATACTTTTCACAAACTGTAATCTGTCTGTTCCATTTTTGTGGCTAGCTAGTGGTTTTCATTAAGCATTGTGTCCCATGTATTTCTGTTTATAAAGTCCCCTATGGATAGTAGTCTCAGACAAATACACATCTGCCTCATGAAGACTGTTTCTGACCTGTCGGACAGGCATTTGGGTCTTTTTCATTACCATGGTAAGGATTCCTCTGTCATCGGCAGTGAAGGTCTTCCTTGGCGTACCAGTCCCTTTGTGATTACTGAGCTCACCAGTATGTTCTGGTAATCCTAAGATTTACCAATGTCTATAATGGTTTTACTCATGTTTTTCAGCCTTATAATGGCTGCTTTGACTTTCATTGGCACAGCTCTTGTGCTCATGTTAAACAAATTAACCACACCCTCATTTAATTGCAAAGATAATTTGTTTATTTTATGCCCATTTAAGAAGGACTGTGGCTAATGAATATGGCTAATATTTTGTTTTGTGACACCTAAACATTTGCATAATTGTCTTTCTGTTGTCTTTTTATCGTTTTACCTATGTGTTGTTTTTTTGTGTTTTGTAGTCCTTATAGATGTTTATGTCATGGGTCTACAAATGTATATTTCATCAGCTCACAGTGCAGAGTCAAGGCATTCCTTCCAGTTTGCACAGCACATCTTGGATAGACACAATACACCCAAACATGCCTATGATCTGACTCTCCTCAAAGTCTCTTGAAGCATTGCTCTAATCTACCATGATCTGTTGAAGAAAACAAGACACTGTATAATATTAATTACTCAACCAATCTTAATTAAGGATGTTTTTATCATTCAAGTACTGACTATCATCAACCATCATTTATGCCAAGACTTAACAATGTCTACAGATACTGCTGTGACGTTTTAACTATTTATTAAAGTACTTAAAGCTGTTATGTTAATTTGGTGAAAATCTGAAACAAGTTCAGTTTCCAGTTTTGCCAGTTCTTTTCATTTGCAGTATCCCTTAACTAACATTACGTTACTTTCAGTTTAGGCACAATCAAATGATTTGTGTTCTCATAAATGAGTACAAGATATTGCAGTTTCATAAGTATTGTCAATCAATACCTGTAGTATTAACCAAAAATCTGTTAATGATGAAGTCAAAGCTCTGTTACATCAACTGAAGGTGTATTTACAATAATGTGCCATATTGCTCGGACATAGAAAACACATTGGGGTAGACTGATATAAAGAGCTTTATGCACTTTCATTAAATGTAATGATACTATTTTTATCAGAAATGCTTTCATGAGTGATGATTGATTGATTGATTGATAGATAGATAGTGTCACATATGCATGATTAGGGGACAGCCAATGGGCCTGACAGAACACGAAAAGACACGGGACGGGAGTACAGGACAGCGTATTAATGCTTTTCTGTCTTCCTTAACAGAAAACCTAAAGATCCAAAGTCCAAAAGTACATGAAAGGATTTTCCAAAGGCAACTTCCCGACAACCAAGCCTAACGCACTTCCGCACCAGCTTACCGTCCTCCCGTGATGACTTCATTTCCGGTCCCTCACAGATGTCTTCACTTCTGGCTCCGATGATAACATCACTTCCGTCCCACTCCGTTTACGTCACGCTCATCTGCATCTGTACTCCTTTTGGTTTTGACTCAATAAAAGCTCCCTCTGTCAACTATTCATTGTCTTTTTGCAGTTCTTATGCAAATGAACTGTGGATCTACGCTGTTTTCACTGCCTGAGCTTCACACAGTATACGAGGATGGCTCCCCAACCCTTAATCTGTATTCTTGTGTTTTCTGTACTTCACAATAGATGGATATATAATACTTTACTTGTCCCCATTTGTCCCCGGTCCTGGGTATGACTTTAAACTGCATCCGGCCCTGCAAGCATGTCCTCCAACTTGCAAGGAAATTATGGGGGTTGGTGGCAGGATTGGCACTCCAGCCACCATAAAAAAGACTTCACACAGCTCTGAGACAACAGAAAGGACTCCTTTTTGCTCTCTGCGGGAGTAGCTCTGCTGCAGCCGCCCATAGGAAGGCTGCTCACATCATCAAGGGGATGGGGGAAAGCCCTCGGGAGGACCATCCCCGGAAGTGTGGAAACTGTTGGAGAGCCAATGGGGTCAGGTCTGTTGAGGATCAGAACTGGTGTGGTCCAGAGTCCAAAACAGAACTGAGGGAATAGGGAAAAGGTGGAGGCTTTTAAAGGGGAAGGCAGGAAGTGAGGTCAAAGGGTTCAGGCTCATAAGGGTCTTCAACCATAGGCTCGAGCCCGGACGTGACATCACAGGGGCCGGAGCTAGCAAGGTCTTCTTCCATAGGCTCGAACCTGGAAGTGACGTCAAGAGGGCCAGGTGGAATCTCCCGTGAATGGTATGCAGGAAAGGGAGAAAAAGAGTCAGTGCACTCTGCCACATCCCGGTCTGATTTGGAATTGCCCCTACTGAAGCCCTTTAGCTGCCACCCATGCTCATGTATGTGACAAGGCACCCCCCTACGCCCAGACTAGTCGGGTTGGGTGACCCTAACTGAGTGGTCATGAACCCAAGAAAGAGCATCGGCATTGGCGCGAAGAGAGTGAATGAGCAAAAACTTGTACGGCTGGAGGTTAAGAAACCACCAGGTGACCCGCTGATTCAACTCCTTGTGCAGGGCCATCCACTGTAAAGGTGCATAGTCCGTGACAAGGGTGAATTCCCGGCCCAATAGATAGTACCTCAGCTGAGTAATCGCCAAAGCCTCTCTCCACCGCTGCATACCTGGTGTTCCACACCGTTGATGCTTTGGCTCAGCATGGCCCCCAGGCCTGTGTCCAAAGCATCCATCTGGAGGATGAAAGGTAGAAAAAAGTTAGGTGCTTTCAAAACAGGTGCGGACATAAGGGCCTGCTATAAGTCACTAAATGCAGCGCCTGTCTTGTCAGTCCATACCACAATGTTTGGGGCCCTCTTCTTTGTCAGATCAGTCAAGGGTGCCGCTGTCTCCGAGAACCGGGGCACAAACCAGCAGTAGTACCCCGCCAGCCCAAGAAAGGCTTGGACCTGCTGCTTGGTTCACGGACGACTATTTCAAAATGGCATCTACTTTGGAGCACTGTGGCTTCACGATACCCTGACCCACCAGGTAGCCTAAATACTTGGCTTCGCTCAATCCGAAGAAACATTTCTTTGGATTAATCCGAAGTCTGGCCTCACCCAGTGTCCGCAATACCGCTTTTACCTGCTTTAGGTGTTCCGTCCATGTGCTGGATGACCACGTTATCCAGGCAGGCAGCGCTATATGAGTTATGGGGCCTGAGCAATTTGTCCACCAGACGCTGTAAAGTTGCTGGAGCCCCGTGTAACCCAAATGGAAGGACACGATACTGCCAGTGTCTGCTAGGTGTACTAAATGCAGTCTTAACCTTCACGGAGTCCATTAAAGGAACCTGCCAGTACCCCTTTGTCATGTCCAGCATGGTCAAATACTGAGCTTGTCCTAGCCTCTCGAGGAGGTCGTCCACTCGTGGCATTGGATAGGCATCAAATTGGGAGACTTGATTAAGCCAATGGAAGTCATTGCAAAACCTCCAACTCCCGTCAGGCTTATTGACCAAGACGATGGAACTGGACCAGGGACTATGACTATCCTCTATTACTCCTAGTTCCAACATGTGCTTGATCTCAAGCTCCACTTCAGCTCTTCTTGCTTCAGGAAGGCGATACGGACATTCTCGGACTACAACCCCGGGCTCTGTCACAATGTCGTGCTCAATCAGAGAGGTCCTTCCAGGGTTTTCGCTCACTACCTCTGGGACAGACAGGAGAACTGTTTCCAGCTCCTGTCGCTGTCTAGGACTTAAATCCATACCAAAGTTAAGGCTACTCACATGAGCAAAGAGTGAGCAGGACTGACCGGAGGAGGGATCGGGATCCCTATCCTTCCACGGTTTCAGCAGATTTACATGATAAACCCGCTCCCTCGGCCAACAATTGGGTTGACTCACCAAATAGTCGATGAGTGCTTTCCTCTCCTTAACTTCGTATGGATGTTGCCAATGGGCTAGTAACTTAGAGTGGGAGGTAGGTACTAGGACCATCACCTGATCTCCCGGGCCGAACTCCCAGAGAGATGTGCCTCGGTCATAATAACGGACCTGTGCTGCTTGAGCCTCTTCCATGTGACTTTTAAGGAGGGGCCGAATTTTACCAAATCTATCGCATAATTGCGCGATATACTCCAATATGTTTGTGGAGGGAAGAACCTCTTCTTCCCATCCTTCTTTTAAAATGTTTAATATGCCCTGGGGTTGTCGCCCATACAATAATTCAAAAGGGGAGAACCCGTAGAGGCTTGTGGGACTTCCCGATAGGCAAAAAGGATGAGGGGGAGGAGCTTATCCCAGTTCCTTCCGTCCTCGCTGACCACCTTACGAGCATTTGTTTGAGAGTCTTATTAAATCTCTCTACCAGACCATCAGTTTGCGGATGATACACCACGGTCTTTAGATAATTTAAGTAACTTTGGCAGTCTTCTTGAACGTCTCCGAGGTAAAAGGCGTCCCTTGGTTAATCAGGACTTCCTTAGGGATGCCGTGATGTGCAAAGACCCCTACTAATTCCCGTGCAATGGCTTTAGAAGTAACTGAGCGCAACAGAACAGCTTTGGGGTATTTGATAGTATAATGTACGAGGACTAAAATGTACTTGAGCTGAGGGCTCTAGAGGTCTGACTAAATCGACCCCAATTCTGTGAAAGGGGACATCAATTACTAGAATAGGAACGAGAGGAGCACGGCCCTTCCTAGAAATTTGTCGCAATTGACACTCCGGGCAGGAAGTGCAAAAGCAACGAACCTCCTCATTGATTCCCGGCCAATAAAAGTGGAGCTTGATCCGCTTCAGGGTTTTCTTGTTGCCCAAATGGCCACCTAGGATATGGCCGTGTTCTAACTCACAGGGGGATAACACTCCTGTCGGTGCCGGGTAAGGTCCTTAATAGGGTCGTCCTCAATAGGATCCGTGATCACTTGCTCACCTACCAGCGACCAGAACAGTCTGGTTTTATGCCTAAGAGGTCTACCATTGACCGCATCCTGGCACTGAGGGTTCTTATGGAGCACAAACATGAATATTGGCAGAGTTTCTTTGCAGCCTTTGCCGATTTTCGTAAAATGTTCGACTCAGTTGATCGAGCTGCCCTGTGAGATGTCCTGAGGGTTTGCGAGATCCCCTCGAGGTTGCTGGATATCAAGGCCAGCCTGTACACTGGTACTGTGAGTGCTGTGCAGAGTGGAGGCAGAACCTTTGTGTTTTTCCCAGTTGATTCTGGGGTTCATCAGGGGTGTGTTCTTACTCCTACTCTGTTCAATGCTTGTATGGACAGGGTGTTGGGCAAGGTCGTGGGGTCCAGTGGCTGTGGGGCATCTGTTGGTGATGAAAGATTCACGGATCTTGACTTTGCTGAAGATGCTGTGATCTTTGCGAAGTCAATGGAGGCTCTGATTGGGGCTCTTGAGAGACTGAGTGAGAAGTCTGAGTGTCTGGGCTTGCGAGTATCCAAGTATCCAAAAACCAAGATCCAGGCTTTTAATGACCTCTTGGGCACAGTCATCAGCAGTGTGTCTGTTTGTGGAGAGAGTGTCGACCTTGTCAAGAGATTTACTTACCTTGGCAGTGACATTCATGTCTCTGGTGACTCTTCCTATGAAGTCAGTAGACAGATTGGGAGAGCATGGGGGGGGGTCATGAGGTGTGTGGAGCTCCCGATATCTGTGCAAAAGGACGAAGGTCCAAGTCTTTAGAGTCCTGGTGCTTCCTTGTCTTGCTATATGGTTGAGAGACATGGGCGCTATTCAGTGACCTGAGACGAAGACTGGACTCCTTTGGTACTGTGTCTCTCCGGAAAATCCTTGGGTACTGTTGGTTTGACTTTGTGTCAAATGAGTGGTTGCTCACGGAGTCCCGAATGAGGCACATTGCATTGTGAGGAAGCATCAGTTACGGCACTTCGACCACGTGGTGTGTTTCCCCAAGGGTGATCCAGCTCGTAAGATCCTCATTATTGGGGACCCGAGTAGCTGAACCAGGTTAAGGGGTTGCCCATGTAACACCTGGCTGTGCCAGATACAGTCATAAGAAAAAGTTTGGGAGCGTCTCTTAATTTTTTGGATTTTTGTTTATCATTGGCTGAGCTTTCAAAGTAGCAACTTCCTTTTAATATATGGCATGCCTTATGGAAACAGTAGTATTTCAGCAGTGACATTAAGTTTATTAAATTAACAGAAAATATGCAATATGAATCATAACAAAATTAGACAGGTACATAAATTTGGGCACCCCAACAGAGATTTTACATCAATACTTAGTTGAGCCTCCTTTTGCAAATATAACAGCCTCTAGACACCTCCTATGCCTTTGATGAGTATCTGGATTCTGGATGGAGGTATTTTTGACCATTCTTCCATACAAAATCTCTCCAGTTCAGTTAAATTTGATGGCCGCCGAGCAAGGACAGCCTGCTTCAAATCATCCCATAGATTTTCAATGATATTCAAGTCAGGGGACTGTGATGGCCATTCCAGAACATTGTATTTCTCCCCCTGCATGAATGCCTTTGTAGATTTCAAACTGTGTTTTGGGTCATTGTCTTGTTGGAATATCCAACTCCTGCATAACTTCAACTTTGTGACTGATGCTTGAACATCATCCTGAAGAATTTGTTGATATTGGGTTGAATTCATCCGACCCTCGACTTTAACAACGGCCTCAGTCCCTGAACAAGCCACACAGCCCCACAGCATGATGGAACCTCCACCAAATTTGACAGTAGGTAGCAGGTGTTTTTCTTGGAATGCGGTGTTCTTCTTCTGCCATGCAAAGCGCTTTTTGTTATGACCAAATAACTCAATTTTTGTCTCATCAGTCCAAAGCACTTTGTTCCAGAATGAATCTGGCTTGTCTAAATGAGCATTTGCGTACAACAAGCGACTGTGTTTGTGGCATGAGTGCAGAAAGGACTTCTTTCTCATCACCCTGCCATACAGATGTTCTTTGTGCCAATTGTGCTTAATTGTAGAACAATGTACAGATACACCATCTGCAGCAAGATGTTCTTGCAGGTCTTTGGATGTATTTTTCTTGGCCTGCCAGACCTGGGTTTAACAGCAACTGTGCTTGTGGCCTTCCGTTTCCTGATTACATTCATTACAGTTAAAACTGACAGTTTAAACCTCTGAGATAGCTTTTTGTAGCCTTCCCCTAAATCATGATACTGAACAATCTTTGTTTTCAGATCTTTTGAGAGTTGCTTTGAGGATTCCATGCTGTCACTCTTCAGAGGAGAGTCAAAGGGAAGCACAACTTGCAACTGACCACCTTAAATACCTTTTCTCATGATTGGACACACCTGTCTATGAAGTTCAAGGCTTAACAAGCTAATCCAACCAATTTGGTGTTGCAAGTAATCAGTATTGAGCAGTTACATTCTGTGGCAGGCGGCCGGGGTCCATGCCCAGCCAGGACGCCTCTGCACACTATATTCAGGGGGAGCAGCCCTGGACAGTGCAATACATCCCTCTGGACGCTAGATGGCTGCCCCCCCTGGGTTGGAGCAGTGGCTCAGTTTCCCACAGGGCTCCATGGGAATTGGAGTTGGGTGCAGCCCTGTTGCGTCCCGCTGGCACTGCCATGGGGTGCTGTGTTTGGGACTCCTGAGCCCCTATGGGCAACATGTTCATCACACCCGGAAGTACAGCTGGAACTTGGTGATCAAGCACCTGGAGCACTTCTGCGTGAACTATAAAAGGAGCTAGCGACCACCATTCAGCGGCCGGAGTCGGGTGGAGGAGGACAAGGTGCCTTGGAGAAGTGGTGGTGCCAAAAGAAGAAAGTGCTTGGTATTTGTGTGTGTGCTTGGGACTGTGTATTGCCTGTCGGGTTCATGGAGAAAACATGCCCCACAGGTGAAGAACAAAAAAAATATTGGTTTTATTTTATACATGCCTCAGTGTGAATCTGTGTCGGGTCAGGCGCAGTATAGCGCCTTTATTCACAATGAATTCAAATCAGCAAAATTACAAGGGCACCCAAATTTTTGCACAGCCAGTTTTTCACATTTGATTTAATTTCATACAACTGAATACTACTTCACTAAAAACCTTTGTTCGGAAAACACCCCAGTACTCAGATATTCCTAGGAAATGAAAGACATACCACTGTTATCTTTTTTGTTTAAAGTAGAGAAAATTATTATGCAGGCTGAGAGGGGTTCCCAAACTTTTTCATATGACTGTAGAGGGTCATTTCTAGAGGGTGGGACTGAACCGCGTATCTGCCTGGGGGGTTGCCAACCGGGATCCCTAGTTGTTTCGTCGTGTAGTGGGTGTGGCAACGCACTGTACCAGTGCATGCTTCCCAACTTGACTTAACTTGTCGCCATGGAAAACTTTATTTTTTACTGAAGCTTTTTAAATACTTAAATATATAAATAAAAATATATACACAAACATTATGGTCTGAATGCACACTAAAATGACTAAAAAGGAAGAAAATTAAAAAGAAAGAAAACTTCTGACTTGGCTGTCACAGTCCCAAGTGAGACATTATGCAGGTGTATTGCTGTTGGTATAAAGGAGCCCTAGGAGCATTTCTTGACACACTTTTGCTTAATAATTTGTTGGCTGAAAGTCTTCAGTGTTAGTGCATCAGAGAAAGAATGTGCAGCATTGTTCATAATGGTACTCAGAGTATTAGAAGAATTTCTAGACCCTTATACACATACTGTATATGCAGCATGATTTATAAGGTCATTATGGTCACATGAACCAAGTACAGTATAGTGAAATTCTTACTTGAATGTGCTAATCAACATCTCAAGGGCCATGATGCATACAAGGACCTTACCTCAGGGAAAAAAGAAAACAATGACATGATTATTAATAAAAAAAACACTGTTAAAAATGATTAGTTATCTTTTTTATTATAAATATGTAATATGTACTTTATACATATGCATAAATCTTGATCCACAGTATCACTATATGTTTACTTGTTACAGTGCAGTGTTTCTCAGTAGTTTTCTTTTATTTCAGATGTACCTATCCACGTTGACCAAGTCCTGATTTGGTTTAAGTTACTTGGTCCATATCTCACCACATTCAGCAGGACTGTCCATAAAAATCATTTGTTTAATAAGCATTCCCTACTTCAAGTGCATTTTTAATGTTTAACCATTTAAAAAAGTACATGTATGGAGCTTCTGAAACAAAGAGTACTATAAATCTTAATGTCTGCAAGCAAAACTATTGCCACAAGATGGAGACACATTACAGGAATTGGCTATGCTGAATTAAAATGTAAATGACTCCATAGCTTATCTTGTGGCATAAGTATGATGCTGCCTCCAGCCTAATTCACTGGAAGTTTTGTGTAACAGTGATGGTTCTAATAAATTTACTCCAGTTTCTTGGCTTATGAAGGATGCATAGTGGCTTTTATTACAGCCTCATGGATCTTGCATTCTGGGTTTGAGTCCAGCGGCCAGTTGTCCACATGGAGTTGCACATTCCTCCTTTGTCTGCATAAAGCTTGTTAGGCTGAATGGCGACTCCAAATTGACTGGGTGTGGGTGGCTGTTTTCTCCCTTGTGTCTGATGCTGTCAGGGTCGACTCCAGCCCCTGCAACTCAAAATTTGATTCACCAAGTTTGAAAATATTAGGTTATGTTATGAATAACTAGAAAAATGTATACATGCTGATTTCTTAAAAAAGACCCATAAAAATAGGTAACAACATTGTCTCTAGGAGCTCTAAGATTTCAGTTTATTTATGTCACTTTCTGCATTTACAGGCTATCCATATATCAAACACAATCAAACGTAGCTCATTACAAATCCATCCTTTAAGTTTAGTAAGTTTATATCATTTTTATTTTTTAGTCATTGTTTTCCATCATACTGTATATATTTTAAAAACTTTAAAGGATTTGATTGTCCTCTGACTGTGTGGCTCCCACTCAAAGTTACTTGCAGCTTTCTAGTTAATGCTATGTATGTAGTTTCTGAAAATCTGAAACAAAGCAATAAAAGGCGTCATTGAAGTCTTAGTAATTTTACTACTGTTTAAAGCATTGGCAATATCAGTCAGCTCAAAAAATAAAGCAAACATCTGGGTACAGAACAGACTGTGTGCAGTGCAGCTGAGATAGGCTCTGGCCCTCCGTGATCCTGTTTTGGATTTAGAGGGTTGGAGAGTGTTATATTGTATTAGTTGATTGAGTGCTCCTCACTCCCACTAAAAGCATTCATCTGGCATGGCTAGGCCCTGACATCAGCCTATCTGCAGGAAAGCTTTGATCCACGATTACCACCAAAATATCACAAATGGCTTTAACAAGTAGAGAAACCATCTTAGGTTTCTGGTGCTTACGTATATTTCACACTTGGACTAGGCTGGACAAATGGGGAGATTGATAAAGAAAAACACTACACAGACTGACATCAAGATGGTGATGGTACAGAAGACAGCCATGTTTAACTCTTTCTGAACCTATTAAGCAAAAAATAACCATTGTGAGAATAGTAGGGACAGCAGTTTAACAGCTATTTTATACATTTTCTTTGTCATTTTTTTGACTTATTTTGTATTAAACAAATAAAGACAAAGTACATTTCACATGTGGTGTTGATTTTCTGAGATTGTTGTTTAAACTTTATGATAATTATTAGGTACTGAAAAATATAACCATTGAACTATTCTGCCAAACAGTGAAAAGGTGGTAGATATATTGAAAATTGGATCAGGATATTAGATGTAATCATAAATGGACCAAAAGTTCATACTGTAAGATCAAAGAACACAGCATGGGTTGTCTCAATCTGGAGAGAGCAGACAGAAGAACAGAGCTCCTGCCTGAGAATTGACCACTCGTGTTTATTTCTGTTTTTGCACTGCTTTACATTTTGCTATTATTCGACACACTATCAGTGCTTGTTTATTTTTGGAAGCTGTACATATTAATGGGGGTGACCCAGTATGTGCCCCATCATTTCTTTTGTGACCAGTGTGTTCCCTCCGTCAACAACAACACCTGGAGATATATAAAAAAAATTCTTGTACATTTCATGTGTTTTCCATATCTACAACAATGTGTGTAAATGTAGAATGACAAAGTAAATGCGAGACAAGAAATGCCAAACACACAGGTAAAACAGAACATGTTTTCATTTGCTACTGTAATAAAAACGTAATGTTGATGTGAAGTATAGGATGTGTGAAGAGTGAAGCCCAAATATCCAATAAACACTATCATAAAAAGTGTAACAAAACAAGTATGCTTTTATTCAAGAATAAAACCGAAGAAAAAGAAATTGCTCAATTCACATGTCGCTGAAGCCCAACTATCAGTCAGAGCATCAGCCATTCACATATGTGTGTTTGCGCATTTCATTTTCAACCAGTTGTCACAGTTGTAACACTGTTCCATCTCAAATGGCGCAGTGGAAAAGCTAGTTTTCCTTGCACACGGAGATTCACATCAACATGTCATTTGAAATTTTTTTTTTTATTCTGCATATATTAAAAACATTCTAAAAGTTGTGTGACCCCATGTAGTTGGCCGCACTGCACTGCTCTGTAAATATCTTGTTAGATGTGCAGGAGATTTTCCACTTCTTCCTCTTACTAATTAAGGAGGGCCACCAATGTCAGTGTCATTGCTGTTTTTAAAAAGAAATCATGACCTCAGACACCATGGCTTTTGAGCGTGACTAAACAGAAAGAGGTTGAGCAAAAATTCATCACGTTATTAATTCACAACATATGAATACAGACTGCAAACTACTTGAGATGTATCACAATACATGTAATTTTAAAATATTTTTTGCATATTATTATATAATGAGCCAAAAGAGATGTCAGAAATTGTCGAAAAGTGTGAACGTCATGACTATATTCACTAGGGATGTTTATATAATACAATAGGAGAATAATATGTCACCCAGCTATAGCTCATGGAGAAGATGAAAGAACATTTTTAATCCCTCTTAGGGAACGATCTCTTGTACTCTTCCATTCTATTTGTATATGTTTTGGAACTTTGAGCTGTTCAGAAGTTTAGTACAAGCCAGGAAACACCACCGGAGAGGGTGACCACGCAAAGATTACTGAGGTTCATACCCAAAGTTATAATTTGGAATCACCAAGTAAACAGCTTTCATCTCTTTGGGAATTGGGAGGAATAGCTGAGTTCCCTGAGGAAATCTCACACAGAACTGGATAAATTAAGCAGACTCCCCATAGGTACTGACCAGGAGTAAGACTCAAAGCCACAGTGTTGGACCTGTGAAGCAGCAGTACCAACTGTCTTCTCCATAAGGACAGAAAGGGAAACTGTTGAGGTAGAGAGATGGATGGTTTGAAAAACAACACTTCAAGCTGGAAGACTTCTTAGTTCCAAATGTCTGTTTTGTCACCAAAGGTTAAAAAAACTCAATGCATGATAAATCATCTGGAAATATAACAGTATAGTATTGCATGTGTCAAAAAAACAGCAGTTTTGTTGTTTCAGACATGAAATTCTTATCCTGTTACTTTAAGTTAAACAACTCTAAAGCAACTGTTTGGCTTGAATACATGCAGAATAAACTTTTAAGAACATCAATCATGTTATCTGTATGGCCAGGCTTATGTTTAACATGGTACAAATTTAAGATTTACACTCACAGTTAAACTATAAATGTTATTTTTAAGAATCGATCTGCATTAATTATTGATTATCATTGTTTTAACTAATATAAGCGTACAATTTTTGGAACTGTCTAGAGCAGGGGTTCTCAGATTCAGTCCTGGGGACCCATTGTAGCCGCAGGTTTTTGTTCCAACCAGCTTTTGTTTTTAATTGGACACCTGAGCTAATTAAGTGAACTGTTATTTCCCAGATTCTGTGTTTTGGGAACAATACAGAAATTAGAAAACTAAGTTTAGTAAAAAAAAAATATTAAAATGTACTATGCAATTATATGGAAATAATGTATTTTTTTTCTTTTTAACAATAATTTCATCTTGAATTTCTTTCTACATTTCAAGGTGTTCCAATTGATTAATGAATCCATTATTTGCTAATCACTTTTTGCTTCGATTCTCAACTTATTTTGCTATGTTTATTGGATTATTCTATGGTATTTTGTTTTTGGGATGTATTTGCTTTGCATGGATATTTAGGCAGGTCCTTTTTGTTTATTTTTTGCTCCTGTTAACTATTCTTTCTGTCTTTTCTTTGTTTTCAAATAAGAACTCCTTTTTATACAGACTTGTTTCTTGCCTTGCTCTGCACAAACCAGGTGGTCCCTTCTCTAGTGGGGCATTTCAGAATATATTTTTGTGAACTCTTGAGTTAAACACATTTTAGCCCGGTGTAGGCCAAGGCCATCCACTCAAGTGGAAGCTAGGCTACGTTAAGTTGTATCTCCTCTGGGCTGGCTGGTGGTAGTAAGACCTGCTTCTCTGGCTATTTTGTGCGACTAAGCGCAACAGTTGGTTTCTGTCTTGCACTTGATAGGCCCATGTTTGGCCCTGTGTGTTCAGTCAATGAATGAAAGGATGGAGAAATCTTCAGCACAGCTTCCTGTTTGATGCACGTAACTGGATTCAAAGCTTATATGCTTCATGAAGTTTTATATTTTTCCATATTACAACAGCTAAAACAATTAAAGTGTATTCATTTCATTAAACATTTCATTTTGCTTAGTAGACTGGTACTATGTGCAGCCCACATTTCTTGGTAGCAATTCAAGGTCTGAATATTAATAATGTCTCGTATTGTAAATTTTTTGTCCTACTTACCTAATAGAGGGATAAAAGCAGCACAAAAATGTGTAAACCTTGCAATATATGGAGCTTTGTGATTTGTTTCATTGCAAAGCATAAACAGGAGGAGTCTTTTGGGGCTCCAGCTCTTTGGGCTTGAAAGCAGGATTCCAGCAACATCTGGTTTCTAACTGCAATTTGATAGCTAATATCTTTAAGGCAGAGATGTGAGGTCAGTGCAGCTGTTTCTGCAAGACCCCAGATACATGAAACAGACAAAGAGCTACAGGCTAAGATTACTCTTTAAAAAAGCATATGTGACGGCCTCCCACCCCACCCACAAGATACCAATGTCTTGTCAAATCATTAGGGAGTGAAATGCTTCTGCGCGCTCATTTGAGTGTACAGATCTGATCCTCATGGTGAGCTTTATAGTCCAGTACAGTTTGTGTGTGGCACAAGTCTCCTTCTCATAGAAATTCTCGCCCACTGCTCTCCAACTTTTGTCTTCTAAATTTAAATTTTTTCTTCACCACCTCTAATAGACCATTGGCTAATAACCCCCAAAGTCTGAGCTCCTTGAATTGTTAATGACAAGGAAGAGGAAGGATGGCACTTAATTTCACAGTGCCCTGCACTTCAGACTGTACCCATAAACCCACTGATTCCCTTGCAAGTGCAGGCTATCATCCAAATTCATAAAATAGACCCCATTATCTGTTACTGTTTTGAAGTGCATCTGAACCCTCGGTGTGATTACGCAATGTAGTGTAGTGATTAAGGCTTTGGACTTCAAACCCTGAGGTTATGGTTCACATCCCGCTACTGACACTGTGTAACCATGAGCAGGTCACTTTACTACCTGTGCTCCTATTGGGAAAAGAGAGAGAGAGGTTGGGAGATATGCACTGATACAGCGCTTTGCCACACCCACCACATGACAAACCACCTCAGGATCCCAGATTAGGACCCGACTGCAGCCATGCAATGGGTGACACCTCAGCACCACACTAGTTCAGATGGAATGGACCAGTGTGAGGTTTTTTTTTTTTATGGTGGCTGGAGTGCCAATTCTGCCACCAACCCCCCTATAGGTTGGAGGGCCTACATACAGGGCTGGATGCAGAGTAACGTCATACACAGGATGGAGCAATTGCGGGTTAAGGGCCTTGCTTAAGGGCCAACGGAGTAGAGTCACTTCTGGTATTTACCGGATTTGAACTGGCAACCTTCCAATTGCCAGCACAGATCCCTAGCTTCAGAGCCACCACTCCACCCATCGGGAAGAAAAAAACTAAATGTAACCAATTTTGTCTCAAATGTTGCAAGCTGCCTTGAAGAAATGTGTCCACCAAATAAGTAAATGTATGTAAAATGCTTACATTTTGCCATGAAACCTTGATTCCATTTTTGGTTAGATATCAGAGTTTTGGTATGCAGTGGAGAACACTCTGCCCTAACACCCATATTTTATAGAAGGTGACAAAACAGGAGAGAACCCGAGCTAGCCAGTGATTTACAGGACTCACTTAAAGGTCCATTTCATTTAACATTTTCTAGTCTAATGAGACATGCAGACGGTTCTGCCAGAATGCCCTGCAGCATAGAATGCGAGAGGTCCTTAAGTGACAGTGGAGGCTGGCACAATGATGTGCATCAGGCAATAAACCCTGCCACCCCCACCTCAACATGTGCTTAGTCCACATTGCATATGTGCTTCTTTGTCAAACAGTTATATGATCTTATAATTATTTCAGTTTCCTTGTTCAGTAAGCGTCTGCTGAGCATATGTTCCACTGGGATTATGGCAGCTTGAGTACTTTCTGTGAAGGGACCCTTCAGCTTCACAGGCTCCCATAAACAACCCTGTGGTTGGTGTTTTACATCCTAAGAAATCCATCAAACTGTGATTCAGTTAGTGAACACAGAGGCCTGGGCCCAATGTGGGAGGCCTAAAACAAAGAGAAAAATTAATAAATGACATATGGGGTGTCATGGAGACATGGTGGGTAGTGCTGTTGCTGCTGTCCTAGTATGGTTTACTCAGATATGCATGTTAGACTAAATGCCAGCAAACATAGCACCTGCACTTCACAATAGGTCATCCACCTGAGGCTAAGCATGTTCGGGTCCAGCCAGTACTTGGATGGAAGACCATCTAGGAAAAGCTTGGGTTGCTTTGGGCTCTGGGTTCCTCCTGGTACAGGACAATGCCTGGCTTCATGTGGCCATGTTCCCCAGCTCTCCTCATGTAACAGCCTATCTCCTCCATGCTCTTAAAACTATCTTGAAACTTGCAATGGCACATATGGATGTGCCATCCTGGAGTTGCTGGGTTACTTTTGCAACCTGAACTGGCTGGAAGTACCACCTCCTGCTACCAGTAGTGACAAGGACACTAGCAAAACACAATACTAGATAAGAATAAGGAAGGATAAGGAGAGAGCAATTCTCTGTGGCTACCACGTGCAAAACCATTCCCTTTTTAGGGGTTGTCTTGCTGTTGCCACTTTCATTTGCATCTAAGCAGGTGAAGTTGATTCACAATCGCATCTTTTACTAAATGGACAGATTGATATCCCTGAAGCATAATTGACATGGTGTTGGACTGTGATGATTATGTGTTCCTTTATATGTATGTGTGTGTCTGACACCCAAAAGCTAACAAACAGAAGAACAATAGTTGTGAAGTGTCTGTCAAAACACTTAAAGAAGAAATGAGCGAATAACAGCAGAGCTGCTAAATGCAGATATAGTCAAATTGTACATTTTGTAAAATGAATACACAATAAATGCAAAGATGAGCATCATTGAGTCCTTAGCTCATCTGAAAATAATGAGGGTGAAGTGAAAAGCAAGTAATTGCAGCTTCAACTGTGTCCTTGTTACTTCTCCCTTTCAGCTAGAGGACTGTGTGAGGAAAGACAGCACACTAGCTCTTTTCTTGACCCTGTAATTGTCAATATTCATCTCAAGAAATGCATTAATGTATTCCCATTTCTCTTTATGAGCAGAGACATGGGCATTGCGGATTGCAAGAGAGGTCATGTTCCCTTTATCTTTAATGATTAGAAGAGAATACAAAACAGCCGTTCTTTCAAGCTGCACTCTTTCGACTGTGTACAATGTACACAGACTGTGTGTAGTAGCAGGATTACTTAAACGTTATACGCAGCAACACAAATACCCCATGAGGTACTGCTGGGTTTCTATTCATTGGTTAAAGATGGATTACACTGCCTGTGATTTTCAGGGTAACATGTTAAGGAGAAGACAGACACTTTTAGAGCTGTGGTAGCACAGCAGAGTAGGTCACTGAAATGATAGGCCATTCTGACATGTAGGACTGAAATATGTGTATCTTTAATAAGACAGATGGCTAAATCCTATACAGTTCTACAGAGTCCGAGTCTATCACAACATATTGCTTTTTAGTTTAATGAGATGAATAGTTGTCCAGAATATGTTGTGTTTTTTGCTCATCCAGTAGGACTGGTGTGTACATTTCAAGTATTTATCTGATAGAAGTGTCTGGAGCCGCCAGTGAAAAATGGCAGACCCACAGAAAAGAGAGAATTGCTGTCTGAAATGGGCCATTGTCAAAAAAGCAGGAAACATGTTCATCCAAAATAACCCAAAAATTAGAACTGAGAAGCACACACAATGTCCTAAGAAATGTTTTTGAATTGCTAAATGTACTGCCAAGTCAGATCACAATTTCCAGAAATGTGCAGGTTGGGAACAATGATGGCAATGGGCACAAAAGCAGTACACAATACGGCATATCACTCCACATTAACTTTTTCAGGGCAAATGTTGACTTTTGTCAAAAGGAGGAGTTGACGATGGTAATCAACTGTAAACTGCCCTCTCGTGAGTAGCAAGGTGCACACAATGGCAAAAATGGCACTGACATCTGGCGAGAGATCAAAGCGAATGCGTAAAGCAAAATACTCCGTGGATTACGTTTTGCCTATTATCTCTGAACTGGACTATGACTTGTCGGACTCAGTTTTTGATACAAGTAATCAAAAACGAATGTAAGGTTCCAGCTTCAGCTGATTGGTCCCCAGCTAGTCGTGGTACTGACAATGTTCGCAAGGGAGGACTGCCACTTAACAATGAGTTAGAAACCAGATTGTAATGCACTGTGACCGTGACCACTGCTGCTGTCCCAGCCAAGCGAAGACAGCCTGGCAGCAAGCAAGCCGTACATTCTTAGCAAACTGACAGCCACAGCATGTAGCAACAGACATTTTATGTTGATTTCTGAGTGAAACCATAGTTTTTTGGAAAAAAATATTCAGCCCTCAAAGAGTTAAGGTTTCCTAGCATAGGAAAGAAAAATACATTACCCAAAATTGACTATGCCCAACATAAAATTATTGTTCTAAAAACAGAATTAGTTTCACATTTTGGTGTACAACACCAATAAATCTCAGGCCTAGTTTATAAGGGTACCATTATGGACCTGCACTCGGGTTCCATTTTGATCACGAGTGTCCTCAGCCAATTCCCCAAGCACTCCAGCCTGCCCACTTCATGCTCTGCTTAACCAGATTGATTTGGCCAATCGTGGACATGGAGGACGGGGATCACCAGAGGTGGGAGTGCTGGTGGCAGCACTGAATTAATAGGGATGCCAGTCTATTATAAAGCACATTCCTGCATGTGCCCACACCTATTTAGAGTCAGCAAATAAGTTAACAGCATGAAGTCCCCTGAGGAAACCTACATGAACTTGAGTGGAACATCTGAACTCTATATAACAGGGCTGCCTACTAGTGTCCAGCGTTCACTACCATGCCTCCCTGCGTAGTTATCATACAGTCCATTTCACAGACTTTTATTTTACTTGAACATTGAGAGTGAAGGCATTGCAGTTCCATTGGATACTAACTCACACTGGCTGCTTTAGTGTTGCTAAATAATTTAAGAGAAGAAACTTCGAGAAAAGCCATGGCAAGAGAAGGTGCAGATGCCATGCAAGCAGTATTCAGACTGGGAGTTCAAAGAGGGTCTCAGTAATGATTATGCCACCACACGCCATACTTGACCATCCAACTGAAGGATGTTGATTCACATCTAAACAAAGCACAGTTAAGGTGGGAGTGATCTCCTGTACTTTTGTAAGTATTTGTTAGAAAATGGAGCTGTTAAATAATTCAGCACAAGCAGTTGAGGATTAGCAGAAACATAGTTAGCAATAAAAAGGGCCTTTAGTATATAAACATGAATAAGCAAACTACCCTAAAAAAGGTAATCAATCCGCCAGCAATCTGACTGCCTGCCAACTACCAGACAAACCCCTCCAGCAAATCGCAATCCATAATTATGCTCTTCCTGAACATATGGCTCCTGAAAACGGGGGGATGTCGTAAGTGTGTGACATTCAGACTTGGTGAAAGAAAAAAGCACCCGACCTTCAGAGGAGTGCCGACAGCTGAAGACAAATCAATAAGGCTTTAGTCATACTGTAACACATCAATCCTGGGAGCCTCTGAAAGAAGTAATCAGTGCAAGAATCAATTATTGAGCCACTAAAAAACCATTGCTGGGGCCAAACATTAGCTGTGTGCAGCCACTGAACTGGTGAATTCAAAACAATAAAACCTCAAAACACACTGAAGCAAAGTAAAGGCCACTTGAGTGGAGAGCCAGCACACTCATTAAAAAAATAAAACAAAGTCAGAATGAATTATGAATGTGAATGAAATATGTACCCTTTATTATGAGGTATGATATGGAGGAAGGTGAAGGTGAAGAAGCCCATCCATCCATGTATGTTGTAACCCCCTGTTATGAAACCCTGACAGAGCATCAGAAAAGGAAGACTTGGAGCAGACAACAGTGGGACAACTTTAGGCCACACAACAATTGGGTAAGGATGGAACTAATAATAATAATAATAATGCATTTTATTTAGTAGGTGGCTTTCTTAGCACTCAAGGTCCCCTTACAATAAAATTAAACAACATTAGTAAAATAAAAACAAGAGAATGATAAATCACAAAGCAATAATTAGCAAACAAACAAAGATAACTGGCAGTAACAGTGCAAAATTCACAATTGGTATGCCAGTTTGAAAAGATAAGTTTTGAGGGCAGTTTTAAAATGTGTTATTTAGTCCAATTGATGGATGTGAGAGGGAAGAGAAATCCAGAGTTGAGGAGCACTACGAGAGACGCTCGAGCTCCCATAGCACAGAGTGAGATGTGTGATACAGAAAGTACAACTGCAGAGGAGAATCAGAGTGAGCGAGACGAGTGTCAGTCTGTAGGAGATCAGTGAGGTTGTGGAGAGCTTTAAATGTTAAGAGGGGTATTTAGTATTGCATTCTGTAGTTAACAGGAAGCCAGTGAAGTTGAGAGAGAATAGGTGTAGTATGTTCAGTGGATTTAGAACAGCAGGTTATTATCCTGGCAGCAGAATTTTGAATAAATTGTAAGCGATGGATAGGTTTTTGTGGGATGACAGATAGAATACCATTACAGTAATCTATACGTGAGGTGACTCGGGCATTAACCAATACTTCAGTACTGTGTGCGTAAGAACAGGACGAAGTCTAGAAATGTTTTGGAGGTAGAAGGCGGCGGTCCAAGAAATGTTACTTACATGGGAAGAAAAAGAGAGGGTACTGTCTAGAATGACGACCAGGCTCTTAACTTGGGAAGAGATGTTTGTGTTAAAATTGTTAATTAAAATAGAAGAATGGTTAACCTTAGCGAGTGTAGATTTAGAGCCAATGAGGAGCACCTCAGTTTTATTGCTGTTTAGTTGGAGAAAACTGTGAGTCATCCATGTCTTTATGTCTTGGAGACATGTCATAAGAGCATGCATTTGGCACCGAAAGGAAGGTGAAAAATGGGAAACTGGTTATAGTGAATTGGCATTCCTCAGGAAAATGAAACCTACATTTACAAGGGTGCTTCATGAGAAGGTAGTGATCTTTTTCCTAAAATGCTTCCCACACTACCTCAAAGGGTAGCCACATGAAAAGCCCACAGGATCTTTAGGACAACTTACGACCTGAAGTTCTAGAGGATCAGCATACCGTCCCATAAACCAAAGACTGCTAGCAAAGCCTTCAATGTAACTGGGAACGGCAGAGGGGCTGATGGCACTCGTATTCCACTACAAAGAGAAGGCTGGCCCTGGAAACTATTAAGAGTCTCTGCTTAGTTTCAAAATGATATCCATCAAACCCTTCATAGACTTAAGTTACCTCCATTTCCATAATATTACCAATGCCCCATTCTACCAGTCCCAGGAAAATTGATTTTGTGTGTTTGGTTCAATGGCAGTTGTAAATTGGACCTGTGTGAGCATGAGGGTCAGTGAGCCTTGTGATGGGCTGATGGATGGACATGCTGTCTTGTTTTCTGGCAGGTGGTGCTCCATTACACTTTGACTTTATCCATCCATCCATCCATTTTCCAACCCGCTGAATCCAAACAAAGGGTCACGGGGGTCTGCTGGAGCTAATCATAGTCAACACAGGGCACAAGGCAGGAACCAATCCCGGGCAGGGTGCCAACCCACCACAGGACACCCACAAACACACCCACACACCAAGCACACACTAGGGCCAATTTAGAATCGCCAGTCCACCTAACCTGTATGTCTTTGGACTGTGGGAGGAAACTGGAGCGCCCAGAGGAAACCCACACAGACACAGGGAGAACATGCAAACTCCACGCAGGGAAGACCCAAGAAGTGAACCCGGGACTCCTAACTGCGAGGCAGCAGCGCTACCACTGCAACTTTGGCTTTGTGTAAGCTTTAAATGGAAGAACCATTTTCAGAAAGAAAGAAAGAAAGAAAATCATTAGGACTTTAGTTTTTTGCTCTTACATTGTCAAGACCAGGGATAGTTTTGTCCATTTGCCTTACATAAAAGTATTCTGTTACATTATTGGCATTGATGATCCATTAGAAAGTAATCTCCAAACTTTACCTGGCCAAAAAATGAAAACTGAAAGAAGGAGGAGGACAGTACTGAGCCAAGAAACAAAGAGCAGCCCTGAACCCAAACATCCCATCGAGGTGGACCCTCGTCCACAACCTTTTAATTTATGTGTGGATGTCCAAAGTCACTTCTCAGCTACCACTCAGCACTAAGGTTCAGCAATAATTCCTTTCTGGATTATGAATAAATACTGTAGTAATGTGAATGTAGCCAGTGCTGTAGGGTTGCACAGCATTTAGCCAGCATCCCAGGTGGGAATTGTGCATGCAGTCACCATCTGTATGGCCTCTGTATCATCTCTCTATGTCTGCATGGGCTTTTTTGTTTTGATACTCCAGTTTTGCAAACACTGCACTGAAGCAAGGAATTAAATAACTGCACGCCACATTAAGAATGGAACAGATTAGGAGATGAACTGAGAACCAGAGGCAAACCAAATATATCAAAGAAGCCAAAGCCCAATATGTAAGCCAGAGGCAAAATCAGAAGAAATTCTGAGTGCCCAAAAGACCTTCAAAAGCTAGCTGCCAATCACAAAACATTTGGAAATTTTATTCACACACTTGGATACCCCTAGCAGTGTGTCGGTAGCTTTTATATTTGTGGTGTAATTCGCCATCACGGCATAACAATGGGTGTCATTACCAAACAAAATGACTGCAGTCAACTTAAAATGCCAGTGCCAGGGAAAATACAGTAGTGTGAATACATGAAAAATATAATGATAATGATAATCATTTTGCAATTTTTAAAATGACAAAGCATGAAAATTAAAAATTAAACACAAAAAATCAGAACAGACACATTAGCAAAAAATGTGTTTTGGGTTAATTGCTGCCTGTTAATTGGTGTTGTATGAGATGCTGCGTGTGTGTGAGTAGGCTCTGCAATAGACTGTCTCACCATCTGAGGCTGCCCCCATGACCACAAAATTGGATTCTGCGGATTTAAGAATGTTGGATAATTTTATAAAAACACTGAAAATGGCTGGAAGTTTCCAGTGCCTATATTTATCAAGTGTCTCAGAATTACTCCTAGGAATTGCGCTAAAAGAAAGATTAGGATAAGAATTTATCCTACTTCCAGCAAGGTGTAGGAGGCCACATTTGAGAATGAATGACATCACAATTTTATGGCATCCCAAGCCGCAAAAGGATATTCTTGAAGTTTTGTAACTTCAATGGAAATGAAGATGACACTTGGCGGTTTTCTGATACTAACAGTAACATTTCACCACAAAGATAATAATAATAATAATAAAAGAACAATAAGGAAAACATAATAAGGTAGGATACTGTGGTATGCTGCATGTTAATTGTTGCCATTTTGCAACAATATCAAGAATAATACTGTAATGAGCACCGAGTCTGAAATATTAAGACACACACACACCAAATGAGAGTTAAGCCCGATAATGAGTGTGTTTATTTAACAATGAATGATCCACAGCAGTATCTTCAGAAAGAATCATCTTCTCTCTGTTATTGCAACAGGAAACTCCTTGTAAAATTACAGTCACTTAACAGCCATGGCTATTATTTCTGAAGCCAAGTTCACTCTTTCATAGTCGCATCCTGTGTCCGACTCCGTGATTCCCCCTTATCTAGTGCAATGTTCTATTTATTCAATGCCCCAGGAGTCTCCGCCTGACTTCTTGATCCTTCGCGGGCTTGTAAAGTGTAACGCAAATGTTCTAGAGGTTTGTGGAATGTAGCACTCAGCATGCTTGTGCAACATTTCATTGTCGATCACTCATCCAGCTGCGCTTATCTTCAGTGTAATATGCCGGCTACTATAGTACAGTCTGCACTAAAGTACCTGGGTGTACAGATACTGTTATATCTCTTGTGTGGTCATCCACACTTTAGGAAGTAATCTTTATGTGTGCACCAATTTGCATGAATTCAGCTTGCTCTGACAATATCTCACGTGGAATGGTGAGGAAATGTATAAATCTGCATATTATCTCTCGTGTTGTAAGAACATTCAAAGATTGGTACAAAATTTGAAAAATACTTGGTTGTGACACATACACTGTGTGCACAATTATTAGGCAAGTGTGTATTACGGTGTGTATTTTGACCATATCATCATTTTTATGTGTATATTCCATCTCCAAGCTGTATAAACTTGAATGCTTATTTGATTTAAGCACATCAGGTGATGTGTATTTGTGTAATGAGGTAGGGCGTGGCCTAAGGAGACCAACACCCTATATATGGTGTGCAGAATTATTAGGCAGCTTGTTTTCCTCAGGCAAAATGGGCCAAAAAAAGAGATTTAACTGACTCTAAAAAGTCAAAAATTGTAAAAAGTCTTTAAGAGGGATGCAGGACTCTTGAAATTGCCAAGATATTGGGGCGTGATCATAGAACCATCAAGCGTTTTGTTGCAAATACTCAACAGGGTTGCAGGAAACGTGTTGAGAAAAAAAGACGAAAATTAGCTGCCAAAGATTTGAGAAGAATCAAACGTGAAGCTACCAAGAACCGTTATCCTCCAGTGCTGTCATATTCCAGAACTGCAACCTTCCTGGAGTGCCCAGAAATACAAGGTGTTCAGTGCTCAGAGACATGGCCAAGGTAAGGAGGGCTGAAACCCGACCACCGCTGAACAAGGAACATAAGTTGAAATGTCAAAACTGGGCCAAGAAATATCTGAAGACAGATTTTTTCAAAGGTTTTATGGACTGATGAGATGAGAGTGACTCTTGACGGACCAGATGGATGTGCCTGTGGATCAGTAATGGGAACAGAGCTCCACTTCGACTCAGATGCCAGCAAGATGAAGGTGAGGTACCAGTATGGGCTGGTATTTTTAAAGATGAGCTAGTTGGACCTTTTTGCGTTGAAGATGAACTCAAAATCAACTCCCAAACCTACTGCCAGTTTTTAGAAGACACTTTCTTCAAACAGTGATACAGGAAAAATTCTACATCTTTCAAGAAGACCATAATTTTTATGCAGGCCAATGCTCCATCACTTGCATCGAAGTTCTCCACTGCATGGCTAGCCAGTAAAGGCCTTAAAGATGACAGAATAATGACATGGCCCCCCTTCCTCACCTGACCTAAACCCTATTGAGAACTTGTGGGCCCTTCTTAAACGTGAGATTTACGGGGAAGGAAAACAGTACACCTTTCTGAACAGTATCTGGGGGGCTATAGTCACTGCTCCACAAAAAGTTGATCGTCAACAGATCAAGAAGCTGACAGACTCCATGAATGGAAGGGTTATGACTGTTATTGAAAAGAAGGTGGCTATATTGGTCACTGATTTTATTTTATTTTTTTTGAAATGTCAGAAATGTTTATTTGTAAATTTGGAGTTGTTTGTTTATTATTCTCACTTTAACAGAAGAAAATAAACAAGTGAGATGGGAAAATTTTCATTTTTCCTTTAGTTGCATAATAATTCTGCACACTAATAGTTACCTAATAATTCTGCACACACGTGTATTCTCCTGGTAATGTTCACACTCACATTTCCTTTGCATAACATTCAGGTTTCAGGTTTATTAACATTTTGGATTGACTGATGGCACTGTATTTGTTTCATATTAAAATTAATCCCAAAAATACAACTTGCCTAATAATTGTGCACACAGTGTACAAATCATCTCTATTGCAAAGCTGCATCTTACATGTAACATTACCCACACTTTCATTATGGTTGACTGCGTATGGCTTCTTTACATAGATGGAGTGACCATGTAACTTAAGATATGTCATTAATATTATTCCATCTTTGATAAATTTATAACTTTTTATGAGTTAGTCATTGGCCAGCCTTTCCAAGATATTCAGCCCTTCCTGGAATGTGTGTGCCGCTCTCTGTATGAAGACCATCTTCTGGCAGCTCCTAGTGAGTTAGGACAGCTTAGAAGCTCTCCTAAATCCCAATTAAGTTAGAAGTAGTTTTCTGATTTCGGAAAATACATTAATAAAATGCTTTTAATCCTTCTTCTGAGAGTAAAACCAAATTTGTGGCACTCTGAGATGCGAGTCATTTCAGGCTGTTTTCCTACTCTGAGATGCTCAATAAATATGAGCACAGACACATCATTGAAATTCCTACAGTATGAGATATTAGAGGACAGAGTCAATTAGCAGATTAAAAAACATCATGCCATCTCATTCAAATAGAGACCTGCAATGTCTCCACAAGTCATAGAGAATGGTGCTCAGCTTTAAGGGTGCAGGGCAGAAAACGCGTTTGGGTGCTTCCATACATCTAGCTTTTTTCTGACCTATGTGAGCTGAAGGTATGTATATGTGATGTGTAATCAGTGTGGACTGGGAATAAGGGACATTTGAATGATGTCATGAAATGCTTGGTGCTTGGAACTGTCATCAAAATAAAGCATGCTATTTTCACTAATAGAATGCCATCAAACTTAATTTTTAAAATCAAAAGGTCGACATTAATTCTAGCCAATTTTTACAATTAAAAGATTCCACCCTCAGTTAGCACAGAAGGATATTTTTGCAAGTATTACAAGGATGATGGGGTGCCTAACCTACTTTCAAGTCAGTCAAAGTTTGCAGCACCTTTCACAGCAAGAACCATCACGAGACTCTTCATTTCACCACAGTTGTCCGCCTCCTCTTTTTCCTCATTCTCTAGCCTTGTTAAGACTGTAGAAATGTGATTTCCTGGGTCCTCTGTTTTAGGATCTGTCACAGAATAGACTCTCATGGTGGTCTGTTGAATGACGGACTGCCTACTTGCAGCTTTCCTGCCACAGGAGGCTACCACTTGCAGTTCTCGTCGGAACTGTTTGCTGACCACACAGTACAGGAGGAAATTGGCAGTGTAGTTCAGGTTCTGTAGCATGACTGCCAGGTCGCCAGCCACATTAATAGGCTGGCTGTAATCATCCCTGTTGAAGTCTTGATAGTTGTAAGTAGTTCGGAGGATACAATAGGTGATAAAGTGGGGAAGACATAGAAAGACGAAAGTGAAAGACACAGTGAAAAGCAGCAGGATTGTCCTCCTCACCAGGCCCCTGTTGATGATGCCTTTCATTGTACGTTGCTGCTCCTTAGTAAATAGCTTGCTGGCCTTTGTAAGCTGCCGTGCAATCAAAGAGTTAAAAACAATAATGAGTGTGAAAGGGATGCCCCCTGAAAGAAAGGTGTTTATCCATACCACCACAGTAGAGAAGGTGGTCTCGTTATAAATGCACCTTGACAATGTGACATTCCCCTCATTCACTGCTGTGTAGTTTAACATAATCACAACATTGATCCAGTAGGCTGGGATGGAAACAACATGAGACACAAGAATCACCAGCAAAAGAACTCTTCTGCTAAACCTGGCATGGGAGAAATGTTTCCTGGCCGTCGGATCCCTTAGAACCAAGTAACGCTCAAGAGTGAAGGTCACAACAATCCAGATGGAGCTGGTTATGGCACCAAACTCCAGGAAGGTGTGAAGTCCACACCAGGGGTACATGTGCCAGAATGGATGGCCTTGAAGAAAGGTCCAAGAGAGATCTAGCAGAGTCACCCACAGGAGGCAGCAGCAGTCCATGATGGCCAAGGCACTCAGGTAAATATTTGCCGTCTCCGACATGCCACACTTACGGAACCTGAGCATGTAAAAAGTGAAGAGATTACCTGCCAAAGTGGAAAAATAAATGACTGTTAAGAGAGAAACATGGATGTGGGTGGGCCCAGGGACACTGGAAATCTTACCTTATGCTGCAATGTCAATATAAATATAAAATAATTACAGTCATTAAATGAAATAAAGAATATGAAAAAGGATGTTATAAAAATGCAAATATATACAATAACTACTATTAAATATGGCAATGTGACATAAAATGACTTTGACACCAAAAATGGTGTCATTGACCATGGAACTGATTTAGAGTTAACCAGAGGGGTATAGGCCAGTGCCGAAAGACAGTTAAGTGACTCATCCACTTACTTCTTATAAAATAACATCAAGTCGAGTTTTGAATGTCCCTAAAGTTTACCTGTCTACCGCACTACTTGGTAACTTAATCCAAATGTCTGTAGTTCTCTGTGTAAAGAAAAACATCCTAATGTTTGTGTGAAATTTACCCTTAACAAGTTTCCAACTGTGTCCCCGTGTTCTTCATGGACTCATTAGATGTCTAGAATTTCACTGGAGTCCACCTGTGGAAATTCAGATCGATTGGATATCATTTAAAAAGGCACAAACCTGTATATAGGAGGTCCCACAATTCACACTGCATATCAGAACAAAAACTAAGCCATGAAGTCCAAGGAATTCTCTGTAGGCCACCACTGTAATATGAGACATTGATCAGGGCAAGACTATAAAGCCTTTTCTAAAGCTTTGAGTAGCCCCAGGAGTAAAGTAGTCTCAATAATTGTAACATGGGTGAAGTTTGCAACCACCAGGAGTCTTCTTAGAATTGACTGCCTGGCCAAATTGAGTAACCAGGCAAGAAGGGTCTTGGTCAGGGAGGTGACCAAGAATCCAATCGTCACTCTAACTGAGCTTCAGAAGCGCTCTTCTGAAATAGTAGAACCTGTTGAAAGGACAACCATATCACTAGGACTTCATCAGTGAGGTTTCGGATGTCCCAAACAAGCTTACTTTGGGATGTGTTTTCCTGCTCTTAAACACCAGCCCCCTTTAACTCTATGCTCTGCTTACAATCCTCAGATTTGTTCTTGTATTACTACACCATTGAGTACTTGCAAACACATTAGTTGATTTAGTTTTCTAGGATAATTAAAGACCTTTTTATGTAATGTAACATTTGGATCCATTTATACATCCTCGTGAGTTTACAGGTGAAGATTGATTGATTTATTTACCTGCAGACAAAACCTAAGATGCTTGATAGATAAGTAAGCAAATCTACCATCTTCATAGGTCACATCGAAGACAATCAGTACCGTGAAAGTGAATTTGTAAAGCTGCTCAGCTAGTCGGCTTTTAGCTCATAAAAAGAAAATGAAAAATACGTACTTGGGATTCCAATGGCAGACACCAAAGGATAATAGACCTTCTGAATGGTAACCAGCAGGCTTGGAGACTCCATCCCTCAAGACTTCAGTCAGCAGTCTTCCTAAAATGTACAAAATAAAAGTTTTTCTTGTTTTAAAATATATATTTCCACAGATATTTAAATATGTTATGAAGAAATACGTAACAGTTTTACACAACAATGTCCAAACTTGAAGCCAAGAAGTTAACTTCAGTAGTATTCGGGGTCTTGTATTTTACAAATACTTTTTCTAATGTGAATGAGAAGTGAGAGTACTACTTGACAAAGTGTTTCCAGTAAATAATTCAAAGAAAGGACACAAGCACCAAGCTTCAGTGGGCACAAAGTGGACAGCAGTGGAAATTTTTAAAGAGAAAAGGAATCCAAAATACTGAAGCGTTTTGTGCTTAGAGTCTCAATGATTATGCTGTGGACTACAAGTTTTGGCCGACTGTTTTCACTTTACCACCATACGACACAAACAGTGTCCCCTCTTAAATAAAGAGTTAACAAGTGGGTTTGGATGGAGCGGTCAATGGCAACACCAGGAGAGTTCCTGATGGACTGGTTGAGCCGCCATGCACACCCTTGGAAATTCTCAGAAATACATCCACATGCATTTAGTAAATACATAAAAAGGCACCATTTTTCTTCAAGTGGTGTAACCCACTTTGTGAGCAGATACCCATTGTAAGGGAAAGGAGACGACTCCTCCCTGACTGGCACAACCCTGTGTAAGTGAACCTGAAACTAACTAACCATCTACACATCCATCCATCTTCAGTATGGGTGGAAAAGGCAGCCACAGTGTGTAAAAAGACACCGTTAGGACTGGCCTGTAAAAAATTAAATTATTTAATAATTAAAAAAAATGCTTGGTTACATTAGTGATCACCTTATAGCATTTTTAATAACTCTCTAAAACCGCATCAAAGTCATGTTAAGGTTTTAAAGTCATTCTATAGATAGACAGATTGCTACGACACACTTTATTGTGGTGACATTTAGCTTTTCTACAGAAGTTCAAGAAATATTATAATACTAGGCTGACCCGCCTTTTAAGGCGACCGACTTTTAAGTTGATCACTTCTTAAGGCAATTCAATATGTAGATCAATTTGATATTTTATACAAACTCATTCATTTGGTTATATTGCATTTGAGCAGTATTACTTTAATACTCGTAGTTTCTGTTATTTTTGCGATGAAATTTAAACTCTTTTTCTATATTGAGGTCGCCCTTTTGAACCCCCCTGATATTTACTACGCGGTGAGACATTTGTACTCCATCAACATTAATTATTTCCAGAGACATAATTTTGTCTATTTTTCCAGCGCATCGCGCACAAAAGCAAGGGAACGATGGGAGCACCAGAACTCTGCTCACATCATGTCGCTTCGTACCGCAAGCTGCAAGTAGTAAGTCTGTGATAAGCGGAATACTGCTACGCTTTCCACTCATGGGACAGAAGGACAATCCCGACCGCTTTTATATAGTAAGAAAGAAGAAGAAGATATCGCAGAGTCTGGAGTAGAAAATCATCTTTTACCTGGAAAAACGAAACTACAAAGCCCATCGTGCATTGCAAAATGGACAGGGCGTGTGTGAAACTCCGCGCCTGCGTAGCACTGAATTCCATCCAGTACTGAAACAGCAAGCAGTCCTTCTAAGGATATCGAGCAATCGAAATGTGAATTTCCCCTTGGGATTAATAAAGTATCTATCTATCTATCTATCTATCTATCTATCACTCACGGGACAGAAGGACAATCCCGACCGCTTTTATATAGAAGGAAATAACAGCAACCCTCCTCAAATACGCACAAAGAATTAAAAAAAGAAGAAATCCTCTGACTTGGCTTCTGACAAGAGAGCAGCCCCGGTGAAGTGTTACGCAGGCATTTTGCTGATGGTATAAAGGAGCCCTAGTAGTGTTTCCTGGCACAATTTTGCTGAATGATTCATTAAAGTCCTTGGAGAGAAGATGTGCAACATTGTTCATAATGGCACTTTTATTTTGTTTGCTTTGACCCCCAGGGGGTCCAGCGTGTGTTCAATCACTGAGCCTGCCCTCTACATTGTCTCTCTTGTAACCACATTCCACCCTAAATCCATCCACTCATGCATTTTATTATCCTTACCCTCTTTGGTATCATGGATAGCTGGCACCTATTCTGGCCTTTCAGCACAAGGCAGAAACAAACCTGGAGGGGAATGTGGAGCTGGGCAGTCCATTGGGGGGCACAATCATTCACACAGTGACACTCATTCGTTGAGTATCAATTTGTTGCACTTTAGTTGAATTTCTGTTGTAACAAAGTGTTTACCACATTCAGCCAGACACTGGAGAGCTGAATATGAATGGCCACTTTCTAAAAGCACCATTTCTTGGTTGTATTAAGTGACAGACGCACATACTTTATATGTCGTGAAGGTGTTTATAGACCTTTAAAACACAGCCCGGCTAGGGAAGTTGATAATAAAATGCCAGCATAGCTCCATGTTCTACACACCAGGACACATTCTGGTGCTGGCCGTGGTGCTGAGTATGTGCCATAGCGACACATGGGAGATTTAAAAACAAAAATGGAAAAATGGAGACATACTCTGTAAGAAACTGAAACATGTAGATATATTCTTTACTTAAACAATATTAATAAAAAATGAGAACAAAAATAAAGGACAATGATTGAAATGAAAAGGGTTATTTTTTTTCCTCAATCCCACAATATAAAGCAAGTAAGTACATATGTCAATAGACTTGAACTTGAATCTAGTAGAGGAGCACAGTCTTGTATTTAAAGATGAAACTCATGGGTTAAGTGTAGCAAGATTATTCTGAACAATTTACATGTTTTACAATCATATCTGAGAGTTGGGTGGTCACTTACAATCTCTTTTGACTATGAAAAGTTTCACATTGTCATCCACAGCCACTCCTCCATAGGCCAAGATGTTCTGGAGACATCCCGTGTTCACTGTGGTTGAGCAGTGGTGCCCTGCTAGTGAATTAAGGAGTTAGACTTCACACATCAGATGTGGAGGTTTGGCTCACCGAGTTTCAGTTGTATAACTTTATATCCATCTCTCTGTCCACATGGTGCACATAGGGTAGCAGAATAGCATGTGTCAGCTGTGAACTTCATAGAAAGCACTTCTGTCATTACTGTCATGGATTGATGTGAAAGATTTAACCAGTTGAGCAGCTACCACCAGGTGATGGAGGCCACTGCTGCACTTGCCAGTCTACAGTTAAATGGAGAGGAACCCGAGGCACCCTGGAATGCCGGTTCTTTGCTGTACAAAGCAGAGTCAATATAGTGTATCCATAGTGTGAATCTATGGTGTTGTCCAGCAGCTAGTGATGCCAAGCCACAGTGGCTGCCTTTTACTTTAGGTCATCAGTTATTCTTATGGCTCCTTGATGCACACTCACTCCAGGCTGGCTTTCCTTTAGTTCAGGTATCTCATATGTGCAGTCCCATTGGCACCATTACCTGACATACTCTGCAGTTCTGTTTATTTACCCTTGGCATCTTGTCTGTCTCTCAACAAGGTAGTACAAAGGGACCAAAAAAAAGCTCTAGGAGAAAGAAAGGCACTGCAAATAATTTATAAATGTATTTGCTGGTCTAAACTTTGAAAGGGACCATATGAAGGTGTTGGATTGATGATTAATAAAGTAAAGCACACACAAACCTCCACCTTCCTCATTCATTGTCATTCTGTTCAATCACTTTTCTGTACAGAGTGGCAGAGTGTAGCATGACTACCTTTCATTAAGGAGACCAGGGTTCTCATCCATGTGTGAAGTTTGCACGTTCTCCCTGTGTCTGTGTGAGTTTCTTCCTACTGTCCAAAGACATGCAGGTCAGGTGACACTAAATTGGCCCAACTGTGATTTTTGGTGTGTGTGTGTGTGTTCACCATATGATGTCCAGGGTGTGTTCCTCCTTTGTGCCCTGTGCAACAACATAGTCCATCTTGAGAGGCGGTGTTATTTCTCTAGAATTATAAATAACAATGCTAGTAATCCCAGAGTCTTATTCTCTACAATTGATCGTCTGCTAAACCCAGGTCAATCAATGGAATGCCTCCAAAAAACTTCCAATGGAACTTGAGGCTTTTGCTAGATTTTAAATCACAAAACTAATGATATTAGAAATAATATAGTACATTTCTCCAATACTGATACTCTTAAATCCTGGTACTCCATTTTAAACAAATTTAATTCTTTCACCAGGATAGATTTACCCAATTTATATAAAATAATTTCTCAACTGAGACCCTCAACCTTCATCCTTGGCCCAACACCAACAAGTCTTTTCAAAGAAGTATCCGTCATGCTAATTTGATAGTGTTCCTGACATAGTAATCGCATCATTAGATATGGGGGGGTGTTCCCAGAATGTCTTAAGACTGCTGTAGTTAAACCATTGCTCAAGAAAAATAATCTTGACCCCTCTGCTTTTGAACATTTTAGACCCATTTCTAACCTGCCTTTCTTAAGTAAAATCCTAGAAAAGACAGTCATTATGCAGCTTAATGATAATCTCAATAAACATGCTGTTCTTGACAGAACAAATCACAGCACAGAAACTGCACTAGTTAAAGTAGTAAATGACTTGCGGGTAAATGCAGACAGAGGTCATTTATCTGTTCTCATCCTCTTAGATCTGAGTGCCGCATTTGACACCATTGATCATAATATTCTTAGAAATCGCCTTAGTCAATGGGTGGGCCTCTCTGGCAGTGTCTTAAATTGGTTTGAATCCTACCTGGCAGGTAGAAAATTCTTTGTTAGTTGTGGTAATCACAACTCAAAGACACATGATATTCTATATGGTGTTCCACAAGGCTCTATCCTGGGTTTGCTACTCTTTTCGATTTACATGCTTCCATTAGGTCAGATTATCTCAGGGCATAACGTGAGCTACCACAGCTATGCTGATGACATGCAGCTCTATTTGTCAATAGCCCCTGATGACCCCGACTCTGTTGATTCACTAACACAATGTCTTACTTGTGTATCTGAGTGGATGAGTAAGGAAAAAAACTGAAATTTTAGTGATTGGCAAAAATGGATATAATAAGGGTATTAGAAATAAATTTGATCCATTAGGATTAAAAGTCAAGACTGAGGTAAAGAATTTAGGGGTAATTATTGACTCTGACCTGAATTTTAAATCACATATTAATCAGATTACCAGAAGAGCATTTTTTCACTTAATAAACATAGCAAAAGTTAGACCTCTTATATCATTGAAAGATGCTGAGAAATTAGTTCACGCTTTTGTTTTCAGTCGGCTAGACTACTGTAACGCACTCCTCTCAGGACTACCCCAAAAAGACATAAATCGATTGCAACTCGTGCAGAATGCAGCTGCTAGAATCTTAGCTAGGAAAAGAAAATCTGAAAACATCTCTCCAGTTCTGATGTCACTACACTGGTTACCTGTGTCATTTAGAATTGACTTTAAAATACTGCTTATGTTTTACAAAGCCTTAAATAATCTTGCACCATCCTATATCTCAGAATATCTTACACCTTACACTCCAAATTGTAACCTTAGATCTTCAAATGAGTGTCTGCTTAGAATTCCAAGAGCTAAACTTAAAAGAAGTGGTGAGGCGGTCTTCTGCTGCTATGCACCTAAATCTGGAATAGTGGACCAAAAGGAATTCACCAGGCTAATACGGTGGAGCACTTTAAAAAAAAAAAAAAAAAAAAACTGCTAAACACTCATTATTTTAACATGGCTTTCTCACAGCTTCATTTTAGTGTAACCCTGATATTCTGTATATGCATTTAATTATCATTCATGGTGGCTCCGAAATCCGTACTAACCCCTACTTTCTCTGCTGTTCTTTTTCTGGTTTTCTGTAGTGGCGATCTGCGCCACCTCCTGATCAAAGCACTGTGTGGTCCCTACACTGATGGACTGAAGGCCAGAGGTCCACATGTCCATCATCATCAAGTTCTTCCATGTGGATCCTGAAAACCATGAGGACTGATTGAGGTCATGGATGTTAGGCATAGTGGGGGCTGGGTGGTCTCGTGGCCTTGGAACCCCTGCAGATTTTGGGTTTTTTTTCCTCCAGGCCATCAGACCTTACTTTCATTCGATGTTAATTAGTATTGCCTACTTTTATTTTTTATCATTTGTCTTTTATCTCTTTCTTCATCCATCCATCCATCCATTTTCCAACCCGCTGAATCCGAACACAGGGTCACGGGGGTCTGCTGGAGCCAATCCCAGCCAACACAGGGCACAAGGCAGGAACCAATCCCGGGCAGGGTGCCAACCCACCTCAGCTCTTTCTTCATCCTGTAATGAAAATGTGCGATGTAAACCTGCCCAGGATTTATTCCTGCTTTGCGCCCTGTGCTGGTTGGGTTTGGCTCCAGCAGACCCCTGTGTTAGGATATAGTGGGTTGGGGAATGACTGACTGACTGTGCTATATAAATAAATGTTGATGTTGTGCTAGCTGGTTAAGACTCCAATCTCTGCTATGACCCTGGTCTGGATTAAGCCTGCTAGAAAAAAAACTTTTCCACAAAGAATCTTTCCAAAGCGACTTTGTTCTACAGCAAAATGAATGTTATTAGAAGAGAAGAACAATTTTGAAGAGAAGATGCCATTCAGGTCTAGCCCCCCACCTAACTTCCATTAAATGCCATGAAGCTGACATTTGAAGTTGTCCTATCTGCCCCTCATTTCCTCCATGTGTCTATGGTTCTCAGAGTGAACAAAACCTTTCTAACATTTGTGTGGAATTTCCCAGTCACTATCTGTGGCCGTGTGTTCTTGTTGATGAACTCATTTTTAAGTAACAGCTTGGATGCACCATACCAATAAAATACCATTGATCACTCCTTATCTGTCCATCCATCTATTCCTCTTCTGCTGGCTTATATCATCTGCCTGACTTAAGCGCTCAGACTCCTTTAATGCTCAACATATTTGAGATTCAAAGGTTAACTACTGTATGATGCAAATAAGACAGATAAACTGTATGAAAATAAGGCAGTTCAAAGCGACAAGTCACCAACAGGATATCGCAAATCCCTAAAGCCTAAAAATAATTCTAAAGGATAAAGAATACAACACAACTGCTGTTAAACCTGCCATCAAACTGTTGGGCCAGTTTCATCTGCCTCGCATAAAAGTTTCACATTAAACTTCAGTAAATATTTGCACAAGGTGCATATAAGTGCTTTTAGAACACAATAAAGTATTGCTTTACTTTTATTATTGCTGTCATGATCCAAAGATAAGGAGCGAGGATGACTGACTCTTCCATTTTGCTTTCTGGCGTTGTTTAATAGGAAGTGCTCAATGTCTCATGCTGAACATTTAGTTTGTGTTACTGAGGACTAAATGGAGTATTGATGGATAGTGAGAAGAAAGATCCTCAGTCCCTGTTCTCCTAAATCCACAAAACATCGTCAGGTAGACACCTGATGATGCCAAATGAGCCTCTGTCTAGTACGCTAGCTGGTGACATCTTCCATGTATTTGTGGTTCTTAATGTGGAGGAAGTCATTTTGCTAATTCTCTAAAATTTTTCATCTGTGTTTCAATGTTCTAAGTTTGGAAATCATTTTAAATTAACATCTGGCATGAACCTTGCTAATTCCTGTAATCCTTCTAAACAGTTTTGTCACGTCACCTATTAACTCTTCATTGTTTTAATTAAAAATGTCCTCATAGCTCAGCCCCACAGTCAGTATAGCTGCTAATCTCGTGATTTTCTTTTATTCTGCTCTGTGTGTACAGTATATATATATTGTCACACATGTGCGTTGGAAGACTCCCTCACAGTCTCCGTTGAGATACGTAATGATCCACTGGGACGAGAGGGGGTGCTGCCGCTAACATCGTCTTCTCTTGTAGTGCAGAGAAAAAGCCCAATGAGGGCACCTAGTCTCACCCCTTCCGGTCTTTTCCCCATAAATCCCAGGCATCCCAGAGGGAGGGAAAGCAACAGTATGGAGCTGTGACCAAGCCAGACCTAGTCTGAAACCTTTACACTCTGGTTGAAGGTGAGAAACGTGAAGACGCAATATTTTCATTCTTTCATTTCTTATTTTGCCTCCATCTTGGGATGAATAAAAGGGACCCGGTTGATGTCCCAACAGTTCTTCTTCGAGTCTGTCATTGCCACACCCAACCACAATATATACACAGTATATTTATAATCTGGAGAGCGAAACATCACCTAGTACTGCAGATGAAGCCTCACAAGTCTGTTATATAAGAATAACCTCCTTTGACTTTTACTATCCACATTGTGATACGCAATACCAGTAAAAGGTTGTAGAACAACCCTCATTATTTCCAGTATTTATTGATATTTAAGCAGTCTAGTGAAAAACCTGAAATGGAACAAAGGTAAGTAGTAAACCTATCACACAAGCTGTTGATACTCAGAAGATTGTCTTCCGATTCTGGCTAATCCATGGACTTGTGCTTATATTAGAAAAAAAAAAATGGGGGTGTGGATATTAGTGGATAACCTAACATTCTGCTGACCTTCTTACTTGCTCCTGCACACTGTCTCGATGTAGAAAGTGAAGTATTAACTTGTCACACATGCGCGTCTGAAGTTTGCCTTCTGGGCTCATCAGGTAAGCACTACCACTCCGGGACAGGAGGAGGCACTGTCACTGATGGTAACATCTCCCTTTTGTCCCACCCAAGGAGGGTAACTCTCCACCCCCAC
>JANRMT010062791.1:56497027-56522119 GCA_026402145.1 Polypterus bichir lapradei | reverse complement strand
GAATAAGAAATCAGGAAGGGGGCAAATAGTTTTTCACACCACTGTATTACTCAGTTTGATTTGATTGTTTGAGTGACGAGTGGATGTCACAATGGTAAGTAATGTGGGGTTGATAGAGAGACAGATAGAACATACACATAAATCAATGCTAATAATTTACTCATTTGCAGCATTAACACTAGAATTACCAAAGCCTATGGAAAAACTCATAATCCCGGCCCACCTTAAATCTGTTCGCACCTCTCCGCCTGTGTCTTTTGTTTTGTAAATGTGCATATACGAGCCCAAGCAGCAAGCAGCCTGTTATCCCATCCTCCCACCGCCGCAGAAAGTTCTCTCAGCTCAAGTCTGTTTACCTGGGTGTGAGTTGCTGGGAGCAATAGAGGGTAAATAATATATCGTTATTTGGAATACATGCATTTAATGTGTGTTCTGTGTCTACAAAAATCTATGTAAAAGAGAAATGTTTTTCATGTTGTAGTAATAATTAAAAAAATGTGGACATGAAGTGTATAACGTGTGAAGCCTGAAGTCCAAATATCAAAGAAACACTTTCACAAAAAGTACAAGTATAACAAAACAAGTGCACTTTTATTCAAGAATATAACTGCGGAAACTGAACTCGCGTTAGGGTGCGACATTGACATGCCGTTAATATGACCGCTTTGGTTGCGCAGACGGTAAGAACTGCTGACTCGTAATCCAGATGCTTCCGTTTTGAGTAGTCAGCTGCTCTTATTGTTACTATTATAGAATAAAAATAATAAAAGCATACATTTGATTTGAGTCTGTAACAGCCGCTGTAAATGTATGGTACTTGTAAAGATTAGTGTTTTTTTTTTTTTTATTCAGTTTTATCCTCTCAGTTGCATCGATCTACATCGGAGAAGGAGAACAGAAGCCCTCGCCGCAAACGTCCAGTCACACATAAGAACAACGAAGCTGCACCAGGCATAAAGGCGAAAGATAGTTTTGAGTCGCCAAAAAGCTTTTCTGATGTTCATTTTTTGTTTTGAACTCATTTTAAAGGGGCTGAACATCTTTTCTGACACCACTTTGGTTTTCACGGCAGCTGCCATTTTCTAGGGTCTTTGTGTAATACTGCTAGGGTGGTCATCATCAGGCATACCCACAACCTTCTTGTTCACGTGAGGATTGCTGCCTCCTATCACCGACTGAAAATAGGAATTTAAACACCCTCATCCATCTCTAATCTGCAGAATCAAGGTAGCCTATTTAGCACCATGTTTACCCTCCAGCAAAATGAGCCAAAAAATATTTTGCAACAAGAAAAAATGTGTACACGAAACAAACCTGTCAGAACAACAACATAAAGGCACTAAGAAAGGTGCGTGTAGTTATCCACCACTGTGCTAATGCAGATTTAGCACACGTCCTCTGTGTGGTACGTTTTGAAGCAGGCACCAACACACAGCCTGCTTTCACAATCGGGGCATTAGAAGTGTGTTTCTTTGCACATTTTCCTTATATTATTTTTTTCTGTTGTGCCCCCTTGTGTAATTGCAGGCCACTCCACAGCTCAAGGTTTAGTGCCTGCCACATTTCCTCAGACATGAACACTTGAGGCTTGCTTCATCGTGAACAGTGACTTGGGTGGCTAATGTCTTTATCCTTCCATTTGACTGTAAACATATTGTCTTTTTGACACACAGATACTGCACTCACTCTGCCGCAATGTTGCCTGATCAAATTCACTACACAGATCACAGCAGTCCAGCTGTACTGTGCCGCATGCCTCAGTTTCACTATCTGTATCAATGTCTGATATCATTTGATTCAGCTAATGGTTTTAGTTACAGCTTCTCGCTTACACACCATTGTGTTTTGGTTGACGGTTCTGTCCCACTCATGAACATTGATGGGTTACCTTATAGAGTGGCCAAATGCATACAAGTATTCCCGATTTGTTTTTCAGTGTGATGTTATTTTATCCACTAGATGGCAGCAGAATACCATCTGAGCGTTATTTGGGCTTAATGCTGTAGATCATATTGCAACAGCTTAACCTGAGAGACGCTTGGGTGTAACCATATTTACATGAAATTCCAAACTCGAGAGATGCCAAGGAGGTTAAAATTCACAGAAGGCTAGGAAAGAAAGGAACTAACCCTGGATGAGGTGCCAGTCCATCACAGAGCACAGCCACACTGCTCCATACCAGCCAGGTTACCCAACTTAACTAACCAGAAGAAAACTGACACAGGCGGACTGTGGAGTTGTGAAGCAAATGATGAACAAACACACAGGCGATAATGTTCACCAACAGTCACTTGTCAAGTGTATTTTTAATGTTAAAATAGAATAGTTAGATGTTCAGATTTTCACACATAGATATTATGTAACCCTTTCCAAAACAAAGAGTACAGCTCACTGAATGTTACATGTAAGCACAAGCACGCTTTCATTCATCTAGCAAGTTCTCCACGCCATCCACACTTGCCTTGGTGACACCAAAACAGCAACCATGTAGGACGCTTACACCCTGGACTTTCCCTCTCGCCTCGCTCCTTTCTTCTCCATCTTCTTTTTCTCTCTCCATTTTAGTCACGTGTTTCTCGTTCATGATCTGCAGGTCTTAGTCACTCCTTTTCGACTTCCTACTCGGGACCAGGTGATGTACACTAAAATAGCTCCCTTTCTGCCTGCTCCCAAAAAGTTCTTATCAGTAGTTGATAAAACAACAAAGATGCCATCATTTACACCACCTCTGTATCAATCTGTCTTCTCTTATGTGCTGAGGATTTCAAATCCATAATCACAGTAAGTCCTTGCAGGGTTTGAACTATGAACGCTACTTCTTTGCATTTCCAGGTTTAGTGGGGTTTCATCCCCTCACAGTAATAAACTGGATGGCTTATTGAATAACTGAATCACTGGAGCTCCAGGTTAAGGTGGACAGAACGACTGTTTATTGGTGTTGCTTCTGTAACTGAATGCGTATTCATGATGAAACTGTTAAGACTCCATTCATACTATGTTAGGTTGGCTTAATCGTACGATACATCCACTGGGCTGTTTTGGAGCGTTGCATGCTTTTTGTGGTGGTAGCCCCCCCAGTTAAACTCCTGTTCATGTTCCAAATGCTGCGAACGATAATGAAAATGCAAACTGCTGTGAACGTGGACACAGCAGTGTTGGAGTAATGCACGATTTTTGTGTCGGTCCCCGAATCACACCTCTAGCTATCGTTTGGCCCGAATCACTGATGTGGACTGAAGCCTTCACCGTTAGCAGGGCCGAAGCTAAACAACACGCCAAATTCATTACATCCTCTACCGCTCCATCATTAATGGAAGTTTTGAAAGGAGTTAAGGGTAGATTTTAAGTTGCATGCAAAATTTCATAAACTTAAGACAGTTTTGTTGTGATGCACGTTTCATCACTCATTTCTGAAGCGTCATGCGGCCCATATCTAAAGCTGGACCAACAGCCACTTACATGCAAAATTTTGTGAGAAATCAGTTTAACCGTTCTTGGGAAATGTGCCAATAAACAGACAGTCTGTTATAACTGGACTGTTGATTTTTTTTTGTTATTTTGAGAGATCCGATACTTATTTTGTTTTTTTAAGACTAAGATTCTGAATCATTCCTTAGTTTTTCAATGTTTTTGTTCTCGTATTGGTGCCGTCATCGCCACCATTTTGTTTACGTACATTCGGTACTCTTTTGTTCACTGCTCCTGCGTTTCCAGCGGTGAGCCCGCAGAGGTTGTGAACTCGGACTACTGTAATGACTCGGTAGGTCTAAACGAAGGCTGCTCGAAAACATCACCTCCTTAACCGAGTGGGTGGATTCCAAAATCCTTTTATGTCAACAGTTCCTGTGCTCAAAAGTGTCCATTTTTTTAGTCTCATCGTTGAATATTTTTACTTTGGTTTTTGTCTAACAATGCGACTGTATTGATGGTTTTTAATCCAATGCTGGCTTTAGCCCAGAGGTGTCCAACTCTGGTATTGGTGGGCCGCAGTGGCTGCAGGTTTTCATTGTAACCCTTTTCCTAATCAGCAAGCAGTTTTCACTGCTAATTACCTCCTTTTCTCTTCATTTTAATAGCCCTGTTTTTAAGGATTCAGTCCACTGAATTGATTTGTTTCTTCATTAAATGGCAGCCAAAAAGAAATGAGACATGAAATGAGCTAACAGATGACCAGCTAAACTGAAACGTCAAACTCCAGCCAATTTCACTCCAACCGGTTTCTTAATGAGAAGCCAATTCTTGCTGTTAATTAAAGTCGTTATTGAATATCATGACTCGTTGCTGCTCTCATTCTGCCACAGCAGACCTTTGATTTTCTGTTTTTTTCTAAGACCACTGTCAATATGTTTTAGTGACCTGAGCAGACCAACATGACCAAGACCTTCACCTTTCTTTATTTTCAAGTTAGCTGGTCATGTGGCAGCTTGTTTTGTGTCTCAATATTGTTTGGCTCCTCATTAAGGTAAAAGAAATAACTAAGGGGTCTGAGTAATGTCAATTAAAATTAAGGCAAAACAAGTTCATCAGCAGCAAAAACAGCTCACTAATTAAAAAGATGGTTAGAATGAAAACCTGCAGGCACTGTGGACCACCAGGACCGGAGTGGGACACACTGCTTTAGACTATTTTTTCCTCCTGGCTTCAAACAGCTCTTGCAAGTTTTACTAGCAGGTAATCTGAGAGGGATGACGAGAGGTGCTTAATATGCACAACTACAAAGTAACATGAAACAAAGCCAAAAAATTCATAAGGCAGTATTACAATTTTTTTTTTTTATAGATAAGAATGAGATGGCTAGGTAATTAATTTTTTCTTTTTCTTCCCTGATACTTCCCTTGGAATGAACATTGAGAAGTCAGCCTGTGTTTCTGCTCCTTGCATCCCACAGGATTCGGCTCATTTATGTTGCTGACCATTTTACAAAAACGCTAACCGTCTGCCCTCAGTAAATAAAGGTAAGTGAAACTCTTGAGCTTGTTTTAAGGCTAATGGTTTATAGTCTTAACTCAAAAAGCCTTGGAGAAAAAAAAAAAAAACACAACGCAGCAAAAGGTGCTCAATACTTCACTCACTGGCAGGCTTCAGGCTTTCTTCTGCATTGACTTTTGTTTTATACAGTCTTTAGAATTACTAATGGCGGAGTCAACCAATCAGGCAAGACATCCCTTAAAACTAACAACAGTCACCTAATGATGTTTCATTTGAAACGTATCCAATGTTTCTCTCGTCATAGAATTCAAGAGCCCCTTCAGCCTGTCAGATTTTACTAGAAATATTCCACCTACCCCACCCCGCACATTACACTCTGAGTGCACCTTTCTAGCAGAACGGCTTGACAGGCTAAATGCATTGATATAAACGGACTGCGTTCACACAAAATATTCATCATGCACTACTGAGGGGGAAGTCATCTCAATGGAAAAGGTTTGCCTCCTGCGAGCTTCATTATGGAAGTCACCTTCACCATTTATAGTTGAAAATACGTCAGAGGAAGATGGAGACCTCTTAATATTTACTCCACGAGAAATACTAGAAGCAAATAATAAATACTCATTTATTTTTATAATAATATTCATTCCCTTGGTCTCCTCTTAAAAGTTAAGGAATCTAAATTCCTCCATAAACATCTGCCAATGCCAAGTGCCTGACTAGTCTTTTATTTCCACCCTCCATCTTCTCAGACAGCCACTTGGACTTTCCAGCCTTTTAAATGTTTTCTGGTTCTCCTCCATCCTTCTGTGACCGCTGTCACCTTTCAGCGGCCCTTCTGAGCTCAAACCCGCCTGTCACTGGCACCTTGTGACCCTGTACTGAATGAAGTGTGCCTCTAAATGAATGTGTTTTACTTTGTGCATAATATCTTTAAATCATTACTGGTAAATGAAAATAAGTAAATGTTGTACAAAAGCAAATGCGTTTAGAAACAATGGCGACCTACAGAAGGTTAACATTGACATTATAATCACTGATCATTACCAACTTCAGCTAACTTACTGATAACACATGTTGTCCTTGCTCTTTTTGTTTTGCTTCATGTTCACTTGTCCTGTTTAAATGGACTGTCTAAGAATTCTTCAAATAAAATGTGGGCATTTATTAATTCCGTTAAAAGCCACAAAGCTCTGAATAATTTAAATATGCTTCTTATTAGAGGCACTACCTCTTAACAAAAGTAAGAACATTGGGATAAAGAATCATAAGAAAGATACTTAGTTAAAAACCTTAGAGGAACAAAATTAAGTATACGTACGTACTCACTGCTGAAATGTCTGCCACTGTTTACCACGACTTTATTAAATTCCATTTCTTTCCATTGTTCAACCTTTACTGAGGTAACTGACATTTATTTTATTTTGCTGTCAACCCCAATTATTATTTTCAGTGACCTCTCAATAAATTCCAAAAAAAAACTGAGAAGTAAAAGTCCTGAAAGTCCAGCTGCCCACAGGATTCCCAGCTCACCTTGTCTTTGGTGCTCAGACTCCATTCACCATTTACTGCATCCACAGAGCCTCTGCTTCATCTGAACACTTCAAGCACATTCTCAGTGCAGAGTACGCCCTCCAGGCTGTAACAGCGCCGCTCACTCTGAACAGTTCGCTGAGTAAACACGTGTGACATCAAGCTGGAACAGCAGGAGTGGCAATAAGCAGACAGGTGTCTGCTGCACGTTGGTTTGGCTTCAGGTATTCACCTCCTTCTTTCGGCTGCTCCCATTAGGGGTTGCCACAGCGCATCATCTTCTTCCATATCTTTCTGTCCTCTACATCTTGCTCTCTTATACCCATCACCTGCATGTCCTCTCTCACCACATCCATAAACCTTCTCTTAGGCCTCCCTCTTTTCCTCTTCCCTGGCAGCTCTATCCTTAGCATCCTTCTCCCAATATACTCATCATCTCTCCTCTGCTCATGTCCAAACCAACACAATCTCGCCTCTCTGACTTTGTCTAATCCTGTTCATCCTCGTCACACCCAGTGTAAATCTTAGCATCTTTAACTCTGCCACCTCCAGCTCTGTCTCCTGCTTTCTGGTCAGTGCCACCGTCTCCAACCCATATAACATAGCTGGTCTCACTACTGTCCTGTAGACCTTCCCTTTCACTCTTGCTGATACCCGTCTGTCACAAATTACTCCTGACACTCTTCTCCACCCATTCCACCCTGCCTGCACTCTCTTTTTCACCTCTCTTCCACAATCCCCATTGCTCTGTTCTGTTGATCCCAAGTATTTAAACTCCTCCACCTTCACCAACTCTACTCCCTGCATCCTCACCAGTCCACTGACCTCCCTCTCATTTACACACATGTATTCTGTCTTGTTCCTACTGACCTTCATTCGTCTCCTCTCTAGAGCATATCTCCACCTCTCCAGGGTCTCCTCAACCTGCTCCCTACTATCGCTACAGATCACAATGTCATCAGCAAACATCATAGTCCATGGGGACTCCTGTCTAATCTCATCTGTCAACCTGTCCATCACCATTGCAAATAAGAAAGGGCTCAGAGCTAATCCCTGATGTAATCCCACCTCCATGTTGAATGCATCCGTCACTCCTACCGCAGACCTCACCACTGTCACACTTCCCTCGTACATATCCTGTACAACTCTTACATACTTCACTGCCACTCCCGACTTCCTCATACAATACCACAGCTCCTCTCGAGGCACCCTGTCATACGCTTTCTCCAGGCCCACAAAGGCGCAAAGCAACTACTTCTGGCCTTCTCTAAACTTCTCCATCAACATCCTCAGAGCAAACACCGCATCTGTGGTGCTCAGAGAATAGACCCTGGGATTCTGACAGTGACTTTTCATTAAGAGCTGGGAAAGCTCAGGAAAACCTAAGGAAATTAGCTGATGTTACCAAAAGAAAAACACCAGACAGGCCAGTATAATGGGAAAACGCATAATTAATAATAATAAAAATAAAACCTTAGTATCACTGAGTGAGTTTACATGTGCTTTAGTAATCCAATAATGGAGACCCGGTTTCTAAAATATTAAGAGAACTCAGGATATTGGTCTCCGAGAAACCCGGCAAACAGACCAATTTCTTCATGAATAACCTGGTTATGTGGCCATGTAAACTTTTAACTGCATTTTCATACATGCATCCAGCAGCCACAGGCAGAAACTGGCAAATTCTCCTGATTGTAATAATCTGTCTTAATATTTATGAAATTGATACATTTATGCGATGAGCTGAAAGTGCAGTGCTAAACTGAGGAGCACAATCTCAGGAGCAATGTTGGGGTAAAAAATTAAACATACCGTGAGTTAAGCAGTCCAATTACTCTTTAAAGTAACATTAATGCAATATTTACTTTATTGAAGGATAAAAACCTGTGTTACTATTATCCCAGCAGCACTGGGCGTAAGGCAAGAAGAGCAGGTACCGGTATGCAGGTCCTCTGAAGGGCTCAGTTATACAGCCAGGTACAAAACAGCGTGTGACAGAAACAGTAATAAGTGTCAGTTTAGTTTTAATCCAGCTGTTTGCTGTAGATACGTTGAAGCAGTGTGATCGGGTGACTCAGCAGCCAATGTTCGTACCCCGCTCATCGGGGACTCAGGTCGAGGGTCTAAAAAGGGGATGAATGTTATTTACTTTACTGCACATGAAGGAAGGACTAAGCATTTTTATAAAACACAAGAAAATTATGACGGGCTTCATGGTTGTTTTGGGATTCACAGCAGCCGATGACAATGTTTTAACTCTTTTTGTGCAGTTTGACAATGTTGTAGCATTGTGCCAATGGAGAGAAGCGTACTTGTGAATGTAATCAGATGTTTTTAAGAAACCAGCCATCTGCCTTAACCAGGTTACTCACCTCATCATGGTTTGTGTGTTCATGTACTCCTGCAGATTGTCTAGAAAGAGGAAACGTCTATCAGGATGTTCATATTATCATCAATCTGTTTGACGAACTTTAATGGCGTCATTCATGAACTAGTGATCACTGCTCTGTCTGTATATCACAAACTCGATCAACTTATTTACCTGCTCATTAAGAGCTCAGTTGTCGTTTGTCTTTACCTCACCTCTATCCACGATTAGCTTGTCACTATTCCTTATTAAGTTACTGTGGCCTGCTTATTAGTTGTTAAACACTCCTTATTTATGTGGATCATTCTCTAGCTCTCTATCATATACTGTATGACCTTTCACATCTCTCTGTCAGTCAAACAGTGCCATTCATATCTTATCTGTCAGTCACTGACCATTCCTCATTATTATAGCACTTTCCTCTATCTATCCATCTACCTTTGTGACTTTACCTATTTATCTATCACTAATTACGCTATTATGATCACTCATTATCTATCTTTATTATAACACCCTTCATATCTGTTTTATGATCATTGATCATTACTTATCTATTATAGGTCTTAATCTATCCATTTATCTAATCACTCCTCTGTCTTAGGAATCATTGATCATTCATTATCTGTCTATAATATAGCACTTTTCATATCTACTACTATAATTAGTATAATCTATACTTATATTTTAACTGATTATTGTTTGAATTGCTCTGCTCCTGCACTCAGTGAAAAGCACTATAAAAAATAAGATCGATCTCTCTGAAGATGTTCTTATCCAAAGGCTCTAACCACACCTGTAAGAAACAACATTTAAACCACACCTAGTGTGTTGAAATTATTCTTTAAGTGTTAGTTATCAAGGAATATGACACAATGAGTGAAGCCATGGATAAAATGAAACTCTGAACTTCCAAATTCAGCTCCGACTTCTTGACATCAGGGGATGACAAAAAAAAGCACAACAGCCCAGGGTGGAGGTGTCATGGGTTGTCTAGATTTAAAAAAACTGGACAACACGACAGTAGTGTGAATTGTGACTTTCCACAGCATAAAGCAAATGACTTCCTCCAAACACAGAATAAAAAGGAATAAAATCACAGTGCTTTGATTGACTTCAGGAGACATGTTTTTGCAGTTTCCTTTCCCTGACTAACTAGATTAAAGTAATGCTGTGGAAGAGCAGTGAAACATAAAAGTACAGTACACACTTTTAGTTACTATAGCGGAGGGGCATGCCAGTCCAGTAAACCGTGAGATGCTAGTGGTGTTTAAGTGCAGATTCAAATGGCTGCATGGTTCAGGAACACGGACATGTGAAATAAAAGTCAATAACGGAAACTTCAATGGAGAGGCAGGAGGGATGACATTCTACATTTGAAATGACTAAAGCTGCCAAACAAGAAACACGGGCCAAAAAAGTAAAAGGCCAGGAGCCAACTGAAATAGTACTTGAAAATGGCTGAGAACTGATGGAGAGAACATTAGAACACTCTAGACGAGAACAGGCCATCCAGCCCAACAAAGCTCACCAATCCTATCAACTTAATTCTTCCGGAATAACATCATGTCGAATTGTGAAGGTCCTTTACAGTCCTAAAGTCTACCACATTACTTGGTAGCTTATTCCGTGTGGCTGTGGTTCTCTGCGTAAAGAAAAAATTCCTAATGTTTGTGCGAAATTTACCCTTAACAAGTTTCCAACTGTGTCCCCGTGTTCTTGATGAACTCTTTATAAAATAACAGTCTCGATCCACTGTACTAATTCCCTTCATAATTTTAAACACTTCAATTATGTCACTTCTTAATCTTCATTTGCTTAAACTGTAAAGGCTCAGCTCTTTTAATCTTTCCTCATAACTCAATCCCTGTAGCCCTGGAATCAGCCTAGTAGCTCTTCTCTGGACCTTTTCTAGTGCTGCTATGTATTTTTTGTAGCCTGCAGACCAAAACTGCACACAGGACCCCAGATGAGGCCTCACCAGTGTGTTATAAAGCTTGAGCAGAACCTCCTTGGACTTGTACTCCACATATTGTGCTATATATCCTAACATTCTGTTAGCCTTCTTAATGGCTTCTGAACACTGTCTGGATGTAGATAATGATGAGTCCACTACGACCTCCCATTGTGTATTCAAACCTAACATTTTTGCATCCTAGGTATAACAACTTACATTTACTGACATTATTAAATTTCATCTGCCACAAATCTGCCCAAGCCTGCATGCTATCCAAGTCCTTCTGCAATGATATAACGGAATCCAGATAATCTGTCAATTCACCTATCTTGGTATCATCTGCAACTTAACCAGCTTGTTACTTATATTCCTATCTAAATCATTTATAAATATTAAAAATAGCAGCGGCCCTAGCACTGACCCCTGTGGAACACCACTCTTAAAATCGGTTCCTCACACTATGTATCACCCTCTGCTTCCTGTGTCTGAGCCAATTCTGCACCCATCGAATAACGTCACCCTGAACTCTCACTTCTTTTAACTTGATGCCCAACCTCTCATGTGGCACCTTATCAAATGCTTTCTGAAAGTCCAGATAAATATCATATTCTTTTGTTGCTTCCTCATAGAATTCCAGCATGTTGGTAAAACACGACATTCCCCTTCAGAACCCAGGCTGACTATTCAGAAAAACTCCTGTACTTCCTATACTGTTCAATCTTATCCTTAATAGTTCCTTCTATTAGTCTTCCTGTGATGTACGTTAAGCTTACTGGCCCTATAGTTGCTTGGATCTACCCGATCATCTCTTTTATATAACGGAATGATATGTACCATTTTCCAGTCAAGAGTATTAATTAACTGTATTGCAGTTCTATTGCAATGTGCACTATGATAAACAAGAATGATTAAAATACAGAACTTTGCTTCATCTAACAGAACACACAAAACAGCTTACTTAATGGCCATCATACCCTTCCATACCATTTTCTCAGGTCTGCTCTCAATTTCTGAAACCTCATGGTGGAGGTTAAAAAAAAAAAAAAAAAAAAAAAAAATATCCCTGAGAAACACGCCATAAGTGTTACCAAGGACTCAGACATACAGACAGCACTTGAAACACTAACATTTGGTCAGGATTTGTGTCAATGAAAAGATGTAGTAATCCATTACGTGTAATTCTATGTAAAACTATTTCCCCCTTTCGAATGCTATCCTGAGTGAAGACATAATACAACTTTAAAATCATTATTCTTTTACTCAAGGAAGACATTTACCCAACAATCCCATCACCCATATGAAAATTGCTCCCATTTTTCAAAACTTGGCTACAACACCTTTGCCAGGAATTATCACCACTGAACATTTCCTAGAATTTTAATATCAGTCTTTCGCATCTCTGTTGAGAAATTTTAGCCCACTCCCTTTTGCCAAACTGTTTTAATTCAGATACATTGGCAGTTCAGCAGCTCAAGTCAAGTCAAGTTCAAGTCAGGCACAGAACTAGGCCACTTCAAACTGGAGACTTGCTTTTAAGTTATGTCCTGCCTAATATCTCAATTACGCTTCAGGTCACACACAGGTGACCGGACACTACGTTGCCCTTAAAATATTCTTGGCCAACGTTGGATTTGTATTGTGGCAGCAGAGGAGTCATAGCTTGTCAACATCAGTCATATTAAGATCGAGAATATGCAGACGTGACTGGTGACTATAATTCACTAACCTTACATGATCATAAGCCAAGACTTGACTTCTCCTTAGAGGATTTCCATGTCTGACATAATGCACTTACCTTTGTGAAAGTACATGCCTGTAAATATAAATAACAAATGAATGGGTTAAAGGTTTACTCTTGTATACTTCATTGTTGAATGTCAAACACACACTGGAAACTAAGGGAATCTGTGGCTAATTTACTATGAAAACCAGAGGTAATCGACACTCTCTAGGCCCAATAATTTGTTTGCATTTTACGAAAAATTCTCACCATTCATTCTGCAGGCAAACATCCCAGAATCCCATCTAGTAGATAAAAATGAAGAAGGAACTTGATAGTATCAAGTGGAAAAAAAAAATGAAACCCTAATATCTATTATTTAATTTGTCCAATACATGCTTTCATTTGTGCAATTTTGCAGCACTGCTTAGTCATCTTCTGGGTGCAGGTTGTACAGTCTACCTGTGTCCCTGGCACCTCAGTGTACCCTGATGTTGTCCAACCTACCTCCAGCTTCTCTTTGTACATGAACTGTTTTTTCAAAAACTGGAGATGCTGATGGTTAGGTTTTCTTATGCTTGTAAGGTTAACACACACTGAAATTCCTATCTGACATAAGAAGTGCATGCCCATTTTCCAAATAAAAGAAACACACATCTCCAAAAGAGGTCAGCATCACTTTGAGCTCATCTTGTGCTCAAACTTGTTTTCAAGTTGTCTGCCATTGGCAGTATCTGCCTTCCACCATGGACACCATTCTATACATGCATCTTTTTCCAGTTCAGGGTTGAAGTGCGTCCAGCAGGACCGGACGTGAGGTACATTAGGAAGTAACCCTGGACATGGTACCAGTCCATCACAGAGCACTCTCTTAAAAGTGACAATGCCAAGAGCACCACAAGTGAGTAGTGCTGTGTGTCAGATGGACTTTAGGGAGAGCCTGCCCCCTAGTGCCTAACAGTGGAATTATTTTTTTCTTCTTGAATGCAGTGGCCAGAATCTTAACTAGGGAAAGAAAATCCGAGCACATCTCTCCAGTTTTGATGTCACTACACTGGTTACCTGTGACATTTGGAATTGACTTTAAAATACTGTTTATGGTTTACAAAACTTCTGTGCTTTTTTTTCTCATTTTTATTACTATTTAATTTAATATTGTTTCTTTGTATCAGTATACTGCTGCTGGATTATGTGAATTTCCCCTTGGGATTAATAAAGTATCTATCTATCTATCTATCTATCTATCTAAATAATCTCGCTGCATCTTATATATGTGACTGACATCTTATATTCAAAATCACAAACTTTGATCTTCAAATGAGTGTCTCCTTAGAATTCCAAGAGCTAAACTTAAAAGAAATGGTGAGGTGGCCTTCTGCTGTTATGCACCTAAAATCTGAAATAGCTTACTGATAGAAATTTGCCAGGCTAATACAGTGGAGCACTCTAAAAAACTGCTGAAAACTCATTACTTTAACAGCTTTCTCATAATTTCATCTTAGTTTAATACTGATGCTATATATATTCAATTAATTATCATTATTATTCATGGTGGCTCCAAAATCCGTACTAACCCCTACTTTATCTACTGTTATTTTTCCGGTTTTCTGTGGTGGCGACCTGTGCCACCACCACCGCATCAAAGGGCCATGCTGTCCCTACATGGATGGATTGAAGACCAGAGGTCCACATGACCATCATCAAGAAGTTCTTCCAAGTGATGCCTGAATACAATGACGACTAAATCAGATCATTTCTGTTAAGTAGAATGCCTAGTAGGGCCTGGGTGGTCTTGTGGCCTTTTTTTTTTTTTTCTGTCCTCCTGACCATCGGACCGTACTTTATTCTTTGTTACTTAGTATTGCCAATTCTTATTCTTATATTTTCCTTTCTTCATCTTGTAAAGCACATCATTTGTATGAAAATATGCTATATAAGTAAATGTCGTCGTCATTTAACGTTGCAAATTAGTAAATGCATTGTTTACCCTCATGACTATTACTTAATTTGTCCAATACATTCTTCCATTTTGGGTTTAACATTGTGGATTAGCAGTATAGATTTTTGAATAGACATACAGTTTAAGCAACTTAACTGAGCATATTTATTTGTAGGGTTGCAAAAATTGCACTCTTTGTGCATCCAAAAATGCTGCTTGTTTCATACAAGCTGACTAAAATCACATTTAACTAGCATTCACATATTTTACATGAATACAGTATCATCACATCAGTACCTAAGATGATTCTAATTGGTATGAGCCGAGTATTATTTAAATGTAAAATCCACAAATACTCTCATCTCATGGTGCAAGTACAGGCCCAGGTTCTCATAACGCATAAACTGGGTCAAGCAAACCTGAAAAGTGGAAAAATTTAAAATTATTGTTGGATGTTTTCATATATTTTATCAAAATGAACACTAAACTGACTCTTAAATGTAAATTGCACAAGCAGATTCTGTGGTTGTAGGTCAGAATATCAAAAATACCATAAGTCTGTATAAAAGGAATGCAATTCTGCAGTGAAAACTAATGCACATCTATAAATGTCTTCTTACATATCAACACTTACTGAAGTGGCCTTCACTGAGAACACGTCTTGTAGTACAGCCAGAATCGTTACTCTTTTTGTTTGCTTTTCCCTTAATCACTTTAATAACTATGACCCAAAGAAACAAAATACTGTATTTAACATAAAAGTATGCATTTTGAAAGGATACTCTGTGAAACAAAATTATGCTCTTCTTTTCCATAGTTACACATGTGCATTCTAAAACAGACAAGAACAGGCCCATAATATAATATTTAATGGATCAGATAAAACATGAACGCTGTAAAACTGTGCAAAATGTTTATTTCCTTTCCTTTCATTTATGTCAGTAACTTAATTAATAAAAGTGGTTTTTACAAAAGCAAAAGAAAATTAACCGCCCATTTCCCTCATCCCTCAACAGACAAATGAAAAGTATGTTACAAGCATTGTCCTATAGTACTGTATAGTTACAACAAAACAGAACACCTCCATGCCAGTGATCTGTAACCTTCAGTTAAATGTTTACAAAAGCAACAGAATTGAAGGCTGACACACACGGTCAGTGGCATATCAAAGGGAAAGACAGCTGGGTTTTCAGAGGACACGATGCTTACAGAAGCAGCTCAGAGGAACCCGAGGGCCTCATGACTGCTGAGCACATGGAAAAGAGGAATGGCTATCACAAGATGACTGCCGGGGAACATCTGGAACATTGCTGTTTAGACAATGTAGGTATGGGCCTGGCAACACATGGCTATGACAAATGAAATAACTCAATTGTTATTCTGCATACAAGTTGTAATATGATCATTATATGTTATGAAAGTTTTTTAGTAAACCAAATTGTGTTTTTTGTTTTGTTTTGTTTTTTTTTCCAATGAGTAATAATCTTCAGACATTCCAGTTAAGATGATCGGTGAAGTGTCATCCAGAGTGCCTGTTAATTTGAGATGTCTAAAATCTGCATTCATACAGGTTTGGCTATAAATGCAAAAAAAGGAATATGTGTGTGTGTGTGTGTGTATATATACACACACATTATGTTTAAAATAACATAACATTAGGTGTACAACTAAGAATGAAAAATTACACATAAAAAAATGACAGTGCAACAGAAATAATGACAATTTCATGCTTGGAACGAGCTGCTATAATAATTTTGCAGTTGCATAATTGCCACAGTTCAGGACATTCCCTCTACAGTGCACTTTTTAGAAGCTCTTTGACTTTCACTAACACCATTCACCTGAAGGCGGTTCATAACTCTGTCTGTGTTGGTTTCATATTTCATCTTGGCTAGCCGTAATAAAAACACGGCCTCTCATCAGCCTCTGAACCTTGGCAAAAGGGAAAAAAAAAACAAAAAAACCATAAAACAGAAAAAGTTAAATTTACTAGTGAACTTGTAGTTCATCAATTGCCCGTTAATAAACTATGTGCTGACATATGTACACTGATGTTGTTTCCTTCGTAGATATTCTTTATACATATATTTGCACCATAGATAACTTTAAAGCGCTCACATTCTAATTTGTTGTTTTAGTGATATGCTTCTCTGGTCAGCAGATCTTTTTTTCTTTATTGTTTATTTATAAGACTTTAAATTGGAAAAAAATGCAGGGAATTTCAAAAACTACTGCACCTTTTTAACAATGAATAAAATAAGAAAACTGCTAACAATAAACAATTACTTTGAGTTTTGGTTTTTTTTTTTTTTTTTAATTTCAAGAGCTGAGACCTGAAAAGTAACGTTACCAGCTTTTTATAAATTTAATTAAAAAAAAAATTAAGAGATGTAAAACATGGTATAATTAAACAAGCAATTAATATTTACACTGAATACAGGCATTTATTTACTCATTACAGTACATCCCCACCCTGCTAAAGTGAAATCCTAAAACACCGCTTGCTTGATCATACAGTTCTCCAATTCTCATTCAAGTAGAATTTTTCAGGCCTTTTAGGGTAATGGTGATGGTTTGGAAACACCTGGAAGCTGTACACATTTTCGGATGATTCTAAAGTCAAGTGCTTGCCCTTTTAAGGCAATCAGTCATGGCACTGGAAGCTAAGAGAGATTCATCTCAAACCTGCAGTCTTCGAGCACAACAGTCGGCTATCATAGGTTGTCTCCTGGCTGGTACTGGGGCTCTGTAGCAGTAAAGTAGTCTTCCAGGAAGGCCTGCAGATATTCAAAGGTTGGTCGCTCCTCTGGGTCCTTTTTCCAGCACTGAACCATGAGCTCATGAAGAGAACTAGGACAGTCCTGAGGGCAAGGCATCCGGTAGCCCCGCTCAACCTGTTCCAGCACCTCACGGTTATTCATTCCTGCAAGGTGAAAGTAAACGTTAACAATTACAGATATCAAACAGAGGAGCTAAAAGAGAGCCATCATTTTTTTGACCAGTCAGTTTTCAGTTTTTTTTATTTATTTTTTTGAATATATTAGACAACACCAATAATCAAAGCATTCTTGCCACTAACAAATCTACAATAAGCGGTTTGACACCGCCATTGCTGCGTGATATAGATCAGGGGCCAAGTTCTCACAGAGCAAATATTCTTTAGGCCAGACACACACTCTCATTCACTTCTAGTCTTCGCCAATCACCTGCTCATTTACAATGCACACATGGTAAGCCAGTTAGAGCTGGACACATTTACAGTGTATATCTGCAGAGATTAAGGAATAATCAAGCATATTTCATACTGAATTATTTCTGGTGTTTTTATCACTCCAGACAAACAAGTTCAGCAATTTAAATTTGTATTTTTTTTCCCTCAGGAAAATCCTCCATTGTGGCTGCAACATTAAAAAGTCAGGTTGCAAGTTAGCTAGCAAAAATATTTCAATCAAAACGTCTTGAGAGACAGATTGACAGCTGAGACGCGTCACTTTAATAATGAATTTATTGAAAACAATGTTTTCATAATTCTGTCATTTTAAAATAATGCTCAGCCAACCTTTGTGATGTGCAATGTAACCATCACTATCATAAAAAGAGTACAATGCGAGACGCCATTATGTTCAGAAACATGGCACATTCAGTTAACACTTTTCCACAACAGTCTGAAGCCTGGTATAGGAATGCAGCATTACAATACTCATCTGTTCACTAACTCATGTTCTGTCATTTACGCTACATGGATCGTGGCTGAACACAGTAAAGCCTGCACTGATGTGGAGCTACAAACAGAATGATGAGCATTTTAACAGAGCTTGCTAGTGACAATTTGATGGAAAATGTTCACGTTACTGAAGCAATAAAACCAGTCAGGCTGACAACTGCAGCAAGTCTTGGCAGAAAGTAAGCAAAGTTGGGCAATAAATGCTGAGGGCCCTTTTTTGTTCTAAACCACACTTTCATGCCATTTGCATCCCTTGTGGAGTCCTTCCCTATGATCAAAGTGGCAAACAGGCAGTGACCATTTATCTCAAACTCTGAAATAGAAGCAAACATGGGGTGAATTATTTCATCATAAATTCTCTCCGGTGCTTTGAGTGCCTTGTTAACATTGATTCAACAACTTTTATTTTTAAACTCTGTGCATGTGTCTTGATTTTATGAATGCCCATCTTTTATAGATCCTGAATAACGTTTAACAGAACTGAAAAAAAAATGTTGGGGGTAGAGAAAACCTGCACATTGGCAACATTGTGATATTCTCTTGAACTGTTCAAGTTATTTTGGAGAATTTAATTAATTAATGATGAAAGAGCACTAAAGGGTCACCATAAATAGCCTTCTTAGTTTAGTTATTTTCATGGTGAAGTCCTAGATCTCCGAGTTTATAGAAAGTATACAGTAATGGAAAAAAACACTGGCATTTCTCGGGGCATTAAAAAAAAAAATAATACTAGCTCAATGCAGCTTCAGCTGGGTGTAACAATCAGAATATTACTGGAGACCAGTATCAACATCAGAATTCAAAGGATTTACAAAACGGATTATCAGAAAAATCAGAAGGAATCAAGACTGTTAAAGTCCAAAAGGTCAAAGCAAAGTGAAAGTCAAAACAAACTGAAGTTGAAGCTAGACTCTCTCTCACGGTTTTTTTTTTTTTTTTTTTTTTTTTTTTAATTAACTCAAGGCAAGTCTTCCAGTTTTAAAAGTTCAAATGTTATAAGGTGTTGTCATGCTTGGGTCACAGAATTGCACATAAAACACAGGAGATTGAATAAAGTTCCTGTCTCTACAAACACGTCAAACAAACATGTCTCTTTCAGAAGCAAAACAAGCTCAGTATGCAGTTAGTTCTCGATTAAAGAATAGACAAATATCATAGGGGAGCACAACGGGAGCGGGACGCCCAACAGGAGCAGAGGATGGCTGGGAGAGAAGAGAGAAAACAAAGCAATCAGCCAACAGGACAGGTGCTGTTCAGGCTTTTAAGTATGCGGAGTACCGCGCGGAAAGCATATCACACGACAGAGTAGCCGCAAGTAAGCCCAGCAAGTAAAGGAGCAAGGTGAAAATAGTCTGTCACCGTTTTTAGGAGGGGTTTTCCCAAGGAGCGTCCATATCCTCTAGAAGTGCGATCAGCCCCCCAGCTCACAGTGTACACTGCAATCTTTTAAATTATGGCTGCTGTGATGTCAGGGGTCACACGGTGTGTGTTACATGCCTAGCAAAAATGTAGCAACCAAAATCCGCTAAAAGCAATAGGATGACATTTCGAGTATAATAACAATATGATCAATCAATTAAAAATAAAAATGAACAGCACACACAAAAAGGCACTGATAAATAATACTAATGTGGTCCTGCCAGTAGCACAACTGTTAGTGCTTCACAGAACCTCAAGACCGGTTTTGACCTGTCGGACAGGTCATCATTTGTGTGCAGATTTGTTTTCCATCCATATTCCAGAGACGTGTAATTAGGCTGACGGAGGACTCTAAACTGGGGGAGTTATGAGTGTAGATTGAAATTATTTTCATTCCCTCTTTTTAATTTTTTTATACTATTTTCACCTGACATTTCATTTTAAGTTTAGTACACTTTTAGTACAGGAGATAGTAACTCCTGCTACTATCAATCAGCTTTGTAAGTATTTGACCAGGGACACAATTTTCATAATTTTGGCTCTGTGCACCATCACAATGGTTTTGATACAAAGTTATCAAGAGGTGATTGAAGTACAGACTTTAAACTTTAATTCAAGGGGTTTAACAAAAATATTCTAAGAGCTGTTTACAAAAGACACATATTTTTATACATGGTCCCCTATAGGAGGAGAATGGGCATCCCAACTGGGTTGGAGGATTTCTCATTACCCAGATGGGATGTCAGAGCGATGAAACAAGCAAACTGGCCAGAGGGACAAGGAAGTTGGTCACAAATGGGAATGTATTTTCTAGGAGTACTCTGAGTATGTTATTGATAGTAACAGGAGCATTTGTGTACTAAATTTTTCATATGTCATATGTAATTCATTAAAGTGACATACTATTTTAAACAATTCATTGACAAACAGAATAAATTAATCAATTAACCCATTCATTCTTTCATTTATCCTGCTTAATAGATATACTAAATGTTGTCTGAATGGAGTTTGCAAATAGTAGAAGCACCACTGACACTAAAACAAATGCCTAAGTATTAAACAGTTCATCATAAAAAAATGACCAGACTAGTATTGTATAATATTGTAGTTAACCTTTATTACCTCCTCCAAGTGCCACACTTCATTGCTTGTAACTTTAACCCACTTTAACCTAAACAGATTGCAAGTGTGGCTTCAAAAATTTTGCTATGGCTGGAACAGAAGTCCTCAACTTAAAAAAGCCACTGATAGACGCTGTTAATATCATCTTCCTTTTTACTGTGCCTCTCTTTTAATGCAGCCTTAGCATTTACATTTACTTATTTGTCCGACACATTTATCCAAAGTGACTTGCAACATTTTAGATACGATTGGTTATATTTCTTTTCCAACTGGGAGCACGGGTGGGTGAAGTGACTTGCTCAGGATCACACAGTGTCAGTGGCAGGATTTGAACCCACAAGCTCAGCGTTTGAAGTCCACAATCTCAACCAATCATATTATTATGATATTATTCCTGAATAAATCAACTCAAACCTTAAATAACTTATAATATTTTGCTCTCTATAAAAATATATCCTGTCTAAATTATACAAGTTAGAAATAAACGTTAAAAGAACAAACATTCAAATTTCTTTACTCTTCTGTAATTTTATATAAAAAATAAACTTAGATTTTAAATATCCCAAAAGATTTTACTCTCCATAAAAATATATCCTGTCAAAATTATACAAATTCAAATATGAACATGCTGCATAACAAAACCTGGAAATATAAATAAAATGTGTTCCTTTCAGCAATAACAAATCAAATCATTCAGTTGTCTTTGCTCATATGTCATTTTAGAGCTGGACGCCTGCCATCTTTTTTTGGCAACAAGTTAGTTTATGTTTGGTGTGAGTTTCTGTGTTGTGGAGATTCTCAGGATGGACTGCAGGTGCTCATCAGTGAGGCGACTCCTGTGTGCTGTTTTGTTAGTCTTCATCACTGAGAAGAGCTTCTCACACAGATATGTGCTACCAAACATGCACAAGGTTCAAGCCGCATGTAGACGAGCTGGAGCATTTCTGCGAGAATGGAGTGAATAAACTGTGTGGACCCTGCAGTATCGTACTTTGCCTTCAGTGTGCCATTACACTGCAGCTCAATCACCTCCATCTGAATCTGCACAGGTGCAGTTTCCACATCGACGGAAAATGGGTTGCGAAACAACTCAAAATTCTTTTTTTGTTCTTCAAAGTCACCAAAGCGCCGTGCGAACTCAGTGCGCTCAGTTTATCAGCAAAGTGCGTATTTGGGAACACCGTTGTGCCGACTTGCTTCAACATTACTTGGCAACAGGGAAAGTGGGGCAAGTTGCACTGGTGCATTTGTGTCTCCCATAAAAGCAGCTTCACTTGAAATCACTTTGTGATTGTGCACGGGTAAAAACGTCCGCTGAAGTGTCAGATTCTTCTTTAATTCTTCTGCTTTCTGTATCTTCTGCGTTGCATTCAGGTCTTTCAGGTTACCCTGATGTTTTGTCTCATAGTGCCGTCGTAGATTAAATTCTGTAATTACAGCCACATTAGCTCCACAAATGAGACACACGGGTTTACCGGCAATGTCAGTAAACATATACTCAGCCTCCCATCGGTTTTTAAAGGCTCTATTTTCAGAATCAACTTTTCTCTTCAGCATCATGTGGGCTAGCTTCGCAATAACTTGCAGCATCATAAGCTAGACTTGATTAACGTGGTAAGTGTTCGGCAAGGCAGCTGAAGCGCTGCATTATGGGATCTGTAGTTTATTGTGTTACCAGCGCTTCATATACCTGGGCCATTAATAACAATAATACAGTATATAAAATGATCTCGCGGGCCGGATATAATTACACGCCGGGATGTGGCCCGCGGCCCTTGAGTTTGACACATATAGACTAAATAGAACTTGAAAAGATATATTTTTTTCGAATGTGATCGTGCAAATCAGATCGAGTTGACGCGCACTACAGTACATCGAGCCCGCGTGCTATTGTGGTTTTGCCTGCATGCCTCAATAAGTCACCCTCCCCTCGCTCTTACTTTTTTACCGTTCATCTAATGAATACACTGAGTATGGCTTTACCAAAACAATCATTGATGGCGAATAAAGTATCCATTATTCGAGTATGTAGATCGGGGTATATATATACATATATATACCTGCGTATCGCAATAGAGAAGTAGTGTGTTAAAGAAGCTATGAAAAAGAAAAGGGAACATTTTAAAAATAACGTAACATGACTGTCAATATACAGTACTTGTTTTGTGAGTGTTATTGAGTGTTGCTGTCATCAAGGATTTGATTAGCATTATTTCTTTCAATCAGGTTCGTATTTCTAGGATGTGTCGTGTTCAAGTTACATTACATGTTTGTCAATCGTTGTAAAGATAACAGGTTTCATTCATCGATTCGTTTCTTACTGCATCAATAAACAGCTCGTCTTCTTCTTTATCTGAGACCTGACACACTGCATGCACGTTTTTTTTTTTTTTTTACACTGTCTTCCTTTAGCGGGAAATTGACTTTTTCCACCGTGTGCTTTGTTTCCGCAGTAGCTGCACTTATGAATATGCTTGTATGCAGTGTTGGGAAGGTTACTTTAAAAATGTAATTCGTTACAGTTACAAGTTACCCTGTTCAAAATGTAATAGTAGTGTAACTATTTTAATTACTTGTTCTGAGTAACGTAACTAATTACTTTTTAATTACTTTTTGATTACTTTTCCAATTTTTGGATGGGTATTCTGTACCCGTAGCCTGCTTGTATGTATCCATTTTCAATTTCAAACCTGACAGTAATAATCTTTATGGTGAAATCAAGTGTGAATCAGTCCATAGCCCTGTTGTTCAAGGTGACTGAATGCTGCCTGTATATAGGAAGAAAAAAAATCTTTGATGCAGCATAGACCGAATAATGGACCAATATCTCTTACATCAATGAAGCAGAGAAAAAATAATCTGAAAGTTAATTATTGTGTCACATCCACTTGTTAGTTGCCAGACTATTACAGTCTATGTTGTACAGTATGTTGTATCAATTTTTTAAATTCTTTTTCCAGCTGACAGCACTTGGGGGACATCAAACAACAGAGTTATGGGATAATTCACACCGAATTTCTTATTTAAAATAGTTAAACACTTTTGATCCTCTTTTAATACACAAAGTAACATCAGAACTTTCATAAAGACACTATAATAACCACCACAAGGTCAGACTTCAAGATACATTTTACTGTTAAACATTTTTTTTAAATCACACATTTTGATTTCTTTTTAACATTGTAGGTATCAGAAACTACTTTAATAAGCAGCTCTTTTGGAATGTGTCTCTGTTAGCTTTTTGTCTACAATGAAAATTAAAATAAGAAACAATAAGCAGTACTTTAATAAGCAGCTCTTAACTATTTTGGAATGTGTCTTTGTTAGCTTTTTGTCTATAATAAAAACTTAAATAAAAGTGTAAAAACTGTAAAATAATTAGCAACGCGTAACATTAATACTAATGCTATGAATTATTACAACATTATTACAATTATTAATTATGTATAGCATTAATATTAATGCTATAATAATAATAATAATAATAAGAAGAAGAATAGTAGTAGTAGTAGTAGTAGTAGTAGTAGCATTAAATGGTGGTTATTATTAATTAAAACTAAATTATGGGGTAGACATTGACTATGGTGCACCACTATTGTGTTTACACTTTACAAAAAACATGTTACTTTTTACTAGACAAAACATTTTACAGTCTATTTTTCAATCACAAATGCTGAAGTAGCCGATCGCTTGCATTCAAGACAATACATGTAAAACTTGGACAATGCGTAGTCTTTGTTAAAATCTACCATTCCAGGCACATTTTAAATTACATATAGCAAGTCAGGCACGCTAATATCAAAACTGACAAAATGGGAGGGAAAGTGCGTAATATGGCTCAACAACCTCCTTAGCTAGCTATCTAGAGTAGCTAGCTTAAAGTGAACCGAAATAGGGAGCTAAAATAGCCATAGGCTACATCTGCATTTGGGCACATTAAAAGCGTGTGGCTGTGAAAAGTGGCGTGGCGTCTGTGACTGTGTGACAATGTGAAGGCTTCATTGCTAAAAAAAAACTTTCCGTTTGCTCTTACAAGCAGCACTTACCTCTAGATGTTTCCTGAGGTTGGACATTGAGGTTTTCGATGTGGACAACATCTTGATAGCCGGCAAACAAGCATTACATTGCACAGTTAGATTTATGCCCTTTTCCGCGACATATCTGAAATGTTTTCTAAATTTCCAGCTGTGAAATGCAGTTTTATTAGACATTGCTAGTAGTAGTTTGAAACTCAGATCACAACATGCCCAGGCATCTGCTATCAGACTGAGGTGATGGCGCTGGCGCTGCAATTATAGACGTGATAGGAGAGCCTATCAGAAATAATTATTGTCTGTGGGAGGGGGCGGAATGGAAAAGGACGATGTTTATAGGCCTAATGAAA
>JANRMT010062791.1:56471564-56492027 GCA_026402145.1 Polypterus bichir lapradei | reverse complement strand
TTGTTGTGGCGAGCCGCGGGACGCTCGGGGTTGTGGGCGTTTCTCACCGAGTGCACAGGTGAGGAACTGCCCACATCCGTGATTGCTCCCGTGGCTAATGCTACAGCTGTGATTGCCCCTCTTCATTTAAAAGAAGCGCGAGTCGGATGAGAGATAAGAGGAAAGAAAGGGAAGAGAACGGAGGTTAGAGGGAAGGAGGAAGCAGGCGAGCAAATCGGTGCAGGAGGAAGCAGGCGAGCGAGCGAGCAGCTGAAGGCCGCCTGGGCGTTTGGCCAACACCCGGGAGAAGTGGTTGTGGTCGTCCCCGCAGATGTTTGTTTTGAAGGGCGGGAGTGACCGGGAAGGTGTAGGACTTTCCGCGGAAGTTAGCGGGAGTCGGGACTTGGGACGCGGTGTCCCTAACGTGAGAGCCTTGGCTGTTAAGGGATTCCCAAGTCGCTGTCCGGAGGAGCCGACCGGAGCCAAGGATCGGTAAGGCAACTGACAGCAGTAGCAGGAGTAGGCAGAAGGTCAGCTGCACAGTGAGCGTCTCCCTTGTTGCCGGGCCCTGATGGGTGAAGCAGGAGAGACGCTAGTTGTAATTGAAGGCACCGAACTTGTTGTGGATTTTTAATGACTGCTTCCTGAAAGATCATTTTAACCTCTAGTTTTAAAGGATTGTTTTTCTTATTGATTTTAACCTCCACGTTTTCATTTTATTGGATTATTTATTGAAGAACTGAAGCACTGCACTATTTATTTGAACACCTGTTTTGTTGACTGTTGTTTTAAATAAAAGCATTGTTGCACTTTTTTCAACCATCCCCTTGCTCAGATGTTATTGCCTCCACTGACTAGTTCACTCGGTAGCATTATCGACGGTGTTGGGGTTCAAGAGCTTCCTAAACAGTGATGGGAGTGTGGAGCCAGAACCCGCATCGTCACAAATAGATCTTCTATGACGAATAAAAAATTTGGACAGCATTTTCCCTTGCCCGGACGCGGGTCACTGGGCCCCCCCTCCGGAGCCAGGCCTGGAGGTGGGGCTTGATGGTGAGTGCCTGGTGGCTGGGCCTGCACCCATGGGGCTCGGCCGAGCACAGCCCGAAGAGGCAATGTGGGTCCCCCTTCTCATGGGCTCACCACCTATGGGAGGAACCAAGGAGGTCAGATGCAGTGTGAGTTGGGTGGTGGCCGAAGGCGGGGACCTTGGTCCGATCCTTGGCTACAGAAGCTGGCTCTTGGGACATGGAATGTCTCCTCTCTGAAGGGGAAGGAGCCTGAGCTAGTGCGTGAGGTCGAGAGGTTCCAGCTAGATATAGTCGGGCTCACCTCAACGCACAGCTTGGACTCTGGAACCAATCTTCTTGAGAGGGGCTGGACTCTGTACCACTCTGGATTTGCCACCGATGAGAGGCGCCGAGCGGGTGTGGGCATACTTATTGCCCCCCCAACTTGGAGCCTGTACATTGGGGTTTAGCCCGGTGTACGAGAGGGTAGCCTCCCTCGCCTTCAGGTCGGGGGATGGGTCCTGACTGTTTGTGCGTATGTGCTGAACAGCAGTTTGGAGTACCCACCCTTTTTAGAGTCCCTGGAGGGGGTGCTAGATGGCATACCTTCTGAGGACTCCCTCGTACTGCTGGGAGACTTCAATGCTCACGTGGGCAATGACAGTGAGACCTGGAAGGGCGTGATTAGGAGGAATGGCTCTCCCGATCTGAACCCAAGTGGGGTTTTGTTATTGGAATTCTGTGCTCGTCACGGATTGTCCATAACGAACACCATGTTCAAGCATAGGGGTGTTCATATGTGCACTTGGCACCAGGACACCCTAGGCCTCAGTTCGATGATCGATTTTGTGGTCGTGTCATCGGACTTGCGGCCACATGTCTTGGACACTTGGGTGATGAGAGGGACGGAGCTGTCAACTGATCACCACCTGGGGGTGAGTTGGCTTCGATGGTGGGGGAGGATGTCGGTTAGGCCTGGTAGGCCCAAACATGTTGTGAGGGTCTGCTGGGAACGTCTGGCAGAGTCCCCTGTCAGAAGTAGCTTCAACTCCCACCTCTGGCAGAACTTCAACCACGTCCCGAGGGAGGTGGGGGACATTGAGTCCGAATGGGCCATGTTCCGTGCCTCTATTGTTGAGGCGGCTGAACGGAGCTGTGGCCGTAAGGTGGTCGGACCCGTTGGTGGACACCAGAGGTGAGGGATGCTGTCAAGCTGAAGGAGGAGTCCTACCAGACCCTTTTGTCCTGTGGGACTCTGGAGGCAGCTAATAGGTACTGACAGGCCAAGCGGAATGCGGTTTCGTTGGTTGCCGAGACAAAAACTCGGCATGGGAGGAGTTTGGGGAGGCCATGGAGAACGACTTTCGGATGGCTTCGAGGAGATTCTGGTCCACCGTCCGGCGTCTCAGGAGGGGGAAGCAGTGCAGTGTCAACACCGTATATGGTGGGAATGTTGCGCTTCTGACCTCGACTTGGGACGTTGTGGGTCGATGGGGGTTAACGGTACTTTAAAGACCTCCTCAATCCCACTAACATGCCTTCCAATGAGGAAGCAGAGCCTGGGGACTCTGAGGTGGGCTCTCCCATCTCTGGGGCTGAGGTCACCGAGGTGGTCAAAAAACTCCTTGGCCCCGGGGGTGGATGAGATACGCTCAGAGTTCCTCAAGGCTCTGGATGTTGTAGGACTTTCTTGGTTGAAACGTCTCTGCAACATAGCTTTGGACATCGGGAACAGTGCCTCTGGATTGGCAGACTGGGATGGTGGTTCCCCTCTTTAAAAAGGGGGACTGGAGGGTGTGTTCCAACTACAGAGGGATCACACTTCTCAGCCTCCCTGGAAAAGTCTGTTCGGGGGTTCTGGAGAGGAGGGTCCGTCGGATAGTCAAACCTTGGATTCAGGAGGAACACTGTGGTTTTCATCCTGGTTGCGGAACAGTGGACCAGCTCTACACCCTTAGCAGAATCCTGGAGGGTGCATGGGAGTTTGCCCAACTAGTCTACATGTGTTTTGTGGATTTGGAAAAGGCGGTCGACCTTGACCCTTGGGGAATCCTGTGGGGGGTGCTCCGGGAGTATGGGGTACCGGACTCCCGATAAGAGCTGTTCGGTCCCTGTACAACCGGTGTCAGAGCTTGGTCCGCATTGCTGGCAGTAAGTCGAGCCCGTTTCCAGTGAGAGTTGGACTCTGCCAGGGCTGCCCTTTGTCACCGATTCTGTTCATAACTTTTATGGACAGAATTTCTAGGCGCAGCCAGGGTGTTAAGGGGGTCCAGTATGGTGGACTCAGGATTGGGTCATTGCTTTTTGCAGATGATGTTGTCTTGTTTGCTTTATCAGGCCGTGATCTTCAGCTCTCTCTGAATTGGTTCACAGCTGAGTGTGAAGCGGCTGGTATGGTAATCAGCACCTCCAAATCTGAGACCATGGTCCTCAGCCGGAAAAGGGTGGAGTGCTCTCTCAGGGTTGGGGGAGAGATCCTGCCCCAAGTGGAGGAGTTCAAGTATCTCGGGGTCTTGTTCACGAGTGAGAGAAGAATGGAATGTGAGTTCGACAGGCGGATCGGTGCGGCGTCCGCAGTGATGTGGGCTCTACATCTGTCTGTCATGGTGAAAAAGGAGCTGAGCCGTAAGGCAAAGCTCTCAATATACCAGTCGATCTACGTTCCTACCCTCACCTATGGTCCTGAGCTATGCGTAGTGACCGAAAGAACGAGATCGCGAATACAAGCGGCTGAAATGAGTTTCCTCCGCAGGGTGTCTGGGCTTTCACTTAAAGATTGGGTGAGAAGCTCAGTCATCTGGGAGGGGCTCAGAGTAGAGCCGCTGCTCTTCCACATCGAGGGGATTTAGATGAGGTGGCTCGGGCATCTGATCAGAATGCCTCCTGGACGCCTCCCTGGTGAGGTGTTCCGGGCATATCCAACCGGGAGGAAGGCTCGGGGAAGACCCAGGACACGCTGTTGAAACTGTGTATCCCGGCTGGCCTGGGAACGCCTTGGGATTCTCCTGGAAGTGCTAAAAGAAGTGGCCGGGGAGAGGGAAGTCTGGGCCTCTCTGCTCAAGCTGCTGCCCCCGCGACCCGACCTCAGATAAGCAGAAGAGGATGAATGGATGGATGGATGGACAACATGAAGCTAACTGCTTTACTGCTGCTTTACGAGAAGGCTGGAGCTGCTATCTCACAACTCCAGGAGCTCAGGTTCGATTTCCAGATTAGTCAAGCTCTGGCTGTTTGTGACTTGGTGCTAAATAAGTGAAACTCAGTAGATAAAGAGATGGACAGGTAAAGGTGTCTGGCCTGATCCAGATTATGATCAATGGAAAGCAACTGAAGAAGGCAGACATCTTTAGAATGTGGTGAAAGGCGGCATTAGTGATGGAAGGAAACCCATTTGCACAGCGCATTTTGTTAAAATAAAAAAATAATAATTTTGAGATGCTATTCATAATGTGCACAGAGTAATAGGAAGAGGAATTCACGCACAAGATCACCAGGCAATGATACGTGTTATAATGAGCGCACACATTAACATTCTCAAACCCTGCTTGATCCCGGTCAGGGTTGCAGGGGGACCACAGCATCGGCACCAAAGTAGGAAAGGAAAACCAACCCAAGGTCAAGTATGACTGGTCCCTTAGATAAACTAACAAGTTATAAAGGTTAACATCCAAAAAAAATGTAAAGCTCTTATGCCACATGTCTACACCTTGCCTTTTTTCTGAAAACAAGACAATTTGTAGACACTCCTGTCACTGTAATCACAATGATTCAGTTCCAAGAAAAAATACGGCAGTTAATTATACAGTCGACATTCACAAAAAGGAAAACAAATATTTAAGAAATCACGCCATGCCACAATAAGAGAAAAGTTACCATCTAATGTTATATCACATTTAAAAATAAATAAATAAAAAAGTAAAAAAGTATGTTTCATTACTAACTTTAACCACTGTGATATATGGCCAGCCGTTCATCCCGGCCAATACTCGCACGCCGCCAGGTGGAGCCCTCCCTGCAGCATGGAGGTGCCCCGAATGCCAGCAGGGAATTATGGACATTGGAGTTTTCCTCTACAGCCCTGCTGGATACCACGGGGGCTGCTAGAAGGCGCTGCAGGGAGGAACAGCGACTATTTACCCTACACCCCGAAAGTACGTCCGAGTCACATGGACAAAAGGAATGACGTGCTTCCGGGTTGAAGAAAAAGGAGTTTTTATCTGACCCGGAAGTGTTCCTAGTCACATGGACAGAGAGAGCAAAACACTTCCGGGGTCAAGAACTATAAAGGATTGTGGTAAATCCTCAGATGACGAGCTGAGCTTGGTGGAAGGTGGCAACTCGTCTGGGAGTGGTGGATTGTTTATTGATTGAGTATTATTGTGATTTATGAGTATTGTGGAGAGGAGATTGCTTTGTGCACTGTGTATTAATAAAAAGTCATTATTTTGAACTTATCTGGTGTCTGGTGTATTGTCCGAGGGTTCAAGAGGACGATAGCGTCCTCTATCTGTCACACCACATAATGTAACAATACCACCTGGGACACCGGAGGTAACGAGGTAGTGCACTAGACCCTAATTCTTTACAAGCTTACCATGAAGATTAAAGGCTAATATACTGTAAGCTTTATATTCTCTATAGCATATGCCTGGCTAACAGATTTGAAAGCCATCTGAAATTGTGTTACTGTATATGATAACTGCCATCAACTACCTTCTGCTCACATCTTAATAATTAAATATTGATATCAGGGTGGCAAGTACCTTTACCACCTGTTTGACAGTACATAAAACATAACATTCTTTCCCAAACACTGGATAATGTCTGAATTCTGCAAGTTCTATCTTGCAGAACATGTGGCATTAGGCAGTTTTGACTTGATACTCCACCACACTGTTTACTGCATGTTTCACCAAACTGAGTATTATCTACTGTATGTAAGCACTCTGAGGTGAAGATGTCCACTCTGCTGCTACTGCTGCAATGACTTATTCATAAAGAACCTCTGGGGATGAGCACTACACATACTCTTATAATCTGTAGACAGCTGTTTGGTTGCAGTCTGGATTAATGAAAAACCCACAGGGCTACAGTGGGTCTCATTTAAAATGGTTACTACAGAGTACCATTGTTGTTAAGGGCTAATGTTTAATAACCCAAGGATTTAACCAATGTCCAATATGATTTTCTTTTCTGAAATATTCTTATTTATTGCCTAAACAACTTGTACATGGTGTTCATCTTTTATTTTGGTCAAAAGGAATACGATAAAAGAACTGATACACTTAATTCTCTTTTAATAGATTCTGGATTTGTACAGGCCCTGAAAGCCAACAAAAAAAACTAAAAATTAAGGGAGATAAGATGATGAATGGAAGTATAGCTAAAGCTGTTACAGGTTGTTGCACCAAACCCGTACTCCCCCTAAAAAGAAATGTAAAAAGAACACAAACAACAACAGAATGGGATCCTCCTTTTTATGAAGAAACATGCCTTGTCTTGGGAGACGCAAATCACATATGAGGTATGGCAGGCTGATCCAGGACCTCTCAGTTTTGAATTGAATGACCTTTTAACAAAACCTTTTAACTCAATTCCACTTTAAACATGTAGTTCTTATGGTGGGATTGATGAATGCTCTTAATGCAGAGAGGAACAATTTTAATTTTGTCCCTATGATAGAAACATTAAAGAGACGGTTTCTGTGGGCCACTATTCATACACCATTTATTCCTGAGACTCTATTGAACATTATTTATCAAATATTTTAGTATGTGTTTATTGGTTAGACATAACTATAGTACAAATATTTCAAAATATTGTTAGTAAGAGTAAGTTTAACAATGATTAATAATGCATTTTAGGGTGTTCTATTACACGATTATAACTTTAGTGATGGAATGGTGGGGAGAATGGGTGCCTTAAATAAGATTTTATTCATAGACTCAGTGTGCCAATGCCATGCCCTTGTAGCTTTAATCTCTTCCAAGTTTAACTTTAACAAATGTACAGGTTTTAACTTAGGTATTGAGGAAAAAATGCAGTACACCTACAGCTAATTATAATTAAGAAGGGACTTCTATTATAAAAGAAGAGCTAGATGTATGAAATGTAGCGATCCTAAACCAGCACCTCTTTGTGAGTGGAATCATCTTCTATGAAGAAGAAACTATAATGTATTTTCTCATTTTATACGGACTTGGGGGAAAAATATACAGTATTTCTTGTTTAGAATTGCATTAAACAATATTTGACAAAATACTTGAATTTCTGTAATCATTAAATGATTAATGAGGCAATCACTTATTTTGCATATGGGTGTCATTATTTGATGGAAATCAGATAATGCTTTTAGTGATTTGCATTCTCCACTTTTGCCACTGACAAGTACCCTTTATCAAAAACATTTTATAGCAAAACATAATTTCAGTATTCTCCCAGATTTAACTTTGTTTCACAAAGATATTACCATCCAGCTTCCATGGCACATTTGATGTTTTTCTTTCCTTCTTTAGGTAATTATGAGCATTTTGCTTCAATAATTAAATGGGGTTCAGGCTTACTCACATAAGCAATTAGCAGACACTATAATTTAGCAATTTCAAACATTGTATGTAACAAACCCATTTTTTATCCACTGCCTAACTACATAAGTTTACTGTACAAGGTCTGAGTATCATTATGTTTATTTCTTTTAATAGGTTACAGTTATTTATAGTACAGGATGTTTGATAAAGTGGTGTAACTTTTAGTGTGTTCTGTTGTGTTATGCCGGCTGCTTGAAATATATGGCCCCTCTATGTTCTTTTAATGTTTTTGCACTACTTTAACCAGTAGATGGCACCTGGTACCCCAGTAACATCCACGTTCTTAAGCAAAATTACATCATTTTGGAAGCATGCGCACATTGCTGTCATCTGCATTCCAAATGCACACTCACAGACTGAATCACACATGCCAAGTTTGATCACTGTAGATGACTTGGTTAGGCCACAGACAATACAGAATGTGTTTCATATGGGGAGAGTTGTTACTTTGACCCATTTCTGTGCTTTGCCTGTACATGTGTTCCGTCTCAGTGTTTCCAATGCTTGATTATATACCTCTTTTATCCACTGGACAGCCATGGGGCAAATGTGTAAATTCTTTGCATATATATTTCATTTATATCATGTTATTTTCCCATAATCATTAAGTGAAGTAAATAAATTCAGTCATGTATCATAATTCCCACATATCAAAGGTTGTACATCGGTTGCCAGATTACCATCCATTCCTTTTCTTCCCGTTTGCCTTCATCACAAATTCTGACACAGAAAACATTTTCTGTTAAAAAAAAACCTAGCTGTAACCTTAGAATGAGTCTTCAAAATAAAAAAAAAAAAAAAAAACAAACAAATATTAACTTACACAGTGGTAATTAGGAATTTAAAAATGTACTTATAAAATGTCACAATATCAGGGGCGGATTAATAAATAGGCCAACCTAGGCTTCAGCCTTGGGTCTCTGACTAACTGAAGGGTCCAAGTTGGGTAGAAAAAAAAAAAAGTAATTGGACTCTTTTCTTACTATTGTTGCTTTAAGAGTATACCTTACATTAACTGCTGGGACGGACTGTTCATTTGGACAAACCCCACCGGTCACTCTGTGTCGTATGCTGTCAAGTCACAAGCTGTAAAGGGCATTAAAATGAATCAACAAAGAAAGAGAGACACAACGTTGCATCCACCATGCATCTGTCTAATCACATGATCACACTCACTCTCTGCCTGATGCAGACAACTCAGCCAGAGATGCCGTTTGAGACAGCATTAGCCAAGAAGCTAAAGCATTAGTCTAAATGCTGATTTGTGGGTGAAATGAACTCCTTGGACAAGGTTTTTTTTTTTTAACCGATTACCAATTTCATGTTACTTGTCCATGCTGACACTGATTTGTTTTTCCTTTATCCCTTTAGAAACGTTTTTACACAAAGTTCCTGCATTTTCTGTAATGTACTTATCTGAAACAAAGCTTAATTTAAATAAGGTAGGTTTCACCATTTCTCTAACAAAAAAACAAAATATATACACACACACGCACTCTCCCGCAATCAATTAATTGATATTGGAAATTAAACACAGCTTAAATGTAAAAACACATGTATAGATTTTACAAATATTTAATCAGGAACTGTACTACAGCATTTTGCTGTTAAAATGCAAATTTACTGTATTTATGAAGTATATAAATTTTAATTATGTAGTACTTGCTTCTCACCAAAAACTTATGCTGTATGACACATAGCAACAAATAATAAACACGGTACAAATCTTTAAAAAAGCTGCAAATGTATTAAGCGTTCATACATTTTATGAAAAAATTCTATGCATCTAAAATAAAAAGGTATGATTTCATTCAAGTACCTTTTCTTGTCATCTAATTGTCTAATAGCACAGGACGATTCTTCTGATTTTTTCTTTTTTTTTAGCTTATTACTCTACTTTTTTAATGTAAAGACTAAGATTTCAGTCATTTCTCATGAAACAATCCTCCACTTCTACTCTTTGTGCACATAGCAGGACGTTTGTGGCAAAAAAAAAAAAAAAAACAACATTATTTAGATCGGCAGCTAATCAAACAGAGCATACCTATCAATAATTATTAAATAATCATTGGCTGCCTCGGTGTGAAATAATGACCTTCCTTGGTCTGGTGTTGGAATTCACTGCTGTGTCCAAACCTGTACCTAAGGTGACCAGTTTCCTATTGCACCATGAACACAACTACATATAGTTTCCAGCCATCTGAGAATGCAGCAATTATGCAAGTTTGCGATAATTATTCAATGTGCATATACAACATAAATGAAAGTTTCATATGTACCACTTCACATCAGCGATCATTTCATTTCAAACTCTAAGAGTTATTATTATGCATTTCCAAAAAAGGGTTAAAAGGAAATCTATCATTCTGCTTTGTTTCACATCTCATAGTGACATCCTCAATGCTCAACCACTTTAATTAACACAATCTAAGCTTTGTCAATATACCAGTTACAGGTCCCAGTTTAAAGCTCACATTCTAAGTACTTTTATTTTTTTAATTGCACACATAAGCTGGTCCTTGGTCTGCAGTCTATCTAATGTACTGATATATTGAATGCCTCACCAATTCAATGGGATTTAGACCTGGAGACCTGCAGAAACAAAGGGTTTTTTCACACCTTTATACCTTAGCGCCTCTCACACCCAGCTTGCTTAGGGATTAAGGATTAGCTAGGAAAGGGGGACCACTCACTGCGTTATTCAAGAAGTAAAAGACCTTGTTCACACTGGCACAGACAATGGACGTTGAAATGCAAATCCAGCAGTGTTAAGATTTGAATATTAGCACTTCTGACATAAATGACTTTTGTAAAATAAATTTGTGAAATTAACAGGTGCCTGTTAGATTCAAGTGGCCCACTGTGATCAGACTTTAGAATATAAAACTCATTTAATGCAGAAGGCCGGTAAAGTGATGGTGAGAAGTTAAAATTACCCAGTTATTTGCTCCCAGTTTGTATCAATTTGGAGAAGCTGCTTGTCACTGTGAAAATGAGAAAGTGACAATACAGCTGAGTAGAGACTTCAATTCTCAACTACCAGCAGGAGTGCCCCTTCTGCTTTGGTTTCCCCAAGTTTTTTCTGCAGACATGCATACTAAGTAAAGGTGCCTCGAATATACCATTTTGGCGCTTCTGTCCTTTCAAACGTCATTGCTACACATTACACATTAACTAAGTACTTGCCCCTGCTCTACAATATCACATACTGATCTGAACACACTATGATCACCAGACACTAAGTACTCTTGAGATATCACTGGCTGCTAGACAGGAAGAAGACCCTTTAAGTGGCTTGGTGGTGAGACATATCCTCACTTGGATCAATTGTTTACGAGGATGGGAAAACAAGTGGAGAATGTGTCACAGTCACAATCGATGTAAGCACTGGGCGACTTAAATCAGCACAGGAGAGAATGGATCATGGTTAAATAGGGACAAGCATGAGGCAAGGTCAGTGAATGTGACGTGCAGCCGAAGAGACAGCCAGAGGGTTCCAAGGCTAAGGTGGTAAATTAGTTGGAACAATGGCACAGCAATCACTGAGATGAACTTTCTAGCAAGCATAATTGTCTTTATGAACGTTGAAATGACGTTTGAAGATGTCTGTTCTATTTATGAGGTTCAAAACACAACATCTATCTGATGTTTTATATTTTATGTACAGTACTAAAAAAGAATGGAAGAAAGGGCAGAGACTGCAGATGAATGCACTGAAGCTATTAAACCTTCGCACAGTGCCAGTATAGAACCGGTGGCTCTGTCAGGGAGCATGAGGGCTGTGGACTTCACAAACAGAAGAGAAGCTCATTTGTCTGATGTCATGAATTTTACATATCATAACAGAATATGAAAAATAAATAATGGGGACAGATTGCTGCTGAATTCACTGCAGCTGTTAACCCTTTGAACAGCCCATCAGGCAGACGCCATTGGTTGTCAGAAAAAGAGGTGTGCATGAGTGGAAGTGAGGAGCTCAGTCGGTAAAGCAGACAGGGCAGTGATTTTCTTTCAAGTAATTGGAGAGGGTTCAGTGACTAGACAGGAAACTGTGGTCGGCAAATCGGACATACCTTACAACTAAGGGTTGCATAATGTTTAAGTGCACTTCGTAGAATACACCAGGGGCCTCATGCATAACGTTGTGCGTAGAATTCGCACTATAACATGGCGTGAGCACAAAAGCGGAAGTGTGCTTACACACAAAAAAAAAATCCAAATGCATAAATCTGTGTGAACGCCAACTTCCACGTTCTTCCACTACATAAATCCCGGTCAGTGTGAAAAGTAATGCACATGCCTGCTGTCCTGACCCATCTCCTCCTAAAATTACGCCTCTTTGAATATGCAAATCAATATAAATAGCCCTTAAGCTCAGCCTTCTGTGAAAAGACAATGGGAAAAGCACGGGAGAAATAGAAGTTCAGCGAATACCAAGTGGAGGCAAGGAAAAACGTACTATTTGTTAGTTTAAACAGTGGTATTAACAACAAAAGGAAGTAGATAGAGTGACATAGAGTGTCGGAGAAACTCGAAAGCTCAAGTTCACAAAGTCGTACAGTTCCCGAAATAAAAAAGTAGTTGTCAGATATCAAAGTCGCTGTGAAAAGGCGAGTCATAGCCCACCACTGGAGTTTCATATGATAGCTTTTTAGGGTACAGAGAAAAAAAAAATAGGCACACAGTGGGGGAAAAAGCATGAAATGTTAACTTTAATCTCGAAATTTCCATTTTACATCATCAATTTCATCTTAAAATCGTTTAATTTACTAGTTTCTCAAATCCCATTGTAACTAAAGTAGCACGTTAAATGCTTTGTTTTGTATTTGATCTTCTATGTGCTCTATGTGTGTGAATCACTACGTGCTTCCGGGCTTTCTCTTCCTCCATGACACAGAATCCATTACATTCGTGATATTACAGCTCTCTGAATAATTAAAATACTGAGATGTATACGTGATATCATTTTGAAAATGATAGGAGTTAAAGCATGTTATTAAACATGGGAACACGGTGGCGCAGTGATTGTGCGCGACCTTCGATGAAATAATTTATTGCAGCAATACTGTCTCTTTCAAACGTACTAACCCCCAATTCCTGTCCTTACTTTTCTTTCTCCAAATACCCAATCACCACACAATCAGCTCTGTTATAGACATTAAGCCATCTGTAAGCTTAGAATGCCGATTCTTCAAAACTTTTAAGGAACACTGAAATATCTTCGTAGTACATGTTTAATTATTCTATCCTTCCAGTGCCACGCCAGTCCCAGCAAGCATACAGCGTGAGGCAGGAACAATCCGTGAACAGAGAGCCAGATCCTTGCTAGTGCTGCGACACCGTGTCCTCACATGTGTAATTATTAACAATATAGATTATTTAAATTAAGTTAACGTTTTATCCATATAATATAATAAATATATTTTGCTGCATTTCATCTTAAAAATGATACGTCATCATATGTAAATATGTGCTTTATAAAGTGGCTCAGGTTGTGCAATATTATAACTATAGTGCAAGTTTACAGTGAGGCAATTGTACTTATAAGTACAAACTGTTCTACAAGGAGCACTTGATTGACTGATTGAGTGCGTTTATAGTTCTTGGGATGAAACCGTTTCTGAACCGTGAGGTCCGTACAGGAAAGGTTTTGAAGCGTTTGCCGTGCGAGAACAGTTCAAATAGGCAGCATGGCTGAGGCAGCGTGTGCTTGATGCTGTATACCAATAATTCTCTTTCCGATCAGAGAGTAATATGGAAAAAGATGATCCGCTGTGGCAACCCCAAACGGGAGCAGCTGAAAGAAGAAAAAGAAGGTGCAGTGAGAGTAACAATGCTAAAGCAGCTATGGTATTTGGAATAGTTTGGCCATTCCGTGGACCATTATATTGTTACAGGTTAATTACAATCAGATGTATTAAAACTAATAAACAATATGTGGTTAATTTCAGTGTATTTATAAAGCCACGTCAGGGATGTGGATATAAAAAAGATAGGGAAACCACAATGGAACAGTAGCACTGCTTTGACGCTGGGTGCCACCAGTCTGCAAAACCGAGTACAGAACTTGCATACACCAGGGAATGAGCTACCGTGGAAATGTGCGTGGCTTTATGCCAAGTTTAGGTTTTATACAACGCGATTTGAATGGGGAAACATGCTAACGCAACATTTTTGTGCATACGCACCATTTATACATGAGGCCACAGGTGATGGAACTACAAGTGTGAATACTCTTTAATTCGTTTCATAGCGTTCAACTGCATCTTGTGGATAAAAAAGAAATTACATTTCAACCCAACAAAATACATGCTGCCCTTGCAACACCTAGAAGGCACAAACTCGTAGTACACACTCTCATGCTACCTTATCTGTATAAAAAACTAGCTGAAATACCCAGCGTTGCCTGGGAGAAAAATAAAGTTTTTATTTTTATTTTAAATTGTTTTACAAAAATATAATTTAAAAAACCCCACAACTTTAAAAATAAAAATAAACCTGGGTTTGCTTCCCGGGTCCTCCCTGCGTGGAGATTGTATGTTGTCCCAGTGTCTGTGTGGGTTTTCTGCTGTGGGCTTGCGCCATGCCCGGGGTTTGTTTCCTGCCTTGTGCCCTGTGCTGGCTGGGATTGGCTCCAGCAGACCCCCCTGAATTAGGATATAGCAGGTTGGATAATGGATGGATGGATGGATGGATAAAGACTCACTAATGTGCTTGTCTTGCGGTGTTGTATGTATGCTATCATCCAGTTGACGCTCGGAACCAACCAACTGAATTAATTTTTAAAAGCAACAGGTGCGCTGTGGTGATCAAACAAAGAATGCTGGCAGTCACCTCCAGTTTGCCCTCGTGTTTTTTTTAATTGTTTGAGAAAAACATAATTAAAAAAAACACAATTTTAAAAATAAAAATAAATTAAGAAACAAAGACTCACTAATGTCCTTGTCTTGTGGTCTTGTACAGTATGTATGTTATCATCTAGCTGACGCTCAGAACCAGCCAACACTATTTAATTTGAAAAGCAACAGGGGCGCAGTGCTGCTCAAAAATAAAGAATGCTGGCAGTCGCCTGGTATATACTAATTGTGTAAGCCCGTGCTTTTAGAAAGTATTTAAATTGTCAGAACTACTCTGGGCATCTCTCTGCTAGAAGGATTCATGTTGCCAAAGTGCTCGCATTGTTTGTGCATTAGCAGCTAAGCGACTGTCTTTCTTAGGAGGTTTCCTTTTGCCGGTGGACTGGCCTTGCTTACGTATCCTTGGAGCTGGGGCCCTCACCCTGACTCTACGTCTCACTTCTGGGTTGGACAGAGACACACACTTCCACACGTAGAACTCTGTTTAATTTCAAAAGCAACAGGGGTGCGGTGCTGCTCAAACATAAAGAATGCTGGCAGTCGCCTCCAGTTCGCCCTCTGGTGGTCGTTCCGAGTGTCAACTGGATGATAACTTGCATACAAGACCGCAAGATCACCCTCACCCTACCCAGAAGGGGGTGGGTTACTGCTGATTTCACCCTACAGTATTTTTAGTCGGCCAATGAGGAACATGTTTACAAAGTTTCATGAAAATCATTCCAGCCGTTCGGACGTAATGCTGGAACATACATACATACATACATACATACATACATACATACATACATACATATATATATATATATATATATAATGTGCAAATATCTATACTAATAAAAGGCAAAGCCGTGACTGACTGACTGACTCATCACTAATTCTCCAACTTCCCGTGTAGGGAGAAGGCTGAAATTTGGCAGTCTCATCCTTACAGGTTACTTACAAAAGTTAAGCAGGTTTCATTTAGAAATTCTACGCGTCACGGTCATAATGGTCGACAACGTCCGCCATGTTAAACTTTCTTATTTATGGCCCCATCTTCACGAAATTTGGTAGGCAGCTTCCCTGCGCTAACCGAAACCGATGTATGTACTTATTTCGGTGGTATGACACCACTGTCGGCTGCCATATTGAACTTTCCAATGGTCTTTGTTACCTATGGGCCCATTTTCAAGAAATTTGGTACGTGGGTTCCCAACACTAATTGAATCCTATTTACGTACATATATACGTCCATAGCCTGCAGCTCGGTCACCGTGTGAGGCAGTGTTGGGTCCCCCATCCCCATGCCTCCCACGTTGTTGGCTGCCTGCCTATATAAGGCCGTCCGTCGCTACGGTCTCTTCATTTCCTTCCTTGTTTCGCCACAGTATTGACATCTCCCTGCTGATAACTGCAGCTTTTTTATTTAACCCACGGCTTCTCTGCTGTTTAATTGTTCGTTTATTACAATTATAGTTATTGTATAGGTATTTTAGACTTAGTTTATATTGTTCAGGTACCCATTTCCTTTATCGTTCCAACCGTACACCCATTAACATGTCTATCGAGGTGATCACCATCGATCAAAGAACTGTCACTTGCCGAGTGGTTTCCATGCCCAGAGATGGCGCCTGTCTTTTCCATTCTCTTTTTTACATATTGCACGGCCATATCAGGCTCACTCTTGATATCCGGAGGAACATTGTCTCTTATGTATTGAATGACTGTGACAGGTTCAAGGTGTGGACTGATGACGGTACAGGAGATAATTATACTACACTGGAGCACTATAAGAGTGAAATGCTTAAGCCCTTCACCTATGGTTCTGCATGTGAGTTGATGGCTGCCGCTGAATTGTTCGGTTGTCGCTTTCAAGTGTACCGAAATGGCCAAATATTTTACACCTTTGGACAACCGCCAATGCCTCTTAAATATCTTAGATTCACAGGTGACGATTTGAGTAGTGGACACTTTGATGTTTATGAATGTTTAAACTCTCAAAAGCTGGATGCGAAGTTATTGATGAAACCGGTTGTATGTTTACAACGCTTGACAGATGCCGAATGTCACTTCAACACAACAAGTCCTGCAAATACTAACGTAATGGAAACAAACCATGAAACTCAAACCGATTATGACAGCAGCAATCTAAGCTGTGAGATCTGAGGCAAGATTGCTTTTCACATGGCCAACTGTACGTTCCATGCTTAAGAGTAAGCTCAGCGCACAGCTTGGTCATATTACAACTGGAGGGCCGAACTGACAACGTGGCATACAAAGAGATCCTTAACAAATAATCATTGGTGTATTTTCCCTCAGTTTATAAAGGTTTACTTTTCTTCTTAATAAAAATTAAGGCAGTACTTCGCCTGGGTATTTGTGTGTGTGTATATATATATATATATCTATACTAATAAAAGGCAAAGCCCTCACTGACTGACTGACTGACTGACTGACTGATCACTAATTCTCCAACTTCCCGTGTAGGTAGAAGGCTGAAATTTGGCAGGCTTATTCCTTACAGCTTCCTTACAAAAGTTGGGCAGGTTTCATTTCAAAATTCTACGCGTAATGGTCATAACTGGAAGGTATTTTTCTCCATTTACTGTAATGGAGTTGAGCTTGACCGCCGTGGGGGCAGAGTTTCATGTGACATCATCACGCCGCCCACGTAATCACGTGAACTGACTGTCAACGCACTATGTAGAAAACCAGGAAGAGCTCCAAAATACGCTGAACAAAACATGCATTATATAATTGAGAAGGCAGCGAAACATTAAGAAGCGAGCGAGTGACATACTACCATATTCATCAGTACAGCTACTTCGGAAACAAAGCGAGGTATAAACCTAAACTTTAAATTAACTTAATAGACAGGCTGCCGCTGGTGCTTTTCGTGCCCACGGGTAATGCGGGATACAAGTTTAATGAGAGGACGCAGGATATAAACAAGAGTTTTGATCACTTTGTAACTAAGTTAAAATTGCAGGTGAAGGGATGTGCTTATGCAAATTCCGAGAGACTGTGTTTGTGGGGGATTGACAGTTAAGGCGGGTGGAGGAGTCACGTCATCATCTCCCCTCCTATTTGCCTCATTTCGCTCTGAGCTGAGCTCCGCGGCTAACGCTGTCTTCCGAAGCAACTTCGTCACACTGCCACCAAATACAGAGAAATCCACAAGTTAATACACACTCTGACTCTAGACTTTCTCCACACTGAATCCTCCAGGCAATACTTACAAAAGGTTACATTGACAATCGTGTTACGTTATTTTTAAAATGTTTAATTTTCTTAGCACAAGCACAGCTGAGAAGCTTCGATGCATGTGCTCCATAACGCGTTAAAAAATAATGCATTTAATCACACTTTGCATTACAATCAAAGGGGAACTTTTGTCAATGCATGATTTCCTGGTACACCGATAACATTGATCAGCGCATCCCAATTCATTTTAGCCTCGCACCACCTTGGTTTGAGAAGAAGTATGAAAAGATATGAGGTTAACACACAAAAACAGATCACAAATTCAAGCTTTATGAATAATCGATTCGCCATCAATAATTGTTTTGGTAAAGCCATACTCCTTGTAATCCTCCTTCCATTTTATATTTTTTCCGCCACTAGCCATGATTAAATGAACGGTAAAAAAGTAAGAGCGAAGCGAGGGTGACTTATTTAGGCAGGCATATATATGACAGCAACACTCATGACAATCATGTTACGTTATTATTAAAATGTTTCCTTTTCTTTTTCATTACTTCTTTAACCCAGTACTTCTCCGCTGCGAGGCGCGGGTATTTTGTATATGAATGACCTCCAAAGAGCGCGGAGACTTTTGATCATGTGAACGTGTCTGCAAAAACTGGCGTCTCCTGCCCAGCAAAAGTCGAGCAGCCGGCGCGCGCGCATAGCTGTGCCGGCCTTTCAGACGCTGACTGCGCTTCTGCGGCAAAATAATATTAAGGCGCTTCGCACTTTATTTTGCACGTATACGATTATGAGGTCGTCAGCTCGGATTATGAAGACACGCACAGGAGTGAAGGACTGACAGTGCCATCACAGCCGATTAATAGCTGGGACGTCTCACCAGTCTGCACAAGACCCACCGCGACTGTCCCCAAAAGGCGCTCATATCGTCAGCGAACACATCTCTCTATACTATATAAAAGAAAAACGCAACTTTCCTTTCTTTACACCTTTTTTCCTTTTATCCCAAACCAAAGCCTTTCTCTCTTAACACTGCAGAGGACACAAAACTAATTTTCTTTAATTGCTGGTAAGGCACATTATTAGAGGCAGAAATTTGGACTTTCACATAGAAAATGTAATTTCTATACCACAGCCGTCGTGTAGCGCCTTTCAAAAGGGATCTACTACCGAGAGATGATCCATATACATTTTAGCTGCTGTTAGTACTACTTACCTCTTCTGTTATACCGTCTTTAAAATGTAGTTTACCCGCAACCACTCCAGTAGTGCTCAATGTACCTTTACTTCTTAAAACGTTAATGTTTTACTGTTTAATAACTTATAGACTACATTTTATTATTTTTCCCTTGCACTCAGTGATCAAAGCTATACACACACATATAGACACATACATATATATATATCATACACACACACATATATTTATATATACCTGTGTGTATGTTTGTATGTATGTATGTGTATACACACACACACACACACACACACACATATAATGTGTGTGTCTGTGTATGTATGTATGTACAGTAATCCCTCGCTATATCGCGCTTCGACTTTCGCGGCTTCACTCTATCGCGGATTTTATATGAAAGCATAACTAAATATATAACGCGGATTTTTCGCTGCTTCGCGGGTTCTGCGGACAATGTGTCTTTTTACTTCCTGTATATGCTTCCTCAGTTGGTTTGCCCAGTTGATTTCATACAAGGGACGCTATTGGCGGATGGCTGAGAAGCTAACCAATCAGAGCACGCAGTTAAGTTCTCCTGACTGAGAAGCTAACCAATCAGAGCACGCAGGAGCTATGCAGTGTTAACCAGGAAGTCTCATCTCGCTCATTCAGCATCAACGTGCTTCGCTGTGTAAAGAGTTGTGCTCTTTAATGTTTATCTTTGTGCATAGTCAAGCCCTTCATTATGGCTCCAAAACAATCTGCTACTGCTTCAGGTGCCGTGCCCAAGCGCAAGAAGATGATGTTAACGATTGCCGAAAAGGTAAATGTTTTGGATTTGTTGAAGGCTACGATTCTTTTTATTTAAAAAGTAGGAAAGGAATATAAGATCTACGGCTGCAGCGTCCTTTTAACCAGGGTGCAAAACGAGTTGTAAGTGGATGTAATAAGGCAGTAGTCTGGATGGAATCTGCTTTAGGGATTTGGATTGAAGACTGCCAGAAGAAGAACAACGGCAGTGCTACACAATCGCCTGAAGTGGCTCCTTTACAAGGGCTGTAACGCTCTCCTTTGTTGTGCAGTAAAATTAAACTCATTGTTATCGGACAAGTCATCGTGTCATTGTTGGTGAGTAACCATAATTAATTTTCTTCTTACAGTGCTTAGTACATGTATGTACGTTTAGTGTCACTGTACACACATTTACTGTATACTATTTTTCTTGCAATGTACGTATTTATTGCTGGTGACCTGTCTATCGTAATGGCTGTAACATATGTGATATCGGAGACACTCAATATCTTTAAAATAATATTTAGGTTTTACTGTATATAAACAGTGTGTGTTTATATACATAATTTCAATGAATCTTACCTAATATCTAAGAGAATACAAAGGGATTATGCTGTATAACGCTGCGGGGAATATTTATAAACAGTGCGGGAGAGTTTATAAGGGCTTAAAATATATAAAAATAACCATACAAACATATGGTTTCTACTTCGCGGATTTTCACCTATCGCGGGGGGGTCTGGAGGATTACTGTATATGTGTGTGTATATATGATGTACAGTAGATAGGTATGCATATATATATATATGTATATGTAGATATGTATATAGATATGTATTTTGCTATTATATATATATATATATATATATATATATATA
>JANRMT010062791.1:56440263-56470278 GCA_026402145.1 Polypterus bichir lapradei | reverse complement strand
GGGGGCAATTACTTTTTCACACAGGGCCATGTAGGTTTGGATTTTTTCTTCTGCCTAAATAATAAAAACCATCATTTAAAAACTGCATTTTGTGTTTACTTGTGTTATATTTGACTAATGGTTAAATGTGCTTGATGATCAGAAACATTTTGTGTGACAAACATGCAAAAGAATAAGAAATCAGGAAGGGGGCAAATAGTTTTTCACACCACTGTACAGGTATATATATTATATACGAAGGTGTGGCAGAAAAGTAATGAGACTGGCAACACTGCAAGCGATCTGGCAACGCTGCGCTGTTGTCCTTGATAGAACACGTGTATCAGTACCCTCCCATAGCTCAGTGCGAGTTTCAACTCCTTCCGTTAACTACGTGATTTTTGTGACTGCTATTAGCGAAGTTGTGTTTTTGGTTGTGCATCACGCAAAATGGAACAGCGGAATTTGGAGCAACGTTGTGCCATTAGATTTTGTGTTAAGCTTGGAGAATTGGCAAGTGTGACGTTTGAAAAGCTAAAACAGGCCTATGGGGAACATTCTTTATCCCGAGCTCAAGTTTTTCAGGGAGGCCTTTAACTTCGAAAACCAATGAAAACATCGAACGTGTGAACACTCTTGTGAGATCAGACCATCGTTTAACATTAAGAATGGAACAATGACCATACCGGTTGAAGACTTCCAGCGCTGCTACCAACAGTGGGAACAACGTCTCCATTGGTGTGTAGCTGCCCAAGGGAACTACTTTGAAGGGGATAACATTGATGTTTGAGAAGAGAAAAAAAAAAAAAACTTTGGTAAATAAAAAATCAGTCTCATTACTTTTCTGCCACACCTCGTATATAGGCTGTCCCCGGGTTACATACGACAGAGACTGTAGGTTTGTACTTAAGTTGAATTTGTATGCAAGTCAGAACACGTACGTTATTTTAATATATGCTATTGATGACCAACTGTAACCAAGTGCTCTGCCAATGAATGATGGAATTTCACCTCTCTCTGACCTTTTTATTATTTCTACTTTATTTTCAATGGTGATGGTTTTTCTCTTCTTTACTATATCACCTACACTTACATCAGATTTGTGTTTCAGAGACATTCTTGAAGGGTGAAGACAAAAGGTTAAGATGAGCTCTTCTGCACAGCACTGTCCACGCTATCACAGCAGGAAGGCACCCATCAACACGTCTGATGTACTGACAAGAGACAACTTCCTGCTATGTGCGTAACAGTACAAGCAGGCTTGCTATTGAGAATGACTTGGGGTGGCGAGGGGAGGTTCATCACTCACCCACCACACAGTCACCTCCACTACAGTATGCTGCCTGCAGCATCCGCCCACCGCGAACACGGTGCGGGCAAAGGTGGGTAGTGAATCGCCCAATCCCAATTCAACAGGCAGCCATCCGAGGCACACTACAATGCTACCCCTGCCACCCCGTTCACCCTCAATGGCCTCCGCTCAGCCACAACCAGGTCAGCGCTTGCAGCATTACCAGCCGTGTGTGCTGGGCGGGCAGTGAAATGCACCCCATTCCGCTCATCCAGCCTGCGTCCAGTCAGGAACAGTAGCTGCGGTGCCGTAGTGGGTGGGCAGCGAACCATCATCCTGCACACGAGCAATAGCTATGGCCCCGGTGACTATGGACCACGGGTCACCGCTTGCCATGGGGAGCCGCCCAAGGGACACTACACTGCACAAGCAGCGAAATCGCCCCCCTCCAACCACCGCTTGCAGCATCCCCAGGCCGAAGGTAACAGAGCAGCAATTACTAAGGCGCATATGTCGCAGCTGTGGCCTCGTTCGTAAGTTGTAGGTTGGATGTCAGTAACCTGGGGACTACATTTAGATAGATTACTAGGTCTGTTTGTTATTGTCAATGTTTATACCCCTATTAATTATGTTCTAAATTATAAATATCTTCAAAAAGAATGCAGAACAATATAAATAAATATTTATGTGTATATTTCAGGAACATAATAAGAAAAAAAAGCAAAAAAAGTTTCAGACTCTTTTGGGAACCGTCAGGAATTAACATTGGCATCACCAGCAAGAAAATGTAGCAAGATAAAATGATGGGAAGAAGACTTTAGTAATTTTCCTAATCGGTTTGAACAGCACACATCACTGATACAAGTATCATCATTGATACTTATGATGTGTTATTGGACAGTCCAATTATATCCAATTATAACTCAACTAACTATGTTTGTAGGTAATGTTGGTATGTTACTATCTGTCCTTTGGCAATGCTGGTCATTTGACTTCCCCCTTTGTTTTATATATTCAATAATTATTATTGTCAATAAAAAATCTTTATGAAGTACAATATAGTAAGCTGACTTGCCCAATGCTTCTGTAGTTCACATGACCTAAGGTACTTTGCAACCAGCCATCTTTTAGCATCATATGGTAGAAATAAACGAGAACCCCTCACAATATATATAGCTGCTACTTTACAACATAGCTCCATTGATGAGAATTTTTCTTCCTTATTCTATGATATAAATAAATAAAAAATAGATTACAATTTTCATCTCTGAAAATGAATATGTGCAGAATTTTGGATTTTCTGATTTTGATTTGATAGTATCTCATTGTACCCTACCTGGATAAGGTACTCTTCCTTTAGTCACAAGTTCTGTAAGAAGAATTCCAAAAGACCATACATCAGACTTGATTGTGAACCTTCCATATAATGCTGCTTCTGGGGCTGTCCACTTAATAGGAAACTTTGCACCTTCAATAAGAGAGAATATAGGTAGACATAGGCTAAGACAAACTTATAACCACATAGGTTATTTATTTGTAATATCCAGCTTTGCTTAGGCACATCAATAAAAAAAATCAAATCTATTACAATTAAGTTAGCTAAAATAGAGATTCAGGTATTCTAAACAGAGGCACTAACACATTTAAAATTCAAATGCTAGGTGCTGTTCTTTTAGTAGCCTTCTTAGTGTTATAATTACACCTGGAAAAACGAGCCAAAAAACAAGAAAAAAATGTCATGTATAAAAAAAAAAAAACATGTAAATACCAAAATGTCAACATAAATACAGTAGAAAAGGTATGTCTAGTGTCCACTGCTGTACTGATGCAGATTTAGTGCATGTTCCTTGTGTGATATGTTTTGAGACAGTCACCAACGTAGAACCCAATGTTGCAATTGGGACAGCAGAAGCACATTTCGTTGTGCACTTTTCTTATATTTGTTTTCTGTTGTTTGCACATGAGAGGGTAGAATATCAGTGTCTTTGACAAGCACGATCAAGGCACACTGTGTTACTGCAGGCAACATTGTAGACAGTGCTTAGGGTGCCATGTCTTGCTTATCATTGCACTTGATTTCAATTATTTCGCCTTTAGTAATGCAGCTAATGTTAGACAACCCTAAAGCTTCATGTGACAGAATTCACTGCTTATATCATGATGGTTCGGTCGTGCAGTGCTATATCACACATCATTTTCACATTTTGTGTCAATGATTGATGACCAATTCACATCGTCTTCACTACTGCTCCATTCGAACAATGGCTCAGTTTCAGCATGATCTAAAACTGCCTTTATGACTTTTTGTTTGTCATTGTGTTAGAAGTTATCATACAGTGGCAGAAAATATATTTTTTTTTCTTAGCATCACAATGTTATGTCATCCATTGGATGGCAGCAGAATACCGTTTCAAGAGTTATTTGGGCTTAACACTATATAAAGCGCGTTGTTACATGCCACCCCAAGCCTGACTTGGGTTTAACGGTTACTTGAGTAAATGCCAAGGAGGTTATAAATGTTAATGAGAATTATAAAGAAACTTTTCTCGGGTACAAAAGGTTACATAAAGGTGACTTTATGCAATAAAATTTTTGATCATGCTGGAAAGAGTGTATCTTAAACATCAGAACTCTGGGGTTTCAAGTATGACAGTGGCGCAAGCGTATTCAACACTGACATTGCCCAAAAACATCCCAGTAATAAAAATCCTGTCTTCTGAAGATGACTTAGGAAAAAGGGGTCAGAGGAGATTGATGTGACTGGTACTGCAAAGGTAAAGTAATTCTTCTAAAGGCTGATAACAGTAAAGGTGCTGATACATCTTACATGTTAATACATCTTGCTGACCTTGTCATAGATGAGGTATGACAGACTATGACCAAATTGAAATCTATTCCAGTGTCCAAAAAAATAAGATGACATGGCTGCAGTGGGCTAGGCACACAAGAAAGAAAGTGAGGTGCATATGGAGCTCCAAAGGCAGGGCATTCCATAACTGTGGCCATGATACACTAAAAGCCCTATCACCTGTAGTGCGTAGTCTGCACAGCGGAATGGTTAACAGCTATGAGACACAAGAATTAAGTGAATGTGATGGAACATATGGACATAACAAAAGGCAAGTAAGGTGGGGTTAGACCATGAAGACACATACAAACTAAAAGTCTATATTGAATGCGGCAAGTGGCAGGTAGCCAATGTAATCTTAGAAGTGCAGAAGTAATACGCTTGCAGGTTTTTAAATGTGTAACCACCCCTGCCACTGAATTTTGTGCATATTGTAACTTATTTAGGCTTCGAGCAGGGACACCAAACACAGCGTTGCAGTATTCAATTTGTGAGGTGACAAAAGCATGAATAAGTGTCTCAGTTACAGTATCAGAGAGCAATGGACACAGCCTTGAAATATGCTTAAAGTGGAAAAAGGCAACCTTGGTGGTAATATTAATATATAGATCAAAAGAGAGTGTGGGATCTAGAATAACGCCAAGATTTTAAAACTGTGCAGACAAAGATGTAATAAAGTCTGGGATTTTTTACTGAGACATTGTCTATTTTCCTTAAAGTGCCTGGAGATGCAATAATTAAAGCCTCAATTTTATCAGTGTTCAGCCACAATCAGTGTTTGATGTCAGCTGAACAGGCAACCAATGCAGGACGAGGTAATGTTTGCATATGCCATGTGTAAATAAATCCATGTATCATCAGCATAACCATGAAACCATAGACTGTGGCCTCTAATAATGGCACTGAGAGGGAGTATATAAATGATGAAGAGTAGAGGGCCAAGAACTGATCCCTGAGGGACACCCTGGAGCAAACAAGATGATCATGTTTCTATGAAAAAAATATCCCTCAATAAGTAAGTGTTGCCACTTGATATGCAAGTGTTGGTTGTAGGTGTTACCTGGGTAATATAGGGTGAGTCTTTATGAGACTTTGAACTATTTTTATGATCATTAACTTTTACAAAATTAATCTGTATTATAATGTCTGCATTAAGGATTAAGATCAGAAATGTTCCAAGTCTTACCTTGCCTGGCGGTATACTCATTATCCTCAATCAGTCTTGCCAGTCCAAAATCAGCAATCTTGCAAACCAAATTGTCACCCACAAGAATGTTAGCAGACCGCAGATCTCGATGAATGTAATTCATCCTTTCTATATAAGCCATACCAGCAGCCACCTGGAGGAAATACATTGTGTGTTACAAAAATGATTTTCTGAAGTATAAAATGCAAGAAAACATGGAATTCTCTCCCATGACGTTACTCACTTGTGCTGCCATGTCTACAAGATTTGGCAATTTCAGCGCCCTTCCTTCCCCATCTTTCAGAAAATCAAGTAAGCTTCCTGAAACAGAAATATGAATAAGAGTAACTTGTGGCATATTTCTAAGCACCTACTCATACTGTACTTCACATTGATACAAAGAATGGCTGGCCTGGGTGGGGAACAGAAAACAAAGACATGATTGAAGATAAAACAAATGATTCCCCATATCATTCTGGGTTAATATTTTATGTGGCATGTTGTGTACATCTTAGCTGGTTGAACTTGATTTAGTATTGCCATTTGTGAGTTGTTAAAATCATGAATGAATAGAATAGTGCATTCATGTAGCAAAACTCATCTTGACAAGGCAGGAATGAAAGCTGGATAATGCATAATCTATGCTAATTTGATGAATGCCTGAATTCTTACCCTAATTAATCCATTTTAGGGTCAAATGAGGCTAAAGCCAAACTGGCAGCATTGGTTAATAAGTGAGAAGATACCTTACAAGTGGCCAGACCTGCGCGCACACACATACCCCCTCAGTCACACACCAAACCAACTGACCTAACACACACATTTGGTGGGAGGAAAACTGGAATACATAAGGAAAAATCGATAGGCAGTGTCTAGATTCTAATTCTGTATCTTGAAATTTTGAGGAAACCAAAAGTATCAGCACATCATGCCACATCCCTGTGAATTCATGTATTTTAAAAGTTTAAATCAGTGATGCATAACAACACAGTTATCATGTAATCTGCATGCTCTCACTGATGCTGGATTAAGGAAAATGGTGTGATTAATTTTATGCGGCTTTGTGTATCAAGTCATATATATATATATATATATTTTTTTTTATGAAATTGCACAATCACTTACATTGGTCAAGCCAACATTTCTAGCCAGGTAAGCACTTTCAAATAATGTTGCCATCTGCTTACATGGCAATATTTCCAGACAAATGGAAAAGCTGCACTTAGTAAAGTATCTCATTTGCTACTGTTTTCATATATTAGTATTTTCATTCAGGGGAAGGATTCAAGTTCAAATATTTACAGAAATAAGGTATCAAGATATAATGAGAATGCTAATTAGATATTTTGATTTTTAAGTAATACTAGGGGGCTCTGCCCCCTGCTCGCTTCGCTCGCCAACCCACAGGTTTGGTCCTGTGGAAATACAATTTAAAAAGTGTTTCTTTTTTTTATGGGAATTGTTACATATGCATTATGTTCACTTTTAATTTTAGAACTTCAGTAAAAACAATATTTGGAATGAACCGTTCTTCAAGATCGCATTGAATTTTGATTCCTTGTTTGGTCTTACAGCTTGATAATGCAACATAAAAATGGCCGTGAATGAATATCGTTTCTTTGTCTCTTATAAATAAACTGAGTTTTCAAATGTTTGTCCTTGTGATTTGTTAATTGTCACTGCAAAAGCTATTCTCTCGGGAAACTGTAAACGTTTTAATATGAATGGCATATTCCCGTTTCGAGTTAATTCAATAAAAATGAGACTTTCTGATAAAACAATCTACTTACGAAAGCGGGAATATGCAGAGCCGATATAGCCGGTGGCATTGTTCTCAAGAAGCTGCAGACTTCTGGCCATTGTGGATTGCACGTCATTGTAATAAAGAAATCTGGCCGACTGATAGTTCTGGTTGTATCATGATATAACTGTTGCAATGCTCTTGGACTACCTTGATATGATGATGGTAATATTACTGCTTAACTTATTTTGAATTTGTCTGACCGATTGATATTTGAATTGTGAACGTGATCAATGAGACCTTGCATATGTCCCATTCTAAGTTTAGTGTAATTCGATTTAATAAAGAGGAGGCGATTAGGTGCGACTTTTACCCGAAATACTACTGTGGGTGTTATTCGTTTTTCTGAATGCGTTTGTTTCATATTGTATGACCATCCTGTTTCGCCATCTGGGAAAAGCAAAGGAAAGAGTACAGGGTCAGCATGTGGCGATGTATTTGACATACATGATGAATTATGCTTTGCCTTTGCATATACACGAATATCTACTCTGTCTTGACAATTGTCAATGACAATTCCTCACATGTGGGTTTATTATAAATGTGACTGTGATCTTTCGGATTCATATAGACAACCAAGATAATTTCTTTTTCAGTGTTTTGCTGATAACTTTCATGTAAAGTGTGATACTTTGACGTATGGATTTTTATCCATTATTGGCTGTATAATTTCTATTACATCAGATCGTTTAACTCTTTCACTTCTATGTTGCATTGCTTCTCCGTGATCATAAATATACACCTGACCAAATTATGTTTTTTTCGAAATTAAACTTGTCGTAGCTGTAATTGTTGTGGGAACACAGATTCTCATAGAGTATGGTACTCTTCCCTGATGGCAACACGAATTAGACAATGTACAAGTCTCTGACAAACTGTATAGCCTTACAATATCTACATACTTCCGACATATCACTTATGTCCATATATTCAGTCTCTTTTTGCTGTTCCATTATTTCACCTAGTAATAATTTCCGTTTGTTTGCGTGAATGCGATCTGTACTCTCTATTGTTTAACACCTTCGAATTGTAGTACTGTCATATTTTTTTAATTTCCTCTGCATGCGTATTGCGCCAAGGTTTGTTTTGAGCCTTTCGAATTCCACTGCTGTCATAATCTATAACCTGCTTTGCACGTGTATGTTTGGACCAGCCTTTGTCTTTTATTTCTGAGCCTGTTTGGACCTGCAAGGTTTTCAATTCCACTTGTTCCAGGCTGATTATTACTTTCCTGGCCTAGGTCACCATCTCACAGGAACATGCTTCCAATGGATGCCAGTATGACGTGACTTGACTGTGTCGCGGGAAGTGAAAGTGTCTCTGCCTCTCTGTAGTGTCTTTCTGTCTGTCTTCCAGATCATGTCTCGTCGCAAGATTTTTTTCATAATAGAGAGAAATACAAGAAACTTAAATTAGGAATTCAAAGTAATAAATATATACAGTATTTAAACCGAGTTAACAAGTGAACCTGTTACAATGCACAGAGATGTCACCAGCTCATGCTGAAGCTGTTTCTTGGCTATCTGAATGTGTGTTTAACCAAAGAGCTCAAAATGCTAATTAAAACTTTTTTTTTTAATGAAAATAGTTGACAAAAGGTTGAAAGTTTGATACAGCTTTTAAAAGCATTTCTAAATTTCAGTGTCTATAAATTATAGCACAACTCCTAAAATGTAAGTGGACAACATGAAAAACTGCCAATCTTGTATTTTCTACTCAGAGATGACCGATTTTTCGAGGGTTGGTCTCGTCCGATGCGAGAGATGGATGTCTGAAGTGAAGCTCCGCTAGCAGCGGTGTTATTTTTCATATTATTTGCTTATTATCCTGAGATATCCTGTATTTATTCAACCCAAGAGGGACTGCTACAGTATATGTAAGCATATATAAGCATGGCCAACAAAAAAGGGGGTCCGAAAGAATCGAAAACTAAAGCTACATCCAAGCTAAGATCAGCAAGCCCTAGTTCAAGATACGGCCTTTCAGAGACAGACCTGGATCAGATGGACGAAAGTACAGACTCCTCGGGACCAGGGTCCGCTACATCGTCGCCGGCTGAGAGCGAAAAGGGGAGCGGAGGTACGATCGTGAGTGCAGATCTCGATAGCTCGCCGATCGGAGAAGATCACCTGAAACTGGAAAGGGCCTTGCAGTCTGCGGCTTGAATTACTCCATGCGAGCCGGGAGCAACGGGGACACCGATACAGTAGAGCCTGCTGCTTCATATACGGTACAAGAAAGCACAATTGAAACGTCTAGACTGCAGGTGATGTTCGCTGAGCTCATGCAAGATAAAGAAAAGCAAGAAGGCTAATGAGAAACCAAGGGTAAAGGCAAATGAAAAACTGAGACAGGAGGTGAGACAGGAGTTGAAACAGGCAAATGAATGGCTGCGACAGGAATTGCAATTTGAGTTGCGACAAGTGCTGGGTAAAATTGAGGAGCACATTCAAGAAAACTTAGTTAAACTGAGCACGCTTACCGATCAATTGGAGGATCTCAAGGAGACATTCACGACTCGGATTGAAATAGCCGAAAATTTAGCTGCCAGTGCCAAGGAAAAAGCAGTAAATGTCAGCTCCGAATGCAAAAAACTCGGAGACAGACTGGCTGCTTTGGAAGATGGAAGCAGAAGGTATAATGTCAGAATTGAAGGTCTGCCTGAGAATCAAGAAAGTCCAAACCCGGTGAAATTCGCAGCTGAACTTTTTTCTAAAATAATCGGGGACGACTTTAAAGCAGAATGAGAGATAGCAGCAGCTTACCGCGTACGCGGATCAAACACTGTTAGACCCAGATCTTTTATAATTCGCTTTGAAAGATTATCATTTAAGCTAGAGGTGATGGCACTCCTCAGAGACAACCAAGATATTACATATGAAAATAACTACATTCGTATCTTCCCTGACTTCTCTCCAGCAGCAGCTACTAAATGCGCAGCCTTCTACAACATTAAACAGCAGTTATGGCAAGCCTAGTGTCAAATACAGTCTCTTGTATCCGGCCAAACTGAAAGTGCAATGGCAGGGTCAATTCTATGTTTTCGCTAGCAAGGAAGAAGCAGAAAAGGAATTAAGAAAGCTGATCCCGGGACTATTCTGATACATAATAGTGAGTCATGGCTGTTAATGATATAGCAAGGATTAATAATCTACTGTCTGATCTATTTGTTTAAAATACGGGTTTTTATAACTATACAGTAATCCCTCCTCCATCGCGGGGGTTGCGTTCCAGACCCCGCTGGGATAGGTGAAAATACGCGAAGTAGAAACCATATGTTTGTATGGTTATTTTTATATATTTTAAGCCCTTATAAACTCTCCCACACTGTTAACATTATTAGAGCCCTCTAGACATGAAATAACACCCTTTAGTCAAAAGTTTAAACTGTGCTCCATGACAAGACAGAGATGGCAGTTCTTTCTCACAATTAAAAGAATGCAAATATATCTTTTCTTCAAATGAGTCTCTGCATCAGGAGCAGAGAATTTAAGAGAGAGAGCGCGCGCTCGCAAAGAAAAGCAAACAATCAAAACGTGTGCTTTTAAGTAAAGCGGCATTTTTCAGAGGAGCGTCAGTATCTTCTAAGCAAACAGCCTCTGTTGAAACAGCCCCTCTGCTCAAATCTCCTCCGTCAGGCGCAGAGAACGTCAGACAGAGAGAGAGCGCGAGATTAAAGCAAACAATCAAAAAATCAATACGTGTGCTTTTGTGCTTTTAAATATGCCGAGCACCGCAATAAAGCGGCATTTTTTAGAGGAGCGTCAGTATCTTTTAAGCAAACAGCTTCTGTGCAAACAGCACCTCTGCTCACACTCCCTCTGTCAGGCGCAGAGAATGTCAGAGAGGGTGAGAGAGAGGCAGAGACAAGCAAACAAACACCGCGCGGGATGCATATCTTATAGCATTGAGGAGTTTTAGTTAATATGTAATACATGCTCTGATTGGTTAGCTTCTAAGCCATCTGCCAATAGCGTCCCTTGTATGAAATCAACTGGGCAAACAAACTGAGGAAGCATGTACCATAAATTAAAAGACCCATTGTCCGCAGAAATCCGCGAACCAGCGAAAAATCCGTGATATATATTTAGATATGCTTACATTTAAAATCCGCGATAGAGTGAAGCCGCGAAAGTCGAAGCGCGATATAGCGAGGGATTACTGTATATTCTCATTATTACTTAGTATTACTAGGGCGCTATTTGTTTATGTTTTATTGTGCTTAATTACTTTTTCTTTTTTTTTCCTTTTTTTTATTAGCTAATTATCCCATCTTTACCCTAAACAAGACGGTTCAACATCATACCCTTGGTTTATTGTTATTGCTATTATCGCATTTAGACTTATTATGCTTATTCTGGATACATTTTTAACACCAGCCCCCGTGTTTATTATCTTGGTGTATTATCTTAATGCACTAAGATTGCTTAAGACTATATATATATATTTTTAGTGCAAAATTTTATTTTTTTTTTTAGACTATATTGGTAATAGATATCTCTATCTTTTAACCCTAAAACGCCGCTGCGTGGGGGCTTGTTTTGCTTTGGACGTGCTCTGTCTTTGGGTATGTCAGAGGACTGGGACTGTGTGAAGTGGGCTCTAGCCTCACATGGGGAGGCAAAAAGGGAGGGTGGGGGGTTAAGGAGGGGGAGAGAAGAAGAGCAGGCTTGATCTATACCTAATCTATCCTCTTAATCTTTATAATTATAACTACCAATGTAATAATAAGCTGCATGGCAACAATTTTAGGGGAATTAGGAAATTAAGGCCGAAGCTGTCTCACTTCCAGTTAAGACTATAGAATGACATCAAAAACTCAGAATCAATGTCTCCATGATGGGACAGTTAACTTCGTGAGCTGGAATGTTAAAGGCCTGAATCACGAATTAAAGAGAAAGAAAGTACTCTCTCACCTAACAGGTCTAAATGCTAAAATAGTATTTTTACAGGAGACCAACTTACTAAGCAAGGATCAGTTCCGGCTGCAAAAAGACTGGACTGGCCAAATGTTCCATTCTAGTTATACAAAGAAAACTAGAGGTGTGGGAATTCTCATACATAGAACAGTACCATTTGTAGCATCAGATGTAGTATTGGATCCTGAAGGGAGATATGTAATGGTCATGGGAGACTTATCTAACTGTAAAATGATCATGATAAATGTTTATGCACCTAATGTTGATAAGGAATTTATACAAAATTTATTTGCATCCATTCCCAATCTGAACACTCATAAAGTTATAATGGCTGGGGACTTTGTGTTCTAAATCCACTTTTAGATAGGACCTCTTCCACAGGGGGTACAGCATCTAACACCGCAAAGATAATTACAAAGTTTATAACTGATCACAACTTATCAGACCCCTGGAGGCTTTTAAACCCAAATTCAAGAACATATTCTTTCTACTCACCAGTACATCATTGCTACTCACAGATTGATTACTTCTTTATAGACAATAACTTCTTGCCTATGATTAAATCTTGCAAATACGATGCTATTGTTATTTCTGACCATGCACCTTTGGTCTTGGAGCTAAAATTACTAAGCCCCATACACTCACCCCGCAGATAGCACCTCAACCCGCTTCTATTAGCTGACGAGAATTGTACGGAATTTACATCCAAACAAATCAAATTCTTTCTAGAGACAAATACATCCCCCGAGATCTCTGCAGGAATACTCTGGGAAACTCTCAAGGCCTTCTTAAGAGGACAGATTATCTCATATCTTTTCCACAGAAATAAATCCGAAGCCAAGAAAGTAGCAGAGATAAAAAGCGAAATTACTAGAATAGATGAAGAACACACCAGACTACCAAGCGAGACTCTACATAGGAAAAGGCAGGCTCTACATTCAGAATTAAACCTCTTGACAACTAAAACTGAACAACTAATCTATAAATCCAGACATCATTACTATGAACATGGAGAGAAAGCTAACAAGCTTTTAGCTCAACAAATTCACAAGCAAGTAGTGCGCAACGCAATCTCAGTAATCACCAACGCGAACGGTGATAAAATCGTCGACCATAAAAATATAATGCACACTTTTAGAGACTACTATATACTACTGAGTTTAAAGAAGACAATACACAATCTAATGCATTTCTGTATACATTACAGATACCACAAATAGACAATTTTAGTGCGGAGGAACTTGATAAACCTCTGGCGTTATCAGAATTACTAGATGCTATAAAGTCACTCCAAGGTGGGTCGGCAGCAGGCCCTGATGGCTACCCTGCAGAATTCTACAAGAAATTTTCCGCTCAGCTAGCTCCACTCCTATTAGCAACATTTATAGAAGCCAGAGATAACCAATCTCTTCCTCAAACCTTTCGCCAAGCACTAATCACCGTTTTTCCAAAACAAAATAAGGACTTATTAAAATGTGCATCATACTGACCAATTTCACTTCTGAATAACGACGTTAAAATACTCTGTAAAATCATAGCTAGAAGGATAGAGAAAGTGCTCCCCTCGGTAATATCACAAGACCAAACTGGATTTATTAGGGGCCGACACTTATCTTCAAATCTTCGATGCCTGTTTAATGTAATATACTCACCAACTAAATCAAACACCCCAGAAATATTATTATCACTGGATGCAAAAAATGCATTCGACATGATTAAATGGAAATACCTTTTTACTACATTGGAGAAGTTTGGGTTTGGCCAGAACATTTGTGCATGGATTAAATTACTGTATACTAACCTAGAAGCTTCAGTTAGCATCAACAACATTTGCTCAGACTACTTTAAACTAGAACGTGGTACTAGACAAGGATGCCCCTTGTCACCACTGCTGTTTGCAATTGCCATTGAACCACTGGCAATACATTGTCGAAATACTGATCAGATAAAGTGGATTAGCAGAGAAGGACTGGAACAAAAAATTTCATTATATGCAGATGATATTGTACTGTATATATCGGACCCAGAAAATTCTGTACCTGCAGCCTTAGCAGTACTCACAGAATTTCAAAAGTTCTCTGGTCTCAGAATTAATCTGACTAAAAGTGTACTCTTTCCAGTGAATTCTCAAGCATATAATATTAGATTAGATACCCTACCTTTTATCATTGGAGAACAGTTTAAATACCTAGGGTAATCATCACAAGTAAACATAAAGCTCTATATCAACAAAATTTTGCCGTCTGCATGGAAAAAATTAAACAAGACTTGCATAGATAGTCAACCCTTCATCTCACACTAGCTGGAAGAATTAACACTGTGAAGATGAATATTCTTCCTAAGCTCCTTTTTTTAATTCAAAACATTCCAATATACATTAATAAATCATTCTTTAGGCAACTACATTCAAAAATAACCTAATTTATTTGGAATTCAAAACATCCACGCATCAAAAGAGCGACCCTACAAAGACAAAAGGCAGAAGGCGGCATGGCTCTACCTAACTTCCAGTTTTATTACTAGGCAGCAAATATATAGACGATAAGAACCTAGACACAAATAGAAGAACATACACAAGCTTGGTCCGCAATAGAAGTAAAATCCTGCAGTACTTCTTTGTATTCCTTGCTCTGTGCTCCAATAAACACACGTTATCGGCAATATACCAATAACCCAATTGTGCTCCACTCACTTAGAATCTGGAACCAATGTAGAAAGCATTTTAAGATGGAGAAGCTTCTACCTGTGGCACCTCTGCAAGAGAACCACCTCTTTCAACCTTCACAAACATATGCAGTTTTTAATACCTGGAAAAAATTTGGAATTAACTTGATTAGAGATCTTTATATAGACAACGTCTTTGCATCCTATGAACAATTACATTCCAAATTTAACATTCCAGCTAAACATTTCTTTCACTATCTTCAAGTCAGGAACTTTGTTAAACCTTCCAGATTTTCCTCATTTTGCACCTTCATCCATGCTGGAAAAAATATTGCTCAATCTCAAGGACTTAGACACCATCTCTACAATATATAAAATCATTTTACAATCCCTCCCTTTCAAAGATCCAAGAGGACACTGGGAAAAAGATCTCTCAATCAATATATCAGTAAAGGAGTGGAAAGTAGCAATGCAGAGAATTCACTCGAGCTCCATATGCGCAAAGCATACAATTATACAACTCAAAATTATATATCGAGCACAACTGTCTCGATTAAAACTCTCCATAATGTTTCCAGGGCATGATCCAACCTGCGAACGCTGTAACCAAGTCCCAGCCTCACTGGGTCACATGTTCTGGGCCTGCACCAAATTAACATTATTCTGGACAAAAATTTTTAATTACTTTTCAGACAGCCTTGGACTCACAATCCCTCCTAACCCATTAACAGCTGTGTTTGGGGTTCTTCCAGAGCGGTTTAAAGTGGAGAAAGACAAACAAATTGTGATTGCATTCACTACACTTCTGGCACGCAGACTTATTCTGATAAACTGGGAGAACCCAAACTCTCTTCTTTTAAGTCAGTGGGAAACTGATGTGTTATACTATTTGAAACTGGAAAAAATCAAATACTTAGTTAGAGGATCCGTACAGACTTTTTTCAAAACATGGCAGGATCTGATCAGTAATATTCTAAAATAAGCTCATAAAGCACAGAGAATTTATTAATTTAGGTATGTTTACAAGCCTTAAATTTCACGCCATTTGGCTTGCTCTCTCTCTCAGGGGTGGGGATCGATCTGTTTTTAACTTAATTTTTCTTTTTGTAAAAACTTGATTGCTTTGTATGGATTGCAATAAAATTAATAAAGTATAAAAAAAAAAAAAAAAATAACCGATTTTTCAACTGTCGCTAGGCTTAATTAAATCAGTGTTTCCCCAGCATCCAGTTGTGACCACTGTGGCAGTAAATCTTATATTAACTGACCTTTCTCCATTTAAAAGTTGCTAAACAGGGTCACAGGGGAGCATTGTGTTGTGTGTCATTGTACTATATGCCATGAGAAAGAGGGGAGTGTTGAAAATAATTTAACGTGAATAATCAATAACAGCAAAAAAGTAGTAGTAGTAATGCATTCCAGTATGCAAACACATAGAGCTTTCTTTCTTATACTTCTTTAAACTGTAAAGAATTTACATATTATGTATTTCTGATTTGACTGATTGGATGCAATAACAAGCTCACTTATATGGAGGGGCCTTCATCATTTACACTGGTAGAAATGAAGCACTGTAGCCATATTGGTCCTCCAAGGTCCACATATGGGAAGCAGAGTCTTGAAAATTGTAATTTGTTTTCATAGTGTGCATATGCTCACCCTTAACATCACAAATACTCCCTTTCACCTAGACATTAAACACACTTAAATGTTTTATAATAAAAATCTTCCTTTAGGCAGAACCTCAAGCCAAAAGCCATTACTGGGAGGCAGAATTTCCTGTGGTAGTTATATATGAAATAAGCACACACAATGCATAATACAGTATGTAAAAGCCTGCAGATAATCTGTCAGCATATAATGCAACATAGGAAGAGATGCATGATATAACCCAAGAAAGTAATCAGACTCTTACAATATTTTTTTAGAAGTGAATTTTGTGCGAAACACATGCAGTGTACCAACCTTTGCTCATGTATTCCGTAACGATGTATATAGGTTCTTCAGACACAACGGCATAGAGTTGCACCAGTTTGTCATGCCGCAGCTTCTTCATAATCTGAGCTTCTTCGAGGAATGATTCTGGGGACATCGTGCCTGGCTTCAGAGTTTTTACTGCCACCTTTGTAGTACCATTCCATGTACCTATCATCATCATCACCATCAAACAGACAACAACAGAGCATTAGTAACTGTAGTGTACAGTAGTTTCTGAAGTTAATAAAAATCTGAAAACTGTAGCAGATATTGATTTATGAAACAATACTTTGGCAATGTTATTTATTCCAAAAATATTTTTTACTATTTAAATTTACTATACAGTTTTATTTATTAATTAATTCACTTCTGCTTAACATTTGTTATACATTTATCAATTCTATTTTTATATTTTACTTTTCTAATCAAAATCTACTTTTTTTTTTTTTTCCCAGGAATCAACAGGCTTCCTATTTTCTAACAAGCTGATGAATCCAGGACAGAAACTCTATTTAAAGTGCAGCTAATATTAAAAAGTTTAAATAAATCAATCAATAAAAGACATGGTAATATTTTGGCTATAATGTCCTCATTTAGTATGAATGGAAAATATGTTCATCGATCCTAAACCTGTTTCTTACATGACAGACAATTCTGGCAGCATTAAGTGCCAGGCAGGAACCAAACCTGGATGGGCCACAAGTTCATGACAGGACATGCTCATATTCATACCGCAGCCACTCAAAATGAGGCAGTTCAGAGTTATCAATTAGCACAACATACACATCTAGGGGATATGGGAGTAAACCAGAGTCTCTGAAAAACACAGACACTGGGAAAAACAGTGAAATTTCACGCAAATAGTGTCTAACCACTGTGCTTCATTGAATGCGAAGAATAACACCTATTACTAACACATTTTAGGGCCTTGTGCAGATCATATTAATCTGATGTTTTTTAAAATTCACTGATATTTTTTTACCCATTTTACTGGAGTTGGAGCTGGTATACTCTTATTGGTGGGGAACACTGGTTAGAACGTGGTGGAAAAAAGGCCAAAAACTAACAAAGAATACGATTACTTTAGGATCAGATGATAAATGCACAGAAATGACATAAGATACTCCAAAAGTAAATATTTATTTAGGTTTGATCCAGATCAATTGGCATTGTAGTGCAATTATGATCACTACACCACTATACCTATTGCTGAATTGTAAAAATAACTTAAAATTATGTACAGTACCTTTTGATTATTAATTGATTACTAATTACTTACTGTGTGTATTGAGCCATATTTTTGTTACACAGAGCTAATTGTTTACTGCTTTCTTAATACAACAGAACAATAACAGCATGTGTAAAGTTTCTGGTGCTTTAGAATGTATACTGATTTATTACTAACTCCACCTTTAATGTTCTCATTACAGGTGAAATTTAGTAAGTTAAACATCAATTTTTGTTATAAGATAATTATCAGCCTTGAAGTGTTAGCTCCATATTTTGAGTGATATATTCTCCTATCTTTTTTTTTTTATTTTTTAATTTTATTTCTTACATGATGTGTGAGAAAGCCTGGGGGTGTTCTTCATATAGGTCCACAAACTAAATAACAACAGCAGCATACAGTAAAGCAATCATGTGTAAAGATTTACTGCAAATGCTCTTTCACTCATTTACTATGAAAATTTTCAGTAGAAATATCTTATTTGATATAAGTTTTTAAAATCCTGCAATGCCTTACCATACCAAACTTCAGCAAAGCATCCCATCCCAAGCTTCTTTTCCAAATTGAGAGAATCTCTGGTGATCTCCCACTGATCTTTAGACAGTCCGAGAGTATGTGGTGTATAATTTTTACACACGGTGGTTAAATTAAAGCACAAACCATCTGCTTTTTCTATAAAGAATGAATGTAAGGCAAACTTATTATCAATAAAAAAAACAGGAGAAGAAGGAAGGTGAGGTAGATTCAAGGCTATGAAAAAAAACAAAAAACAAATCCAGAATCTCTTTTACTACTTTTGGACACTTTGATACATACATATGGTACCAAAACATCTTTTTTTTAATTTTTGGAAAGACAATTGCTGCTCAGATTCAAAGAACACAACCAAGGCTGCACCTTCCATCTTGAACCTGATCTGTTAGAAGGTAATAATTGTTCATACCCATCCAAACTTCCCCAAACTGCCCGTTGCCAAGCCTCTTGATCAACTGCAGGGACTCCCGTGGAATCTCCCATACGTCTTTGGTTTTGACAGACAGGTCAGCCAACCTTGGCATCCCTTTATGGCAGGGGACCACTAAGCGACAACATAGACCAGCAGCTCGCTCTGATAGGTGGATAGAAGCACATTCAAGCAAACAGAGACTTAGAAAGACATAAAGCAAGAAAGTGCAGAATAGCACAGTAAAATCATGAAAAAAGCAAATATTTTATAATAAGCTTGAATTTAAAAAAAAAAAAAAAAAAGGCAAAAATGGTTATCTTCACCATTAGTACAGGGTGATCCAGATCTAATTATGCAGATCCAGATCATCTGGATGAATTTGATTTATGCGGGGACGATTCCAGTTTGGTGGAAAGACGATTCTTCATGTCGTCAGTTCACAAACTTCTCGATGGTCCGGGATTTTTCGAGTGATTTTCTATGTAATAAACTGCAGAATTAGATCTAGACCACCCTATATGTGCTTACTGTGATGCTTCACATGGCAATAAACTGTGTAAATTTTCAAAAGTAAAAAAACCTAGCATAATCCTATACTACTTTTTATATATATATATTATATATATTATATATATATTATATATATATTATATATATATATATATATATATATATATATATATATATATATATATTTTACAAACAACCTAATATTTACATTACCCATAGTAGTTTTAAGGGTATAATGTCAAAATGTGTACTATAGCATTGCTCTATCTCTCTGTCAACAAATGTGGATTCTTACTAATGTGTTTAATTACAATGCAATTAAAAACTATTCAGTGATGGTGGTGAAACCTGTGCCTACATCATCCAGTTAACACTAAAAGGAGACTAATATTCGTTGTTGTGGTCCATGCTGACTTTTGTGCATGACTGACCTCATTTTTATCATTCAAATTTGGAAAAAAGAAAGATTGAATATAGGAACTGATATTTGACAATAACCAAATATGATGCCTACTATCCTACATCTGTGGAAGTTAAAGAAAAACATAAGCTGTCAAGACTTTAGATTATTTAGATTAATTACATAAAAAAATTATCCTTATATTACAGACTTCAATATTTAACTTCCACTACACAGTAAACTTGTGTCTGAATGGTTTTAATTATAAGTCGCTTTTAGTCAAATTCATTACATTAAGCAAGAAATAACACAAAAAAGCAGCACCTAGCATCCTTATAATATACATATATGGTACTGATTTCATAGTTTTGTGCTGTGCAAGCTTTAGCTATGAAACATGTTAAAATGTAGCACTTTAAAATGAATGTTTAACTGTAGTGAATTTGTGAACCACATATGCATATTGTATATTTTAAAATCAGTAGAATTTCTGGGTGCTACATTTTAAGGAGCATTTATACATTTTTGAGATCTGGAAGAGCACACTGAAAGCAGCATAACATCCATATAACTAATTATTCAATCCAGAACGAGTGTAGCCCGATACAGTGAAACTATATTAATACCAACCATACTATTAATACAAACTATATTATTAATGCAAAAACAATGCATGATACAGTATTTTCAAAACATTACAATCAATCAGAAGCAAAGATTAGCTTCTGTCATTAGGATTTCTTTCAAAAGAATCAAAATTTTAAATTTATAAAACAGAAGTGTATTTTAAATATTTTAAATTAATGTGACATTTATATTACAAAATACAAGGTGTTCTTGTCATACATTGTCAAGAAAAAATAATTTATAAGGCCTGTACATTTGGGATGATATACAGAGAGTTCTGAACCTTATACAGCATATTAAAAATACTACATGACTGAACAAAATAATGTATTTTATATTGCATTTTCATATTTAGTTATTTCAGAAAATGGAGTTATCTGTATATAAAACTTCTGTACAAAAATGAAAGCTATTATAGACTTACAGTACTTTCAGTGACACAGCTAGCCTAACATTGCAAGGTGGTGTATATCTGTTTTTTAATTTCAGATGTATTTTTGTTGTTGAAGTGATTAATACTAAAATATTAGAATCTGATAAAAAAAAATCTACACTGATGCAAGCCTGCTTGCATGTAATACCAATTAAACAAAATCATTTTAAAGCAAGACACGACTTTTCTAAAAAGGGCCACTACTGGAAGAAGCTCCTTCTTACCTGAATAATGCTGAACCAGTTGTTGGAGTGTATCAAACTGGGCACGGGTTGTTATGTAATACCCTCCACTATCTAACTTTCGGATTTTATAATGTTTAACATGATCACCTTTGATGTCATCCCAGTCACGTATTGATAGGGAAAATGCACCTGTTGAGAAAGATCACACACAAGCTAGGGCCAAGATTCAGAAATGACAAATGAATATAACCAATAACATAACCAACAGTTTTAATTGATAGTTTGATACATTTGCCAAATTCCATCTATCTCTCTATCCATTTTATGAACAGGACTAGATAGATAGATACTTTATTAATCCTAAGGGGAAATTCACATTATCTGAAGCGGGGTCACAGGGGAGCTGAATTCACGTAACAATATCTACTTTCACTTTATCAGCAATGTGAATGTATGCAAAATATTTTTTTCCTGCCACAGTTCAGCATAGATATAGTACATAGCTCTTCTTTACTGCCATCAGGGGCTTGCAGAGCTCTGGGACACTGACAAGGATCATCAAATTAAATTAATTAATTTTGTAATTGTACAAGGACTGCATAGGTATTTTACCATGTTTTATATATATTCATAATTCTTATTTTTCAAGACATGAAACTGTGTTTACTGACACAACTACAAAAACTTCTGCAATAAACAAAAATTATTCTAAAAATGCTAATGTTCCTGGCCCAAAAATGTATGTTTCTGTGAAATAACTGCTTTAATTAGAATACATTCTAGAGAGACGCACTATCTGCAACTACTGTAGGATGATGTTTAATTTATTACCTTTGGTGGTTTCACTTTCTCGGATGAGAAAGGTACCTCTGAGGTTCCCATTAGACAGTAACTGTCTTTCTGCATCCTTTCTTCCCAGTTTACCGAAATACCACCTGAATTAAATTAATATACAACAGTGAATATTTTCTAATATATTTATTCATCATACTGAAACCAACATTCCTCATTTGTTGTAAATACATGAAGCACAAAACAATGATTTATAACATAATTTTTAAACAATTTTTTTTATAATTCTTTCAGTTCAATTTTAAGAAAGATCTTAATCTGTCATTGCACCAGAGTGCCTGAAGAAATGTACAAAGAATGACCATTTTGCAAATGTTGGATTGCTTTCAATCAGTGTTACAATCAGTGCTATTTGTAGATTTTGATTTTTATTAATTAGATATTAATACATTTATTAATCATTGCAACCCAAGGAAAATTCAGCACAGAAAAAATTATCAGTGATAATCATTTAGAAATAACTTTATATTTCTAGCCCTTTCCACAGAATTATTACGGAAGTTGAAGTATGAATCCTGAATTTATACCTACAAAAAGATCCAATTTAAAACACATTCATTGACAATACCTAACGACTAAATCTTGAAGAGAAAAAACATGCCCCATTTAGCAGAAAAAGTTTGTCATTTGAAAAGTCAATTATATAAGACAAAAAAATAAATTTACCACATATAGCAGTATTCTTATCTTGCTTATGATCCATTTACATTTTGCAGATATTTCTTTTAGACTCATCACTCTGTAAAATGTTTAATCCACTACTAAGGCTGAGCACCACCTAACCTTGTTCATAGTTGCAGCTTCATGCCACTTTCGCATAAATATGCTGTTATTAGTTTATGCTCCCATCCTTGTGACAGCATGTGAACTTAATGGTAATAAAAGCATCTTGGGGCAGCAGACAAAAACATACTTTAATAAACATGATCTGTAAATCTACTGCTTTATATTACAAATTTCTTTTACCTCCAATTCACAGAGGCAACAAATTCCAACAGTGTATTATAGAAAATACTAAATGAAGGATTTCAACCATTTGATAACTTGAGGAAACTGTTAACTAACAAAAAAATGAAAACAGTGAAGACATAAAAGAAAAGGTTATCTCTTTATTCTGCAGAGTTGACGATAATTAAAAAAAAACAAACAAACTTTGTGTTGAATAACAAACACAAATTGCTATGTATGTGGATATTTTGAGACTTGTAAGGAGCAAGAGGCATAGTAAATCAAATCTTACTCTTCAGCCTGGATAGAGTCCACTGGAGCAACATAATTGCTGGGAATATATCCGGTTCCACCTGTGTTCAGAGATCGAGCCTCCCACCAGTCACCTTCACTAGGAAGAGAAGTGGGAATTTTAAAAACCAAATAATATACACTCATACATTTCCAAACTACTAGCTATTTAAAAATATAAACAAATTCCTTTAAGTTTTTCAGAGGATGTGTATTCACTTTTTCCACCATAAATTAATCTAAATATGAGCATTAAGGTTTGCAATATTCATTTTGAAAGTTTCTGCATAGTTAGCACTAAAAAAAGAACAATAAAAACTGTAGGCATTAATTAAATGCTAAACTCCAAAAAATTCTTTCCATTCTAAATATATCTGTGATATGGCTCTGAGTGAAAAACCCAGAATGATTATTGTTCCTTTAAAGTGAAATAGAAACTTTGCATATCATTAGATTGGAATATTTTTATTGATATTGGCAAGTGCTCACACACACAAACTCTCAGCTGGAAACTTGCCTACTTCGTTTAAATGGCTATGTATACACATACTGCATGATGCTGTCAATTACTGTAAATTTGTTTATATAAAAAGTGTTCAAAAAGTATAGTACAGATAAAATGAGTGGCTCACTTGAAGGTTGTCTAGAACTTGGGGAGCCTGTCATAGTATTAAAAATGTTTGCATATACCCAGTAAAAAGAAAAAACAACAATGAACTAAACCATTGCTTGTTGAAAAATAAAACATAAGAACATGTTCTAAAAAGAAAAAAAAAAAGACTATTCAATTTTCATGATTCCTGAACCACCCACTGACAGGAGATGCTAGAATCGACCTGTCACCACATTCAAACATTAGAAGAATGCATCCTTGGAGCAGTATGGCGTACATAATAAAGCGGCAATTCTTCTGAAACTGTAAAATTCGCAAACACAATGTCCAAATGGCTATTTTATTTGCTCCTGGATGCTATTGGCACACCATTGTCTTTGCCAATCCATTACATTTATTGTATGTGTTAAAATGGCTTCTACATTTAATGAGAACAAAAACACCTGAATTATTTTCTTTCATTAAAGTACAATGCAAAAAAAGGCATCCCTGAAGTGTGTAGGGTCTCCCATTATAAGAGAATGGTCAGTAAAGCTCTAGTGAAGACTGTGTGTAAAACCAGAAATTTCATAAATGTGGGGTAAGGAATAAGTTAGTGGTCTTGAAACAGCTGGGTGTCACCACCCTATCATGGAGGAGAGGTTTGAGTTCCTGTGACAGTGGGAGCTATGTTATCTGGAGCAGAATTGGACTTATTGGCTCATAAATGTTCTTGGTACCAAAGCACCTTAGGCCAAAGATCTATGATTGATTTCATAATCGCTTCATCAGATTTGTGGCCATATGTTCTGGACACTTGGGTGAGGTGAGTGACAGAGCTGTCAACTGATCACCACCTGGTGGTGAGTTTGGTCAGATGGTGGGGAAGGAGCCTTGACAGACCTGGAAAACCTAAGTGACTAGTGCGGGTGGACTAGGAACGTCTGGGGAAGGCCCATGTCCAGAAGACGTTCAACACCAATCTCTAAAAGAGCTTTCCTGCATCCTGGGGGTGGCTGGGGACATAGAGTCCGAATGGGACTTGTTCAAAGCCTCCATTCTGGAAATGGCTGCAAAGTGCTGTGGCCTGAAAGCCATCGGTGCCTCTTGAGGTAGCAACCCTAGGACCCTAGGACTAGAGGTTAGGGATGCAATCAGGCTGAAAAAGGAGGTCTTCCATGTATGGTTAGTATGGGAGACTCCCGAAGCAGCAGAGAGGTACAGACAGGCCAAAAGGGTTGTGGATTTGTCTTTCAGGGAAACAAAAAACCTGGTTGTGGGAGGAGTTCTGAGAGACCATGGAAAGTGAGTATTGATTGGGCTCAAAGAGGTTCTGGCAAACAATCAGGCAAGTCAGAAAGGGAAGACAGGGATTCACCCATGCTATTCTCAATAAGGGTGAGGAAGTGCTGACCCAGACTGAAGATGTTGTCAGGTGGGGCAAGGGCAAGGCACTGAACCTAATGAACACACCCTCTGTGGAGGAGATGGAGCCAGAAGCTGATGGGGGATCAATGCCTATTTCACTGAGAGATGCCACAGAGGTAGTTAAGCAACTCTGCAGTGCAAGGCCCTGGGGGTGGATGAGATCCATGCAAAAATGCTAAAGGCTCTGGACATTTTTGGGCTGTCATGGATGACACTCCTTTTCAATGTCGGGAGATGTGCCTCTGGAGTGGTAGACCAGGATGGTGGTGGTCTCCATTTTTAAAAAGGGGGAAGGATGGTTGGGAAAAAGACATATGGGCCTCACTGCTAAGACTGCTGCCCCATGACACAGCTTCTGATAAGTGGTGGTAAATAAATGAATCATCAATTTCATCAATAAACCCTAAACTCTAATCCGATATAAAAAAAAAAGACAAAAAAATCACTACATCTAAAAAATAAATAAAAAATGGCCTCCATTTCCTAAAAAAGAAAAAAAAATTATATAATTTATATAAATTAAATGATCTAATCATCATCATGTGGGGTTTATGTTACTGTCAGAGAGCAAATACAATCTGGAACTAGTGCTTTGTGAAAGGCTGGCTCTGAGCCTCTACATCAATGAGGTCACAAACTAAATCCTACCTGTTTAACAAAAACTATGAAACAGATGGCCAGCTCATCAGTTATCCCAGCTGTGATATATGAAAACTCAGTGCATACAACATTTGATATTTAAGAACCATGAAATGTGTTATGTTATGGACATTCAGGTTTCATTTTTCAACAAGAGAAAATACTTGTATGTAAAAAAAAATTATCAGTATAACTCAAAAAAGATAGGTCATCTCTGGAAAATGACACAGGAAAGTTGCTGTTAGTTAATACATATAGGCAGAAAAAGAGGATAACAGAATTATTTTGATGGATGACAGATGAAAACATGAACATGTCATAAATAAACAGACAAACAAACACATAAATAATGCTACTTGTGATGTGCACTGCACCCAAAGAACTTTGTATAACTCAGCATTAGTTACATGTTACTAATGCTTATTAAACATTAAGCATTCTGCTCTGAGTCAGTTAGTAAATATTAGGATATACAGTACATTTATGACCTTGCAGATCCTTGTCCAATTCTTGAACCACAAGGCTAGTTAAACTGCAAACAGTCGGGTTTAAAAAGGGTACTGACTTGTATACACACTTTGTTGAAAACAAAACCAATAAAATAGAAAAAAGGATCAGAAAATTAGTCATTGATATAATTTGCAGTGAAAAAGTTACTAACATACTTACGTGCTATTTAGTATTTGAAATTTCTCCCCTTTCCTAAAGCTAAGGTCATCTTCTGTTCTGGCATCATAGTCATAAAGTGCTACAAACAGAGTTACCCCTGGAAGTAAACAATGAGATGATTTATGTTGTAACTATTGTACCATAATGATGTAATGAGACTGCATGTTCTATAAATGCATAATAATTTAATAAATACTTGAACTGTTAATTACAAAAAAGTATAACTTACTCGGGACTTTTACTTTATTAAAACAAAATAACTAAGGATAATGACTGAGGCCTTTCTCACAGTATAAAATGATGGAGCAACTGGCTGCACATATCAATCACCAGTTGCTACTGGTGAAACTGAAAACAAATCAGCAGTTGTCTTAAAAAGAAGATCACTATTTCCTATGTAGGACTTGATTTCCTTGGATTGTACTAGCAGTTGTTCAGTCTTCAGAGACACCTTGTCCAAACCACTACAGAGTGTTGTTGCAGCTTTTCATTTATCATGTCAGACACAGTATATAGTTTTAAGTGTGGCAGCTTTTTCAGTAGTAATTTTTGTAAAGTTAGCTGCAACATTAAAGCAATAATAATATTTTATTTATATAGTCTCTTACCCATGCTAATGCAGTATATACTGTATACCTAATATAAATTCTACTGCAAAAATTATATTTCTAGTATATGGCAAGAACTCCAGAGAGTATTTTACATGGTTAGCCAAACTATATCAGACTAGCCAAAGCCCGCCGTAGCATACGGTAGTGTAAGAATAGGAACGGAAAACGGCGAGAAAGGAATTCAGTATAACAAAGGCTTAGGAAACCATCGTCGCAGTATAACGAAAATGGCAAGGAGCGAAACCAATGCCAATGGTCGAGAGAGTACCTTCCTGTAGCAGGCTACGGAAAACAGACATATATACACTGTGTGCACAATTATTAGGCAAGTTGCATTTTTGGGATTACTTTTAATATGAAACAAATACAGTGCCATCAGTCAATCCAAAATGTTAATAAACCTGAAACCTGAATGTTATGCAAAGGAAATGTGAGTGTGAGCATTACCAGGGGAATACACGTGTGTGCAGAATTATTAGGCAACTATTAGTGTGCAGAATTATTATGCAACTAAAGGAAAAATGAAAATTTTCCCATCTCACTTGTTTATTTTCATCTGTTAAAGTGAGAATAATAAACAAACAACTCAAAATTTACAAATAAACATTTCTGACATTTCAAAAAAAATAAAATAAAATCAGTGACCAATATAGCCACCTTCTTTTCAATAACAGTCATAACCCTTCCATTCATGGAGTCTGTCAGCTTCTTGATCTCTTGATGATCAACTTTTTGTGGAGCAGTGACTATAGCTCCCCAGATACTGTTCAGAAAGGTGTACTGTTTTCCTTCCCCGTAAATCTCACGTTTAAGAAGGGCCCACAAGTTCTCAATAGGGTTTAGGTCAGGTGAGGAAGGGGGGCCATGTCATTATTCTGTCATCTTTAAGGCCTTTACTGGCTAGCCATGCAGTGGAGAACTTCGATGCAAGTGATGGAGCATTGGCCTGCATAAAAATTATGGTCTTCTTGAAAGATGTAGAATTTTTCCTGTATCACTGTTTATAGAAAGTGTCTTCTAAAAACTGGCAGTAGGTTTGGGAGTTGATTTTGAGTTCATCTTCAACGCAAAAAGGTCCAACTAGCTCATCTTTAAAAATACCAGCCCATACTGGTACCTCACCTTCATCTTGCTGGCATCGAAGTCGAAGTCGAAGTGGAGCTCTGTTCCCGTTACTGATCCACAGGCACATCCATCTGGTCCGTCAAGAGTCACTCTCTTCTCATCAGTCCATAAAACCTTTGAAAAAAATCTGTCTTCAGATATTTCTTGGCCCAGTTTTGACATTTCAACTTATGTTCCTTGTTCAGCAGTGGTCGGGTTTCAGCCCTCCTTACCTTGGCCATGTCTTTGAGCACTGAACACCTTGTATTTCTGGGCACTCCAGGAAGGTTGCAGTTCTGGAATATGACAGCACTGGAGGATAACGGTTCTTGGTAGCTTCACGTTTGATTCTTCTCAAATCTTTGGCAGCTAATTTTCGTCTTTTTTTCTCAACACGTTTCCTGCAACCCTGTTGAGTATTTGCAACAAAACGCTTGATGGTTCTATGATCACGCCCCAATATCTTGGCAATTTCAAGAGTCCTGCATCCCTCTTAAAGACTTTTTACAATTTTTGACTTTTTAGAGTCAGTTAAATCTCTTTTTTTGGCCCATTTTGCCGGAGGAAAACAAGCTGCCTAATAATTCTGCACACCATATATAGGGTGTTGGTCTCCTTAGGCCACGCCCTACCTCATTACACAAATACACATCACCTGACATGCTTAAATCAAATAAGCATTCAAGTTTATACAGCTTGGAGATGGAATATACACATAAAAATGATGATATGGTCAAAATACACACTTGCCTAATAATTGTGCACACAGTGTAGATAGACGCCGCATTCACTGTGTTGCCCAGTCGACACGACAAGTCAGTGCGTCCACACTATTGTGAGTGGTAAAAGTGCCATTTAAACTAATACAGGTAGACGTGGAAACCAGGTTTTCTGATGAAAAACAATAATGTTTTAAACAGTATCGTTTACATACAACAGATTTTGGCAAATCAATTACGTGCAATTATTTATGTCCATTTATACACTACAGTAAATGCGTGCGTATCCCATGGTCTTAGAGTTGGTGGGCGGGGCTCTGTCTTGTTTGCCCTTAGTTAGAGTTGGTGGGCGGGGCTCTGTGAGTTGGCGATCGTGACTCTGTCTAGCGTGCGGTGTAAAGTCAACGTGGCTCAGAGATGCATGTGGACTTTTGCACAGATGAAAGCGACTGAGGCTGTGTTTGGTGAGTTGTTGCGTGCCTCAAGAGCGACGCTGGACTCGGGAGGACGGTTACTGTTGGTGTACATGGCTCTGTTGTGCGTATCCCATGATGCGGTAGGAGGGTCAGAGATGGCGGGCGGGGCTCTGTCGAGCATATCCCATGGTCTTAGAGTTGGAGGGCGCGGCTCTGTCTTGCTTGCGCTCACTGTCTTGCATGCCCTCAGTGTCTTGCTTGCGCTCACTGTCTTGCTTGCCCTTAGTGAATTATACATATAGATATGTAATATGGTATACACAAATTCAAAAAAGTGATTGTTGCTTGCACAGAAATTAAATGTGTGTTTTTTATTGGTTACTTGTACAGTATTCCGTTTTCCAACAAAGACAAAATCATAATGTGAACATGTAAACAAAAATGAAAATGTAACATACGCCTATCTAGTAGTACGTTGTACTTTTGGTCTTTAGGGCAGCATCAGTTTGTCAGAAAATGAATTCTACATAATACTGGATGTGCTGTTCAGGAATTGAGTACAATTCATAAATGACTGTGTTGTTATTTGGGGGCTATACAGGCCACTGAAGTGATGCAAACTTGCTGTCATGTTTCGAGAATCATTCCGTGACAATACGTGTCTTGTGGCATGGTGCATTATCATGGTGGAGGTGCTCAATAAACGTGGATAAGCTAGCCATGAGAGGACAGATTTGGTCAGTAACAATATT
>JANRMT010062791.1:56405853-56440253 GCA_026402145.1 Polypterus bichir lapradei | reverse complement strand
GTCAGTAACAATATTCATATGCTTTCCATTCAGATTTTTTTCAGTGGATGTAAGGTACCTCAACATGTGCCAGGCAAATATTCCCTATATCATTGCACTGCCACCACAATCTATGTCAGGGGTGGGCAATGTTGGTCCTGGAGAGCCACTGTGGCTGCAAGTTTTTTTTTCTAACCCAGTTTCTTAATGAGAAGACAATTATTGCTGATGAAGCACTTATTGCTCAAGTGACATTTTGATGCTTCATTTTAGTGGTCTTGCTTGTTAAGATTCCCCACCCTTAATTGCTTATTTCTTAAACAGCTGCATTCACTGTTTTATTGACTCCTTATTAACAATAAGATGTAAATGACAAAGCAGCCAATAGTTCTCCATCTAGCTTGTTTCCATTTATATCTGTGTTCATCATGCACTGTTTGATTTAATAAAACACTTCATAGAAAATGTGAAAAATTATCCTTTTTAGGCTTCAAATCATTTGGATGATATCCTACAATATAAGACCATACATTGCAGAGCAACAAGCCATAAAATTAACTAAGGTCTGAGATTGTCAAAGATTGATTTCTGAGAGTGTGTAAGATGGTGCCGACTGCTCGTCTCTCTAGTCTATGTTTTAACTTTGTTTTTATGTTTTAGTTTATCCAAACGGTCACTGTCCTATGATCGTGAGTCTTTACTAAACATATTTTCTGGCTTGCTTTCCTCTCAATTTTCATCTCTTGATTGGATTTTTTGTGAACCTCCACCATTGTTTTATTCATCTCCTGACTTCTTCACCTGGACACCGGTGTTCACCTGTATCAGTGAGTTGAATGTCCCTCGGAGACACAAATGCACCCGCCGCTGTCGTGGGAAAAGAGCCGGAAATGCTGTTAAACAGCGCCGACTTAAGTCCCAAGGCTTTGATTCCCGATGCCTGTGAGTCATTTATGACCCATCTTCACCTGCTCAGGACTCCATCACTGGTTCATGGGCACTGGACACCAGATTTAATTTCTCCATTTCAAGGTGGCATCACTTCCTCGGTCTGCAATCGAGTAGTAAACACTGCTAATCTCCGCGTGCCCGTGCTCATCCTGCAATGAGCTCTTCTACTTCTATCAAGGATGCTCTCTTGAACGTGATATCAGTGTCTAATAAAATTTTTATTCTGCAAGACTTTATTACCTCAAATAATCTGGATTTCTTCTTCATCACTGAGACTTGGATTTTAAATGGTCATTCTTCATGTTTTACTGACTTGGTTCCATCAGGTTATTCATTTTTAAACTCTCCTCGTCTGACTCGATGTGGGGGGGAGGGGGGGCATTGCCACTGTTTTTAAAAGTATGTTATTGTGTTGGAGCCTTACAAGGGGTCCGTTAGCAGCTTTGAACTTCAACTTTTCGAAGTGTGCAGCTCCCCTTCTCTTCGGTTTGTCGAGGTTTATAGACCTCCTGTAATTAATGATACTTTCATTTCTAAATTCTCTGATCTCCTGGCTGATATTACCCTTTCCCATGACAAAGCATTTATGGTTGGTGATTTCAACATTCATGTTTGTTGTCAATCGAAACCTTAGGTCAATGACTTATCACTATTAGACTCATTTGATTTTATACAGCATATTAATACACCAACTCACTCTCTCGGTCACACCCTTGATCTTGTTCTTACTCGTGATATTTCAGTGAATAATATTGATTTATGTGATGTTTCTTTCACTGATCACTTTTCTATAATGATGGATCTGAATATTACTGTTGATGTCCCGACTAATAGCTGTCCCCCACGCTGCTCACGCTTTTTAAATTCTTCTATTATATCTGATTTTAAAACCATTTTCTCTAGTCTTTATGTGCATGACCAAAATAATGGTATCGATGATTCTGTCATAAAATTTAATTCTTCCTGTAAAACGGTTTTAGACGCAATTGCGCCGCCCAAGATACGCAGTAATAAGGGAAGACCAGCTCCCTGGCTAAATGAAAATACACGATCACTGCGCTGCGCCTGTCGAACTGCTGAACAACATTGGGAAAAAAGATGGACTGATTATCTCCAAACAGATTTTCAGGACTTCTCTTTTCAATTTCCAGGCTGAAGTTAAGAAAATGAAACAAGACCTCTTTGCCGATTTAGTATCCCGTCATTCAAAGAATCCTAGGGTATGATTTAATTCAATTAATGCGGCCATTCACCCTCATTCTGTGATGGGATTAATTAGCACTGCTCATTCATGTGAGCAGTTTCTATCATTCTTTGTCAGCAAAATTGATACTATGGCATTGTTCAAACTGAATATAAACTTTCTACTGTTAATCATGACATAATGCTACAAGCCTTTGATCTAGTCTCACTTTCACAGCTAAAAAGAACTATTGACACCCTTAAACCAGCTTCCAACCCCCTCGATATTGTTCCACCACGTCTCTTAGTGGAAGCCTTTGATGTGTTGGGCCCATCCTTACTAGCGATTATAAATGATTCTATTAGTTCGGGGGTTCTGCCCTTATTTTTTAAACATGCTGCAGTCCGTCCCCGTCTAAAAAAGGCAGAATTAGATCCTGGAGTTTTAGCCAATTTTCGTCCAATGTCCCAACTGCCATTTCTGGGTAAAATTCTAGAAACAATTATTTATAATCAATTGGTCGATCACCTTAACTAAAATCATTTATTTGAGATCTACCAATCTGGCTTTAGGCGTTATCATGGTGTTGAAAGGGTACTCCTGCAAATGTTCAGCAACATCTCTCTTATTACTGACTCAGGTGATGCGGCAGTCCTCCTCCTTGACCTGTCCGCTGCCTTTGACACCATTGACCATGAAATATTGTTGATGCGGCTTGAACATCTTGTTGGGCTTAAAGGGGCTGCTCTGAACTGGTTCAGGTCATATTTAACTGGTAGACACTTTTCAGTGACTTTTAATTCCTCTTTTTTATCTACTGCTCCTCTCAAATATGTTGTTCCTCATGTTTTTTTTTTTTCTTGCCTCGATTACTGCAACTCACTGTATTCTGGGATTAACAAATCTCTGATACACAGGTTACAGCTGGTCCAAAATGCTGGCGCTCGCTTTCTAGTTGGGGCAAGAAGGTATGACTCTGTTTCTCCAATATTAGCTTCTTTACACTGGCTGCCTGACAGTTTTTGAATTGATTTTAAAATCTTGCTGCTAGTTTTTAAATCTTTACATGGGCTTGCTCCTGCCTATTTATCTGAGTTGTGCATTTTACACCAGCCATCCAGAGTACTTAGATCTTCAGTTGTCCCTCGTACCAAGTGTAAAACCAAGGGGGACAGGGCCTTTGCAGCTGCTGAGCCTCGCCTGTGGAACTCTTTACCTCATTACATAAAGGAGTCGTCTACAATTGAACTGTTCTAAACAAGATTAAAAACTCATTTCTATTCACTTGCATTCCATGACCTTCAGTAATACTGATGGTTTCCTCTTTGTGATTATATAACATTATTTCTGTTTATTATGTATGTTATTTTATGTTCATATATTTTATTTCTGTTTATGTTTTTATGTTAATTGTTTTGTTTTTCTTTTATTCTATTATTGTAAAGCACTTTGGCCACAGCATTACTATGTTGTTTTAAATGTGCTATATAAATAAATTGACATTGCCATTCTAGTTAAGCAATTGGGTTGGAATGAAAACCTGTAGCCACTGTGGCTCTTCAGGACCAACATTACCCACCCCTGGTCTATGCAGTTAAATCCACTATGGATTCATGTTGCTTGTGTCAAATTCTGATCTTTCATTTGAATGGTATAAAAAGAACCTGGATTGGTATGATCAAGCAACTTTTATTTTTCTCCTCCTTTAAAGTTTCTGTATGTGAAATATCATATAATACCAGCCATTTGGGAGATACTAGAACACAAAAGCTTAGTGCCAGCTATCGTGTCATGTTCAAGGTCTGTAAGGTTACTTGTTTTGTTCATTCCAATTCTAACCAATTGTAGTCTGCGTGACTTATGACACACACTGATATCATAGGATAGAAGATGTGAAGGAATGGAGAATCTATCTGAAGAGGGGGAGCACCTAATAAACTGGCAACTCAGTATATCATTTAATGTGTACTTTTCCTTTACATGGATTACAGGCTATTGTAGACCTGTCCACACCTTCTCATGATCTGAATCTACTAATCCAGTACAAGATCAAAGGAAATTAAAACTTTTCACTGCAGGTAAGGTGGGAACCAGACCAAGAGAAGGTACCAGTGCATCAAAGGGCACATTCACACCATTTAAAACTAAATTGCACATATGGCATTGACATGTTCAAAGCAACTGAAACAGAATTCTCAAGCAGGAGACAACTATGTGGGGCTCTTAATCCAGGTTTTCAAAATTCTGAAAGGCATTGATACAGCAGATCCAACAGAATTCTTTAAACTTAACTTGAATCATGTACTCAAGGACAAATAAAGGGCAAGTGCATTTGGGACAGAAGCCAGAAAGCACTACCAAGGCATGTAGCTGAAGCAGAAACCTTGACAACCTTTAAGGTACTTGGACAAGATATTAGGACAGCTTAGCTACAGTGGGATGCAAAACCTTGGGCAACCTTGTTAATAGTCATTATTTTCCTGTATAAATCGTTGGTTGTTACGATAAAAAATGTCAGTTAAATATATCATATAGGAGACACACACAGTGATATTTGAGAAGTGAAATGAAGTTTATTGGATTTACAGAAAGTGTGCAATAATTGTTCAAACCAAATAATGACTATTAACAAGGTTGCCCAAACTTTTGCATCCCACTGTATTAGCTAAATAAACAAGCTTCATTAACTTAAAGGTCTTCTCTCATTTGTTAAATTACTTATACTATGTCCTTAAATTGTGGAAACTGTGCTATGTATGAGGTAATGCAGGGTTGTGAACTAACCTTCTGATAAAGTATATACTGTATTATTTAGTTATACTGGGGATCACAAACATTTACTTACTGCTGCTCACCCTTGAACATGTCACATAATGCAGAAGCAGCGTGGGAGTCACACCATGCCTGTAATTCTGAACGTCTGACTGCATTTTACTAATAGTTATGTCAAATTAGACATTGCCAATGAACTCATCTCAGTGTCTGAACTGAAATGGGTAACTAGAAAAGATCTGAGTATTTTGTGAAGGAATCATGATTCCCTTTACTCCCAACATGTCAAAATTGAGACCTTAAGTGAATTTTAATTAGGGAATTTTAATTCTGAAGTCATGTCCTGTTTCACCATTTTAGAGAAATGAAATGGCTTTATAATATTGGACATCATGTTTCTAGCCAACACACAGCAGCTCTCCTTTGCCTTTGTATACATTATTTCACACTTAAGCCATTTACATGGATGGATGGGTAGGAATCAATGAATCAAATTCTCGGCAGTTTCTTTTTTCTATTGTGTATTATCATACTGAATTCGAGGCCAAGATGGAAGATAAATTTACTGATCAAAGTTCTAAGCTACTGTATGCAATACCAGAAATGGCCCTGCGATTTCGTAAAAATAACTCCTTACATTTTAACATATTTCCCTAACAGATGGCACAAACTTAATTTTATTTTTTATTTATATGTATAAAAAGAGTGTGTATGTGTAAATATATTATATATATATATAAATCAGAGACAAGGTGACAAGATGGTAGAAACTCAATTCCAGTGATGAGTTTGTTATCCAGGTTGCTTGTGTGAACAAGAAATTTTTTTCTTTTCTTTCAACATACCTTGAAAAAGCATGCTAATTTAATCAACAATTCTGTTGAACTAGGGACGAGAGAAATGCTATATTTAAAAGTGTAGCGTGAAGGCCCAATAACCCATCTAGGGCCAGTTTTTGGGCTGCACTTAATACTGCTGAAATATACACCTGCTTTCAGTGGCTCTGAATTTCGGGGGGAAAAATCAGGTTAAAAAATGTATTTTTAGATAAATCAGTAATCGAAATTTTTGAATTTAAAAATTCAGACATGCAGTAAATGGCACTGATTTTTACACATTTCATTTGCATAACACCATACAGTACTTATGTGTTCAGTAAAACAAAATGCAGGTCAGTACTTAGGCAGACCTGGTGAAATGTGCACATTTTTCTGAATCCCTACACAATGTCCACATGCAGCACTGTTATTTGTGAATTCACTTGTTTAATGTTGTTTATATGTTATGAAGGACAGGCTGTTCAGATGTCTCCATGGATTACATTTGAACATAATGAAAACCTATTATAAACAAGCTTCCAATCAATTCTCACTGTGCTTCATGTGTTGCGCTGGCAGGTATACTACATATCAGAACTGCATTTATAGTCATATGAAAAAGTTTGGGAACCCCTCTTAATTCTTTGGATTTTTGTTTATCATTGGCTGAGCTTTCAAAGTAGCAACTTCCTTTTAATATAGGACATGTCTTATGGAAACAGTAGTATCTCAGCAGTGACATTAAGATTATTGGATTAACAGAATATATGCAATACATCATAACAAAATTAGACAGGTGCATAAATTTGGGCACCCCAACAGAGATATTACCCTCAACTTTAACAAGGGCCCCAGTCCCTGCACTAGCCACACAGCCCCACAGCATGATGGAACCTCCACCAAATTTGACAGTAGGTAGCAGGTGTTTTTCTTGGAATGCTGTGTTCTTCTTCTGCCATGCAAAGTGCTTTTTGATATGACCACTAACTCAATTTTTGTCTTATCAGTCCATAGCACTTTGTTCCAAAATTAATCTGGCTTGTCTAAATGTGCATTTGCATACAACAAGCAACTCTGTTTGTGGCGTGAGTGCAGAAAGGGATTCTTTCTCATCACCCTGCCATACAGACATTCTTTGTGCAAATTGCGCTGAATTGTAGAACGATATACAGATACACCATTTGCAGCAAAATGTTCTTGCATGTCTTTGGAAGTGATCTGTGGGTTGTCTGTAACCATTCTCACAATCTTGCGCATTAGCCGCTCCTGTATTTTTCTAGTCCTGCCAGACCTGGGTTTAACAGCAACTGTGCCTGTGGCCTTCCGTTTCCTGACTACATTCCTTACAGTTGAAACTGGCAAGTTTAAACCTCTGAGATAGCTTTTTGTAGCCTTTCCATAAACCATGATACTGAACAATCTTTGTTTTCAGATCTTTTGAGAGTTGCTTTGAGGATCCCATGCTGTCACTCTTCAGAGGAAAGTCAAAGGGAAGCACCAACTTGCAACTGACCACCTTAAATACCTTTTCTAGTGATTTGACACACCTATGAAGTTCAAGGCTTCACGAGCTAATCCAACCAATTTGGGATTGCAAGTAATCAGTATGAAGCAGTTACATGCATTCAAATCAGCAAAATTACAAGGGTACCCAATTTTTGCACAACCAGTTTTTCACATTTGATTTAATTTCATACAACTAAATACTGCTTCACTAAAAATCTTTGTTCGGAAAACACCCCAGTACTCATATGTTCCTAGGAAATGAAAGATAAACCACTGTTATTTTTTTGTTGAAAGTAGAGTCAATTATTATGCAGGCTGAGAGGGGTTCCCAAACTTTTTCATATAACCATTTCTCATTTTCAATCTCCTATGCATATACTTTATAGAAATAACCAAATAGGGACTGTGAATGTGATCTATCCATATATGTTCTAGCAAAGAAAAAACTTTATAAATTGCTTACACAACAGGCAGCTTTAAAAGATGTCAGACACCAAAAATGGTAATCTCAAAGTGTACACGGTTTAAAGGGGATCACATCTTACAAAGACATTATCCTTGCTTTCATATTCTACCTACTCTTCCCGTTTAATTAAGAAGGGTCAGCAACACACATACTGATGCATCTTGAGTATCCTGGGGGATGGAGGAAGTCGGTGAGGAGTTTTTTTTGCAGCTGTATGCTTTTAGCTGGGAAAGGATAATGTAGAAACCAAGACAACGTCCAAAAAAATAACTTACTTAGACTAAACTGGGTAGGCTGTTACTTGTTCTAGTATAATGTTCTTAGACTGTGTTTGATGTCCAATAAATACAAATACATATCAGTACATAGTTACATAACAGCTTCTATAGATTGGTCCTGAATGATACCAGAAGTCTGGGAAGGAGGGACCCAATGTCCTGTTAGGCACAAAAGCCAGTGGATTTCAGATCCCTCCCTGTTCAGAATTCATTAATCTTAAAATTCATATGATAAACTGGTTGCCAGCACCAGCTACAGTATGTACTCAGCTTTAAATGAATGTATGAACTGGAAAATTAATACCAAATTTATTATAGGTGTTGTTTTGACCATTATAATTTTTGAAGATGAATGGAAATGATTAAGGAAAAGATAAAGATAAGTTATCTACTTAGTTGACGGAGAAAATGTAGACCTCCTAATTGCAAGGTTCTTCCACTGAACTGAACACATTCTTAGCTGAATGGTCAAACTGGCTGCTGCCGGGATGCCCCAAATTTTATTCTTCTCTCCTTTTGCTTTTTTAGTATCCCACATACCTTAACTGGGGTATGGTATGGGGAATGAGTAAAGCATGGGGAATGAAATTACTTAAAAATTGTGTGATAACAAAAGTAATTTCAATGAAAACTAAAGACACAATGATGCTCCAGGCCCAGAGTGTGCTACTTTTATGTTATTTCATACTGTGTTAAAAAAATTCCTATCATATTTAAGGTTAGGCAATTGTTGAGCTATAGGTATGTTAACACACAACAATCCCGGGAGAAGAACTGTTTTTAGCAAGTTAAGAGAGGTCAAAGGGAGTCTTTGTTGTCGGAAACTACACCTAAAACTTGAACCACTCTTATGCCCACCCCTAATTGGTAACATATTAAAACATTTTACAAACTGAAGACATACACTTTAACCCAGAATCCTTTAATAAGTAATTAAAACCAATCTGTCTTACCTGTACCACCACGTGACCGCAAAGTTCCAGTGTGAGATGATGAATTCACCCCACCAAATACAGTCATGCCCTGACCTCCAGGTGTCTGGAAATTATTAAAATTTGGAATTGCAGTAACACCAAAATTCGGGTAATGCTGTGGAGTGAGGTCAGCCCCATAGCGGTAACCAGTACTCTGAGTTATACTGGTGTCTCTGTCATCATTAAGTTTTGCTGCTTCTTTATCCTTGCATTGCACACAGCCCATTATCCAAATCCTGTAAACCAAAAAACAAATATAATTTGTAGCCTTACTATAATTTCCAAAATCTCCTTAAGAACAGTTGTGGTAAAGTCTATGACACACATAAATATATTGCATCAGCTGACCCTTGTAATTAAATTGTGAATTACTCCCACATATATGTGTACACAAACACTGGGTGGGAGTCCAGATTTCTAAAAGCATTATATCAAGTTTAATGGAGACACAAAACTTCATTAGTTAGTTAAATAGAATAACATCTCACCTAGAATTTTTTACTGCTTTGAAATGATTTCAGTTTTCATTGACTTGTTCGATTAAGTACTTCTGGTTATAGGTTATTATTGGTTAAAAATAAACCATATTATTCTGTTTACTGCAGCAAGCATGGTTGAGTATTTGTTTAGAAACAGTCTTATTGCTACATTTGAAACAGATACAGAGAAAATGAAGGTTGGTTTGTGTATTCCTTCACCAGGTTACAAACTGAACATATCTCTTCATACTTCTGACATTCTGGCTGGAATACAAAACAGAGATATTCCACATAGGTGACCATGAAATAGACCAATCACTGCAGCCACAGCCAGACTGTGATGGAAAAGCAATATGATGCCCCTGGCCAACAGCCCATGGCATTGTCGTTTATTCGGTCAGTAGTTCTAGTAGTTCATTGACTTGAGGATGGACCAGAAGGAAGGAAGGAAGAAAGGAAACAGACTAGATTAAAAGTCAAAATTTATTGTATTCAACCAAAAACAGTGCATGTCCCAAAATACATAATTCATTAAAAATGTTTTATTTTAATCAGAGCTGTAAAAATCACACAGTGTCCTTCAGGTGCAAATAAATAAACATTTTAAAATCCATCAAGATGTATTCCCCTTGTCCAGAGATTACATTAGATCCCCTTTAGCGCAGCCTGCCAAATTCCTAGTCTGTCAACTCCACCAGTTATAGCATACACAAACTGCACCACCCAGGGGTAAACAAAGGATATATTCCTTAGCTGACCTGTGACTTCTCCATGACAAACTGGAGGCTGAGGATTGGGTGTCCTGATCATGACAGACTGACCTCCTCATAATCATTAAAAGCACAACCAAAATAAGGGAGACAATAATTAAACAACAAAAAGGTTCTTTGCCACAGAATAAAAGTTTTCTACAAAAGAGCACTGTTAACTTACATCTTGTCTATAGTGTGGTGACTTGGGTCAAAGAAAGTAATAAAGAAAAGTGACAGCCCAGACAAAGGCATGTGATAACATAATATCCTTTGAATTTGGATTTATGTTCTGTGAGTGAACATCACACATGTATTGGGTGGTCCAGATCTAATTATGCAATTTTCATTACGCTATAACCTATTAAATTTATTACATAGAAAATCACCTGAAAAATCCCACACCATCGAGAATTGTGCGTACTGACAACATGAAGAATCTTCTTTGTGCCGAACTGTAATTGTCCTCTCATAAATGAAAGTCATCCAGACGATCTGAATAATTAGATCTGGATCACCCTGTATTGTATACTGGCATATTGTGTTGCCTTTCAATGACCGTAAAACCTAAAATAGTAATATGCAGTATAAATCAAAGGCATTTTGTTAAAGAATACAGTAGAGGAGAAGAGGGAATAAAGTATATATTGCGATAGAACTGCTTCTTGACAGACTTACTTTTCCAAGTACTAAGTATTTAGATGGGGTATCTTTCTCCTCTTTTACACATCAACTCACCTTCCACTTTTGCTCCCTTATATTTCCAAATGGGCCAACTGTTTAAATCTTATCTAATGTTTATGTCCTCACTTCTGAAGTCGAGAATGCAAGTTAAGTAGATTTGCCTTCTAGCTGTTCCAGGGCTCAGATAATTTCTTAATGGCTAACACACTCAGGTTATCTCCTGTGTTACTTTTTTTTTCCCCAACTAAACAGCAGACCTCCGATATTTCCTGCTGCCATTCAGTGTTTTGGGGGGGGTGTAGCCTAGCATCCTCTAAAGGTTCTCAGTACACCTCTCTTAAGAACAGAGAACAATGTACTCCTGATGCACCTGGGATGTGGACTCACCTCTTGTGAAAGTTACTGCTTGGCAACATTGCTGTCCACACATATAATGTAATACACAGTGGCTGATAGCAAAATTAGATGTGTATTTTTTGTGAAATTCCATTGACCATAACACACTAAAATTATGAATACCAATCCTAAAATATCATTTATAATCATTTCTCCAAATGGCTGCATTGTCAGACTGCTACTCAAAAACAGTGTCCTCAAAAATGTAAAGTGCATTTGGCTTGCAGCACAACTATTTTTTTTTTCATCTGCCACAATAGCCCTTATAGCATTCTGCACAACCACATGAAAACAGTTTTTAAAGCTGCACATGTGCTGCCATTTGGTGGTAAGTTTTTTCTCCTCTCATCAAGAAACCATTTATTCCTCCCTTCAAAAGAATACCAGTATAATATGCCACATAAAGCAACAAGCGTTGGTGGTGCAGCTTCATAAAATCCAAATATTTTGAAAGTTGCTTAAAATTACTAACTTAACAATTTCATGAAAATGTTTCTAAGACCTATAATAGGCACTTTACAACTATGTATAGCTTTTAAAAATAATGAAAAAAAGCTCACTTGAAAATTACCTAGCTGTATCTCACCCACATGCTGATATGAGAGGTATTAAATTCATTTTTTTTTTTTTTTTACAAGAGAAGGCAAGAGATACATTTTAAATTCAAAGCATACAGACGTCAAATGTGTTAACTGTCCTAGAAAGATTTTAATGTCAACAGAAAACATTTTTCTAACAACTGTGATCTAAAATATGCTGCATCGCCTTTTCAATAACATAAAACTTGTTGTACAGGATACAGAAAGAAACACATGCATTACAGTTTTTCTTGCTTGCTTACACATTATTAACAAACTTAACTGAAAATCCCAAATCATACTGCCATCTATCAAAACACAAACTCATTTCTCAAAACTATAAACACTATTCCCTTATTTAGGCACATGATTTAGATTCATTTCATTTTTTTGTGCAAAACTCTACACATAAATACCTTCATGTATCACTGGCCTCACTATGTGCTCATTTAAAAAATACTGCCTTCAATATCATTAACTCAAGTTAGCACAGCTGGAACACATTTAGCACACAACTCCCCAGGTACAAACACCATGCGTCAAAATTGTTCACACACCAGTTACAGCCTTAGGACAGATAGATAAAAGGGAAATGGGTCAGTTCACTCATTTTGGAACAGTGGATCAACCACCACAGGACGAAAGAGGAAGAGGTCACAGGAGGGGAAGTGGAAGAGGATGAAAAAGAATAAGAGCAAGAGAAAGGGGATAAAAGGTTTCAAATGATACTTGAGCCACTCTTCTTGACCATACCCTTGTGCATGGGATACTAATGGCAGAAGCTGGTAAAAGAGTGTAACCAAACCTAAGCCTCTTCACAGTACCTTCTATAATACGACTCTGTACTGTAACTTTGGAGTACCGAACACTGTTACGTAGCTGTTTGCTGTGTTGGACTGTATGCTGTCTGAAATGCACAGAATTACTGCACCATTTAACATAGTTACTGTATGTTCTTATTGAAAAATGTATGGTTTTACAGTTAGTACTTACAGTGTTTTGTTTTCCAGAACTGAGAGATGACCACCTGATAGAGGCAGAAGCACCCTATTTTCTGAAGAGCAAGAGGAAGCGATGATCAATATGGTTATAGCAAACAACAAGATTCGCTTGATTGAGATACAACAGAGTGTTATGGAGGACCAAGAATTTTTCAGGGGGATTGATATCATCAGCATTTCCACAACTGAACCCATTATTCAAAAGAACAAGTTGACAAAGAAACAGGCCAATCAAGTTTCTTTCAAAAGGAAATGCCTGGATATGTGCAGGCGTGATGTCTTCATACTGTGTGAATGATGTATTTGCGCGTAGTTACTGTATGTATTATAGCAAACTAGCCGATGCCCGCCGTAGCATACTGCGGTGTAAGAATAGGAACAGAAAACGGTGAGAAAGGAATTCAGAAATCAAGAAGAAATAAATACTTCTTGAAGGACGCAGTTGTGAGTAGGTGTTTTGGTGGAGACAACGATAGAGTCGAAAGATCTAATCCTATAAAAAGCCATGTACAATTGACCGTGGCTGAAGACTGGTTGTTAGAATTATTGTGAAGAGTAAACGGCATGTGGGCATGAGGAAGGCCACGCTTCTGAAATTCGTGGAAATCTGTTTACAGGAGTTGCCTATGGTGTGACATGTCGGGGCATTGTATCGTCGTAAATCCTGCCCACGGTTTTCCTTGAAAACCATTCGTACAGATGCTGTTGGATTGGACTGAGCGATTTCATGTATTTGTTTGTATGATTTAGCGAAGGGGTTGATGGTTCTGAGCATGGAATCTAGCTGGAGAAGTAAATATTACGCTGCATGCAGAGTTTGCTTTATTTTGTAAGCATACTTAAGTAGCTTGTCGAGAAATGCTGTGTTGGCTGCGTGTGGGCAGGACCGGTTTTGAAGAGGAACCGCTGGCAGCGTGGGGAAGGCTTTGGAAACTGTTTTGAAGAGAAGCCGCTGGCAGCGTGGGGAAGGCTTTGGAAGAGGACGAATAGCAATCGAGAAATGCAGTGTCGGCTGCATGTGGGTGGGACCGGTTTTGAGGTGGAAGCAGGACGAACCAGAAGAGATATATATATAAAAGATGCAGCACTATATAGTGTAGAACAAACTATTTATGGCCTCCTTTTTGTATACTCTCTCTTTTGTAGAGAATCTTTAAAATAGAAGCAAGACACACTCCTCATGAACTCATCTCTGTTGATAAGGCAGGCCTAAACCTCACTGAAGGGATTGACATAATTAGCTAACAGGCCATCATGAACGTTCTCCACCATCATGCCATCCTTGGTCCTTGGTTTTTTAGACCATGTATACCAACTCAACCAGAGGGTGCCAGCATAACCAGAGCAGCCATGCTATGCTGTAATTTGAAACAATGTCAGTTTCCACCGGGCTGCTCTGGTTCATGACTGGTTTACCAACTACTCCAGATTTACCAACATTTTTCTGCCTGTACATTTTCCTTTCCTAAACGCTATAGGAGTTTTGTTCAGCATGGCTGTTGAAGGTCTATTGACCTTCAGACCCATACATTTATGTTCACCTCCTCCAGGCTATGCAGGAAGCTCGTCTGGACATTACAGTTGAGACTTGCCAGGGATGGATAAGACATGCAAAGTTTTCCCCCCACTGCCTGGCCAGGGCTCATGTTGCATGTAATTTTGATGAGATTCTCTGGCCTGACCCTGACCAGAGAAGGGATGCTGGTGCTGAACATAATTTTCATCTTCTTTCAATTCTTTATATAGTGTTTTATATTGAAATATATTTTGTTCTTTAGAAAATGCCTACATTTGTTGCTCATATAGTGTCCAATATATAAAGAGGTGGGTGGGGGGACCATAAGTAACATTGCATTTACAACATGGTGTAAGGTTATGCTGTAGTGCATTTGTTTTTAAGGCTTTTGTGTGATATCTGAAGGCAACCTTTGTTTTTGATACAAGATTACGTGGGTTTGAGTAGAGAGTTTAGTTTTGACCTGGAAGTTTGAAGTTTGGGGAGTTGGGTGTGCAGTTCTGAAACTGTGTTTACACTTTGGGGAAATGGAGCTTAATTTCAAGAAATGTGTCAAAGCAATCGAGACAAAAATTGTAAAACTGGGAACAACTGACTAAAAACTACTGTTCAAACCAACTTCTGTTCATTTTAAAATGAAAGTGCAGCACCAAAAACTGTGAGGAGAACTGGGGAATACTATATAACTTCTGCTCACAAGTCTCTTTATTGGCTTCCTATGAATTTGAGTTTATTTTTAAAAGCTTCCTTCTAATTTACAAAGTTATAAATGGTCAAATACATCTTTTACATATATTAAGATCACTTCACATTCACAAAATGTGATCAACAAATCACTTGCACATAGATTAATTACAAGGGTTTTATTTTTTAGATTCATATTATGGTTTATGCATTGCATAAAAAATTTCTGTTACTGTTTAACTGACAGATGCATCTACTGAAAGCGCTTTAAAAGTCACAAAGCTCTGTCTGTTGGCAAGCAACCATTAACAAAACTTCATTTTAGACAGCTCCTTTTTTAGTGAACACCATTCCAAGGTGCTTTTCAAGAACAGAGACTTGGTAGAATGGTTTACGTAAATTTTTTTTTTGGAGCACAGATGTCTGAGGTAGGACCTGAACCAACAAGTTTGTGGTTTGGGTTTAAAGTCCAGAGCACTGGCCACTATACCACATAATGCTGATGCATTTTTTCCTTTGCTTAGTCTTCTTGGCATTATTTCAGCCTTTGGTCAAGCAACGTTTCTTATTATATCTATGTAACCAGATTTAATAAAGGAGCAATGGCACTGACCCCAGAATTTGTGCAGTTTTATCCCTTCATCGTCTCTGTCAGTGTTGACGATTTGTGCAACTGGAGAGGAAGAGGCTGGTTGGTCAACTGGGCTAAACTGGCCAATCTATTACACTAGAATGAAGGGTCAATAGGAATTTATTTTCTGTACAATCTGTTAGGATGGAGGATTATTTTTGTTCCTTGTCTCCATATCACCAGGTGAAACTTCAGAATACAGTATGTCAAAAAGTATTTTTTGTTAACAGAATTTTAACTGAATTTCCTGAAGTTGAACCAAAACAAGAAAGGAAATGTACACAAAGTGTAATATTTAGGTTCATTTGAAGACACAGTTAACCGTTTTGAAAGTACTAGTATAATTGAATTTTCAAAGAGTTATCACAATTTTGTTTATTAAACATTTCTGTTATAGTGAGTCTTTAAAAAACAGCAGTAATAATAGAATGTAATTACATGTATTAGTAGAGTACCTAATAATGGAGCCTAAATAGGCTTATGGTGGATGAAAAAATTGTATCCTTTACAGGCTTGGTTGTTTGTTTTGAAGGTTCAATGGTTAACTATAGTTCAAACTTCTTATTATGTTTTTCAAAATATCCTATAATGGAGATTTAAAATCTATGGTGAAGTTTCAAGTTATAGTGGTTGCATGCATATGACCACGATGGATAACAGATCATTGTGGTGTCTTGCTTATAACAACTTACAGTGCTGAATAAATGTTGAATCATAAAATAATGGTCTGTAGGCACTGCAGTTGTGAGGCTGTTGTTAATGTAACAGAAATCTTGGGAACATGTTTATTCATTGTATGCATAAAGTGTCCCCAAAGCCACAGTTATGGACCTTGTTTCTTCTTTCATTCTTTTCTATGCAGTATGTCTGCATTTTTATACTAGCTCAAACTATAATTCACAAAGAAAGGTAGAAAAAGTTTGTCAAGAGTCTTACTGACAGTGTTAGTAATTGCCTGATTTGTCAAGAGTGAAGATGACAGCTAACTGAATAATAAAAATTCTCATCTCTCATTATATAAAAAAAAAAAATCCTGGAAGATCATGGAAGACACTTAAAAGACCCATAAGACAAAAGAGATTGGCCACAGAGCGTCTCACGTCTCGCTTAAACATGAGACTTAGTGCCAAGAGATTGACCCAGGACCGTCTCGCAATGACGTAGAACATGAGATTCTTGCAAGACACGCCCTACTTACAACCAATTTCAAATAAGACCACGGGCTGCAAAACATTCAGTCGTGTTTTGGCTTTGAGCACACACAGATCCAGGGTGTCAGTGCATATAAAGCATATAAGGACAATACGTTATAAATAAAACGTCGACAACTAAGCGAAGAAGAAAGCAGCGCGGAGAAAAGAGACTCTGAAGTGCTGGAGAGAAAAATGAGCAAAAAAAAAAAAAAAGAATAATCTATGTGCAAATTCAGAAAATAAGGAAAGTAATTATCAGCCTGGAACAAGTGGAATTGAAATAATTCCACGTTCAATTGGGAATTAAAAAGACAAAGAGTAAAAGACAAAGTAGAACTTCATAAAGGCGGTCACAAATGTGGCGCTATACACATGCAGAGCAGGTTAGAGATTATGAAAGAAGTGGAATTCGAAAGGCTCAAAAAAAAAAAACACATTGTTGCGATACACATGTGGAGAAAGTTAAAGAATATGAAAGTAGGAAAATTAGAAAGTATAAAAAAAAAAAAGAAAGTAAAGATCGCAGTAGCACAAACAAACGTAGCAGGACAAAGCAAGGTCAGAAATAAAAGAGAATAGAAAACAAAGTAAAAGTCATAAAGAGGTTAAAAACAAGGGGGCCAAACACATGCAGATCAGGTTAGAGATAATGAAAACTGGAATTCAAAAGACTCAAAAAAAACGTAGGCGCAAAACACATGCAGAGCAAGATACAGAATATGAAAGCAGAAAAAAATGACAGTGTCAAAACAAAGAAAGTAAACATCGCATTAGCACAAAAAATGAGAAATTACTTGGAGAAATAATGAAAAGGCGAATAGAGACTGAATATACGGACATAGGTGATATGTCAGAAGTATGTAAATATAAGGCTTTGAAGTTTAAGTCAGAGAATTTCAAAAACGTGGTTTACCTCACATATTATTGGTTACTGTGGGAAAAAAAATAACTGCTGATGATGTAGATCGTTTTGTCTGTGCTAAGATTCCAAACAGAGAAACCTATCCTGAATTATGGTAGAAAGTCATTAAACACATGTCTCACTGACCTCATTTAAAAGATTCAGCATAATGGGACTCCAAAGAGTCCAAATATTGTTTTTATAGAAGTTCTGAAATAAAAGTGAAACTAATGAAATAGCAACAATTCTAAGAAAAAAAAATCTTAAAAGTGTGTATCCGGAAAACCAAACATGGGGGTTGGTGAGTGAAGTGAGTAGGGGGTGAACCCCCTAGTATTTTATAGTATAAGTAATTATCTATGAGAAAAATAAAAAAAAAAGGTAAATCATTAAAATAATTCTCTTCACCTCATTCTGCTGTAATTGGCTAAATAAACTGCCAGCCCATCCATTGCTGGGTGTTAGTTTGTATCTACATGTTGTCAGAACAGGCCTGTCACAACAAATAATGGTAACAGTGGGCTTCAACAACAGATTGAAGGATGAAATAATACATAAAGCGCAGTGGCAGTATTTCAAGGGAGTTAGGCAATTCTGAATTAAAAATATTGAGTAATGTTTAGAATAGCTGCCATACTTCAGAAATGTAATACCAGCTGGTTGTGGTAATGCTAAGACCCAAGGCTTTTGCAGCCTATGTGCATAAGCAGTCAAAACCATCTAAGAAGTTGTGAAACTACCACCAGTCACAATTATAATACATATTTTGTCAAGCATGTACGTATGCTTATGAGACAGGGCTCTTGCAGGGTAGTTAAGGTAGTTAATACCATTCTGAGACAATATGGGGGGGGGGGGCATGGTTATTAGTATATTTCCTGACCTCAATTTCTCATTTGTTCTAAAAGCTTCACACCTTCTGGGATAGCCACCTCCAATGCCTGTTTGAACCAGTGGCAAGGCAGAGATAGGGCTCCCAAACATCATGGTGCCCCTGAAATGGGGGAATCACGTATAAAAAGTGTTGTCATTTCCACATGGTATGGCTGAAATGTGTTCAAATTCCATAAAGGTGAAGTCTGCAATGTGCACTTTTAATGATGTCCGAATTGTTTGATTGTAATTTTAAATTGTGGAGCACATCGGTAAATCAAGGAAAAATGTATCTTTGTCTTCAACATTATGGAGGGTACTGTATACAAACGGCATAAACCTCAATGTTCTAAAAAGCAATATATGGAAGAAAGAGGGTCATTATTCTTTACAAATTTTTCAGTTTTTGGCTGACAATGAAGATATAACCACATGGCAATCCTTCTTAGCAATTCAGGCACAATATTTTCTCAGAAAAGACATGGACCTTTAAAAAGTGGAATTAAACACCCTTACTGCAGTGCACCAATCTGTAATATGAATATCTTTTCATCCACTGTTACTGGCTTTAAGCACAAGGTGATGACACTAATCAGTTATGCGACTAAGGCCACAATCAGGGAGGGAATTTAAAAAAAAAAAAAATTAAAAGTGAATTCAATGTTAGCAATAGGTTAATCCTTTCAGGCTAAAATTCTATCGATCTATTAATTTATCACCACATCTGAGGACAGAAATTCTGCATTATTTTACCATTATAAGGTTTTCAGAAGCAGATTCTATACTTTGCAGCTTTTTTTTTTTTAAATCAAAATTAATTAATGCCCTACTCTGTAGAAAATCAGGCATAGGAGGTCTGTAGCTCTGATTAAGCAGCACATCCAGTTGTGGGATTACTGGAAGAGTGCAGAGAATATATATTGATATATTAATGAGATGCAAACTTTTTTAATGGTTTAACATTATTGTGGAGAGGAAAAGAACCATAGAAAAGTTCTGCCTAATCTAAACCATATATTTTTATCAGCCATTAGAGGAGGTCAGCTATTTAAAACTTAGGTTACAAAGCTCAGAAAGCACTGCCAATGCATATTCTGAACTGTCACATTTCCAAAACCAGCTTAAAGGAGTGCCTCACAGATTGTTTTATTTGATAAATATAATTTCAACTGCAGATTTTACATCAAAGAATGCTATAAAACAGATCTGGCTAAATATAGGTTACTTTCAGAAACAGGGATATAAGGGATACAAAACAATTTATAGAAAAGCGGGAAGTAAAAACTCTGCCGTAAAAGTGGTCACATTCTTGCACAAATAAGCAAGTTGTTGTCTTTAGTATTCCATTATATAAACAAGCTAATGTAAGCATTCAACAAAAAAATCAATTTCAGAAAGATATTTAAACATAAAAATGATTTGCATGACATCTAATAAATGTAGCTTCTTAAAAAAAACTTAAGCAAAAGGTAACCTCTGAAATTTCCCAACAGTGACCACATGATACATTATATACCTTGGCAATTAGAACTGATATTCAGAGGAATTATCTGCTATATTACATATTTTTGTAATCAATTTAGAGATTCCCCAGTAAAACCAGATTTAAACCATAAAGTTTCCTGAAAGGATGGGTAGCATACGATTTATAAAGTAAGCGATTAATTACATTTTAATATGTTAATTAAACTAAACTAAACTAGGTAAAAAGCTGAAGGGAACCCAAACGTAATTTATCATCATGTTAGAAAGTTTCTGACTAGCTTTCTTCTGTTGGCTATTTGTGCCTTCTGTGTTTTGTTTACTGAGGTGTCAGTATCTACTCAAGAAGTTTATGATGTTATTTCCTGACACAGGTTACCTGCTCTTCCTGTAGTGCAGCTAGTGCCTTATAGCACTTAACCTGATTGTGATTTTTCTTAGGATTGTGACTTTTCTTTGGCCCTTTAAGGCTAAGAATGGATTATTAAAAATGCAAAAAGATAGCGTAGATATGAAAAACCTTGCCAATTTATAAAATATTTTTTCATTCAAAAGACCAAAATCCAGTAGCATTAAATCAAATTGTTTTAAGCTTTGTTCAGATATTCCAGCTTCCAAGTGAAAAATGCACACAATTTTACAAATCAGATAAAAATAACCAATTCTATTCTACAAAGTGTCTTATTCAGAGACACCCATATGTCACTCTTTCATGTGCTATACTGGGTAATATTTCGTATTAAGGCCTAAAAGTTCAACACTGTTTTATTAGACCAAAATATGTTTTTTTTTTGTTGTTTTTAACATAACATTCTATTGGAGGATATCAAAAAGTGTACACTCTAAAGCTAGGATTTGTGAAGAACTCGACATTGTCTTAGAACAGTCTTCAACATAAAGGCCCTTCAGAGATGGCTTTGAATTGTTGATGGTCCCGCTGACCAGTCTTCCTGCTCAGTCATCCACTTTCTAGGGAAGAGGTGATACATGCAATAATCTGTCAGTTCCCTTATAACTTCAATCTTTTAATGAAGGTACTGATTACATTTTAAGTAAAAGTTAAGGCTTTTGAAATCTATTTAAATCCAGAGACCATTTAAAATTACAGCAAATAAAAGGTCTACTGCAACAATACACCTTATCAACCCTTCCTTTCCACTTTCCATTTTTAGAAACTTTTGAACATTTATATTTCACTTTGAGACTGTGTTAATATCAGTGAAAAGTGGTTAACACATATTAACTGTAAAGAATGTTCAATAATTTGGATCTCTTTAAGAGAATTAAGAAACTAATATATAGTAGGCACTATTTTTCACATAGTGTGTTTTTTTGGATAATTTTTAATTGTTTACAGTTAAAATAATATAAGCCATTTTCTTTAAAATTGTGTAAATGTCTTTAGTTCTTTTTTCTAATACACTTTCCTTATAAATAAATGACACTTTGATAAATTTCAGCAACATTACCAAATGGTTTCATCAATTACTGCATAAGGCACAGTGTCATGTGGGGAGCAAAAGCAATCTATGTTGGCTGGTGACTCTTTTTCTAGGACTTTAACCAGCAAATGTAAATCTTATGAGTGTTTTATCTGTAAAGCTTGTCGCAGCTGGAGATGGAACTCACACCATCTACTCCCCTGACAGCGTGAACCACACTGCAGTAATATGCATTACAAAAGCTTCTAGAAATTAAACAAGCTTGTTGGAATAGTGATGAAACATTAGAAAAAAATGTAATTTTTGCAGTTAAAAACCTGACCTTTTGATATATATATATATATATATATATATATATATATATATATTAACAAAGAATCAACTTACAGAAACCTTATACTATACAACCTTTTCTATTTCACTTCACTGGAAAGAGTAATAAAATGTTATGTCACATGTATAAAATAAATAAAAAGCAGATCTGACACTTTTGAACTTCTCATCATGGCAGAAAGACATATACAGAAATGCCATTACCCCCTTGTAAATTCTTTGTCAAATTACGTGTTGGATTTTGAAATGTAGTACAGTAACAATAGTAATAATTAACTCAATAGTTTAGTAAATATTAAAATGTTTTATATTGTATAGAAATCATGATGGTCATAACATACAGCTTGATTGCTGAGAGACACGAGTCCAACAAACTGTCCCCCTGTCGCTCATGTCATATTAAAAGACTTTTGTTACTTCAGCTTCATAGATCTTTTCACAAATGGGTCATGTGATCACTTGTTATTTGCCCTAGGTAAGAACTGAATACAGCATTTTCTGTTCAATGAGAGATCATATATTATGGAGTACATTTTTGATACAAATCGACTATTAAAGAATTACTGGATGGCAAACATAATAATGATCTTGCTCTTTTTCAACACTCTTAAATATTCTGAAATTCTCAACTATTTGTGGTGAACATAAACACCTAAGATTTGGTGTTGTTTTGTTGCATAATCATTTTGTAATTTGAAATTTAGAAATCACATCAATATCAAGGTCCAACACTAAAATGTTAACTTTTAATGAGGTTGTCTCAGTTTGTTTATTTTTTTCCTCTAGGTATTTATATGTAAAAACTCTAAATTATTATTAGCTTATATTCAAAGTTGGACTACACCTGTTTCTTTTATGATTTTTACTATTTATTATAACCTTTTTACTATTAGCTTTTACTCTTTGCACTCCTAGGAAGTACATTAATGAAAGCCTTTTGATCTGTGTCCCTGTCCTGCCTAGCTCTAAGCTGTGCGCTGGTGTGTACAAGATTAAGTATTGATACGATGCCTTTAATGCCTGATTTTACAAGCTCTTGTCTGCGGGGTCTTTTTTATCAGTAATTTACAAAGACAAAACTCCTCACTAATCTCATACTCCTGTAACTAACTGTGTATTTAAAAAGTGTAATCAACAGCTGTAATTCATTCACTGCTTTTGCTGTGCTGCAGAGGATTACATCTTTTAATAAAGGCATTTTCCTGCGTCCTGGATGGCTTTGTGACTTTACCTTTGACACTGTATATTTTTTTATATGCTTATATCTCTCTATTATAATAAAATAATCCTGAGACGAGACTTGATTTTCTCAGAGACACACTTTCAAGTCCTGCGAGTCAAGACTTTGTGCCAAGAGATTTAACCATGCCCAGGGCACGAAATAAAAGACAGAGTAGATGGCAAAGTAGAATGTCGTAAAGAATTACAAAACTTTAGCGCGATACACATGCAGAGCAGGTTAGAGATAATGAAAGTACTAAAATTTGTAAGTCTCAAAAAAATGATAGTAAAGATCGCATTAGCGCAAACAAACGGAAATTATTACTCAAGTGAAATAACGGAATAGTGAAAACAGATTTAATATATTGTTCGGATTTAAACTTTACATCGGAGACTTGTAGATCATCTACTTCATGTTGCCATCAGGGAAAAGTAGTGTTTCGTCCCAATGAATGGGCGTATCCACGAGAATTAAAAGATTTGTTGTTTGGTGAAAGTGAAACCCACATATGCTGTCACGACTGGGTCACAGAGTTGTACAGATACACAGGAGATTTTAGAGATAGAAACGTTATTCAGACACTTCAAACAAACATAAGTCTCTTTCAGGAGTGAATTGAGCTCCATGTGTACAGGGGACAGTTCTGTCTCTCAATTAAAAGAATAGAAAACCTTCCTCTTCATAGGGGTGCGCCTTGGGAGCGGGACCCCCAACAGGAGCAGACAATGTCTTAGGGAGAAGAGAGACAAAGCAGTAAGACAAAAGGACAGCTACTGTACAGGCTTTTAAATGTTCGAAGCGCCGCGCAAGATGCAGATGGCACGGCGGCAGCAACAAGCCAGAAGCTGATCGAGCAAAGAGAAGGTTATTAAAAAAAAAAAAAAAAAAAAAAAAAAAAATTTGTTTCCCATTGTATCACTGTTTTAGATGGGGTTTCGGAGGAGCAACCACGTCTCCTTGGGGTGCATTCAGTCCCCTCTTCACAACGCGAGTGTCAGAGATGCAAAGTGGCTGGCATGTAGCGCAGGCCATGGCGGGGGTCATGGGGGTTGGCAAGCGAAGCCCCCTAGTATAACAATAAGATATAAAATTGATAGATTTGAAATAAAGTGCCATCTCTTCCAAGCAATGTCAATAAGGCAACTATTGATCTGTTGCTGCCACCTAGCAGATTTATAGTTTGTATGACTGAGGAAGGAGAATTTCAGCACGCAATTGTGGGACACACAACCATCTCTAGGGTTTACAGACAACAGACCGAAAAAGGGAAAATATCCAGTGAGCAGCAGTTCTCTTGCTGAAAATGCACACTTTTTAACCAACACACATAACTAGCAAGCCAAATGAATTAAACCCTGCTTTAGATTTGGGTTTTTACTTCATTCACTGTAGAATTTGTTTTGTTAGTTGTATCACCAGTTGTATGTTCTCCTGGGGTGCGGAGGGATGCAGTAATAAAGTATTATTATTAGATGTTTACGATTTTCATTTGTGTACATTTTTCACTGATGCATTTTTTTTGGTGTTTTCCATCAGTTGTATGTGTAAGCTTTTTTATTTTTTGGCAATTTTTTTATTTAATTTTATTAATATGGCTTTACCCCAAAAGCCTTAGCTAGACAGTGAAGTCTTAACACTGAATTTTACTTACTGAGTCTTACTTCAACTTTTCACAAACAACAATGATATTACATTGCCCGTGCAATAAATTTAACATTTTTCATTTTAGAGTTGTTTTGTCCCTGTAAATGTACTGTAGTGACCACTTTGCAACACCTACAGTCATAGTCATAGTGGCAGGCACCAGGAATTAAGCTTTACATGTTTTACATGAGCTTCTCAAAAATATCCTCCTTCTCTCTCTCCACTCCACATATCATGCCATGTTGTTTTTCTTCTTTACACATCTGTCCACCCTGTTGGTCAGTGACACTCTTTGTGTGTACCTTCGATCTCTTCTGCTGGTGACTTTCATTTGCATAAACTGGAGAGCACTAAGCAGTCAAATGGCACTATGCCTGTCCTGACTTCATCTCCGAGCTGAGCCAAAATAAGGATGAGGCACTTAAGTATTATTTACAAATACAAATATGTATCAGCTAATTTTCTTTTTTCTTTAACATTACCAAATTTCAGTCCAATCCATTAAAGCTCTTTTTGAGATTTTGAAATATTTCATTTTTCTGGTTTGTGTGGGGTGTGTGTGTGTGTGTGTGTGTGTGTGTTGGGGATGGGTGGGGTTTACCACTAAATTTTGATACATTTCAAAATGTATTTTTTTTAGCAGATATGTACGGTCCTAGATGTACAATCCAGCCAAATTTTACATTTTTAACTAAATGGAAAATAGTGCTTTTGTTAATGCATTTTATTTATAGATTTTAAGCAGTATTCTTCAGTTACTGGAGAGAAACTATCAAAGAATACATTATAAATGCACAACATTATCCCTAAAATTATAAGCCCCCTCAGTCCCCTGTTGTTACATGGGGAAGCCCTGCATCTATCACACGTTAAAATTCAATCCCTGCATTGCATTTTGATATTGATAAATGGCAATACTAGCTTACTTAAATGACAGTTGGGTATCTACTTGATGGGTATGCCATTATTTTAAAGCTGGTTTTACGGCTTGTACTTGTATATATTATATTACAGAAAAAGGCACAGTAACATTCACATAAATAATGAAGGAATTTTTAATGAAAAGCAGTAGAATGAGATTTCTGTATTTGCCGTGGTAATGAATGTCAAAAAATGTAACTAGTGGTATCAAATATAAAAATTGTATTGTGACATCCCTAAACTGGCTGGGCTAAGGAGGATCTTCTTTAGCATGTGCAACTAGCCTAATTTTTCTCTGTGGACACAATGTCATCACTCTCCTGCAAGAAGCTTGCTTGTTAAATTCCATTAAATTCCTTCTATAACTAAAATCTAATCTACTCACATGAAAGGGACCGTAGAGCTGAAACAATTGTAACAGGGATCATTTTCACTCTTAACATCTGTTGTGACATGCCCATCACCTAGGAACTCTTGACTCTGCTTAAGTGCAGACACAGAAAAGAACTAAATGCTTGAGCCAAGCAAAACAATTTTTAGCCTGGAGAGTTAGCCATTGCTGTTAGCTTTTAGAGGTCATGGCCTTCATTGCACTGTATAACAGGCCCCAAATGTCAAATGCTATTATATAAGGCAGTATGATTGCTTACTTTTTTACAGATGAAGAGTGTTCACTTAGCAAGGTACTGGCATATTCTGTGACTGCTGCATGCCATTTGAATATGTCTTACAATTTATACCAAATAATTTTTCTTATGTTAATGGTTAAATGTTAAAACTTGTATTAGTAGTCATAACACTGCAGTAATAATGTAACACAAGAATTTCACCAAAAAAATGAAGAAAGCTTTCACAGTTAGTCTAGTTTGAACTTATGAGTAAACTTTACATACACCAAATGATGTACAATAAAATTCTTATGGCAGTGTTTCTGTACATAAGCTGCAGATATTCTTTAATTATATTCATTAGTAGTACAGAGGAAGTGGAAGTCAGCACTCCATGTGGGCTACAGTGTTTTCAAACTGACTGCACTTGCTGTGCTTATCTATACAGCAGTGTTCTGGTGGAACTGGCATGCAGCCGGAGGGTCACCAGGTTACCTGGCAGATCTGTGAAGAAACACTTTAGCACAAAGCTGCTGTTTTAGCAAGAGCAATAAAAAATTGCATTGCTGTGGTTCTAAAAAAAATGGTAGGTCTCATCCAATACAGCTTCCACAAAAGATCATTTTGGCTCCATGAAACAGAACACAGCTCGTCCTTACTAAGAGCAAGCGTGGGATTCTAGAAACATTTTCGTTCTTTTGGGGCTCTAAATTTAAGCCAGTAAGGAAAGGACTGGGAGGTAAATTCAATATTTTTATTTATAAAAATCTACCAAATAACAGGATATAATGCTGTAAAAGTCCCCACATTTATTTAGGCTAATAAAGCTTTTGCTGCTTTTATTTTAAACTTAGATGAACACTGATAAAACCCTATAGTTTCAAAAAGATTCAACTAGCAACAGGTTAACACTACAACCTAAGAGCTCCAGTAATTTCCCCAATGGATAAGAAAGTTTAGAAAATGGAAATAAATTCGCTTATCTTTATTCTCCCCCTCCAGCAAGAATTACTTGTGTTTTATACATCCATATTCAGATATCTTATTTGAATTCCCCTTGCTCATATATATTTATTTTTTCCTCATTCCATAATGTGCAACTATATTATTGCAAAGATATTTAACAGCACTATTTTCTAAGTTTCCCTTACCTTTTCTATTGGTTTATTTGTCTCTATGCATGACACACCACTTCATGGTTGATTAAAAATGCATGGCTACATTCAACAGAAACCACTTTTTTCTCACAGGTACTGTTTATATCTAATGTGCTTTGGATGGGCTTCAGATTCAAGCAACTCAGCAATAACAAATGAATGAATAAGTGTACATGAGTTTTCCTTGGGGGAAGTATTAGCAATTTGTGGTCATGATGTATGAACAGGCATTAGATTATGAATAATACTTACTAATTAGACTCTTGAAAGTCACCTTAACAATGTCACATTTTCTCCCACTTTCTATTTAAATTATCCATATCGTATATCACTTTTAGATACAGCCATTTCAGCTGTATAACTTCTGTTGTAATCAATAAAATAGACACATTTCTATACAGTTAGTGCAAAATGTGCTTCCCTTCCCTTTCAAGTATAGACTTTGCAGTGAAGCTAAGTTTCACTGGGCCATTGTGTTAAGGCATCTGGAATTTCTTTAGTTTTTTTTAATATAGACCGGTTACACTTTATGGAGTGGTGTTCTGGCTGGCGATGCTTGCTCTCTCAAGCTTGATGCCATGCGGCACAGCAAGCACCCATTTTTTTTTCCACTATTACAAAGATGGACTGCTGTGTGGTGCTCCAATCTGGCTTGGTGCCAGTCTCTCTGAATCTTTCAGAGTTAAGGAAAAAAATAAGAGATTGTGACAGAAATTTTAAGGGCGCGCGGAGCAGAATTAAATATTTTTTTTTGAGAGCTAACAGGGCAGTTTGGTCAATACTGAGAAATAAAATATGTACAAATTTGTTTTGCTTGTTTTACCACACTACTAACTTAATTAATATTTTGCTGTGGACATGGTACATCTACATGGCCTTCTACAGAAATGTACATGTAACCACAAAACCTTTTCAACTTACATTGGCATACGAAAATAAACATTTGTACAATGGAATATTCAGGCTTCAATTGATGATTGACAAATAGCTGCTAATAGTAATCTCAACAACCACATCAATGCAAGTTATGGATGATGTTCAAGACTTCAGAAGCTGCAATATTCCACCAATTTCTTTTCTGAGTTGTCTCTTTTAGAGATACTGTACAAAAATCTGGATTTAAAAGCATATCCATAATAGTGGTATACAGAGGTAAAATATAAATGCTAAGGCTAGTGCACTGTTTGGGTGAAAAGAAAAAGAACAGACAGGAGGAGGGCTGACAGTCAGTTTAAGAATAAAATATCAAACAAAGCATGTGTTGTGGTTAAATCAGTGACAGGAAGGTCAGACTAAAGACTCAGCAGGTTTGTGTTAAAAAATAAATTTTTCAAGAAAGAAGAATTACAGAAAAAAAACAAAAAAAAAACAGTACTCAATTACAGCTTATATCACACCATTCATAACTGGAACGAAGCATGTAAAAAGTTCATCATTCCAAAAGTACACATTTCATTACAGTATAGGCCTCAGAGTATTAAAATATCATGCTTATTAAAACATTGAGTTTCAGTGACTGAGGAAAGACATCATCATCATGAAAGAAGCAACTTTCTTTAAAAGAAATGCTGCAATGAAGGTGACAACTAAATTACACTAAGTACGAGAGTATCAAAATATAGTAGGTAAATCCATCATTTTCAAAGTGCGTAGCAAGTCATTTGTACACATAGAACTGGGGTTCAGTCATTTTCTTAGGTAAGCAACTATTTAATGAAAGAATGAAGACTGGCTTTGTTCTCACTAGGCCTATTCCTCTGCAATGCAAAGACTTTCCAATTTATCAATCCATAACCAAAACCCCCCTTAGTCCAATTCAAAGAACAGGGCATGAACAAACCCTGGAAAACGTAGCCAGCTCATTACAGTTCACTCACATACATAGATGCTCTCTCTCATGCAAGGTTAATCAGAGTTGCCAATTAACCTAATGAAGGTGTGTGGAATAGCAGGTTCATGGCTGGGAAATTAGTCCCTTGTTTTTAAATAAATAAATAATTGAATGGCTGGCTCGATCTCCATGGGCTTGTGTGCTCAGACAGCTGCAGGAGGTCGGTGAGGTAATTGAGACGGGATGCACCTATATGTGAAGGTGAAATCCATCTTGATTGCTTCATCGGCTTTCTGAAGTGTGAGGCTGTGACGTTGCACCCACAGTGTGATTTAAGGGGGAGCCAGCATGAAGCAAGGGACAGGAAAAGAAAGGAAGGAGGTTAAATTAAGGGAAGAGAAGCAGGCAGGAAGATGAAAAAGAAAGCTGGTGCAAGAACAAGCTTAAGTGTGAGAGGAGGCAGGCAGCCATGAGGAGGAGTCCTGGAGAGAGTGTGTGGCCGTTGCTCAGGGCTGCTGATGTTGATCACTCTGGCTTAGCATCTCAGGGAGCTGTAGTGATCAGGAGGTGTGCCGCTTGCCACTTAAATCTGGGAAGGCAGAGGGAGTCGGCTAAAGTAGGTTCTGATTGTGAGCTTTTACTGAGGTTCATGGACAGTAAGGACCCAATCCTGGGTCTGGATCAGGAGCCCTGCCTGGAGCCATATTAACAGCAGGGACCCGGTCCTACAGTCGGAAGAAGGTTGTGTCTGTCAGAGGGGCATCTCCTCTGCGGCAAGGCTTTGAAAGAGGTGAGCAGGGGAAACACATCAGTCTTTACAGGGTTTTTTTTTTTTTAACCTCACTATTTATTGGATTGATTATTTTTAACCTCCATGAGCATGTTATTTTAAAATGATTATTTCATTATTGAATGTCTGAACACTGCACTATTGGACACTTTTGTTTTTAACTTTGTTTTAATAAAAGCATTTTGCACTTACACCTACCTCTTGCTATGTTTTTGTGTTGTGTCCTTATTTGCTAGGCTCATCCCTCATTTACATCATCGGTGATAGCGGGTTCACGAGGCTCCTGGAGGGACCCAGTAGCATGGAGCCGACCCGCACCATCACAAAGTGTCTTTGGAGAATGGGAAGAAAAAGGGAGCAGCCACAGAAAAATCCATGCAAACACAGGAAGATTATGCAAACTTGATAAATACTGTCACCATACCAAAATGTAACCCAGTACTCAAAGCTGCAGTGCTAAACACTTTCTTTGAAAACAAATTAACTATGACAAAATTGCATTTAGCATATAGACATTTTTCTGATATATACATACACTGGAATCAAGAGAGAACAGAAGGTTCACAAAAATGTGAAAACATAAAAAGGGGTCATATTGCAAATTACAAAAACATTGTGCTATGTTTTCACAATAATAGGGTTACATTAAACCTATACTAGTGTGTCAAAGGTACTTCAAGTATTATGTCTCAACTGCTAAATTACTGAGAAGTTGCTGATAATGAAGGAAAAGTAGTTTAATTTATACTAACAATTTATGTAAAAATATATTTCAATTATTTAGCATTTCTGAATTGTTTGGAAAAAACAGTCTAATCTATCTTGTTCAAAGTAGTATGAACATACAGTATTTAATGCAAGTCATTTTATTTTTGGTAGAGAACAATGACTGTTAATGTAAGTCATTTTATTTTTGGTAGAGAACAATGACGGAGGCCAGTAAAAATAAAATCTGCAAAACTTACATCACTGTTCTAGTGACACCATTATGCCACAACATCTTAGCATCAGATAGTCAGAATACTTTGAAAAATTGCACCAGCACGGCTACAAGTGACAGAGAGAAGGTCAATCATCCATGCAGTCGAAAAGATCTGTCCTAAGGCCATTTCTAATCTTTAGTTGGCAACACGATTTTGCACTCTGGTCTAAATGGGACAATACTGTTGTATCATGGGATCAGCCTTACAATGTTTTAATATTTTTAAATATGTGCTTTCAGCCTCAATTTCACTAAAATTATCTGTCTTTAATCATTAATTGTTACCACCTTTTAGATGTAAAAGATACAAAGAAGAATAAAAAGTGAGTAACAAAAAAAGAAAAACAGGAAATAACTTACAACCAAAACCTATAGGCATGCATGCAATTTTATATAAAAGGTTTTTAAATTTATCTATGCAAACATCCATCCAACATCTACACCATGTTTTTTACGGCACTGCAAAACACACCACAACTTTACAGAAGACAAATGTAATTCTTTAGTGAATCAAAGTTATTCTTTATACTGTTTTACGTCACAGCAATGACTAGCACTTTCTCCTGCCTATACACTTTTATAGGGCTAATACCCCTTTTGGGTGTGTGCATGACACTGTTCAGGGCTGGTTCCCACTTTTTACCTAGTTGTCCCAGGAAAGGCACCAATTACCTAGGTGCCTAAAATTGGCCACACTAGTTAGGAAATTGATGTATGTTTATGTATTGAACTGTACTGATCTATATTTGTGTCTGTGCACAAACAAATATCCTGCTGGAACATCAGTTTTACTATGCAAGAATAAAACAATTAGCAAACAAATGACACATGGCAGGGGACAGGTCTGGCAGTGTCCAAATCTAAAAATGCAAAACCAAATGGGTAATCAGAGGGAACATCAAATTTTTGTTCTGGTAAACGGCAACTTGGGAGTTATATGCCATATTTATTTAACAAAAGGCCTAGAAATAAAAAGTGGGCATTGAGCGGAGGATCAGGTCATGGGGCATTAACAGAAAACCAACAGAACTCCAACAAAACAATGGAAGACAATATAGCTGGGGTGTCCAACTTTGATCCTGAAGTTCTACCGTGGATGCAGGTTTTAATTCTAACCATTTACGCAATTAATGACCAGTTTTACCTGCTAATTGACTTTTGCCTTAACTTCAAATGACTTGCTATTGAAGACTCAGACTCTGTTTTTCTTAATTAGCATTCAAACAATAATGAGATACAAAATGAGCCAACAAATAACCAGCTAACCTGTGTCCATCATGTAAATATCTGAAAATAAAGAAAGGCGGAATTCTTGGTAATTTGGATTCTGTTCGGGTCCACAAAATATTTTGTTGGTGCTCTAAAAAAAAAAAAAAAAAAAAAAAAAAAATCAAACAGTTTTGGAAATGTCTGGTGTGTTGTGTGGAACTAAATAACAGTTTTAATTAAAAAGAGGGACTGTCTTTTAAACTGGTTCAAGTCAAATTGGTTGGAGTTTGAAGCCCCTGCTTAGCTAATCTATTGGCTCATTTTTTTGTTTGGCTGCCATTTCAGGAAAAAAGAATCAATTCAGAGGACAGAGTCTTAAAACACATCAATTAAAATGAAGGGAAAAAATCAATTAACAGCAAGGATTGGTTACTGATGAAGAAAGTGGCAGGAAGGAAAACCTTAAGGATAGGACTTGGACACCCCTGCAATAGAGGGTTTCCACAGAAGAAGGTGGGATGGGGCTTGCAGCATATTATGACAGGCAGCATGGAGGCTACAAATGGTGTCTTAAAAAGACCACCAGAGTGAGCTATGGCAGGACAGTCCCTGGATCTTCAACACACACCCCAGATCACAGACCTAATCTTTGTATTCCTCCAAAAGTAATGTCTGGCTTGGGTTTAAAAGCTGTTCACTGCTAGTGACACAATGAGCTTAGGAGTCCAGGGACAAGTTGGGACATGTGGTCAGCTGGCAGCAAGGCAGTGTGGTCAGAGATTATAAGAGAGACAAATGTTTGAGAGTAAGTGATGAAGCCATTGTGCTTGAAGAGTGGGAACGTTAACATGCCTCCCCTCCCAACTGTTAGTGAAAAGACACTGCGTCATCAGACCTAGTGTGGAAGATAGGTTTTGTTATCAACAGCAATGTGTATCCTAGGCCAGGGTAAAAGTTTGTGACATTTTTGGACCCAATGAATTCAATGAGACCACTTATTTCTTGATCAGGGGCTTCTCTGAAAAGTTACTGCTGTTTTCTGTGCCTTTTTTGGGAGAGTTTGCATGGTCGTTATCGTGGCAATGTTACCTAGTATGCACCGGAAGCGGGCAAAAGATGATGTCATCAGTCTGACCGTATAAAAGGTCACTGTGTACATTTCAGGCTTATTGTTATTTTCGTGACACTTGGGAACAGAATCTTTGAACTTTGATTTTTGGTTATGGATTTGACTATGCAGAATCTCTTTCTGACTTCTTGTATCAACTCTTGCGTGTTTTTTGACCAGTTCTTTTTTCCTGGTCAATGCTCATAAAATGTTTACTGACTACCTTCTTCAGTCAGTACAGGTTTTCATCCCCCTTCTGTTTATTGATACGTTGCATTGCCTTTATGAATATCTCTCCTTATTTTACTAAATAAACCATTTTTGTTTATAAAATTGAATATTGCACTAGTTTTCCCTGATCATCTTAATAGAAATACCTTTTTAATTTGTGTACAGTACTCAAGTTCTTTGTAGGTGTTGTTTTATTGTAATTTATTGTACCTCACTTGTGAAGGGCTATATGATGAACAGTAGCAGTAGAAATGAATACACAAGTGTACAATATAAAACTTAACAGAACTGGGGAAGAAAAATAAAACAAAAATCATCTTAGTTAACTTAAAATGTTACTTTATAATTTTTGTTAAGTATGTATGATATTTATTTTATGTATAAATTCCATCGTGAACACTGGAGCATGATGTAGTGCTTGGAATAACTTCTGCAGATCTAAACTCAATACAGATGTTTTTCAGGGTAATATAATGCTTGGATTTGGAGTCTGTACTCGATAATCATTCGGCCATCCCTAAAATGTTTTGTTCCATATAGTAGTTGTATTAAATGACATGACACTCAGTTGCTGCAGGCTAAGTTGCCTGAAGAGCTAAAATTACCAAGCTCCAAGAACTCATTGTGAGTAAACATCTGTAAAATGTTATTTCGTGTTCAAATTTCTTTACAGACCAGAGCATTAATGAAAAACATGAAAACATGTTTTGAAAACATCATATAAACATTATATGAATGGCATCACACTCCTCACTGCAACATAATTACCACCATATACTGTATACAGTGGTGTGAAAAACTATTTGCCCCCTTCCTGATTTCTTATTC
>JANRMT010062791.1:56346098-56370853 GCA_026402145.1 Polypterus bichir lapradei | reverse complement strand
TGTGTCTATATATATTACAGCAACACTCATATCAGTGACAAAACAATTACATTAACAATCATCTTACGTTATTTTTAAAATGTTTCCTTTTCTTTTTCATAACTTCTTTAACACACTACTTCTCCGCTGCGAAGCGCGGGTATTCTGCTAGTAACTCATAAACTTGCAATATTATTTAGGAAAATCGCAACATTTTACTCACCAAAAATTCGGATTATTTGTAAACAAAATCCATCCTCCTCTCTTTCCTCAAAAACAGTTCAATTACTCTGTCATACAGATTATCCGTGCGCTTCAGTTCTATCAAAACGTCCCTTTCTATCACATTCGAAGCTAAAGCTGAAAGGCGAACCCGCCCTATGGTATTTCTGGCATAAGTTTGAATTCGCTATAGGGCTGAAAATGTCCGCTCGACAGAAGCAGTGTATACGGGAATGCTCACCGCCAAATATACCAATGTGAACAGCTGCCCCATGCTCTCATTCAGATTTTTCTGATGAAGGAAGTCAAGGAGATCAGTGGGAGATTTTCCTAAAAAATCATCCATGGCATACATTACAGTCAGTTCTGTTTTTAGCTGAGACAGATCAAAAAGCGCTCCGTGGCTCTTGTGTTAAACTGGAGAAGGCTGCATGAGTGAAATTTTTCTTGTATTCCCGAAACTTCTGGGGCTCGAGGAGCGTGACAAACATCAGGTTTTTGTGGTCTTGAAATCTGATCTGCGTCTGGCAAATAATATTGTCCAGAATCCTGCCATGGAGTTGGCTGTAGTGCTCGCGACGATCTTTCGCTCAGAGCGTTTGCGGTGCGTTCAGTGGCCTCGTAGAGTTCCTCATATGGACGAAAATACGTTCCAGTTATGACCATTACGCGTAGAATTTCAAATATGAAACCTGCCCAACTTTTGTAAGTAAGCTGTAAGGAATGAGCCTGACAAATTTCAGCCTTCTACCTACACGGGAAGTTGGAGAATTAGTGATGAGTGAGTCAGTCAGTCAGGGCTTTGCCTTTTATTAGTATAGATTTCAGTTCTGCGTTTAATACAATCATACCAGAACTTCTCCATACCAAACTTCCAAGTATGAATGTGGGCTACGCCACAGGTCTCGGGATCCCTGACTTTTAAATAACTGACATCAGACAGTGAAGCTGGGCTAATATCAGTCAGGGCCCTGACCATGAGCACAGCATCCCCTCAGAGCCATGTTCTGTCTCCTTTTCTTTTCTCTCTCTACATCAATGATGCCATCTCCAGTGATCCATCTGTTAAACTGGTCAAGTTTGCTGATGACAACACCCTGACTGGCCTGATCACAGACTGGGATGAAATGCCATATTAAAAGGGAGGTTGATCAGCTGGTCAGTTGGTGCAGCCTCAATAATTTTACATTGCAGACTTTAGGAGACGCACCTCTCACCTCCTACATCCCTAGTTATAAATGATGTCACTGTCAACAGGGTGGAACCATAGTAATTTTCCATGGCATAACCATCACTCACAATATGAACTGGGATGAAAACATAACTGCTCTTATCAACAAGCTCTACAGCAGATGTTTTTTTCCCCTTGTCAGCTTAAAAAATTTAACCTGACCCAATCAGTGCTTGTACAGTTTTATAGAGCTGTCATTGACAACATTCTCACTTTCTCCTTAACAGTCTGGTATGTCAATGTACCCGCTCAGTCGAAACAAACTGCAGTATGTTATTTGAACAGAAGAGAAGACTGGAGGCCTGAAACTGGACTCCACTGGGATCCTGTATGCATCAAGGGTCGGGAACCGTGCTGGAAATGTAAGCAGACTATTCACCCAAACAACCACCTCGTTCAGTTATAACCATAGAGGAAGCATTACTGCTTCACTAAAAGCGAGAACTACTAGACATAGAAACAGTCTTCTTACTATAGTAGTCACCAGAGCTAAACACAATCTCTGATTCCTCTCTGTCTTTACTTGATTTATTACTCCTCCATTAAATACAAATTATGTTTATTAATGGGATTTTGTATATTACTGGATTGCAGTGCAATTCTGCTTTACTATATTGTTTTATAAATAAATGAGTAAAAAGTGGTACTGTTGCTGTGAGACTACAATCCTGTTTTTTCCACTCCTGTTCTCTTCTTTGTCCACTGTCTGCTCCAAATTGAAGTCTTAGGATACTCACATTGGCTCTGTGGGAACAGCTTCCTTTTACTTCCACACTTATTTGAGCCAATCCAAGCCAGGGTGATTACTGCACAAGAACCACACACCAAGAATGGTGGGGCTTCAAAGACAGTGCGTCTCAAGAGAGTGCTCTCTTTCTCATTCCCTCCACCAGCATGAAAAGTCTGCACAGCATGTCAATCTCTCTCTTGAGGTCTGGTCTTCTAAACTTGTAAAGTTTTTAATTTTGCTAAACTTGCTTTTTGTACCATCATTTCTAGGACAGTTTAGAAATTGTCAGACTAAGCCAGAAGAATATACAATGAAAAACAAAGATGATTTTTAACAATAATAAAATACACATAACATTGCACTTTAGTGTTATTAATATTGTTCATCAGCGGAAAGCTATTGTTTCAGACAGAGAAGCCAATGTTTGGTAATCTTCATCCTTCCTTTAAAATTAAAGACAGGAATTTGCTGAAGTTAGAATCAAAAATGTATTTGAAGTTATCAAAATCAAAACCCATATTGAAAATAATGACCCTATAAAACACAAGGACAACCATGTGGTATAACTACTCATTTTTCTTCATTTTTTTTATAAATTAAAAATATGGAAATTTTAGGGTTTGTAATTTTCATTCCCTATCAGACCATGCTACTGTAATTAAATTAAAAAAAGATTACATTAGAAACAAATGACATATATAATAGAAACTAAAAGACATACACAACCATGCAAAAAATATTTTTTAACTATTTGTTAAAACCCTCAAATGCAATATTAGGTGGAGGGGTGGGAGTTATCACTTTTAGTTGTGCCTAGTAAGATTTCAGTATATAATTTAAAACTGAAAAGGAAAGACACACACTTTAGAACGTTTTAATTCCTGAGGCAGTGCACCAAGAAAAAGACCCTGGCCTAAAGATATCACGTAACATATGTCATTAGTTTGCTGTACTTAAGTATTTCTTTTGATTAGGTTTACTATTGTGCAAAATCATGCAATATAAATACTGAACTGGGATGCCCTGACCTGGATTGAGACTGGGGGGGCCCAGACTTAAAGTTTGGAAAGCTCTAAGCTAAACTATTCCATTAATGATGGCTGAGAAAGATGAGTCCATGAATGAAACAAAATCTAAAGGATTAACTATTGCTGTTTATCGTAAAATTGATCATTTCATACTGCACATCACTACAAAAAATTCAAGATACAGAGCTGAGAGACATCATTCAGTGAGGTCAGACAATTCTTACACATTACCTTCATATATCAAGGATTTTTATGAAAGGCACAAATCTTCAGAGTTTGAGCACCTAAGCAGCTGTGGAGCAGTCACATTCACAGGGGACTACTGGATATTGCCGAACTACTTTGGTTAAACATGCAGTTAATCAAGATTAAATCGTGCCACATTTTACGATCGGTCATGATTAAAAGCTGTGTTTGACAGCCCTAATATATATATATATATATATATATATATATATATATATATACACACACACACACACACACACACCCCCCCAGTAACGGCACACTACATAACATGCAGTGAATACACTTCACTTGAGCATTCAAAGTTTTCATACTCTTTCGCTGTACGTTTAACATTTGTTTGCTCCAAGGTTGATGCGTTTGCTGCTTCCTGAGGGGAGGGGCTCAAGGGTCTTATTATGTTCTCTCGGAGGACAATGCCCTCCTCCCCACTAAGGCAGAGCCCTTAGCTAAATGTGGGGGTGCCCTAGACTGGCAGGTAACAAATGTGAAAACGTGGAGATTTGACCCTGAGCGGCCAACCCATCAGCAGGCTCACACCCCCTGGAGCAAAGTATGGTCATGGCTAAAGCCATGGGACAACAGTCCCGTACAAATAGTGCAGCAGGTGACATGCTACCTGCTCTTAAATCAGCCCCCTAAGGGTTTTACCCAGCCAGTCTGGGGACAACAATTTAAAAATATAGATGAGATCATAGAAAAAGACCGGACAGCTTCACAATCTGAGAGGGCAGAACCGTCCCTTAGTCGAGCTTGGACGGATTACGTCCCAAAGTTTCAGCCACTCTATTGTAAGCCAGAGCCTGTGCTGATGTCTCTAGATTTGCAGGCGCGCAACCTACTTGGGGACGAGGAGGAATGCAGGAGGAGTGGAGGAAGGGGCTAGTGTGCTCTGATAAACCCCAGGGTGTTGGCTCAATAATCTTCGTCAGTAAAGCTGATGGAAGTTGGAGGTTTTGCAATGACTTCCGTCGACTTAATCAAGTCTCTCAATTTTATGCCTATCCGATGCCACGAGTGGACGACCTCCTAGAGAGGCTAGGCACAGGCTAAATACTTGACCACACTTAACATGACAAAAAGGGTATTGGCAGGTTCCTTTACTGGACTCTGCAAAGGTTAAGACCGCATTTAGTACCCCTAGTGGACACTGGCAGTATCTTGTCCTTCCATTTGGGTTACACAGGGCCTGGCTACTTTCCAACGTCTGGTGGATAAAGTACTACAACCTCATAACTCATATAGTGCTGCCTACCTAGATGACGTCATCTATTCCAGCACATGGAAGGAACACTTACAGCAGCTCCAAGCAGTATTGCGGACAGTAGGTGAGACTGGACTTTGGATTAATCAGAAGAAATGCTTCTTTGGATTAAACAAAGCAAAAATTTTGGGCTACCTGGTGGGTTGGGGTACCGTGAAGCCACAGTGTTCCAAAATTGATGCCATTTTGAGATGGCACCATCTGCGAACCAAGAAGCAGGTCCAAGGCTTTCTTGGATTAGCTGGGTGCTACTGCCAGTTTGTGGTTCGATTCTCAGAGACAGCAGCGCCCTTAATAAAGAAGAGGGCACCAAACCATGTGGTATGGTCTGATAAGACAGAGGCTGCATTTAGTGACCTAAAGCAGGCCCTTACTTCAGCACCCGTCTTAAGGGCACCTAAATTTTCTCGTGCGCATGGGAGGCATCTAAAGGGTCAAAATGTGAGTAATTCCACAACAGACCAGGGGGTGGCGGCGTGCATTGACCTTTTTTCTCACTTTCCTGCGGCAAATTCTGCCTTGCCCTAGTGACGTTACTTCCAGTGAAGAACCCATGAATAAAGAGACTTCCTGTTCTGGCCATTTTGATGACATCACGTCTGCGTCTGAACCCATGGAAGAGGATCCTTCCGCTTCCACCCTCGATGACTTCACTTCATTTTCTGGCCTTTAAAGCCATTATTTGACTAACCTAGTCAGTTCTACTTTGGACTCTGTTCTGAGCACATCAGTGCTAGCAATTTAACCATTTGCAGCCAGCGAAATATTATACAGGTGGCTGCCCCAAACTTTTTTTATGAATCATGTGTCTGCTTTTTGTGACACAAGTTAACCTGTAGATGAAAAACATCAAAGTATGTCATACTGTAGACATGGAGGAGAATGCTCCAGAGGACTGGTGACATCACTTCTGCTTTGGCTGTCATTAGCCATACCCCTTCCACTCCCATAAAGACTCCAACCAGAAAGGAAGGCCCCAATTAGATTGGAACTTGCATGCAAGGATGACAAAACTCTTCAGAGAACAAAGCAAATCTGAATGTAAGAGCCAATCTTAGAAAGTAATGCTTTAAGTTAATTTCATATTAGTGTTTGTTTAGTCATAGCCATAGACAATGGTATAGTCTATAAAAGATAGAACTTTCTTGCTATAATTAAGATACAGTGTAATAATTGAGTCATCTGTTGTTTAGAATTGGTCCCAGTGCTCAAAGACTTAAAAGACCCATTTTCAACATAGAAATGGAATAGGCATACAGTTTTCTGACCGATTTTAAATGGCTCAGAAACGTTTAGAAGTGATTTTGTAACAATTAGAAATGAAACAAGATTTATAAGCTTTGAACAAAACTTCTCTTAAAACAAGAACTTTTCTAATCTTCTACTTCAATTTTCTCTTTTTTGTGTGAACTGTTTTAGTTTGAATTTTAAGTAAAACTTTTAAAAACTAAGATATTTTGTCTGTGGAATCATTTCGACATGTCAGGCTTTTGCCGATTCCCATGTACAAACTGGAGCTGCAGAACTTTGTCAGTGTAGCTGCCCAAAATAACCAGTTTTGTTTTTCCATTTTTTTTTTTCATAACTTGGAGTATCCCCTGGAACCACAAATCTTTTTCTTTGTAACACTCTTTCTTTCACACTAAGCTCTTATTACCCTGTAAACGTCTAGTGAAACCTATGAGAAAACTCCAGAAGGCAATATTAGTGACACCCAGTGACTGAAAGGAGGACTGACACACAACATTTAGCACTCAGATGCAGTCTGTCAGGCTTCCACAAAAAAGAACCTTCCTGAAACAGTACATTCTTATTTTTTATGATGCCCTTCATGGTCAACACTATCAGAAAGCTCTTTCAACAAAGAATCAAAAAAAAAAAAAAAAAAAAAAAAAAAACTTCATTATACAGTGGTACCTCGGTATACGTCTGCTTTGGAAAATAAGTCCAACTTGGTATACGTCCTGTTTGGACGCAAAAAATTTTGCTTGGTATACAACCTTTGTTTGGAATACGACTCGCGTGCTACCCTTGTTTACCTCTCTCGAGACAAAGCCACAACTGCCCACGAGCGTCAGTGCGCCAGTTTCTAGCATTCAGTGAACAACCCACGCTGTAACTCTGTGAATTTTTACGTGTGTGGTATAGCGGGTCCACGGCTCCTGTCAAAGGCCAGTTTTAAAATAAATAATCACCGCGTTCGCGGCTTGGTGAGGGGGCATGGTGGCTCTGCAAGTTGATAGTATTGGGCTGAGGCGGTTCTCAGGGCGATTCGCGATGTGGGCGTTTCTCACCTAAGTGCACAGGTGAGAGACCATTCGCATTCGTGATTGTTCCTGGGGCTGCTGAGTTCAGCTCCCATGCCTTCTTAATAAACAGAAGCGCCAGTCGACTAGAAGTGGAGGAAAAAGAAAGAAAGGGCGGATGGACGGAGAAAGGAGGAGAGACAGAGTGTGCGAGCGCAGAGGCAGGCTCACGTTGCAGCTGAACAGGAAGCCTGGGTGTTGGGCCAACACCCGGGGAACAGTAGTAGTGGTTACTCCCGCTGAGTGATCATGGAGCGGGATTGAGAGGTCGCTGTGGATCCCAAGTCGCTGTCAGGAGGAGCCTACTGGAGCCAGGGATAGGAGAGGTGAACTGAACGGCTGAAGTAGGCAGAGTGAAGGTCAGCTGCAAGTAGGGTGACTCCCCTGTTGAGAAGCCCAGAGGGGGGAAGCAGGGGGGCCGCCAGGTAAAAAGGCACCGGGCTTCTTCTTGTGTTTTTTTTTTCCCTAAAGAATGCTTCCTCCTGTATTTTAACCTCATTGTTTTTAAGAAGACTTTTTTCTATTGTTTTTAACCTCCACGTTTCACTTCTGATTTTATAGATTTATTTATTGGAACTTTGGACACTGCACTTTAATTTGAACATCTTGTTTTGTTGATTGTTTTAATAAAAGCACTTTGCACTTTTTCACCATCCCGTGCTTTGTTGTGCCTCACTGCTAAGCTCATAGGTAACATTACCGACGGTATAGGGATCAAGGGCTCCCAGACAGCAGATGGGAGCATACAGCAAACCCACATCGTCACAACGTGATTTTGTGTTTTTTCGTGTAAATTTGAATTGATTGCTGAAAAGTATGAAGGTGGCATGTGTATCTGGGACATGGCTGCTGCATACCGTATGCCAAGAACGACGGTATCTACGATTGTGAAAAACAAAGACGTTATTAAAAAGTAAAGTGAGGTTAAATTTTCATTTATTTCATCTAATTGCTTTTGTATTTATGTATTTTAGTATTAAGCAGTGTTTAAATTTTATACAACACAATCAATGTATAATATGCCAATAACAATAGGATTTTTTTCATGGGAACAGATTAATCGTTTTTCCATTATTTCTTATGGGAAAAATTTGTTTGGTATACGTCCTGTTTGGTATAAGTCCAAGGACCTGGAACGGATTAAGGACGTATACCGAGGTACCACTGTATTTCACTAGATCCTAAAATTGGATTGAACAGGACGGAAGGATGTCAATAACTAAATTGCCTAACTTTTTATTATGAGGTTATATTGTGTGTATGTCCTGCCAGATAGCAGACCCCGCGCCGATGTTGAATAGCCGCTAGGACAAATAAGATATATGATTAAAACAATCAAAACTTAAAGTTACAAATCTAATCCTTATAAATAAATATGGCTGAAGTTTAGTATTATTACTGTTGTCCAAGCTATGGTTTTGACACATTCCCTTTTATGTCACACTATTATGAACATTTTATGAATAGTACAAGTTGAGTTTGTGGATGGCATAATAGTGGTTAGTGCTCTTGCCTTGAACCTCAAATTTGTTTTGGGTCCTAATCCAAACACAGCCATTGTCTGTGTTTAGTCTGAACTTTCTTCGTATCTCACCAGTTTACCTCCAACTTTACAAAACACATGCCTGTTATGTTAATTCACAAATCACTCTGATGTGATTGAATGTGGTTGTATACATGAGTGTACCCTGGGATGGACTGGCACCCCTTCTCTAGTATATATGAAGCAGGTTCCAGCTCTCTGCAGTCCTTTAGGATAGGGTTCAGAAATATACATTTAAAAGGAAAAAAGTTAATTTTGTCCTGCTGATCCTAAAAGGGGTACAGTTATTTTTATTTATGTACTTTATAATTTTTGAAAATTTTTTCTCCTGTTGACCTCAGAAAAATTCTTGGTCAGGAGCCACTGAATAAAAGTCACTGACGTTTCCTTGTTGTGACTGAAATAGAAGACACTCTTATGCATGCATTACTTTTGAAATGAAAAAAGGCAAACATAAAAAAAATTATTATGACCACTACAGGGCATTGTAGAACACCAATAGGAACTTCACACACACAAGTCCCAGGTGCAAATACAGGCAGTCCCCAGGTTACGTACGAGATAGGAACTGTAGGTTTGTTCTTAAGTTGAATTTGCTGCAAGTTGGAACAGGTACATTTTAATAAATGCTATTGTTGAACGACTGTAACCAAGTGCTCTGCCAATGAATGATGGAGTTTCACCTCTCTCTGACCTTTTTATTATTTCTACTTTATTTTCAATGGTGATGGTTTTTCTCTTCTTTACTGTATCACCAGCACTTGCATCAGATTTGTGTTACAGAGACATTGTTGAAAGGTGAAGACAAATGGTAAATATGAGCTCTTCTGCACAGTACTGTACACGCTATCACAGCAGTAAGGCACCCCTCGTCAGCACGTCTGGCATACTGAATGAAAGACAACTTCCTGCTATGTGCGTAACAGTACAAGCAGGCTTGCTATTGAGAATGAATGGGGGCGGCGAGGTGCGATTTACCATTTGCCCACCACAGTCACCTCCACTTGCATACGGTATGCTGCCTGCAGCGTCTGCCCACCCAGAATGAACAGGGTGTGGCCAAAGGCGGGTAGTCAATCACCCACCATTGCACCCATTCAACAGGCAGCCACCCGAAGCACACTATTCAATGCTGACCCCCACCTCCCCATTCACCCTCAATGGCCTCTGTTCAGCCACAACCGGGTCACCACTTGCAGCATCACCGCCCTATCAAGCCTCCTTCCTGCACATGAGCAGTAGCTGTGGCCCTAGCGACCATGGACCCCGGGTCACCGCTTGCAGTGCACCCAGCAAACCCACTGAGAATGAATCAGGTGCGGCTCCCACCACCTTATTCCACAACCGGAACTGCCTGAGGGACACTACATTGCGCGAACAGCGAAATCGCCCCCTCCAGCCACTGCTTGCAGCGTCCCCAGGCCGAAGATGACGGAGCGGCACTTACCAAGGAGCCTGCACCAGCCTTTCAATGGGTCATGTAACATCCCAGCCAGGACACCAGCCCATGCCTGATGTCCATCACAATACATAAGGACAATTATACTAATTTTCAGAAAACTGCATTTCTCACCTTCTTTTCCATGAAAAGCATTCAGAAAAAATTTTAAATAGTCAAGGTGATAAGGACATATAGAGATACACAAAACTATTGCAAGTATGAAACAAACTTGAGGATGATTAGTAAGACAAGTGTAGTGATCTGGGAAATCCAAAGGTCAAAACCAGGAAAGCAAGAGATTATGGCAGACTAAACCAAAATGAGAATTCCTAACATTAGGTCTACTTGAAAATAAAACTAATTGCAGCTAAGTCACAGAGAGAATGCACTGAGGGGTGCCGCTCCTGCTGAGTGGTGCCATACTGAAAAATACAGGAGACATCACTGATCATAGCTCCCATGACAAAGTGAGAGAGAGTGAAAAAATTTGTATGTTATTAAAAAAAATAATGACAATAAAAGAGATAGTAACAAATTACAATGATCCCAAAACAAAAGCACAAGTAAAAACTCATGTCAAAAAAGAAGCTCTAATGCACAAAAATCCCAAATGCAACAGAAAAGTGCCAGGAGAAATGACCACGGTATAATACAAGGTATAGTATACTGTATACTGAAAAATGGCTCTTTTAAGCACAGAAAAACCTGAAGTAGGGCAGCACGGTGGCACAGTGGTAGCACTGCTGCCTCGCAGTTAGGAGACCCGGGTTCGCTTCCCGGGTCCTCCCTGCGTGGAGTTTGCAGGTTCTCCCCGTGTCTGTGTGGGTTTCCTCTGGGTGCTCCGGTTTCCTCCCACAGTCCAAAGACATGCAGGTTAGGTGGATTGGTGATTCTAAATTGGCCCTAGTGTGTGCTTGTTGTGTGGGTGTGTTTGTGTGTGTGTCCTGCGGTGGGTTGGCACCCTGCCTGGGATTGGTTCCTGCCTTGTGCCCTGTGTTGGCTGGGATTGGCTCCAGCAGACCCCCGTGACCCTGTATTCAGATTCAGCGGGTTAGAAAATGGATGGATGGATGGAAAACTTGAAGTAGATGCAAAACTGAAATTCCAATAAGATAACTACCGTAAAATTGTTTCGGATGTGCAGTAAATGCCTTCATATGCAGAACTTGTTTTACTAGAAAGAGTTGCATGTTCATTTTTTGTATATAATGATATAATTATAACGTACAGATAATACCCGGCATAGCTATATGCACAGTAATCCATTGCCAAGCTGAAAACCTGTTGTTTCAAGTACATGACTGAGAACAAAGAATACATCTGTAAGTGGTGGATATGAAGGCTTATTATGAATTGGTTTAGACTTATTTTGTGAATCTGACATATCAATTGCCTTACTATACATGCAACCACATTGTTTTATGCAAATACTCAAATACTATCGTAATCATAAACATGAGTGATCTTACTTCCATTTGTTCATTAAATAATTCTAAAAATATCATTGTAAACAGTAACTCGCCCGATCTTTCATACTGGTATTAAATCTGGCTAGCAATTTAATTTCAACATATACTACTCAAGACAGCAAAGCAGAAGTAAAGAAACCAGTATCATTTATCTTGAATATTTAAGAGATTTTTAGGGAAACCAGGGCTTTTCAGTTTAATCATATATGCAGCAATCTATTTTTACAATGCAATGCACTCAACAATTAAAGCATTAACAACTAAAATGTTGCACAATAAAAAAATGAAAACTACTTCAATGCTAAGATTTAATGAACTGTTACCACCTTATGAATTCTCCAACTTAACTCACAGGCTGGACGTTTTCTAAATGTCTGTTTTTAAAGTTCTGTAAAGGCTGCCTTCAATACACTGTTCCATGATCATATTTTTAAGTGTGATTCATATTAAACTGAAAATCAGCCTTAACCAGAAATTATGGTCTTGCTCTAATGAATCTCAGCATGAACTTGAAGACCTCAGCAGAAATGCCAGCATAATAAGAACAAGACACAATCACTTTTGAGTCAGACTTGTTTGAAGATAATTGCTTTTTACAGTGCCCTGTCAGAAGCATGTGGGATAGCACAGACATTCAGTACACTGGACTGATTTGTGGATTTAGATTTCTGCATATTGTCATAAAGAGAAAATTTGCAAACTTAAAAAGTTTGTTATAAATTACAATTAAGCAGAGACATTGAATATGAAATATCACACACCCGCAGAATGATATTTACCTGCTATTTGTATAATGCAGATACTTAAAAGATATAGTGTTAAAATAAAAGATAATTACAATGACTAAGCAGTTAACTACTGGTAAGTGTATGTATTTCAGTATGAATCAAGGAATTGCTCTTTACTGCTGATGCATACTGTATATTTATTATATTTGTATATTCAAACAATGTTAAAAATGGCTTTCAACCTCTTTGTGGAGGTCTGGAAGGTGCCAACCATGAGAAAAGGCTTAGGACCGAAAACAAGGTCATTAAAGATGTGACGGCAAGTGGAGGATTCAGACTTGTACAAGAAAACATTTCTGTTTAGTGCTGATACAAGGCTGTTGAAACTGACAGCTAAATTAGGTGTTTATGAATATATATCTAGTTATTTTATAAATATTTCAAACAATTCAATAATAAATTAATACCATTAAAAGAACCTGAACCATAAAAAACTGAGAACCTTTTCATGTGTATATGACTGAACAATAAAAATTAGGATACATTACAATTTTTCATATATTTTTTTGCAATCTGTGTACAGGCAGCTAAGACATCTTTGAGACACAAAGTGAACAGGAAGGAAAAACAATTAAGAAGCAACCTTGTGGTTTATGGTATGTTTTTTAAGTCCCTGGTCACTACCCCACACTGCTATATCTATCACCAGATACTATTGAAAGTGTGTTCTTTAAAGCTGGTTTATAGACAATTTAAAGTATTTTGTAATTTCTGATTTCCTGTTAATGCTACAAGGCTAACCACTGCTTGCTTTCTCGTGTAAATGGAAACTCAACATTTTCTAATATACTTTGCACAACTGAATCTACTGAAAGAATGTGGTATGCTGCAACGCAAAATCCAGCTCTGACACAGGCACTAAAATTATCAGGCATGCAGATAAGCGCTGGCGATGATCAGATGAGAATGTATCAGTGCACACATCAGATTTGTACAGGTCAAACCAGGATCTTGTCTAAGACCCCTTTTACAGCAGTTTCTTCTCAACTAATCTGAACAACAATTTTATTGTCTTGCTGGACAGCTTTCATCTAAGAGTACATCAATTTGTCTCATCATGGATTGTGCTCAGTCACGCTGAATTTACAAAAGACTTTTTTCCTGATGTTTATTTTTGTTTCCCAACATTTATTTTTTTACTTGGACCTTTTCTGGAGAAATGTCTCCAAAAGGAAGAAAAAAAGTTGCCAAACTATTAAGGAGAAATTTTCCTTGCTTTCAAACCCCAACAAACCTTTTAAGACTCCAAGGACAGTGGCAGCCTGCTTCATGCTGGTCAGTTGAGTAGGTAGAAATTCCACTGCACGGTCTACCTGACAGTAACTCTAAAATGAACTGATGAAATTGTTGAACAACACACAATAGCGAGGTTCCTTTGGGAAGAGGGTGTGAAACCTGCAGAATTTCACAGAAATTAACAGGCCTGCAGTAATACAATCTGCCCTAGGAACATGGATTTTAAAATATTTTATGGCATTGTTCATAAAAATATACTATTATTCACATTGCAAAACAAAACTATACACTTACAAAGCTAAGATCAGTTGTTATTCAATTTGCATAGGCCACAGACTATCCCAAATCCATGTGGCACAAGACAGGAGTCAGGCTTATATGGAATGTCTGTTCACTGCAGGTCATGGCAGTTCAAGCATTCAAAATCATTGGGCCAATCTGGAGTTATAAATCCACCTGAACTGTATTTCTTTATATTAAAGGAAGTTTATATATAGTGGTGCCTGAAAAAAAAAAAAATCTCAGGTTTTCATGAAGAATGGAGAAAAACAGGTTCATTATATAACAGAAGTCAACAGTATACTGTACAATGGCAAATGATGTGAAAAACATCCATGAAAAAATCAAAAGGAAAAAAATTTCACTTTACTTCAGTCATATAATCTACATGTCAAGTATCTAGTGGGGGGCTTACACACGTGCATGCATGTAGGATATCTTTCAAGTTCTGAAAATAGACTGGGGGCATTCATATTCTTAAACTGCAGGGTGAAATTCACACAGTGTATATGTGGAAACCATGAATGTGCAACACACACTGTTAATTTATCACTAACAATTTTGCTTTGTACAAATTCATAGCCAAAACTTGCAGTTCTTTAATAAATGGGAACATATTTCAGCAACTTGCAATAACTGAATAATAATGGTAAAATAACTTAAATCGTCTTTCTAAAAGTTACTTTTTTTATAATGCACCAATCAACAAAATAATGATTTGTCACCTGAAAATATTTACTCTAGAGCATATATACTGCAAAACATTTTTTTAAAAGTTATTTGTATTCCATTTTCAGGTACAGAGAAGCCTGAAAGCATTATGGATTTTATGTGAGCTGAAAAAAAAATTGATCCATCTACAAATTCTTTTAAGCACACATTAAACTAGGCCACTGTTCATGTAATGCTATGTGTGTTCCCTATGTCAATGTGTGTTTTCAAGCATTCTTTTCTGACCTAGATTTCAAACAAGTACAGGTCACATTATTTTTTTAATCTGAATTATATGTGTATCTGAGAGTATGGATTATGGTATGTGTCTGTAACCTGGACTGGCATTCCATCTAATATGGATTTCACCCACAATTCTGTAACTGAAAAAATGGTTCAATCAAAATAAATAGGCAACATCTCTGTTTAACTCTTAACACATAAGGATTTCATGCTCAGACGTTATATATGGTAGGTGTATATCTTGAAGGGCGTTCCTATACTCTACATTTACTATATTGGGAAATTCCACTTTAATAGTATGCTTTGGCCATATAAAGAACCTTTGTGGCATATTTGTATGATATATTGAAACTTATTTTTCACTTTAGTGTACTCAGAAATGTATGTTCACATTCAATGTTCCACCCACATCCAAATGATATTTATATGTGGATATCTGGCTATTCTAAATTTGTCTCGTGTGTATGTGTACTCTGTAATGGACTGGTGCCCCATCGATGCTTGGTTCCTTCTTTGTGCCCAGGGCAGCTGGGATAGAGACAAACAGCAATCATGAATAGGATTAAGTGAGTTTAAAAATCTGTTTTTCCAAAATAAAGCCCACGCAACAACATCATAAATCAAAATAACAAAGACAATATTCCAGTAAGGACTGAGGAGCCATTTGTGAAAAATAATAAAATAGATGCAGTAACTACGCATGATATAAAAATGACTTATTTAGCTTTAGTATACACCAAAGAGCTCATTTTTCCTTCTAGCTTTAGAAGTAATACTTTTACAATTAGTCCCTATCTAATTTAATACTGTAGCTTATAGAAGTAGTACTTTCCTAAATGGAGAATGTAAAGATTGGCAATTCACTGTTGGCATGAAAAAGTACTTTAAGGTAGAATATTATTGTTTATTTTTAGACTAAAGAAAGCAGAAAGAAAATAAAACAGGATGTGGTCGACACCTTGTCAATGACTTATTTCAACACATAAGCTTTAAATTCAATTGAAGGCATCTAAATTTGTACAATGGTTATTATGGCCACCACTATATAATCATTTAAGAAGTAGTCATTACAAATACAACAAAATATTGCATATTTCATTTTAATCACAATCAAACAGAGTGATTAAATGATCAATAAGAAATTTTATTTTTTAACTCCCAATGAATACTGCAACATCTATATTTGGGTTACAAAGTTCTCAACTTTATAAATAAAAGCGTTTTCCATGTTTAGGTAAAATATATACTAGTATGTGACACTAGTCAGATGGCACACTTCCCCCTCTCAACTATACGTTACAACTATTAAGACTGCTTTTTACATATATCGTCATCCAATCTGTATTAAAGGAAGTACTGCTTTGCAGACTTTTGAATTTTTGGCTTTACAATAAAAAAACCCACAGGGAATGCACAAACCAGTGTGTTTCTTTGTGCCGTTCCCAAGCCCAGATAAATGGGGAGGTTTATGCCAGGAAGGGCATCTGGTGTAAAATTTTGCGGACAACAATACAGATTTCTATACAGGATCGATTGAGGCCCAGGTTAACAACATCCGCCACCAGTACTGTTGGCCAACAGGGTGCTGGCGGAAATTGGGCTACTATTGGCCGAAAAAGGAGAAGAAGATGGGGGAAAACTGTGTCCGGAGGAAAGAGTAAAGGAGGAAGGTAAAGAAAGTGGAACTCAGGATTGGACATTTGACTGTTGGAAGTATAACTGGTAAGGGAAGAGAATTAACCGATATGAGAGAGAAGGAAGGTTGATATATTGTGCATGCAAGAGACTAAATGGAAAGGGAGTAAGGTCAGGTTGATAGCAGGTGGATTCAGATTGTTCATGGTGTGGGATAAGAAAAAAAATGTGGTAGGGATTATTCTGGAAGAACAGTATTTAAAGGGTGTTTTGTAAGTGAAAAGAGTGTCAGACAGAGTAATGGTTGTGAAGTTGGAAATTGGAGGTGTGATGAATTTGAGTGCATAAGCCCCACAAGCTGGGTATGTGATGGATGAGAAAGAAGATTTCTGGAGTGAGTTGGATGAAGTGATGGACAGTGTACCCAAGAGACTGAAAGTGTTGATTGGAGCGGATTTCAATGAACATGTTGGTGAAGGGAACAAAGGAGATGAGGAGGTGATGGGTAGGTATGATGCTGAGGAGAGGAATGAAGAAGGTCAGATGATAGTGGACTTTGCAAAAAGAATAGGCATGGCTGTGGTGAATACATATTTTAAGAAGAGGGAAGAACATAGCGTGACATACAAGAGTGGAAGAAAATGCACACAGGTGGATTATATCCTATGCAGAATAGTCGATCTGAAGGAGATTAAAGACTGCAAAGTAGTGGCAGGGGAAAGTGTAGTTAGGATAAAGATGGAAACATACTCACAAGCGAGGAGGGTGTGTGGAGAAGATGAAAAGAGTACTTTGAGAGTCTGATGAATGAAGAGAATAAGAGAGAGGAAAGGTTTGATGATGTGGAGATGGTGAATCAGGAAGAGCAATAAGGAAGTAAGGACAGCTATGAAGACGATGACGGATGGAAAGGCTGTTGGTTCTGATGACATACCTGTGGCATGGAGGTGTTTAAGGAAAGATGGCAGTGGAGTTTTTAAACCAGATTGTTTAATGGAATCTTGGAAAGTGAGAGGATGCCTGAGGAGTGGAGAAGAAGTGTACTGGTGCAGATATCTAAGAATAAGCGGGGTGTGCAGGACTGCAGTAACTACAGGGGAATAAAACTGATGAGCCACAGCATGATGTTATGGGAAAGAGTAGTGGAAGCTAGGTTAAGAAGGGAGGTGAGGATTAGAGAGCAGCAGTATGGTTTCATGCAAAGAAAGAGAACAACAGATGCAATGTTTGCTCTGAGGGTGTTGATAGAGAAGTATAGAGAAGGCCAGAAGGAGCTGCATTGTGTTTTAGTGGACCTGGAGAAAGCATATGACAGGGTGCCTCAAGAGGAGTTGTGGTATTGTATGAGGAAGTTGGTAATGGCAGAGAAGTATGCAAGAGTTGTACAGGATATGTACGAGGGAAGTGTGACAGTGGTGAGGTCTGAGGTAGAAGTGACTGATGCATTCAGTGTAGAGGTGGGATTACATCAGAGGTGAAAAAGAGAGTGCAGGCAGGGTGAAATGGGTGGAGAAGAGTGCCAGGAGCAATTTGTGACAGACAATATCAGCAAGAGTTAATGGGAAGATCTACAGGAAGGTAGTGAGACCAGCTTTGTTATATGGGTTGGAGGCGGTGGCACTGACCAAAAAGCAGGAGACAGAGCTGGAGGTGGCAGAGTTAAAGATTCTAAGATTTGCATTGGGTGTGACGAGGACAGACAGGATTAGAAATGAGTACATTAGAGGATCAGCTCAGGCTGGACGTTTGGGAGACAAAGTCAGAAACATGAGATAGTGTTGGCTTGGACATGTGCAGAGGAGAGATGATGTGTATGTTGGGAAAAGGATGTTAAAGAAAAAGCTGCCAGGCAAGAGGAAAAGAGGAAGGCCTAAGAGAAGGTTTATGGATGTGGTGAGAGAGGACATGCAGGTGATGGGTGTAACAGGACAAGATGCATAAGAGAGGAAGATATGGAAAAAGATGATCCACTGTGGCAACCCCTAACGGGAGCATCCAAAAAGAAGAAGACAATAATAAAATAAATGTTAACAATAAAACAAACACAAAAATGTGAGGTGCTGAGGCTTCTTTTTTGAACAAACTGCATGCTGGTTAGTAGCACTGACTTCTGTGTTTAAATTATTACCTAGATACTATAAACTGTACATTGAGATTAGAAAATGGATGCATGACTGAAAAAACGGCACCCTTACACTTTCACTTGAAAGATTTCCAGAAAAAAAAAAAAAAGACCCGCAAAGAGCTAATTAACAAATGCTAATGAGACATCAACCCTCTAAATGAATAAGTGAGTTTGAAAAAAAGAATGATGGATTATAACAGGCATGTCAAACATGCGGCCCACAACAGAAATCTGTTTGTGATTGAATCATTCTGCATCTTCGGCGTTACTTATTGACTTTTCTTACTTCTGCCTTCTGACAAAAGCACGTTTTCCCATGGCATTACGGTACCGGAAATGTCATCTGCTAGTATAGTTGCAGCCACGAAGTCGCAACTGAAGTGCTAGGCTGCGGTCCACGGCTGAGAGAACTGCCAGCAACGGAGACTCACTTAGAGAAGGGCTACAGCAAAAAGGCTTCACTGAGGACACTTTTCAGAACAATAGGTGGGCGGGGCTTTGCAGCGGTGCAGAAAGAGGAGAGAGACCGTGGTGAGAGAGTATTACAACAAAATATTTTTATGTTTCTGACAGTTTCCCCATATGACACGAGGCCACAGTAATCTCGTTACTACAAAGTACATTCAGCAGCATATACTTTCATTACAACAAAGTGACCGTGAAATGCTTGAATGAATTATCCACAGAGCAGTTAGTTCTGTGGTCACAGCTCAGTTGTGGACATTTGCACAATGATCCTTAAACAGAAACACTGTTAAAAAATGTTCTTTCTTCAAACTTTCCTCATACTGTTTTTTTGCTGTTTTTGTTTTGTGTTGTTTCACGTGATACCTTTTTCTTATTGCTCGTCAACATTTGAAAAACATCCATTGGAATTTAACTCGTTGTCACCCTTCTATAGAAACAGCATTCGTACTATATACAAAAAAAAAATCTCGGGTTGCAAACGTATGTGAACTGCTGCATTTGAAGACGCTGAAAAAGCTGGTTTTATGTGGTTGCAGTGATGCTTGTTCAAGAAACATTCCTATTAATGCTGCACTCATTCAAGAATGGGGTTTGTGGATCCCAGATCACAAAAGAGTTCAGAAACCTCACAATATGAAGAAGAAGAAAAAAAGGATTTGGCTTCTGATTGATAACTGTGCTGACCACAACATGCTTCCGCACTTAGATAATGTCCACGTTGAATTCCTCCCACCCAATTGCACAGCAGTACTTCAGTCAATGAATTTGGGCATCATTCGCACCCTGAAAATGTATCATCGCAAGGAAATGCTGAGAAAAATTCTCGTCAGCATAACTTGTAGACAGGAGAAGATTAAAATAACGCGAAAGAAGCTATTGAAGCTGCTTCCATTTCCAACATCCTATCTTTGTGATGCACGTTTTCTGCAGTGACAGCAACCAAAATTAGATTACGGAGTAGACTGAACATAAGCAACACACTTCACGTGTCACTGTCTTCCATCCTCCCCAGATGGGATCATCTGGTTGCAGGAAAACAAGCTCAGGGCTCTCACTGATTCTGCATTATGGTAAGCTGTATAATTTCTATTACTAAATTATAACTTAATAATAGAAATGTAATGTAAATTGTGTATAAAACTGCCCTACAAACACTCCCATAATCACCCCATAAACTCCAACCTCCAACAACCCACCGGTCCCTGGAAAAATTTGCTTCTAGTAAAGCGGTCCTTGGTGTCAAACAGGTTGCGGACCACTGGGCTACACTACTGGCTGGGCTGCTGAGACTGGCCACTGGGCAGAACTGACCATCACGAGTAGTAATAGCTCGCATATTTTCACATTTTTTTGCTCTAGTTTTATGTAATTTTGTGCTAGTATTGTAATGAACAGTTAGTGCAGACTACAGCTGAAGATCTGAAGTGGACGTGAGAATCATGACTTGTTTATTAACATATTTTTGTGATTTTCAGTTTGTAAAATTAGTGTAGGTCAGGTGGCTTTTTGCATATCGGCTTATTTTACAATATAAACTTTGAAGTAAACTTAGTAAAGTCAAATTTGATTTTTGGAGGATTTGTTTTCCAACTTGTATTACTGAGCAATGAATTCAGTGAGCGTTTTCGCGATTTCAGTTCACACGAACAGGACTTTCTGCTGTTTACGTCACCATACTCTTACAACGTTGAGAATGCGCCTGAGAATATCCAAATGGAATTGATTGAACTGCAGTCAGATTCTATTCTGATGGCAAAATACAACGAAGTTGGTGTACCAGGCTTGTATGCTTACCTGCCACCCTCGTATGTGCAGATCCATAAGTTGGCATCGAGAGTACTGTCTATGTTTGGAAGCACTTACCTTTGTGAGCAATTGTTTTCGTTAATGAAAGCTACCAAAACGCCACATCGCTCAAGACTTACTGTTGAGCACCTTTCATCCCTCATAAAAGTTGCAGCTGCACAAGATTTCAAGCCTGATATTGACAAACTGGTTACTAACAAGAGATGCCAAGTGTCGGGACAAAAGAAATAAATCTCACACTGTAAGACTCCTATATGAGCAATGAATATAATATAATGAATATAATATAAGGGCCTAGCTAAGAGGCTAAGACTCTAATTGTACGCTGTTGTACGGAGATTGTATAGAAATAAATAGCTTTTCTTTAAACTTTAAGTGTTACATTTTTTAAAGATTTCAGTGTTGGAAAGAAAGCTACAGTAACTTTGTATAATACTATAATAGTATTTGTTACAGTGCGGCCCACTGACGCACATATGGCAGTCGAAGCGGCCCACCAATGGTAGCGAGTTTGACATGCCTGGATTATAACATGTCTAAATATGTGTTATCCCGCTTTGCTAAAGGTAAAAGATAAACTGGAGTATTCATAATAAGTTGAAAAATTAAAAGCACTTGCTCCATGAAATGAATACTTATAAATCACGCAAATACAACAGTCCTTCATTTCAGTCAGGCATCTTCCTGTTTGATAAATTTTAAACATCATCTCATTAACTGGCACTACAGGTAATTCTGCTTGGTCACATATCCAGGGACACAAATTCAATTCCCCTTCAATTTATCAACAGTTTGACATTTTTGTATAACATGAAAGGGCACCATTGTGGTGTCTCTTTGCATGTCAAATAATGCCAAGTGAGGTGAAAAACAACAAAAATAGGTATTTTATAATACAAAACACACAAAGGAGCAATAAAGAGTGAGGTGAGGTGGCTTGACTACTTGCCCATTTCTTCAGTTGCATTCAACTGTCATTCTTTTGCATTTAAAATCCAGGCGTTTTTTCACAGACGAGAAAATTCATCAAAAAACATCCTCCCTACTCTGGCCTCAATCTACCTTGTAGCCTGATGCCAATGTAAACTCCCCTTTCTCTGGGTGATGTCTGAGAAAGCTCTACAATTATAGGCTTGTTTTAGGGCATCTTTTTATTATTTAATGTGACATTGTTCTCAGTTTCTGGTCTGCCAGTCTTAAAAGGGAACCATGATTCAAATTAATTCTCCTGACCTTGGAACACATGCAGCATATGTGCTCATTCTCTTGTGCTTTGTAATTGCTGGCAATTCCTTGTCACCTGCTGGGCTACATGCACTCTACCAAGCTGGAAGAATACTGTTTGCTTCCACTTATGCTATAATTCATTCTGTTGCACTGGTGTTCCAGCCTATTGTTTGACAGAGCTCATTAACTGTTAGTGGCCCATGCCTTCTTATACCAGGGTCAAAGTTTTTTCTTATTATGACTGGAAAGTTTTTTCCATTCACACAACTTGTCATGGGGAATTTTCTCTTGGTACTTTGGTCTCTGCCTATGTTGCAGTGATGTTCACATCAATTTAATTTTTGACTTTAATTAGCTCTAATACTGACAACAATCCCATTCATGAGCATGCTAGGGTTCTGTTGGCAACACCTTATCTTTTGCCACCACGACTGACTTCTGATGTCACTTTCTCTGCCAGTGGACTGGAAGTCTTGCCCCTTCTGCCTCTAACAACAGTAAATTTAAAGCTGGAAGTCCATGTTCATTGTGGAACCTACGTCCGAGTGTGGACACATCACCATAACAGCAGTGACTCTCTGTACAAGAAATATTGATTTTGGAAGAATTGAGTGGTCACGTTTTGATTTTGTATATTACTATGCTTACTGCTTGTTTTTTCATTTCATGGGGCTTACCCAAGAGGTACACCAACCTGTCATTCTGTTTTTGTTGCTTTGTTACAATGTGGAAACCTTTTCCAGCAATCTGTAGGTTTACTTGTGGCACTTCACTTTCTCACATTCCACATTTACGTTTATATGTTTAATTGGTGACTTTAGACAGGCATGGCATAAGTGAGCCTGGGTAAGTGTTCAGGTGACCCTGGAGCCTATTCAAGATCTGTACTTATTCTGGATAGACTTCACTTACTCCGATGTGTCACTTTATTGCTTCCATATATGGTGTAATGTTAATGCATCTAAAGAAGAATGACATACTTATTAAGAGTTATATCAAATTATCAAGAACAAAAATAAAATGTGGGCGGCTGCACTGCTGCCTCACAGTTAGGTGACCCAGGTTCGCTTCCTGGCTCCTCCCTGCGTGGAGTTTACATGTTCTCCCTGTGTCTGTGTGGGTTTCCTCCGGGTACTCTGTTTTCCTCCCACAGTCCAAAGACATGCAGGTTAGGTGCATTGGCGATTCTAAATTGTCCCTAGTGCGTGCGCGCGTGTGTGTGTGTGTGTGTGTGTGTGTGTGTGTGCGTGCGCGTCCTGCCTGGGGGTATGTTTCCTGCCTTGCGCCCTGTGTTGGCTGGATTGGCTCCAGCAGACCCCTGTGACCCTGTAGTTAGGATATAGCAGGTTAGATAATGGATGGATGGATGGAAAAATAAAATACATGGATATAACATTATCCATTGGTTTAAATCATAGACTTTTTCGTCAAGTGAAATAAATTAGTAATTTAATATTTATTAGCAATTATTAATATTTAGTAATTAATAATTAGTAATTGGTAATATTTATTAGTATTTTTTATTGAAAAACATTAGTAGTTTACTGATTTGTATCTTTCAAAGATGACATGCCATTGTTTCAGTATTAGCTGCACAATAGGTACTATAACACCAAAACTAAAGAAATGAAAAGTATGCTTTAGCCTCATAATCCAGCTTCTCTTTTATTTTACAGATTAATGTACTTGAATTATGCCTAAGGCTGCATTCCATTATAAAGAGAAATCAGCTGCAGATCTTTTAATATATCACTGCCTGCTCTATTTCCTTTAATATACGAAACATGATACTGAAAAGTGAATTCAAAAAGCTCACTATTTAAGCAAAAGCAGTGGCCATGGTGAGAATTATATTCGAATGTTCAATTTGGAAATTCTACTACCTCAGCATTATCTCTCTGCCAGAGAACATTAATGCACTTGGTGAATAGATACTTAATGCATCAGATTCCATTCTAAGGAGTTTTACTGGCAAATAATAAAGATAAATATATTCTCGGTTGATGCATTTGGTACTTAAATGGACAGGACATTGCTGGAGTTAAGAAATATTTCATGCAGTTTCTGATACTGACTGAACTACTACTTTTTACATATTTATTGCATACATGATTATAACACCAAGTTTAATCTTCTAATTTGCAATTATGTCTCAAAGTGCTACTTATAGCACTAGATTTGTTTGGAAAATTAAGAGAAGACAGTATTAAAATTCCTTCCAATTTCACTTTATAATACAATGTGAGTAATCTAAGCATTATATATAAATGGCATATTTACTAAAACCGCTTGAGTTATAAATAATAAAAGTTGAAAGCAACTTTAAATCAGGGCCTTGTAAGTAAGTGAGGAAAATAGGTTAATTTAATAACACTACATTTTAGCTCTGACGAGAACAAGAATTCAAACTCATTCATTCATATGTTGTCATAACTAGCTTATACCATTATATGATTATAGGACTGTCTAAGCTTATCTATGTAGCATCAGACAAAAGGCATAAACCAACCCTAGATATAGTACCAGCTCATCACTGGGAACCGTGATACACACACCAAAAATCTTGCTCAACAAATTAGTTTATCCTGCACATCCAGGGATGCAGGAGGAAAATGGAGTGCAACAGACAACTGATATACATATGGGGCAATGTGAAAGCTTAAAAAAAACAGGTTCGATTTCTGTCTTGGGCACCACATCCCTGGACACAGCAGCACTAATCACTGTACCACAAAGCTGTCCCAACAATATGAACACAAAGAATCTATCAGTTAAGTA
>JANRMT010062791.1:56290049-56346088 GCA_026402145.1 Polypterus bichir lapradei | reverse complement strand
TTTAGTGCCTAGAATGTCAGACAGAAATATATTTCACATATTTCAAATCACACAAATGCTAGGTATCGTTGAGCATCATTTTGGCATATCACATGGCTTTCACTGGTATGCAGTAGCATACATTTCCTCAAAACGTTGTTCTATGTACAATGTAGAAACAGAACAGAGAATGGAAACAAAAATATACCACTCTGAGATCCAGTCCAGGTGGACATGGCAGGGAATTATTTGCATTGGATAAAACCACTGTTGAGCAGTAGTAATTGCAGGGTCTACTGGGGGAGGTCTGAAGTAGTGTCATCAGGGGCAGACTAGCCTTCTTATTCAGGTACAGTATTTCCTAGGGGAACAGATGTGGCTTTGAAAGTACATAAAAAGACTTAGGGTGTACTCACATTGGCAATTAATTTCATGCCTGAGCACATTTGTCCGTATGTAACCCCACAAAGTCTAGTTCATTTGACCAGTGTGATTGCTCTGTGTCGGACCAACCATATTGTACCCTGGCCTGCTTGTACCAGTGTGATTGCTGAACGTGCCAGAGTACAGAAAACACACACAATGTCAATGATGCGATAAATCAGGGCAATTCTCATTTCATTCAATACCACAGGAGCTAAAACAGTTAAAAACAGGTTTTTGTTCTCACCTTACACACAAATGTGAACTGTAGTTGGCAAGAAAAGCTGCAAGTTCCTCCCTTGACATATTTGTCTCCATAAAAATTTGTCTTGTACATGCAGCACAATTAACAGCAAAACGCTGCACTGCACTCAATAAATCTGTAAGAGGGTAGAGCATTATCCTGCCCTACATGACTCCAAAACAACCACAAAATAAGTAAAATCATTTTGACATGCATGCTATCACTCAGTGTTCAGACCTTGTTTCGACTTTACATGAAGTTACATGGATATGAAGGAAGTGTGCCCAGGCCCAGAATCTTAACTGAAGTGTGCAGGGCAATTGCGCTTGCGCATAGTACAGAACAAATGTGGTTAGTGTGAGTTCACCCTTAAAAACAGATTTTGTGCATGAACGGCATGGTACTTGGAATTAGGAGAACAGGAGGGAAGGGTGTAACTGGTAGGTAGAAGAAAGGCAAGAGGCTTATGGAAGGAAAAGTAGGAAAGGAAGGGCGAAAAGAAATTTGTACAGGAAAGTGGACAAGCAATCCCTTGAGTTAGTAAGGGCAAGGAGCAAAAGGTATGGCAAAACATCAACATCACAGTAGAATTACAAATAAATGGTTTACTATAACAAAAATAAAAAAGGTATTATTATTAAATTGTGTACAGAAGAGTCCCTCTTATCCACTGAAATGCTTGCTAACATCCTGTTTCTTCAGCACCTCTCCTTAACCAAAAAAAAACAGCTTTTCTCTCTGTCATTTACAGGTGCTGGTCATAAAATTAGAATATCATGACAAAGTTGATTTATTTCAGTAATTCCATTCAAAAAGTGAAACTTGTATATTAGATTCATTCATTACACACAGACTGATGTATTTCAAATGTTTATTTCTTTTAATTTTGATGATTATAACTGACAACTAATGAAAGTCCCAAATTCAGTATCTTGGAAAATTAGAATATTGTGAAAAGGTTCAATATTGAAAACACCTGGTGCCACACTCTAATCAGCTAATTAACTCAAAACACCTGCAAAAGCCTTTAAATGGTCTCTCAGTCTAGTTCTGTAGGCTACACAATCATGGGGAAGACTGCTGGCTTGACAGTTGTCCAGAAGACGACCATTGACACCTTGCACAAGGAGGGCAAGACACAAAAGGTCATTGCTAAAGAGGCTGGCTGTTCACAGAGCTCTGTGTCCAAGCACACTAATAGAGAGGCAAAGGGAAGGACAAGATGTGGTAGAAAAAAGTGTACAAGCAATAGGGATAACCGCACCCTGGAGAGGATTGTGAAACAAAACCCATTCAAAACTGTGGGGGAGATTCACAAAAAGTGGACTGCAGCTGCAGTCAGTGCTTCAAGAACCACCACGCACAGATGTATGCAAGACATGGGTTTCAGCTGTCACATTCCTTGTGTCAAGCCACTCTTGAACAAGAGACAGCGTCAGAAGCGTCTCGCCTGGGCTAAAGACAAAAAGGACTGGACTGCTGCCGAGTGGTCCAAAGTTATGTTCTCTGATGAAAGTAAATTTTGCATTTCCTTTGGAAATCAAGGTCCCAGAGTCTGGAGGAAGAGAGGAGAGGCCAGAATCCACGTTGCTTGAGGTTCCGTGTAAAGTTTCCACAGTCAGTGATGGTTTGGGGTGCCATGTCATCAGCTGGTGTTGGTCCATTGTGTTTTCTGAGGTCCAAGGTCAACACAGCCGTCTACCAGGAAGTTTTAGAGCACTTCATGCTTCCTGAGGCTGACGAACTTTATGGAGATGCAGATTTCATTTTCCAACAGGACCTGGCACCTGCACAAAGTGCCAAAACTACCAGTACCTGGTTTAAGGACCATGGTATCCCTGTTCTTGATTGGCCAGCAAACTCGGCTGACCTTAACCCCATAGAAAATCTATGGTGTATTGTGAAGAGGAAGATGCAATACGCCAGACCCAACAATTCAGAAGAGCTGAAGGCTACTATCAGAGCAACATGGGCTCTCATAACACATGAGCAGTGCCACAGACTGATCGACTCCATGCCGCGCCGCATTGCTGCAGTAATCCAGGCCAAACCCCCCAACTAAATATTGAGTGCTGTACATGCTCATACTTTTCATGTTCATACCTTTCAGTTGGCCAACATTTCTAAAAAATCCTTTTTTTGCGTTGGTCTTAATTGATATTCTAATTTTCCAAGATACTTAATTTGGGACTTTCATTAGTTGTCAGTTATAATCATCAAAATTAAAAGAAATAAACATTTGAAATACATCAGTCTGTGTTTAATGAATGAATCTAATATACAAGTTTCACTTTTTGAATGGAATTACTGAAATAAATCAACTTTGTCATGATATTCTAATTTTATGACTAGCACCTGTACTAACTTGTCACCTCCTGCAAGCAAATAGAACACAAAGAACCATATATTGTGCTGTATCTTCCTATATCAACTCACCAAACAGGATGAACAGCACAACACTCTGATTAATAGTATTAAAGGGACATGCTTCTTATTACACACAGTTCATATTAAAACCTAAATAGTAATTACCTTTAAGACACTAATGCACCAAAAATCACATTTCCTGTTTGTTATGTATGCACAGCTTTGCATTGTGTTCCCAATTTTTCCACTAATTTTTAGCACAGAGGAAGAATTTCATCTGGTATGCCTGATCAACCAGTATATCACCCATTCCTAGTAAGTGGAGCCTTATTGGTCTTATTAGGCAGGATCAGATAGGAAATAGGTTTATTATTATTTTATGTCATATTTCAGAGCCCTTCTGTTATTACCTACACCTGTGTCCTCGTATCTGGGTTTACTGGTGTCAGGAGTGTCCTCAGTTTTTCACACCACAATTATTGTAAAATCTTTGAAGGTTACTGCAGTTGATAGACTTCATTCCAATAACGAAACAAGAAGTCAAAATATTCAGAGGATAAACTACTCACTTTACAGTGCTGCTGCACTAATTTTCTTACACAACAACAGAGGCCATGCTGTGTCTCTCTCACCCCATCCATCCAGAGATCATGTTGCATCAGTGACCACTTAGACGGAGAACCACTTTGTAATGCAAGTATATTGGATGTTTAGAAACAAATCTGCTACTAAACCAGGTAGTATTATTTTGTCACACTCATTTTACCCTGCTTTTATACTGGGCTTGCATGAATAAAAGTCTGAACTTTCTCTCCTGCCTGTTCTGGTACTCTGTCGAGTTGCCTGGGAGTTATAGATGTAAAAGAAAGAGGGAATTATTTAACCACAATAGCAGATGATCTGTCAGTGCATTAACATGCGCTTTAATAACGCAGTTATTCATAATAACCTGGCTTTGAATATGCCATGTAAACTCTTACTCCAGTTAGAGAAACCAGATTATTGGCCTCTTCGAACCCTGTTTAACAGACAGATTTCTCTGTGAGTAACCTGGTTATGTAGCCATGTAAACTCTTAAATGGATTACAGTTAACAATTCTGTAGTTTTGTGCATATCTATTACATTCTGTTAATCTGCTTAGCTCAATTTATGCTTCTAGCAATCACAGGTAGAAAGCACCCATAAGATAAATTTCCTGAGGAAAATGCTTGTGCAGTTTCATTATTCTGTCCCCTGGTTGAAATAATCCATCTCAATATTTTAGGAATTGCTAGGTTTATGTTAATGAGATGAACGTGCAATGCTAATCTCAGCAGCACAATCTCAAGTATAGTAGGGTAATGTGTTAAAAGTAACTTGTGTTTAGTCCGATTACTTTTTAAAGTAACTAGTAACTCAATGCATATTTTACTGAAGTAAAAATACTGATGCTATTATTATTGCAGCAGCCTTCGGTGTAAGGCAAGAAGCAGAAGTATTGGTATATGCTACTCCTTAGCAGGGCTCAGTTGCACAGCCAAGCAGTAGAGTGTGCTGCAATCTAGTAAAAGAAATATTAATAAATTGTCAGTTCATTTTTAATTCAGCTATTTGCTATAGATATGCTGAAAAAATGTGGTGGGGTGATGCAGCAGTTCATACCACGAATCATCAGGGTTTCATTTTGAGAATTTAAAATGGGGATGAATGATATTTTGCCAGATAAGAACTACAGAAGATTACTTGTGCATATAAATGCGGATTTTTAAGAATTCAGATTTCTGCTGTAATAAGGTTACTCCACTTATCTCAGTTATGTGCGTGCACGTAAATGCACTCTGTGACAGTGAGCAGGTCAGTAAGAGTAAACAAATCAGCACTGAAGATGGGATATGAGATATTCTGTTCCAGTCTGCATATTAAAGAGACTGAAAATGACAATATGATCATCCTAAGAACCTACCACGATAACATACCTACCCATTATTTTTTTTTGTAAACTGTTTAATCAGTTTAACTGGTTTAGTAAGTGACAACATCATAATGTGCAGACAAAAGTAAAGTACATGAGCAGGTACCTAATGGATTGTATTTCTGTGCAACTCAGTAGAACAATAGGGCAAATTAAAGTGTTCAGTTGGTTTGAAAACAATATGGTGGTGGGTGAAAGTATACCTTCACTAACTATATTACATGACACTATCCCTCTAGCTTTTTTAATGCTTCATAATTTTGGATTTATTTAACAGGTTACTGCCCTGAACATTTAGCCAGCTATGGTTATCTGTGGGAAACCAGACTGCAGATAAACATAAAATGACAAAAGGAAAACATAACCTACAGATGAAGTAAGGTAGATGATAAAAAAAACCTTAAGCTAAAGAAGATAAAGTTCATGCGGTGTTGGAAAAAAATTATTAGTTTTAACAGAACCTAGTTCCTGGTAATTCACACTGATGAAAGAACCAGTATGTGATAAAAAGCCTGCCAGTCTACAAAATTATCTAGTCTGATAGTCACAGGTGGTAGAATGTTGTGGCACACATTTGTTAACTTAATGTAAGCATAATAAGAATTAATATTGTTGTCAAGCAAGCAGATTTGTTACACAGCAGTCCAAAAATGTTTACTTTTTTGTGTAAGCAATAATAGAAACCGAGCTGTAAAAAATAGAAAAGTTTGATACTGTGTGTTAAAGGCTGACTCAAAAAGGAATGGTAGCTCCCTTATTCCTCTCTGGTTTGTGAGAAGCCCCTCTCTGTCAAAAATTGCACTGTAACATTAATATTTTGAAATCATTTTAGAAATCAGCATGGTCAGAGGCATTACTGTAATTTTTCAAAGCCACACTTTAAAGAGTTACAGTGAAATTGATTACCTTGTCTCTTCTTGTTCTGAATAGATTTTAATGAAATACATTTAAATTAAAAATGAGGGTAAATCAAAAAGCAAAGACAATTTGAAAATAAAGTAGTAACCTCAACAGATAAAAGCTGACGCAATAAACCAGGTTAGTGATGCTTCTGGGAATTTTGAACACGCACAGCGCAGTGCTCTGCCGTTAGTCTAGCTGAAGCCATGGACAAATGAACATGGATGCTTAACAGCGGGATTACACCACTGTGGAACAATACGCTGTTATAGGATTTCTTTAAGCAAAGGAAGTGAAACCTGCTGAATTTCACCACATTTTGTATTGCATCAGTTTCTGTTCCAATGCTGTTACCACATAATTTTCAAATTGTCTTTACATTTGATTTACCCTTTTTTAATTTAATCTTTAACTAACAAATAATTTTCACTTGGACAATGCCATGCCAGAGTGGTAGAGATGTTATTACAGAGACAATGGACACTATGCCCAATTCTGGCCCATTTTGCCTTGTGAGGGAATTTGTATACCCTGCCTCTAATAGTGTGGGGCTTCTCCCTCAGTCCAAAGACAAAAGTTAGGTCACCACATCTTTGAAACCTGGCTTAAGTGTGAGTGCAATCCTGCCTTAGTGTGCACCCTTCTGCACCGAGGTACTGCATTTCAATTAAGTTCCTTTACCCTCAAATTGTATATTTGAACAATGAATGGTTGATTTTTTGGGGTATTCATCACTGGCCTTATTAAATGCTATTGTCTTGTGCAGCTGTTGAGTTGTTTCAGAGAAATATCACTTACAAAGGAAAAATGCACCAATGAATAGCTGTACTCTAGAACATCTGCCTGTGAAGAATTGTGCAGTTTTTTTTTTTTATTTCAGTCTTGTTTTTTTATCCGTTTTTTTGTACTATCAAGTGTCAGTAATCATGGTCCTTTAAAACTAGGCTTTGATCTCTTCTGTAGATCAACTACTCACACCAAACAATGTGTGCCAGAATGCACATTTCAATGTCAAGTTGACAGCTTTATTGTAAATAGCTCAAGCTCCTCCTTCACCCACTACCAAAAGAAAAAAACAAAACAAAGTAATCTTTTAACTTGCTACTGAATGGAAATTGTCTCACTGTGGGTTTGCTAGTCTCTTTTTTTAATTATACTAGGGGGCTCTGCCCCCTGCTTGCTTCGCTTGCCAACCCCTGTGTTTGGTTAATCAGATATACAAGTTTAAAAGCTTTGTTTTTTCTTTGGAATTGTTTCAATTTCATTATTTGCACTTTTACTTTAAAGCTTCATTAAAAACAATATTTGCAATTACCTTTTCTTCAAGATCGCATTGAATTTTGATTCTGTTTTTGGAGACGCATTGTGACAACGCAACATATAAGCCCATGAGTGAACATTGTTTGTGTTTCCCTAATAAATAATCCGACTTTTTCTAATGTTTGTCCCTGTGATTTGTTAATTGTCATAGCAAAAGCTATTCTCATGGGAAACTGTAAACATTTTAATACAAATGGCTTATCAAGATCTCCTATGGTGTCTAATGTTGTTCGCGGAATATATACATTACCTTTCTTGTCGCTTGTTAAAATTTGCATCGCTTCTCCGTGATCATAAATATACACCTGACCAAATTGTGTTTTCTTTGAAATTACACTTGTCGTTGCTTTAAATGTTGCAGGACCACAGATTCTCATAGCGTATGGTCCATTATTGCGTAAATCTTTGTTTTGTGCATTGAATGATGCGAAGGCGAAAAGACTTTGTTTTCTGCTCTTTGCCTTTTATTTCTGAGCTCACTTTGTCCTGCTATTTTTTCAATTTACACCTGGTCCTGATGATTAATTTCCTTTTGTAGCAACTGATGTAATAAAGTGTCACAAAAGTTTTACTTGAACAATCGCCGTCTTTGTAACCCCAAACACAACTTTCTAGCACCCTCTTCAACCCCTCATCCCCCGGATCTCACTAACACAAAAAACGTTACCGCATCAATCAATACCCCGCTGTCAGTCTTCCGTGCTGTACTCTGCCCTACCTCAATCGGACCTAACAGTCACTTAAAACACAAAAGGCTTCAACCTGGCTGGGACGCTACAATACTTTCGAATTTTACTGCTTTCGTATTCTTTACCTTTCTCTGCATGTGTATTGTGCCATCATTTGTTTTAGCCTTTCGAATTCCACTGCTTTCATAATCTCTTATCTGCCTTTTTTTCTCTCCATTGCTTTTGGGTCTCTTTTCTCCGCGCCGCTCTTTCTTCTTTGCTTAGTCATTGACGTTTCTTCTAGAACGTATGGTCCTTATACGCTTTATATGTGCTGAGAGCACAGGATCTGTGTGTGCTATGTGCCTTTACACAACTGAGTGTTTTGCTGGCCGTTTTCTTATTTGATATTGTTTGCGTCTCGCGGGTCTTTTAAGTGTCTTCCGAGAAGATCACGTCTCGTTGCCCTGCTTTTCCTTTCCAGGATTTTTTTTTTTTTTAATAAATACAGAGATTTATAATTTGAGAATGTTATCTATAATAATAAAAGGCAAAGCCCTCACTGACTGACTGACTGACTGACTGACTCATAACTAATTCTCCAACTTCCCATGTAGGTAGAAAGCTGAAATTTGGCAGGCTCATTCCTTACAGCTTACTTACAAAAGTTAAGCAGGTTTCATTTCGAAATTCTACACGTAACGGTCATAACGGTCGATAACGGTCGACAATGTCCGCCATGTTGAACTTTCTCATTTATGGCCCCATCTTCACGAAATTTGGTAGGCGGCTTCCCTGCACTAACCGAAACCGATGTATGTACTTATTTTGATGGTATGACGCCACTGTCGGCCGCCATATTGAACTTTCCAACGTCACCAATTTTCAAACTTCCCATGTAGGTAGAAGGCTGACCCCATCTTCACGAAATTTGGTAGGTGACTTCCCTGCGCTAACCGAAACCGATGTACGTACTTATTTCGATGGTATGACGCCACTGTTGGCCGCCATATTGAATTTTCCAAACGTCACTAATTCTCCAACTTCCCGTGTAGGTGGAAGGCTGAAATTTGGTAGGCCCATTCCTTACAGCTTACTTACAAAAGTTAAGCAGGTTTCATTTCGAAATTCTACGCGTAACGGTCATAACGATCAACAACGTCCGCCATATTGAACTTTCTTATTCATGGCCCCATCGTCACGAAATTTGGTAGGCAGCTTCCCTGCGCTAACCGAAACCAATGTACGTACTTATTTCGGTGGTATGATGCCACTGTCAGCCGCCATATTGAATTTTCCAACATCACTAATTCTCCAACTTCCCGTATAGGTAGAAGGCTGAAATTTGGCAGGCTCATTCCTTACAGCTTACTTACAAAAGTTAAGCAGGTTTCATTTCGAAATTCTACGCATAACGGTCATAACGGTCAACAACGTCCGCCATGTTGAACTTTCTTATTTACGGCCCCATCTTCACGAAATTTGGTAGGTGGCTTCCCTGAGCTAACCAAAACCAATGTACGTACTTATTTCGGTGGTATGACGCCACTGTCAGCCACCATATTGAATTTTCCAACATCACTAATTCTCCAACTTCCCGTAAAGGTAGAAGGCTGAAATTTGGCAGGCTCATTCCTTACAGCTTACTTACAAAAGTTAAGCAGGTTTCATTTCGAAATTTTGCGCGTAACGGTCATAACGTTCAACAACGTCCGCCATGTTGAACTTTCTTATTTATGGCCCCATCTTCTCGAAATTTGGTAGGCGGCTTCCCTGCACTAACCGAAACCAATGTACGTACTTATTTCAGTGGTATGATGCCACTGTCGGCCGCCATATTGAACTTTTCAACAGTCTTTGTTACTTATGGGCCCATCTTCAAGAAATTTGGTACACGGGTTCCCAACGCTAACTGAATCCTATTTACGTACATATATACGTCCATAGCCTGCAGCTTGGTCACCATGTGAGGCGGCGTTGGGTCTCCCATCCCATCACCTCCCACGTTGTTGGCTGCCTGCCTATATAAGGCCGTCCGTCGCTCCAGTCTCTACATTCCCTTCCTTGCTTCGCCACGGGATTCACGTCTCCCTGCTGATAACTACAGCCTTTTTGTTTAATCCACGGCTTCTCCGCTGTTTTATTGTTTGTTTATTACAATTATAGTTATTGTATAGGTATTTTACACTTACTTTACGTTACTCAGGTACCCATTTCCTTCATTATTCCAACCCACATTACCATGTCTATCGAGGTAATCACCATCGATCAAAGAACTGTCACTTACCGAGTGGTTTACTTGCCCGGAGATGGCACCTACCTTTTCCATTCTCTGTGTTACATATTGCACAGCCATATCAGGCTCACTCTTGATATCCGGAAGAACATTGTGTCTTATGTATTGAATGACTGGGACAGGTTCAAGGTGTGGACTGATGACGGTACAGGAGATAATTATACTACACAGGAGCACTAGAAGAGTGAAATGCTTAAGCCCTTCACCTATGGTTCTGCATGTGAGTTGATGGCTGCCGCTGAATTGTTCGGTTGGTGCTTTCAAGTGTACCGAAATGGTCAAATATATTACACCTTTCGACAACCGCCAATGCCTCTTAAACATCTTACATTCACAGGTGACGATTTCAGTAGTGGACACTTTGATGTTTATGAATGTTTAAACTCTCAAAAGCTGGATGTGAAGTTATCGATGAAACCGGTTGTAAGCTTACAACGCTTGACAGATGCCGAATGTCACTTCAACACAAGTCCTGCAAATACTGTCGTAATTGAAACAAACCATGAACCTCAAACTGATTATGACAGCAGCAATCCAAGCTGTGAGATTTGAGACAAGATTACTGTTCACATGGCCAACTTTGTTGCATGCTCAAGAGTAAGCTCAGCGCACAGCTTGGTCATGTTACAACCGGATGGCCGAACTCACAATGTGGTATACAAAGAGATCCTTAACAAATAATTATTGGCATATTTTCCCTCAGTTTAAAAAGGTTAAATTTTCTTCTTAATAAAAATTTTAATGCAGTACTTCACCGCTGCGAAGCGCGGGTATTTTGCTAGTGTTATATAATTCGCAATAAGTGTAGTAAAACTCTTTGGTGTTTCTACTACTTATTAATGCTTACTGAACATAAGCTTTGGCAGGGCCTTTTGTAGAGCCCTACTTATTTATGGCCCCACCTTTACTTACCTCTCTTCTCTACATGGGATCAAGCAGTAACTGGGATAGTTTAACTAGAAAAAAGCCTTGCTTGACAGCTACACTTCAATTTACATTTGCAAAAGTTATCACCTTGAAAACCAAAGTGAACAGGAGTACCATTTCAATTATTGCTAGATAAGACTATTAAACAACTATAGTCACAATATTTGCTAACATGCTTATAATTTACAACTTATACTACACAATTATAGAAATTCCGTATACATAGATCAATTTTCTTGCCTGCTTATAGAGCTCAGGTTCACAGGGATATGGTATCTTATCATAGCAAAACGGCAAGAACGAAACCAGTAAAGGGTGCCAAGCCCACTGCAGAGACAATTCACCCATACCACTCCTGCCCATGGTGGAATACAGCTGACAATTAACCTTAATTGTGTGTCTTTGGAGAGTAGAAGGAAAACCCAAACAGGCATTGAAAGAATGTGCTCCTGTTTTGATTTGATGGACTGAAATATCCCTTTACTCTAATTACTCTACTATGTGGACATCAACAAATAGTGAATGACAAGTGTACATTAAGTATATCCATTTCCTCAAGCTCTTTATTTTATTTGACATGTTCTTCTTGAGTCAAATGCTAGAAAACATTTTTAATGTTCAACTTTAACAGTTAATAGCACTAAGTTTCATTTACAAAATAAAAAAAATTAAAAGATTGACGATTTGATGGAGGCTGCATTTTTTCTAATTCTATGTCATCCTCTTACAGCTGAACTGCATTAAGATTCAGTATTGGTTGCCTACTGAGGCCATCTATTTTTCTGCAGTGGCATGCCAACAGGGAGCTTATAATACACAGCTATAAACAAAATAAAAGCTTTTTCTTGTAATTGCACTGATGTGTTACATGACAGGAAACAACACTCACATCCTCAGCACCAGTGGATGTGTGAATTCAAACCAAATTGAAAGGTATGCTTTAAGGTAAACAGAATTCGAAACAGTGATTTTTAACAGGATTTAGTTGAATGAAAATAAATAATGAATAACTGGTATACTGTACCTTCACAGTATCACATGGAACTTCATGTAAGGTGTTGCTAGAATCTACTGTACCTCCACAACTAGAATGCACTCAATGCTGATCAAGGCAAGCTATCTCAACTTCAATACCTTACCAGGGGCCTAGAAGCCATTCCACTCACAAGGCATCCCTACCAGGATTCACTTGCATGTCGATCTGTCTTCAAATTACTTGCCCTGAAACAGCTATACTTCAGAATACCCTAGCAAAAGCCAGGAATGACTACTCCTGCTGGGCTTCTGTATCCGGATAGCTGCCTTTGAAAGGGCTACAGAAGCTGAGGGATAATCACGACCCTTTACAGTACGTAACCTAAAGTGACACATTTTGTTTCATTAACAATCATTGGTCATTGATAAATATCAGTAAACAACATGACACTATAGCAATGCAATATTCAAACCTATTTCAATCATTAATTATGTTTATTTAAAGGAGAAACCAGGTGTAAATGTTAGATATGAAAACATGCAAAATGAACAATTCAGATCAGGGTCAGACAGCTAGCTTTGTTTCAGGAGACTATAGTTTTGTTTATTGAAGTATTTGTTGTCTTAAAACTGGGAATGATGCTTGGGAGAGAAGGGGTAGTCTGTACGTGGTAAAGTCTGATAGAGTTGCTTTCTCTGTCTGTTTCTCTCCCTTTCTCTTCCTAGCTTTGGAAGTTACGTCTCCCTGGCAGTGCCTTTTAAAATACTTTGAACTTATAGTGTCTTGCTGACTGCCCCATTTCACAATAAAACCCTGTCTTATGTATGATAGTGCATTAGTCTGATATTTGGGACAACAGAAAGATAAGTTCCCATAGTCTGGCTGATTGCTGATCAAGTTACTTTTGGCTACACATGAAACATGTTAATCTTAAAATCCCAAGCCTCCATTTCATATACAGTATTCATAAAAGCGTACTCACGCTGGTCACTTTATCCAAGCTTAAATATATACATTCTAATATACACTGACACTCTTCATCAATTTATACTTATTTTTCCAGAATTCTGTCTATTTTCCATACACCCAAGAATTTTATTCACTTACAAAATCGGACACTCTTGGAAAACTACCTTGTGAATATTAATGATCTACTGAGGTAATTTGTACCTGTCTGCCATCTTAGTTACAGAGCACTCCCACAAGAGCTCTGAGCCCACAAGTTAAGAGTCATTATCTAATTAATTCTAAAACAAAAACAAATTTAAAAAACAGCACTAAAACAACTTTTCTAGTCATTTGTTGCCGGTCCCAAATTTTGTGAAATGTGTTGCTGGCATTAAATTTAAAGTGAGCAAACATTTTTCATAAAACAATAACATTTCTCCAATAACATTTCTCAGTTTCAACATCTGAAAGGTTGTTTTGATTCTATTTTGAATTATAACATGGGATTTAATAATTTGCAAATATACATTATATACAGCGTCCCAACTTTTTGGAACTGGGGTTGTAGGTAGAAAAGAAAATGTAAATAAGTAAAGTACTTCACAATTCAGAAAGGCTGAATAAGTGACAAGTGATAGAAATGTGTGCAAAAGTAACACACCTCCACCCAAACTCTAAAAGTTTTATTTCCCTGTTTATGTAATAAGAGAATGTGGGCTTACACTTGTAAACAATATGCCATATTTTCTGGCAGAAGTACTGCTAATTTCATGATAGTTAAAAGCTCTGTCTAAAACAGAGAGAAACAGGGGGCTCAAACTGGTGATCAGCAATTCTAATATTTATTTTGAAAATGTGATTCTTTTCTAATGTGAAAATGGGAATTGAAAACAAAGAAGAATACTTTTATTACATGTTCAAGTCCAGGAAGGTTTTAATGTATGGAAGAGAAAAGAAAGCTTTCTCTAACTATCTATCAAATATATTGACACTCTTGTTCAGTCTGTTAGAAAATAAAAACTAACCCTATAAAAATTAGGCCACCAACTCATGCACAATGTGTTACAGAAAGCAAGCAGCACTTCCAGAGGCCAGTTGTGAAATGATATACTGCTGTAAGTTCTCTAAAGTAAAACCTTGAAGCAATGTAATTTTTTTTTTCTTGTGCAGTATAGCCACAACAAATAACACAGAATAGCAGCTTTTCATTTACGTTTCTCTCCAAAAATCCCCTAAGAGATGTGCCTTCAGTTTGGGCTTTCAGTTTCTTGATATCCTCCAATTGTATCTAGAAAGCAACTGGAGTTGGCTTCTGCAGGAAGGGCCAGAAGTAAGAGTTCTCACACCACTACAATGTACGGTATAGAATAATTAGATGGTAATGAGAATGAGAGTCTTGTTGATTAAGCAGAAGCAGCAGAGTTAGGGACTGATTAGCTTTGACATAAGAAAATCAGTTCATCCTTCACTGAGGAAATGAAACATTCAGGCCAGTAGGATTTTTGTTAATGTGATGAACTAAATTGAAGATGTTTAACAATGACCCATTTGTCAATCTAAGATTTCTCCACTGCTTTGCTTTTCACCATCTTGTACCACTATAGTAATAATCCCACATTTTAAGGTGTGATGTGTGCTTTATAGTTTTTTGTAGCAAATTTTAGGTAGCCTGTTTTGATTAAAACAGTCAGACCATGTCTCAAAATCTAACCCAGTATTTTAAACTACTCTATTCACAATATGAAAATGCATTTCCCCTAGTAATAAATAAAATTTTATTTATCTACCTACTCTCATACATATAGAGTCTTTTGTACTTTTTACTTCAACTGTCATTTCTGCTTCCTTTAGATATTTCCCAATATTAGGTATACACTACCTCTACCTAGTATTAGCATTTTCATTTTTCTCACTAAAGGTTTTCCCACAGTACTTTCATATCTCCCACTCTCTGTCACACACACATATGTCAAGTACATTTAGGATCATATAGGATTCAACAGCACCTTATAACACAAGATTATTCTAGTAAATAAAACCCTGATCTCATATCATTGTTGAAAGACAGTGAAAAGCTTATCCTGAACTTAAAGCTATCTATTCAGTATTTTATTACTGGAGAAGGGAAGTTTATTAATGCTGCATATTACACTCTATTCTGTCCTGTGACTCTCTAAGCCACAGATTATTTAGCTGAACAGGTTATGAATACTTTATTACCCTAATGATCTTTACTTTTTTAGGGGAACTCAGTCTTTACCTGAAATATTACTACGTATAGAAAAAAATATATCTATTACAGTAGAACTACAAAAGGTAGAGTAAGGAGAAGACAACTTCCCAAAGTGAAATTAAAAGAGATGAAACAACTACCTATAGTAATTTTGATCACGCTACTCCTATTTATAGTGCATCTGGAAAGTATTAACAGCGCATCACTTTTTCCACATTTTGTTATGTTATAGCCTTATTCCAAAATGGATTAAACTCATTTTTTCCTCAGAATTCTACACATAACACCCCATAATGACAACGTGAAAAAAGTTTACTTGAGATTTTTGCAAATTTATTAAAAAGAAAAAAAAATTGAGAAAGCACATGTACATAAGTATTTACAGCCTTTGCCATGAAGCTCAAAACTGAGCTCAGGTGCATCCTGTTTCCCCGATCATCCTTGAGATGTTTCTGCAGCTTAATTGGAGTCCACCTGTGGTAAATTCAGTTGATTGGACATGATTTGGAAAGGCACACACCTGTCTATATAAGGTCCCACAGTTGACAGTTCATGTCAGAGCACAAACCAAGCATGAAGTCAAAGGAATTGTCTGTAGACCTCCCAGACAGGATTGTCTCGAGGCACAAATCTGGGGAAGATTACAGAAAAATTTCTGCTGCTTTGAAGGTCCCAACGAGCACAGTGGCCTCCATCATCCGTAAGTGGAAGAAGTTCAAAACCACCAGGACTCTTCCTAGAGCTGGCCGGCCATCTAAACTGAGAAACTGGGGGAGAAGGGCCTTAGTCAGGGAGGTGACCAAGAACCCGATGGTCACACTGTCAGAGCTCCAGAGGTCCTCTGTGGAGAGAGGAGAACCTTCTAGAAGGACAACCATCTCTGCAGCAATCCACTAATCAGGCCTGTAGTGGCCAGACAGAAGCCACTCCTTAGTAAAAGGCACATGGCAGCCCACCTGGAGTTTGCCAAAAGGCACCTGAAGGACTCTCAGACCATGAGGAACAAAATTCTCTGGTCTGATGAGACAAAGATTGAACTCTTTGGTGTGAATGCCAGGCGTCACGTTTGGAGGAAACCAGGCACTGCTCATCAACAGGTCAATACCTTCCCTACAGTGAAGCATTGTGGTGGCAGCATCATGCTGTGGGGATGTTTTTCAGCGGCAGGAACTGGGAGACTAGTCAGGATAAAGAGAAAGATGACTGCAGCAATGTACAGAGACATCCTGGATGAAAACCTGCTCCAGAGCGCTCTTGACCTCAGACTGGGGTGACGGTTCATCTTTCAGCAGGACAACAACCCTAAGCATACAGCCAAGATATCAAAGGAGTGGCTTCAGGACACTCTGAATGTCCTTGAGTGGCCCAGCCAGAGCCCAGACTTAAATCCGATTGAACATCTTTGGAGAGATCTTAAAATGGCTGTGCACCGACGCTTCCTATGCAACCTGATGGAGCTTGAGAGGTGCTGCAAAGAGGAATGGGCAAAACTGGCCTAGGATAAGTGTGCCAAGCTTGTGGCATCATATTCAAAAAGACTTGAGGCTGTAATTGCTGCCAAAGGTGCATCGACAAAGTATTGAGCAAAGGCTGTGAATACTTATGTACATGTGATTTCTCAGTTTTTTTATTTTTAATAAATTTGCAAAAAACTCAAGTAAACTTTTTTCACGTTGTCATTATGGGGTGTTGTGTGTAGAATTCTGAGGAAAAAAAATGAATTTAATCCATTTTGGAATAAGGCTGTAACATAACAAAATGTGGAAAAAGTGATGCGCTGTGAATACTTAGTGGATGCACTGTATATATGGGCAATAATGTTGCTAACACTATTAGAACTCCATCAGTGACTGTAGCCAAGTTTCCATCCAGTTTTATGCGACGTTTTGTTATCGACAAACAGGATATACGTAAAAAAAATGTGCGAAATTTACTGTCTCCAGCCTGTTTCCATCCAACTGGCTTTATATCGATAAAATGATGTGCGTGATGACGTCATACCCCCCCAAAATGAACTGTCGCATAAGTTTTGTTGTATCGCGAAAAAAATCTGCCCTTGAGCCGTTTCCATACATAATTTTGTGTATGTCGCAAATTATCTACCTTTTGTTTTCCACGTTACACCCCCTCCACTAAACAAACAAACAAAGAAATGGAAAGATTATTCAGATAGTTTTTTGAAATTTGCCAGCTTACTGTTATTTCAGTTTCACAAATAATTGCAATTGTACATAATATCCGAAGACGACAGCAGAATGAAGCAGTTGCTTGTCTGATAGCCCTAGAGCTCGAAGAAAGTACCCCAGTGCGACGAAACCCACGGGTATGGGAGAGACGACGGAATAAGACCTTCTGGGAGGAGGTGGTGGAGAGACAGTTCACAGAAAATCTCTGGCTGCAACATTTTAGAGTGACACGGCCGACGTTTGAGATGTTGTGTGGATTCATCAGTCCTGATGTTGCGCCCATCACAGGTTGCCACCGACCACCGGTTCCAACCCAAAAGTGGATTGCCATCGCCCTTTACAAGCTGGCAACCTGCGCCGAGTATAGAGTAGTTGGAGAAACTTTCGGGGTTAGTAAAACTACCGTCCATCGATGTGTATATGCTGTGTGCACCGCTATTAAAGAAAAATGAATGCGGCGTTATATCAGACTTCCAACTGTAGCGGAGGCCAATGAAATTGCATACCACAATTCCTTGGTGCATCTTGTGCCACAGATTTACGGTGCGCTGGATGGCACGCATGTGCCTATTCTTCCCCCGATGGAAGGCTGCCGCGATTACATTAATCGCAATGGGTGGCCATCTGTTGTTCTCCAGGCCCTTGTTGATGACAGGTGCATGATACGAGACATTTACGTTGGCACTCCTGGAAGTGCCCATGATGCAGCTGTGTTTGTAGCATCGGATCTGTACAGGTGAGCCTACCTTTCAACATCCCTTCTCAGTGCGATAACAACTGAATTAGTACTGTAACCTGCTTCCCTTAAGGTTTTTAATTAAAACTTGAATTAATACAAAATAACGACGTTTAATAAAAAAAAACTAAAGTTAATATTAATGAGAGAATTTCTCATATATGCTGAAACATCTGCCATTTAATAATAAGAAAAAAATGTTTACATAATGAAACACATGGTTTATTAAATATTTTGACTGGCACAGTAAATTACCTTTGCGGTTTTTGTTATTATTTAGACATCCTGAGAGACACCCCCAGGCTACAGTTGATGTGGAGGGAGTTCAGGTACCCCTTTTAGTAGCAGGGGACCCAGCCTATCCGCTACTGCATTGGCTCATCACGAGAAATAACGAGTCTCTTCATCAGACCATGCGAACCGCTCCGCTATTCTCGTTTTGATTGCACGTGATGAAAATGTATCATGAGACACATTTATTTGCGTTAAAGCCCTTTTTTTCCGACAAAAAGTGTTTCCAATGTAGTTTTTGCGACATCTGAAGTATCGATATGGAATTTATGCGCTAAAGTTAAATGGAAAAATATTATGTCGACATGTACAACATTTTATCGATAATTACCATTTCCTTCAGCTAAAATTTGAAGCGCTAAATATGTTTTCGCAAAAACTCCTTGGATGGAAACCTGGTTTGTGACAATTTAGATGGCTAAATATCTAACAAAATTAAAAATTATTCAGCAGCTTGAGTGATTTCTCCAGGCACATATTAAAAACAAAGAAATTGAAGAGACACTCACTATTGCACATGAAAAAGGATAAGGTTATATGAACCACTGATTTCACTGCTACCCTCAAATTTGAATACTGAAATGGAAAACTTGCTTGGTAAGAGGTGACCTAAAATTGTGCCTCAAGTTAAAACAATGTTACAATTTCCACCTGAACTTAGTAACTACAAACAGTAGATTTCAAGCTATACCAAATCTTCAATGAATTTCAATTGAAGGAATAATTAAGACTAATTATAATGTCTAATTTAGTTATAGTCCATGCCTTTCTGTGGCAAAACTGATTAATGATAGATTGATTTGACACAAAGAAAAAACAAAATAAAACACATCAAAAAATATTCTGCACAATGAATATACTGTTGATATCATACAAATATTGTTAATTGAAATTACTATTAAACAAACCACAGTATAATGAAAAGTCCTGTGACTAGTTTATGGAATCAGTGGATTGGCCTATAACATTACCACGGTATTCTTATTTCTTGAAATTACTCAGGTTATACATTCATTAGATCATAAGGTACATCACCTTTCATGTTATAAGAAGTGTACACTGGATACCTACCGACTTGGAGCTTTCTGTCATACGGTTAGGACCAAGACTAAACCTTTTAAGAAATTTTTTGATTAACATCATCATTACCATTTTCACTCTGCTTGTTCTGTTGGGGGTAATAATAGCACCATGCTGAGGGGGGTTGACCAAACCACTCTACCAGCTGCAATTTTTTCAAAAATCTCATGGGGAACTCTCAGATACTACTAGGAGAGCTGGGAGAATAATCCCACCAGAACATCCTGGGACTGCCACTAGGTCTTTTTCAGGTGGGTCATGCCCTATACGTAGGATGCCCCTCTTTTGACTCCCGATAAAATGCCCAAAACCTTAGCTGACTCCTCTTGATCTGGAGAAGCAGTGGTTCTACTCTTAAGTCCTTGAAGACTGCTGAGCTCCACACCCTATCAAGAACATGGGCCCGGCAATTTCATTTTGGCAGGTTGTACTCCCAATAATTATTTTTGCGACAGCACAGAGCACTTACCAGTATATTAGATTGGGTATATTGTGTAGTAAATATAAAGCTTCATCCCAACATTTAACTCCAACTTTGCCATCATGGCCCAGAACAAGATGTGCAAAATTGCAAGAAGTACACCAATTTGTTGGGCAGTTTTATGATCACCTGTTCACTCAGCCACTAATAAGATAGAGATACAGTGGAACCTCGGTTCACGAACGTCTCGGAACACGTACAAATCGGTTTACGACCAAAAAGTTTGCCTACTTTTGCATCTGTCCACAACCACACACTAGGTATACGAACAAGCCAGTTTCCCTTTCAGGTTGTGCGCACCGATGATTTCCGCACATGTTCAGTCTCTTCCTGTGCAATTACAGCCCATAATCAGCAAAATGAAAAGAAATAAATGCTTGAAACATACCATTCTGTGTGCAACGAGTTTATATACGAGTTTCACTTTTTGAATTGAATTACTGAAATAAATTAACTTTTTCATGATATTCTAATTTATTGAGATGCACCTGTATATGCATTTATAGAAACAAAAGAATAACACAGAGTGATGATCATTATTAACAAAATGTTAATAAAGACTGTTCTTAACCATTTAATCATTACTGTGCCACTTGTAAAAATGTATCTTTTTGCTGTAAAGAACGCATATCCATTAACTTCTGTCACAGGTGAAACGTCATTTTTTTCCCAAACATTACTGCAATTTCTTTTTAAGGTATTAGATATACAAACTGTTTTTCCAGAGAAAATGCAAAATAAGATTAACTTTTTTAAAACATTAACTACATGGATCCATTTCCACAATTAACTTCCCACCCATTTATACAGATACTATTGCACTAATATAGTAATATGAAATAGTGTAACAATCTGTAATGTCAGATTGAAACAGTTTGCCCACCTACTGTAATTGTACAAAAATATAAATGTAGCTTTCTTCTGAAGACAGACTGTTTCTACAACATTTTAAAACATTTTAGGCTAATTAGACGCTGTAAACAGTCCTGCTGTGAAAGAATGTGGGATATTTGTGGTATTTAACTGGTACTCTGATGGGGACTGGTTCCTGTTTTGTGACCAGTGCTATACAACTTTACCAGTTTGGGGAAGGCCAGGTGATTATACACTAGAGTAGTGTTTCTCAACATTTTTGCCCTTGCGGAACCCTTGAAATAATATTCATGTTAGTGCTATACTTAATTGTCTATTTGCAATTTTCAAAAGAAGAAGATAAATCAAAGTCATATAAACAAATATAAGTGCCAAAAAATGTTATTCTTGAAGCATATATGGTTAATAAAATGTACTTTTCTAGTATGAAACCTGTGCCACATTTTCACGGTTAGAAATTTCTATAAAATAAAATAAAAAACGGACTAATAAAACTAAAGCAGACTGTTTTTAAAGTGCACTAGCTGTTCGAACGAAATGTATTCAAACAGAAATTCAATATACTCAAACACTTGTTTGAACAATGAAATTTAAAAATATCGCGTGCATGACGTGATGTATGTCTAACTGCGTCAATGTCAAAGTAACAAGTTAATAACTTTGAGATAATTATTGTTAAATAGTTTAATCATTTTCATACATTAATATAAAAATGATTACTATAGAATAGCTACAACAATATCGAAAAAACTGCAAAAAACCACAGTCGGATAATACACTTTTGGGCTTATGTTCAGAGAGTAAAGAATTTATCATTTTAAGTTTCGTATATTCTCTAAGTGCAACATCTTGAGATTTGGTGCATGAAAATTGTGTTCGAATGCCTGCTCGAGCACTTTTAAAACACATGCTTATTAGCTCACTGTAACTGTATTTAAAAACGCCATTTTTTAAGAATACTGAAACTGTTGTTTGCTTTTATTTAGGCTGTGTTTTGAAATTACTCAAACAAAAGAATTACATTGGAAAACAGGGAGAGAGGGAAAACATACAAACTTTTCAAATTAATGAGTGAATACATACCTGCACACTAGTAACACATAGGATTAATAATAGACTGACTAAACTTCTCACGTTTCTTGCTTGCACCAGTTTGCACTAATCAGCACCAGTTACTCATAAGCGACACTAGCGCTAGTTGCTGTATGATAAATGAAGCACGGACAGCATTGCTGCGCATCCTAGTGGCTGTTAATACAACTAACGCAAACTTGAATTTATTCCTTTTAGAGAAGGAATATTATTTTCTTCCACTGTTCTACTTTATTTATTTGCCATTGCTATTCATTACCATTATTCATGGAACCACTACCAACGTCTCGCAGAACCCCGGGTGAGAAAAGCTGCACTAGAGGTTAGCAGTGGTTGTCTTTTTAAAGAAATAGTATGAGTAAAGACTACCCTTGGACAGCAAAAACTCAAAAGAAATTTGACACCAAGCCGCCTAGGAACCACTTGATGAGGGATCAATAAGGAGGGTAACTGCCTTTCATTATTTCCCTTTTAATATGGAGGAGAAAAATCCCCGCTGGAGAATGACATAATTCCGCCACGTCGCTACAGGTCCTGCCCCTTTTCGTTCCTTTTCCATAGACTCTAAGATGCAATGTGATGAGAACTCAGCATTCATTATAGGAGCAGACCTGACCGAGGACAGATCCTCACGAGAACTATCTTCATCTCAAAGACCCTTTATGCTTACTAGGACTGAGTGTCCTACACTATTCAAGCTTTATTTTGTGAACTGGCTTGAAAAAACCACCATCAAATGGGTACCATGCTAGAAACCCAACTCTTTGTAGCATCTTTCCTCCTCCTTTAATGCACCATTTATGATTAATACCTCATGCATACTTCTTGATTTTGCCGATTTTCTTCAGTAACCATGTCACAAAAGTAATTCTGCAGCATACCAGTAAAATTAATTATATCTGCTAACAACATTTATGTAACTACGAAGAAGCACAGTGCATTTATGGAAAATGTGACATTCTATATATTTTCTGCACATAGACTTGTGAATGTTACTTTGTTTATTTTCCCACAGTAAAACATACAACAAAGGAAAATCATCTTACTGTTCACTAACAACTGCACCTTCCTGTTCGTAATAGATGAGACTGAGCACACTCATGCTTCAACTGCTTTTGAAGAATGTACCCAGTTTTACCTTTGTTTCTGAGAAATCTGAGTTTTGCAATCGTCATGACTTCCATCACAATTGGCAAAGTGCTACCAGACTAGCCAAAACACATCACACAATGTATGTATGAGAAAGGAAGTAATTCCAGCAATTTCTTTTTCCATTAGAAACTTTCCATTAAGCACAAAACAAGTGGCAGACAAACTTGAAATTAGTACATGAAAACACATTAACCTACAGCACTAATATTTGTTAATGCTCAAAAAACAGGGAAAACACAGTATACCAGGGTTAACACATGTCTGCGCAAAATGCATAGTTGTCAATCAGGAAAGAATAAAAGTTATAAACAGAGAAGAATGGTGGTGGAGAGGTGCACAGCATGACAAGCCACCGCATTAGAGACGAGTGCAGCATCTGGTTAGGATTGCCTGGAGAAACTAGGGCTATTGTTTAGCATGTTTTTGATTTGTGCCTTGTATTCTATCTGGCGTCATTCTTCACTCCATGTGCCTTTTTTAAGAAAGGAACAACAATTTTTGTTTAGTTTTTGGCCTCTTTGTTATTACTGGTAATAAGGGCTCCCCACAAGGACTTCCCTCTATCATACTAGATAAAAATGTTAAAAGATAAAAACTTTGGACAATTTACGTCTACAATTTATAAGGACATGGCTGCAGATGATTATTTAAAATAATGTCCTGCAGGGAACCCAACAATAAAATCATTATAGAAATGTTAAAAAGTCAGTAAATAATTACAACAGGATATTTGTATTTGATTCTACTAGAAATGGATTACACTTTGAAATCCGTAATTTTGGACACTGGACACTAACACAATGAAAATGAGAGAGAGATCACTCTGGGCAGCAAGACCAGACAGCTGTAACACAACACTGTACAAATACTAAGTCTGTCAAATGACAAATCCACTAGCCAGATTAGCTGAAAATAAGCATACAAGTATAACAGGGAAACATTGCTGGGAATAGTTTATAAATACTGCAGAGCGAGCATCTGATTTGAGACATTTTTCTTCTGTCAGCTCTGTAGTAAACACATTAAAATGTGTTCAGTGTTCTAGATTTTCTTTATTCAAAAGTATTTTTTTTTTTACATAGTGCTGATGTACATTCAATTTACAGTAGGGGGTTTACAAAGATAAGACTACAAGTATAAGAGTATTCTGCTTGTACTTTTTTGTTGTGTGGTACATGAAAAGTAATTAAACCACTTCCACTTACTTCAGGTTTCAAATGTATCAGGATCTTATTTGCTCCACATTGCTTTGTACACGACTCAAGCAGAAGCCCTGTACAGAGAAACAAATTTAATTATTTATTAGACATTGAATAAAATATGAACATCAACCACACACTTGCATCTGCAATTAAAGTAGGGATCGGTGTCTCAATTACACTCAGGCACAAACTGTCCTTTTGGCTCTGATGTTGTCATGAACACTAAGGGATATAAATCCCATGTTTGGTTTACTGAAGTTGCAAAGCTGTTCAGTCAACCCTGATAGGATAATATTACTGAGACTGGCAGAAGGTCTGCTATACTCTCTTGCAGATTTGCCATGCTCAGATTAAACATAACATGGGTAAGCTTGATTCTTTTTCAAAATACAGGCCTGCTTCTTAGTTATTACAGACTGCCAGTCTTTTTTTTTTTTTTACACTATAACAGATACACACTCTTAGAAAACTGGCCAAATTTCTCTTGGTCAGAAGATCTAAATTATATGTTTGCCTATATACAGTAATGTTTAGATGCTCAAAGGGAATTGCTGCAAAAATATATTTAGTTTTTTTTTTTTAGGATTCAAACCCAAATTACAGTGATACATTCATGTCAAACTGTTAATTTGATTTCTATTTGGATTTTTGTTTCTTAAAGAAAGGAATTTTTTGTCTTCTATCATTTTAACTGAAAACTTTCTAATTCTATTTTTGTTAACAATAGTTGGCATGGTGCAACAGTTGTTAGAGGTGTTGCACCAGCAAGTGCCAGGGTCCCTTGGGGTTAATATCCCCATAATTTTCTGTGTGGTATTTGCATGTTCTCTCCATGACTGCATGAGATTTTCTTTTGAGTATTTTGGTTTTCTTCTCACAACCAAATTATTTTAAAGTAAAATTAAAAATTTAAAATTGTCCAAATTTAGGTGAGTGAATGTTGGATGGAATGGCATTCCATCCAGGGTTGTTTCCTACTTTGCACATGGTGCTACTGACATAGGCTAGAGCTCCAATAACCAAAAAATATATATATAGCACATTTGATTATGGGTCAAAGAGGTTATTATTATAAGTTGATACAGTTTATAATTTGGGAAATATATAGTGTAGCTTTTTCAGTTGATAACATTACTGTCTAAGCATAGAAAATCATGTGAAGGCTGCGTCAACACATGAATCATAAAACTGCTGCAGGCAACACTCTGCTATGAAAAAAGCAAAAATAATAAAGCAAAAGAAAGAAATTCTATCCTATAAGTGAACAGCTTAGCTTGATTGTCTTGGCAATAAACACAATTTCTAAATTCACAATATACACCAAATATTTTTGCAAAAGGAGCTGCTACGGAAAGATTGACTTAAGCTTCAAAGCTCCATAATGGCAAAAATAACTATTGTTAAGGGGTTTTGAAGTTTTCCAAAGATTCTGATCAAGGATTAAGGTACATCTGAATTCAAAGTGCTTTGTTATTGAAACCATATGCAGATGGCAAAATGTGAAACTTTACATTGTTAATACTATTTGTGGTATAAAAACTCTTCCAGGGAATCTGGGAGATATTTAAAAACTATCAACATTAAAATAAAAACATGCATTTTCATCAATTAAATATTTTTTTAGAAAATTAAACAATGACCAAGAAAACACCTTTTAAAAACCAGTTAAATACTTACAAAAGAAAAACTGGTTTCCAAGTTAATGACAGTCCATGATTGTTGTTCTAAAGGACATCATTAAACAGAACAAAACAGTAAAAGCTCATAAACAGTCTACTATAAGGTTCAACTCTACAACAAATGAGAATGGGTATTGGATACAAACATCTACAGGATCATAAGCTGTATGAAGGAAGTACACATTTACCAAAGAATTATACAATAATGTGATAAAAGATTTATAATCTTCGAGATTAACCAAAATGCACCCACTGAGGAAGCTCTACTTCTGCTATAAAATAAAAGGGGGGGGGTCAGAAGAAACCTTTTCACAGTTTAGTCTAGCTGAACAGCAATGTATACACACAATGGAATCTTTGTGTAACAAACACATATGGAAAACTATTCTTGCCAAAATGAAATGCAATCCAACATGTAAAATAATGTACACTGGTATGCTGACTGAAACTGTCCACATTACTGCCTAGGGAGAGAAGATACATCATCCTTGTTAGTGTTTATATTAACTTAGCAACAGAAATTATCCTCCCTGTTACCAAAACTCTAATGATGAATCATTATGACCTTAGAATGTTGATGACTTCCAGAACTTTGGAAGGAAAAAACTTTTAATCGGAATGTTCCATTTGTGGACACAACAAGCTGGGCCTGCTCTATCAAAATGTTAATACCTTTACATATAAACCTGTGGTATACTGGGCAGATCTGACTACATTTTACTCCAACCTACAAGCATTTTATCAAATGGCAGAAGCTCTCTTATCATCCTAGCCACAAGTTTGAGTGTGTTTGGCAGGCTGGGTTTGATTTAATTTTGATGCTTTTCTTGAGCTTCTATAAAGTTTTACTATCCCCTTGGGGACAAATAAAGTATTATCTATCTACAGTATATTAAGCATGTACTTGGCATGATTTTTTGCGTCATAATTAAAGAAATGAATCAAATGATAAACCGATTTTCAATATTGCCACCAATGGAGAAGACTGATCACATGTTAATCGTGCAAAAACCAAATTTGATCAAAAAACCAACCAGCATCAAGAGGTGAGGCAGGGGGTGTAAACAGAAGGGGTAAAAGGCCTTCCAAACAAGACTTTTATGTTCTCAATCAACATGGTGATACATGATCTAAAATATTATAATGAGCAGTAAGATATGAGAGAGAGAAAGACCTCACACAGCACAATGTTGCTTGAACCCTTAGACAAACAGATATATTTATTGCTTAATCTGAAAAAAAACTAAATTTTTCCATCTTCCCAAGGGATCTTCCCATGGAGGGTCTCCTCAACTGCTGCCACAGGAAATGTCAAATTGTGTGCTATTTAAATCACCTGCACCACAGGGTGCCCAGCCTCTGGAAAGTGCTAATATAATGGATGCTTGTAGAGCTTTTGCAGTCAATCAGGTAGCTGACCATGCCTATTTAATAAGTGCTCTTGTCAGCAGGCTGCTACAATAGCATATCTAACCCTGTTCTACATTATTTGCTCTTGATAAAGTGTGACTACTGATTCCACTGGTAGATAGGCTAGTGGTAGAGCTCTTTGATTTACTTTTGCTCTAAAGCATATGCAACTTGTCTAAGTAACTCAGCAACATCAGATGTGGCCATTTTATCATCATCAACACCATCATCAACATCTGTCAAATGCTCAGCAGCGTGCAGATGAAAATGGAAAAAATGAGATACCAATATAATATTTGTCTGTCACAAGTGGAGACGATAAAAAAAAAAAACCCTAAATGTTTTCCGATATTCGGTATTTGGACAGTTAAAACAGGCAACTATCCACACTTTGATATGAATATGCTCCAAGAAGACATTCAGTGAAACATAATCGGTTAGTTTTACTTTTAGTTAAGGTACATTTAAGTATGGATATGAACCCATGGATATGAATTAAAATATAATACAGCTTTTCAATACATATTGTGTGTGCCATTTGAAAGAAATGACTCATTTTGTTTAGACACAGTAGAATTCCATATACAAATGTATAATGTAATGTATTCTGTTTGTGGTAATACAATAACAATGCCAAGGTTTTTTTTTGTTTGTTTGTTTGTTTTTTAACAACAATGATCATATTTTAGTAAAAAAATACAACATCCAACATAGTCATTTAATGAAATGTTCACAAAATAAAATGAGATGAGAGTGAATATATCCTGTTTTTATGGTGAAGTTATATTCTAATGGAACACAAAACCATCCATCCATCCATCTTCCCAATCTACTAAAAGAGTAAGATAAATAATAACTGTCAGCTAGAAAGAATATTAAATTATGAATCAGATGAGTGATGATTGGAACAGTTTGATTTAATTATTTACACAAACACCACAGAATTACCACATTAAAAAAGCAAGTATTACTAAATAAACTGTTAGGCAACTTGACACTATAATTTGTTACAAAAAGAATCAAATAACTGAATAAGAAAACCAAGTTTAAGATATAGTGTAGCTAGTCATTTAAGGAGGACTAAAAAATGAAAAGTTCAATTTGTTGGTTTTATATATAGCTTTAATGTCACAAATATAATAATAATTCAATATGTCAACCACAAACTGTGTATAATTTTGTTTTGTTGAGGTGGGATGTGGTGAAACTATCCCATTTTGTATGAATACCAACTATACACTCACTGTGCAGGCTCTAAAATTAAAAACAGAAAAATCGAAGACGAGGTGGTATTGTTCACACATAATATGAGACGAGATAGGATTAATTCATACAAAACAGTTTATTTTAAAAATACACTTATGAAGCAATTATGATTCCTTCAGTTAAACAACAGAGTCAGATTTTAGTGGGGTTGGAATTGTTGGAGTTGGTGGCAGGACTCCAACTTATTACTCAATAAACAAATGAACAAATCAGTGAGGTAATAATTTTTCAATTAACTGAACACCACCACATGACTCAAATCACTTTGGTGAACACTGGAATGCCCCTCTCAAGACTGAATAAACTGGTGACAAAAATATGAGTTTTAAACTGGAGCTGCATTACAAGAGATGCGAGTTTACTGAACAATAATGACATGTAAACTGCTCAAAAATTAAAGGAAAACTTTGAAAACACATCAGATCTCAAGGTAAAAAAATCCTGCTGAATATCTATACTGATATTGACTGGGTAATGTGTTAGGAATGATAGGATACTACATTGTTTGATGGAAGTGAAAATTGTCAACCTACAAAGGGCTGAATTCAAAGACACCCCAAAAATCAAAGTGAAAAAATGATGTGGCAGGCTAGTCCATTTTGCCGAAATATTATTGCAGTAACTCAAAATCGAACTCAGTAGTCTGTATGGCCCCCACGTGCTTGTATGCATGCCTGACAATGTCGGGGCATGCTCATAAAGAGATGAGAAATGGTGTCCTGGGGGATCTTCTCCCAAATCTGGACCAGGGCATCACTGAACAACTGAAAAGTCTGAGGTGCAGCCTGGCGGCGTAAGATGGACTGAAACATAATGTCCCAGTGGTGTTCTATTAGATTTAGGTCAGACGAGCATGGGGGCCAGTCAATGGTATCAATTCCTTCATCCTCCAGGAACTGCCTGCATACTCTCACCACATGAGGCCGGGCATTGTCGTGCACCAGGAGGAACCCAGGACCCACTGCACCAGCATAGGGTCTAATAATGGGTCCAAGGATTTCATCCTGATACCTAATGGCAATCAAGGTGTCGTCGTCTAGCCTGTAGAGGTTGGCGCATCCCTCCATGGATATGCCTCCCCAGACCATCACTGACCCACCACCAAACCGGTCATGCTAAACCATAGGTTCCCAACCTTTTTTGGGTCAAAGCCCGCTTTTTCAAAGAGTGATTTGATAGCACCCCCCTTGGGTGAACTATACTATATATTGAAAAACAAGGACAGATTTTAAAAATTTTTTTAGAAGATATTTACAATATTGCTGTATTGCTCAAAATATGGGTAATAATATATACAGTGCATCCAGAAAGTATTCACAGCGCATCACTTTTTCCACATTTTTTTATGTTACAGCCTTATTCCAAAATGGATTAAATTCATTTTTTCCTCAGAATTCTACACACAACACCCCATGAGATTTTACTTGAGATTTTTGCAAATTTATTAAAAATAAAAAAACTGAGAATTCACATGAACATAAGTATTCACAGCCTTTGCCATGGAGCTCAAAATTGAGCTCTGGTGCATCCTGTTTCCCCTGATCATCTTTGAGATGTTTCTGCAGCTTAATTGGAGTCCAACCTGTGGTAAATTCAGTTGATTAATCAATTATGGGATAAGGCTGCAACATAACAAAATGTGGAAAAAGTGATGCGCTGTGAATACTTTCCAGATGCACTGTATATTATTACAAAAATGAATATAATATTTAGTGAGAGGGCTGAGCTTGGTGTGAGGACACCAATTTTTCAATGTTTGGTGCCATTTTTGTCATCAGCAATCTTAAATCGCTGCAATCCACTATCGACAATTTTTTTTTCTTTGTTAATAGATTGTTGACCATGCTAAATCCTCTTTCGGCTAAATAAGTTGATGGGAGACTTGTAGATTGCCTAATTCGTGTTGCCATCAAGGAAAAGTAGTGTTTCTTCCCAATGAAGAGGCATATCCGCGAGAATTAAAAGATTTGTTGTTTGGTGAAAGTGAAATCCACATACGGGAGTGGCAGAGACAAGAATTGTCTTGTGTGTAGCGCAGGCGGGGGATTGGTGAGTGAAGCGAGCAGGGTGCGAAGCCCCCTAGTTTTTAATAAGTAGGTCCACGTAAGTTTTCCTTTGAATGTGATCTGTAGGCACTGCACTGTAATTTTAGGCTTACACTTGCTCTGAAGGAATTCCGAAACGATTAATTTGGTATTGATAAAAAATACGGATGGGTCTTTCTTAATGAACATTTGGAATAACTGGTTGAAACATGCGGTCGATGATTTTTAGTATTAATGGAACTTTTCAGTGAGTTCTTGCGAGTATTGCCCAAGGGGGCGGCGGCTAATCCTCAACGCCCCCTTAATATGTCTTGGACCAGAAATGCCCCCTTAGATTTCTTCAGCGCCCACCAGTTGGCGGTTACGCCCTCGTTGGGATCCTTAACGCTAAACAATGTTACAGGCAGCATAATTCTCCACGGCTTCTCCAGACCTTTTCACGTCTGTCACATGTGCTCAGGGTGAACCTGCTCTCATCTGTGAAAAGCACAGGGTGCCAGTGGTGGACCTGCCAATTCTGGTATTCTATTGCAAATGCCAATTGAGCTCCATGGTGCCAGGCAGTGAGCACAGGGCCCACTAGATCACAGGTGTCAAACTCCAGGCCTGGAGGGCCGCAGCGGCTACAGGTTTTTATTCTAACCCTTTTCCTAATCAGTGACCTGTTTTCACTGCTAATTCACATTTTAATAGCCCTGTTAGAAGGATTCAGTCTTCTGAATTGATTCGTTTCCTCATTAAAATGCAGCCAAACAGAAATGAGACGTAAAACGAGCCAACAGATGACCAGCTAAACTGGGGCTTCAAACTCCAACCAGTTTCTTAATGAGAAGCCAGTTCTTGCTGTTAATTAAACTCGTTATTTAATTCCACGACTTCTTGTTGCTCTTATTCTACCACAGCTGACATTTCCAAAACTGTTGATTTTCTGTTTTTCATAACAACATCGTCAAAGTGTTTTGGTGAGTTGAGAGATCAACCTTACTGAGACCTTCACTTTTCTTTATTTTCAGATATTGTGTGATGTGGCGGCTTGTTTTGTGTCTCCTTATTATTTGGTTGCTAATGAAGGAAAAAGAAACAACTAAGGGCCTGAGTCAAGTTAATTAAAAGAAGTAATCAGCAGCAACAACTGGTAACTAATTAAGAAGATGGTTAGAATGAAAACCTGCAGCCACTGCGGCCCTCCTGGACTGGAGTTTGACACCCCTGCACTAGATGATGCTGGGTCCTCAGGCCACCTTCATGAAGTCTGTTTCTGATTGTTTGGTCAGAGATATTCACACCAGTGGCCTGCTGGAGTTCATTTTGTAGGGCTCTGGAAGTGCTCATCCTGTTCCTCCTTGCCTAAAGGAGCAGATACCGGTCCTGCTGATGGTTTAAAGACCTTATACGGCCCTGTCCAGCTCTCCTAGAGTAGCTGCTTGTCTCCTGGAATCTCCTCCATGCCCTTGAGACTGTGCTGGGAGACACAGCAAACCTTCTGGCAATGGCATGTATTGATGTGACATCCTGGAGAAGTTGGACTACCTGTGAAACCTCTGTAGGGTCCAGGTATCGCCTCATGCTACCAGTAGTGACACTGACAGTAGCCAAATGCACAAACTAGTGAAAAAACAGTGAGAAGAGAGAAGGAGGGAAAAATGTCAGTGGCCTCTACCTGTTAAACCATTCCTGTTTTGGGGGTCGTCTCATTGTATTAACACCAAAGCAGCTGAAACTGATTAACAACCCCCTCTGCCTCTTAACTGGCCAGATCAATATCCTAGAAGTTTCACTGACTTGATGCTATACTCTGATTAAAAAGTGTTCCTTAATTTTTTGAGCAGTATAGTTACAACCCCAAGTTATTTGAATGAAATTACTTCTCTTTGACTCATCTGGCTAAGGTGGCTGTAGCTCACTTTTCCAGTAAAGAAGAGGACATGAACTGGTACCCTGTCATGAATTAGGTGTGACTTATATCTAAGATGATTGGCATATTTGACAATGCTCAAATCCCACTCCAGAGATCTGGTTTAGTTTCATGTTGTTAGTATCACTATATTAACTCGGTGTACTGGATTTTTAACTGTATAAAAGAAGCTGACTTTGAACAGAACTCTTCCTTGGTTTGCAGTCTCCTCATACCCAGAAAAAAGATAAATGGACACATGCTTACTATATCTTTTCTTCTTAATGGCAATTTTTCACAATTGGCCAATTTCAGAATATAGTAACGTATGTAGAAAAATTATTAGGAATGCACTGCTACACTTAAAGAACTAAATTAACAATGTCTGTGTGCCACTACACTAGCAAATTGATTGGCAATTCTTTTGACCAACCACTAATCTTGTCATAATTATTGTAAGTTTTAACGGGGAATATGGAGTTAATATGAAATGCAACTACATTCAATAAAAATTTATTCTGAGATTTCATAGTGAAATATCAATTTTCTTTAATGATATAACTTGAAAAATAGACTTCCTCTCTATATAAAACTTATCCATCCATCCATTACTTTTCCAAACTTGCTTATCCAGTAAGGAATCCTGGGGATGCTGGAGCATATCTCAAAAAGCATCAGGCGTCAGCCAATCACAAGGTGAACCGGCATGCATGCATGCATACATACATACTTACACACACACACACACACACACATCAAGGGCCAGTTTAGAAAGACCAGTTCACCTAACCTGTGTGAGGAAACCAGAGTACCCGGAGGAAACCCATGTGGATCTATATAATTTATCTTACTCAAAGTTAGAAAGTACAGTATCACATTTTCTCTGTGAGGAAGAGAACAAACCTTTCTTTAGAAGCTAGAAAAGATCTTTCATGCAGGATACAATAAGTAAAACTGGCTCCTGTTAAGCTTTTTGTTGTCTCAACATAAACAGGGAACTACTGTTGGGATCTTTACTTACAAAACTCTCTAGATTTAGTATGTCAGGAGTGCCAGTAGTGATTCAATATGGAACACAAATGCATGGAAGTAGTACTGACTGAAATCTTTATTCTTTGCATAATTTACATTATATGATTTATAAAATTATTACATAAAAAAGTTACACAAAAATTAGTTTTATAAGTGAACATCCTTTTTTTAATAAACAGAATGGAACAAATCCTGAATATAATGTCATGCATCACATTACTTTTATTACTACTATTCTTCCAGTTCACATAAAATATTTGTCCTGTTTGAAAGTCTATAATGTGCAGCATTTATGTGAGAAAATGTCGAAAAGTAAGTCTTTCATAGCACCTGTGGAAAAGAGTGAGATTAAGTTTAGAAACTTCAGCTATTAATACTGCAAATCCTGTACTGCATACTGTAACTGGACCTGCAGTGCATTTAGATTTCTGAATGTGCTTAAAATCTAAACTGAAGCAAATGACAATATTCCAGCCAGCCCTGCATCAAATTCAAACAGAATCCTATTAAAGTTCCATTCGTCCAATCAACCATTCCACTTTCTGAACATTGCTCAAACAATACCTTCATTAGAATATGTATACTAAACACTGAGCAAAAGACAGTTACTAATGTGGAGAGGTTATTCCAAAACAAAACATACTCATGTATAAATGCACCCACACTGGGCCAATTTAGAGTTGCAAGTCATTTGCATGTCTGGCATGTGGGAGCAAACCAAGAGTACTCATGGATGTTGAGAGAATATGCAAACTGCACATTATCACAGTACCCAACGACTTAAGAATTTGAACCTAAGACTCAAGTTAATTTATGCCAACAAGATTTGAACTAGAATAAAAACTAATTGGTAAAAATTGTGTTTATGGTTGTCTATTTTTTTGATTATGGAATATTGAATGAAAAAAATTAAAGGAAAAGTTTAGTCCCCCCCCCCCCAAGTCAAAGTTATTTATTCACAATCATATAATATATCAGTTTGCTACATGAAATTGCTTTCCAAAGTGAAGTTAATTTTAAAAAACTAACCAACTAGTTTTATAATGGTGCTTATGATTAACAGGGTCTCTCTGTAAACTTGCCACTTATTTTTAAAAGTCAAAAATGTTATCAAGTATTGATCCACATCTTGATCTTACATGCATAATGCAAAACAGCACATCCATGTTTTTTCATCACAGAACCCAACGACTTAAGAATTTGAACCTAAGACTCAAGTTTACTTTATGCCAACAAGGTTTGAACTAGAATAAAAAATAATTGGTAAAAATTGTGTTTATGGTTGTCTAATTTTTTTGTTTATGGAATATTGAATGAAAAAAATTAAAGGAAAAGTTTAGTCCCCCCCTCCCCCGAAGTCAAAGTTATTTATTCACAATCATAGAATATACTCCTCCATGTCACTTTTGCAACCCCAGGAGCAACAATTCACCTTGGAAAGTCGTCACTAAATATGGTTATTGACATTATTCAATATTTATATGCACGTGTCTTTGTTCTGTAGACAATAGTTAACAAAAATTCACATTTATGATTGCTTCACTATACAGAAGCTTCTTTCATTCTTTCACACAGATATTGCCTACTGACAGATTAGGCATTTGTGTGCTTTAGTGAGAGAGAATATTGAGCAGGCATGTACAGTAGCATGAAATAAAGTGTCAAGAACTGAACAGAACTGAACTGGGGCTCCAGTTCATCGCAGGTTGAACACACACACATACTAGGGACACCTTAGCAATGCTAATTTAACTAAGTTAAAAAACTAGGTTAAGTAAGTTCACTACAGATGTTTTAAACACAGGCTGAGTGGTAGTGCAGAGCTGTAATTCCTGCCTTACAGCGCCATGTTGTATGTGGATTTTGCTTGTTCTCCTTGTGTATTTACGGACTGATTGGTATCAGTATCAGCAAATTTACTCACTCAAAAAGACTGGTCAGATCTTTTATTTCCATATCCTCAGTAACTGAAGATGCATTAAAAAAAAAAAAATAACTGGCTTGTGGTACTTCAATCTGCTCTGTTGTACATGCTGCCCTTTAAACTTGCTTAAGTTTTTGTGTGTGGGTGGGTGTGTGTGTGCAAGCCTCGCCATGGAAAAGGTGGTTTGGGTCTTTCAGGACTCTTAAGGTTTTTATTAAAAAAATAACACAAAATATAAAGGGCTGGAGGGGGTTCAGAGTTGGGTTGTTACAACTCTGCCTACAATGCCCACTGCAAGCAGACAAATGCACAAGAAATGTATCTTTAGCTCAGGAAAATAGCACTGAGAAACACTAATAAAATATATTATTTTCAGTATACTTTTGTTGTCACAAGCATGCCAAAGAAACACGGAAAGCACATTTTTGTAAATGAAAACCTTCGCTTCTTCAAAGTGGATATATTTGGTATGTTTTAAGGCATTTAAAACATCAGTTTTTTAGACAACTGGGATCAAGGTTCTAAAGACGTGACAGCCTTCACCTCAACAGGTGCACCACCAGGGTCCTCTCTGAAAATATCTCTATTGTGCATGACTTCCTAATTTTAGCTCTTAGGTTAGTTATAAACTCACGTTAAGATATGACAATGTTGCAGTGGTTTAACTTTGGATGTGCACTATATTAACACTTTAGTCACTGATCGTAATTGAGAAAAAATGTCCGATCAACGCAGTATAAACATGGATAACTTAATTGCTGTCTCAAGTTGTCCCAAACCTTTGATGCAGCTGTGATCTTCCGAGACCCTCAGTATGACATTGCTTAATGTGAGACCGTTAACCAACCACTGTACATTAACATTATTATTACAATTAGGAATATAGACTTTCTAACACTGAGCCAAATCTGGCTTAGTAGTGACAGTGCTGCAGTATTAATTATAGCATCACCTCCGAATTTTTTATTTTGCTCACATTGTTTGCCAAGGTAAAAGAGGTGGTGGTCTATCAAGTAAGATGCCAGGTTCAGTACTTTCATGTTTTTTTGAGTATCTTGGTGTAGCTGTTCAAGGAGTATCGTAATATCTATTACTGACCACTTATCGACCTCCTAAATATAATGAGTCCTTTACTGATGAATTTTCAGATTTAGTATCTATAATAACAACAAATTATGACAGTTTCCTAATAGCAGGCAACTTTCACATTGATAACCAGTCTGACCCCAAAACAAAAGAATTGAATAATTTACTGCATTCTTTTGACCTTAGCCAGGATGTTAGTCAGGCTACACATAAGAAAGGACACATGCTGGATTTAGTAATCTCAAAAGGGTTATACGTTAACGTGAGGCAGGTTATAGACATCAGTACACCATTTTTGCATTGTATTTGATGTAGAAATATTGGTGACTAGAAATAAACTGCAGCATATAATTAAAAAATGTTATTTTGATGCCACAGCAGCCTCTAGGTTTTCTATATTTCGCGTGACCAGTCAGAGTATCAATTATCGTGGCATATTTCTTGCATATCACATATGTACATATATTTGATCTCTTTTTGCTTTTATCTTTTCTTCAATATTGAACTGAATTTTGATTCTGTGTTTGGAATAACATCATGACAAAGCAACGTATAACTGCCCGTGAGTGAATATTGTTTCTTTCTGTCTACAAGAAATGTGTCTGGCAATAGCATTCACACAAATGAGAAATGATTGAACCATGTGCATTGTTATGTGGACAGGACTTTTCCAAATCTCTTTGCATAAGCTCTTCTCTCATGGGACTTTGTAATTTTCTCTCCCGGGATTTCAATTTAAACTTTTAATTCTCATCGATATGCCTCTTCACTGGGAAGAAACACTACATTTTTTATTACCCTGATGGCAACACAATTTAGACGATCTACAAGTCTCCGACTTAAAGTTTAAATCCGAACAACATATTTGATCTCTTTTTGCTGTTCCATTATTTCACCGAGTAATAAATTTCCATTTGTTTGCACTAATGCGATCTTTACTATCCTTTTTTGAGACTTTCGAATTTTCGTACTTCCACTTATCTCTAACCTGCTCTGCATGTGTACCGCCCCAACCGTTTTTGAATTCTTTACATCGTACTACTTTGTCATCTACAGTTTGTCTTATTTCCGGCCCCGGGCGTGGTTAAATCTCTTGGCACAAAGACTCGTCTCGCAGGAAGGACGTGAAAGTATCTCTCTGAGAAAATCATGTCTCGTCTCCTTCCAAGATTTTTTTTTCAATAATAGAGATAATACTTCCAGCAATGTAACTAGAAAGGTGGGTAATTTTAATGCAAAGGTGAAAGCTGGAATTGACAATGTAGCCCCAGAACAAATTAAATAAATATCTACCAGCAACAAACTACCTGGAAGGCTCATGCTCTGTCTACACTTAAGAGGACATGCTGCAAGGTTAAGCATAAATGGAGAAAAACTAAATTAATGGTTCACTATGAAATACTGAAGGCGCTAATACTAAATACAAGAAAGCAGCCTGACTACAGAGGCAGTCTTATTTTTCAAAAATTTTAATGAAAATGCAGGAAATCCAAGAGTTTTGTTTTCTACTGTCAATCATTTTCTAAATGCAACTTAGTCAGCAGATTGCCTCCTGAACACTTCAAGTCAAACATGCAAAGCTTTTGCAGCATTCTTTAATCACAAAATAAACAGTATTTGATGTAACATAATAATCCCTCTAAGGCCTTTACCACTGACCCTTATCAAACTCTCTATAGTGAACTAAATTCCTTTGCTAAAATAGGTTTACCTGAACTTCATAAAATAATTTACTCAGTTAAAACCTTCCACTTATACCCCTAACCCAGTCGCAACACGCTTTTTGAAAGAAGTTCCTGATGTGCTCATTGATAGTGTACTTGGTATAGTTAACATCTTATTAGACACTGGGGTTTTCCCAGTTTCTCTAAGTACAGCATTAGTTAAACCTCGTCTCAAGAAAAATAATCTTTATGCCTCTGTCTTTAAAAGCTTTCAACCTATTGCTAACCTGCCCTTTTTCAAGTAAAATTCTAGAAAAAGCAGTTTTTAACCAGTTAAATAATCATTTGAATAAACACACCATTCTTGATAAGTTTCAGTCAGGTTTTAGACCAAATCACAGCACAAACTGCATTGGCTAAGGTAATTAATGACCTGCGAGTTAATGCTGAAGCAGGCAATAAATCTGTTCTCATTCTCTTAGACTTGAGTGCAGCATTAGACACCACAGACCACTGAATTATTATAAATCGCCTTAGCCAATGAGTGAGTCTCTCTGATAATATCATAAATAGGACTTAATCTTATTTAATCTTAAATTATCTCAAAACACAAGGTGAGCTACCACAGTTATGCAGACAACACACAGATTTACTTATCTATAGCATCCGATGACCCTGACTCTCTGTACCCTTTGATTCAATTGTATTACTGAATAGATGAATAGTAATTTTCTCAAAATACGAAAAAAACAGAAATTTTAGTTGTTGGAAAAAATGGAAATAGTGAAGATCTTAAATAATCTTGACCCATTGGCACTCAAAGTCAAGGAGGAAGTTAAGAATTGAGGTGTGATCATAGACTCTAATCTAAACTTTAAATCACATTAACTATATTACTAGGACTGCATTTTTTCACTTAAATATTGCAAACGTTAGACCTCTTATAACATTGCAAGATGCTGAAAAATCAATTCATGCTTTTGGTTTTTAGTTGACTAGATTACAGTGAATCTCTCCTAACAGGACTACCTAAGAAAGACCTCAACCGGTTGTACTTAGTTCAAAATGCAGCAACTACAATCTTAACCAGCAAAAGAAAATCTGAGCACATTTCACTGGTTTTAGCATCATTACATTGTTTATTTGTGTCCCTTAGAATAGACTTTAAAATACTGCTTATTGTATATAAAGTTCAAAATAATTCCTTGTATATTTTGGAGTGCCTGTCTTCTTACATCCCCAGTTGTAACCTCAGATCGTCTAACACTAGTTTGCTTATTATTCTTTGCGCTAAGCATAAAAGAAGTGGTGAGGATGCTGCACTTTGCTGTTGCGCACCAAAAATATGGAACACTTTACCAACAGAGGTACGTCAGACTAATACCACTGATCAATTAAAAAACTATCAAGAACCCACTTTTTCAATTTGTCTTTTTCTTAATTAACTTCTATTCAACTTTAAATAGAAATTCATATACTTCATGGATGTGCTATCATTATTATCCCCTACTTTCTTTATTTTCTTTTCCAGTTTCTCTGTGGTGGTGTGCTATGCAGCCACTTGTGAGGATGTAATGAAAACAGATTAACTGTGTACGAGACAAGCTGTGTCAAATGGACTAAAATGAAGATTACAAATTATAAGAGACCGATTTTGACACAATTATGTTAGTTAGGTAGAATGCCCAGTTGGGGCTGGGCGGTCTTTTGGCCTGGAACAACTTCAGATTTTGGTTTTTTTTTTTCCTCCAGGTTCCCTAGGATTTTTTTTGTTTTGTTTTTTCTGCTCCCACTGGCCACTTGACAATATGATCGGACTCATCTTAAAAGACTTTTTTTTTTCTTTCTTTAAATATCTTCAAATGAAGATTCTACTACTTGTGGATCGGTGTTATGCAATTGCATATGGATTATTTGGCTCTGCATCAGTCTGTCGTGGTGAAAAAGGAGCTGAGCCGTAAGGCAAAGCTCTCAATTTACCAGTTGATCTATGTTCCTACTCTTACCTATGGTCATGAGCTATGGGTAGTGACAGAAAGAACGAGATTGTGAATACAAGCGGCTGAAATGAGTTTCCTCCGCAGGGTGTCTGGGCTTTCCCTTAAAGATATGGTGAGAAGCTGTCGTCTGGGGGAAGTGGGCTATTTATTTTTTTAAATTAACAATATATTGTTCATTTTACAATGCAGTTTCATATAGTATACAGACGACCCCCAATAGTCATGGGGGTTAAATTCCAAGAGCACCTGCGAATTGTGAAAAACCTCAAATTTTGGATGTGGTCAAAAAATGCCAATAAATGTCTATTTTTACAGTTTAAACCCTAAATATGCTCCCAAAACACTTTAATTTCAAACTCCGCTTAATACATTACCCTAAAAAAAGAATGTAAAGGTAAACTCGTCTACTGTACAGTACTGTACTGCTATGTCTCCTGCAGTGCTAGAATGTCAAATACCGATATTACCCCTATAAGTACTGTAATTCATGCAAGTGCATTTTCTTTGGTATGCGCAGTTGTTTTCTTTGGTATAATTAGGGTAAATACGTAATAATTTCATTTAATAAAAATACAGTAAAATGTATGGGTACTCACTAATAATGAATGATGATGATGATGAATTAGCTGTGCAGTACGATAAAGGTATGTAATGAAGACAATGACTGCACAGCAAAGCAGGGGATTTAAAGCTCCTTGGTTGGCTACTACGGCATAACTTTTGAGTTCCCGGAGCAAATCCAGTAGTTCAACCTTCTCCTGGAGTGTCTTAAACTTTTTCTGGCACTTCATTGCCAGAAGCCTTAGAAGGTGCAGGTGGCATCTTAGGGCTTTAAGAAGAACAAAATGAAAAACACGAGAACGCTCAGTGAAACACTTGAGATAGCCACACACGTTAAACTGTTATGATGCGGGAATGCTGGGCTGAATCTGCCGGAGATGTGTCACAGGGCAGCAGCCAATCAGCAGCAAAGAGAAATGAATAATGCTCTCGGATTGGCTACTTTCACCATCCCAAGCTGCCTTTTCTTCTACGGTTGCTTTGTGTTCTCTCTACAGTGCAGTATTGCCATGAAAAAAGCCATAAAAAATTCCGGAGGATATTTGCGGTTTCCGCTAACAATTATTAGTTAGGTTCTAAGGAAAAATCTCAAAATGACTGAGGCTGCGAATTCTGCACCACAACTTTGCGGGGGTTCTACTGTACTAATATACATAAAGGTTGTGAAGAAATAAATGACTTAAAAATACTAAAACGCATCCTTTTAAGAATCCCAATTTTTTGTTCAAAATTTCATTCTTATAACATTAGCAATTAACTGTTATATGTAATTGTTATGGTCAAGATGGAAATGATGGGAGGAGGCATTATGTATTTGGACTGCTATAGGAAAAAAGAGCCTCTGCAGCAGCTTAACTGCGGTTAAAACAATCCAGTAGCTAAAAACGCTGTAAGACATTGTCTAATGGAAAAGACTGGGATTAGTTGTGAAGGTCTTCAACTTCACCATCATCCACTTTTCCACAACTCTCTCTCTAGCACGTTTTGTAAAACTGGAGGACACATTCTGTTTATTTAGATGATTGGCATCCTATGAGCTGCTGTTACACAGCAGATCAAAGTGAAGAACAGTACAATTACCATTATGGACTGGTAAAACTCAGCAGCTTGTAACATACATTATGGTTAAACATCTAAACTGAAAACAACAGTACTTTGAAAATTAGAAATGCATGCTGTACCCTGGAGGCAATATACAGTATTATTTAAATTAAAGAATACATGCAGTATTATACTGTGCAGTGCAGTAAGACAAATAAAAAAGGTGCACTTGAGTATTTAAGTTCTGCTTTATCACACAAGTTATATAGTCCTCTAAATGTGACAATACTACCTACTACTACCACCTCCACCACCTCATATACTGCACCAGCTGACTAATGTTTAGCCATGTCTTAAAGTACACTTGTTGAATCAATAACAAGACTTGTCCTCTCTCTTTTTATGGCTCTAATTTATTCATATTCAGTATAAACTGTCTGTCTTACTATCATTCCATAATTCTACATTTAAATTATTATTTATCAGTATACCAGTGGGTGGTAGGGTAATGCACTGGTCACATTTGCATTTTCACAGATCCAGCACTCTTGGTTTGAATCCTATGCCCGGTCACTGTCACTGGAGTTGGCACATTCTTTCGAGTTTCTTATCTTTCCAGGTTCTCTAGTTTTCCTTCCAAAAACATATGATTACGTTTATTGGCAATGCCAAATTGACTGTGCCCAAGTATGGGTGTGTGCATGAGTTGCCCCTGTACTGAACTGGTACCCTGTCCATGGCTGGTGCATGTCTTGAGTCACATGATGCTTGGATAGGATTCAGCCCGTGACCCCAAAATGGATTAAGCATGTTTGAGAATCCTATGTTATGTAGTTCAACACTATACTTTAAGCCTGATTAGATACCATGATGGTTTTTGCTGTTGCCTATAAACTTTATGAAACTACATTTGAATGAATCCTGGTTCTGTCACCGTCTGTGTGGAATGTGCATGTTTCCCCCACATGACTGTTATTCTTCTAACAGTCCATTTATTTTCCTTACATTAAAAGGGGGTATAACTCTAAACAGTCCCTGTGTGGTTTTGTGAATTAGTGTTCTTTCATTCTATGGATAAGTTTAGTTACTGCTGCTATGGATTCCAATGCCTGCATCCCTGAACTGGAATAAGGATGCAGGAAATTAATGGATTAATTTATGTTTATTTTTTTTTTTTTTACTTAATAAAAAAAGAAAATGCTTCACACAGTAAGACCTTAAAAAGTGTATCTGGATTCACTACCACTTTTTGATATGTGTATATTTTTTATAGAAAGAAAAAAAAAAAAAGTCACAGTGGAGTTGTGTGACAAGTGAATGCACAGTTAGTCAGCAGGGACTACTGAACCAATATCTTCTTGTTTAAAATTCTACATTACAGCTACTAGACTATACAGATGAGAACCCAAATGAGACAAGTTGCAAAAACAAAACAAAACAGATCTGCTAAAAGTGTGTATTACAGAATATAACAAATACTGAGTGAGTGGAATGGGAAGCAGTCACCACAAGGTGCATACTGACTTAGCAGACAAATGGAACTTTTTCTTGTGTTGCATTCATATGTGTTATCTATCCTTATGAAACTGTCATTCAATACTTATTTTTATACATCTTTCTGATATGGAGTAAATTCTTCCGATCACTTTGAGAATAGATAAGACAAATATGCAATGGTACACTCAGTGACCATTTTTCACTTTAAAATTGAGGAAATCAACACTGCAGGAACACCTCGATTAAAGCGTAAGGTCAATTAGCCATTTTCAGTTAGACAATGGTATTGCTTTGAAGTCTGATTGCATTATCTTGAGTTTATTTTATGCTGTAAATTTATTAGATAAACTCAAAGTCACTTTCACTTTGGGGTTATTTATAAATTTTGTAAATATGAAAATATAGCTGTGTCATGTTTGAAGAGAAACCCAGCCACAGGGGATGCACAAACTAGTGTGTTTTTTGTGCCGGTCCCAAGCCTGGATAAATGGGGAGAGTTACGTCAGGAAGGGCATCCGGTGAAAAATTTTGCCAAATAAATAAATATGCAGACGACAATTATGGATGATCCGCTGTGGCAACCCCTAACGGGAGCAGCCGAAAGAAGAATAAGTTTCATGTTTGAAGAGAAGCCCACAAATTACAGAACACAACTTTATTTCAACCAGAGATCTAAAAGTACTGGGTGGTATTGTTAACTTTCAATTTACTCAAAAAAAATAAATAATTAACAAAATAAGAGTAACATTGTAGTAACCACTTGCATTCCTTTTTTATTTATTTAAGTTAAAGCACTGAACCCACAAAGTAGCGCGATGTACTAATTTAAAATGGGAAACTGAAAATTACAGAAGCTCACTTGGAGAACACATAAATTTGAATGGTGGGGAGTTTACCTAATTTTATTTACTGCCCAACTTTTACTGAAAAGTTCTTTGAAAAAAGTGAAAGAAAAATGGAGATACGAAACCAGCATGATTCTACTCAGGCTGTCAAGCAGATTGAGCTTCACAGCTGTCAACTATCCCATCCTCAACCATCACCTTGTTGTGGTGGTGAGGATAGTGTATGCACCTGAGGGATGCTCACGTCTAGGTCTTCTGGAACTTTGTAAACTGTTTTACGTTAGACCTATCCACCAAGTGCGACCTTTCCAGGAGCACAAAGACCATCATGACAGTATAACTTAGAAAACTGTGTACCCTGCCAAGCCAGCTTTACAGTGGCTCAGCCCTAGTGGGTGACATCTGCTAGTAAGAACCTGGTGGTCAGGCAACTCATAACCTGGTCAGGCTCAACTCAGATAGGGAATGTGAAGCCTTATTGTGGGCTCACTACCTGAAAGATGAGGGTTGAGGGTCAGTGTGATTTCAGTTTAGAAGGCATAGGCAGGAAAGACCTAAATGACCTAGACCTTGCTAATAGTGAGCGGCTTTGGGAACTTGAAACATTATTTTTCTAAGGGGAAAGGAGTCTGAACTGGTGCAGAAGAGGGAAAAAGTACCAGGTAGATAAAGTTGGCATCATCCCCATACATAGCATAGGTTCTGGAACCAAAGTTCTTAAACGGGGTTTTTTTCTTTCCTACCCTGAGTTCTTATATGTGAAAGACCTCAGGTGGGTGTGGGGATACTCAAGTCCCTAGCTAAGGGCTGTGCAATCAGTTTTGGCCAGTACCAGAGTGTGTGGCCTCAATGCAGCTCCGAGCTGCAGAGAGGAAAACTCTGACTGATGTTTATGCATATGCACCAGAGCATTATTCAGTCTTCTTAAAGAAGGTGGTCGAGGTTGCGCTCACTGACTCTGTAGTGTCACAGGGTAGTTGGTTGGTTGGGTGGGTTTAGGTATGTAGGTAGGTAGGTAGATAGATAGATACTTTATTAATCCCAAGGGGAAATTCACATACTCCAGCAGCAGCATACTGATAAAAAATAATATTAAAGAGTGATAAAAATGCAGGTAAAACAGACAATAATTTTGTATAATGTTAATGTTTAACCCCCTGGGTGGAACTGAAGAGTCGCATAGTGTGGGGGAGGAACGATCTCCTCAGTCTGTCAGTGGAGCAGGGAAGTGACAGTAGTCTGTCGCTGAAGTTGCTCCTCTGTCTAGAGATGACACTGTTCAGTGGATGCAGTGGATTCTCCATGATTGACAGGAGCCTGCTCAGTGCCCGTTGCTCTGCCACAGATGTCAAACTGTCCAGCTCCATGCCTACAATAGAGCCTGCCTTCCTCACCAGTCTGTCCAGGTGTGAGGCTTCCTTCTTCTTTATGCTGCCTCCCCAGCACAATGCTCATGTTGGAAGTGGGAGATACTTGGAAGGGCTTGACTGGGAGAAATGAGAATGGCAAGTTGTTATTGGATTTCTGTGCTAGTCATTGAATGTTTATAACAAACACAATGTTCAAACACAAAGGCTTAAGTGCATTTAGTACCATACTGCCTTGGGATGAAGGATGATGAAAGACTGTAGTTGTATGAAGCAGTAGAAATTATGTTTTTTTGCAATGTGGCTCGGGCAACACTCCATGATAGAGTGAAAAGCTCAGCGATTCTGGGGAGTCTCAGAAAAAAGTTGCTATTCCTCCCTAGTGAGAGGAGCCAATTAAGGTAATTTGAGCATGCTGTAATAATGCTCTATGGGTGTCATTCCCTGGAGCTGCTCTGGCAAAGTCCCACTGGACAGAGACCCTGCAGCAAATGTAAGACACACTGAAGGGATTATTATCTCTTTGATGGCTTGGGAACGCCACGGAATTCCCCAGGAAGACCTGGAATTTGTAGTTGGGGACAGAAAATTCTGGGTTGATAAGCTTGGTCTGCTGCCACTGTGATCCTCAAAAGAAAAAGCAGTTTTGGGAGATAAGAGGAGATGAGGTGAGATGTGTTGCTGAATAGTCCTAGATGTCTGAAATCGAAGATGGAGTTTTCTTTTTTCATTGTAAAATAAGAGCAGATTCTAAAAGAAATGTAAACTTGGAAATCTGAAACAGTTTTATTCTTCTAAGGAGCAAGGGCATTTTCAGTGTTGGAACATTTGTCTTTCCGCTGAACAAAGGATTAGGTCTTTGGGTAATCCAGGACAAAAGTCTGATAAAGCTACAGCAAATATCTTGCTTATCTTTTGGTACTGAACATTTCTCCCAAGTAAAGTCAACAGAAAATGCAATCACAGGAGCATATCCAATGTATACAACCTTGATTAATGATAGAATGCAAATCTTATTTACATCAACATTTGAAGCTCTCTGGTCACAGTAAGGACAGGCACAGTGTACAGACTCACTGAATAAAAAAAGAATTTTGTCCAAATAAATCTCTGAAGTACAAAGGTCCTGTTACAAGTTTGAAAGAGGACTAAAGGTCAATATCTTCACTTAAATCATTAATTTCATGCATGTATACCCTGTGAAAGATGGACATTCTGTTCAGGTGTGGTTCTTGCTTTGATCCTCCCATTGTTAGATCAAGTGTGGTCAGGAAATTGGTGGATGGTGTGGGGGAATTTTAGGGTAACAGCATTTATCTTGAAGAAATAGCACAAAGGTTTAGTACATGTCAGAAAACTGTTCAGGCATGTAAGGAAACCAGATAAAGGTCAAATGAGCAACAGAGGCAAAAATGTAACACACAAAATGTACTAAGGGATGACTAAGACATCAGATGTCCTTTAAACAAGATTGCACAGTTGTCACATACATGGAGATTAAAAGAGTAATATCGAAATTAAGAGTTATTAAAAGAACAAGAATATAATGGAGAAAGACTTGTTTAGGCTGGTTGTGCTCTATGCTAAACACCTCATGTCTTAACAAATCAGAGTATGATATGTAAGCAATTAATCAGCAGTGATAAGTAAATTCAGTTATCAATAAGTATGAGCTTCTGCTTTTATTCTGTGATCTATCTGACCATGCAGTAACAGACTGCTTTTAAAGAATGCTCCATCTAAGGCATTTTGCCAAGGAGTAATTAAAAGGAATAATGAACAGCTTTTCTCCTGCCCGATTACGGATTTGTCCTGTTAGAGGATAAGTGTGGATGGATCTTTTGGTGTGCAAGTCAGCTTTAAAAAGAAATAAAGAGCACTGCATATAGCCACTTTCACTGCACTAAGTATCCAAACTTTTAATCATTTTAACACACTACTTCACTATTTAAACTGATTTTAACATCATAGCTCCAATTAGCATTTGCATTAGCCACAACAATCTTCTATGACAGATTGTGTGTGTGGGAGTGTATACATACACTTTAATAAAATGATAAGTATGTATCTGTCTGTCTATGTCCATCTGGTTGCTATGTCTCTGTCATTCCAAACAAACATTAACAGTGCTCTTACAAATCCCATACCAAATGGTATATAACAGAGACATGCATTATAATATTACAAATGGTTGTGATGTACCATCTGTTGGAATGACAAATGCAATGCATTTTATTACTACATGCATGAACACAATGTGGAGGTCTACGTTGATTAATTAATTGGTGTAGGATTTATTCATAAACAAGATACTTTTCAGGTGGCACAGTTTTCACATAAAAGGGCAGTTTAAGGTAAATACATATGAAAGTGTGCTTTCTGACTACGTTTGTCAGATTTACAAATGGTATAGTAGTTCAAGGCCATCTTCTGACTTAGACTTCAAAACAGACTACCTTTTCTAAGTTATGTGAAGCCTGCCCCTCCAGTTTTTTTTTGTTCTAGTAATGAAGAGATCATATTCTTATCTGGACTGATTATTATTTACTCTCCCATAAACAAGTCACCTAAATTTCCACTGACCTGAATCATTTTAAAGTATTTCATTGTTGGGGGGGATTGGGAGTAAAACTATTTTATATATACAGTCATATGAAAATGTTTGGGAACCCCTCTCAGCCTGCATAATAACTCTACTTTCAACAAAAAAAGATTACAGTGGCATGTCTTTCATTTCCTAGGAACATCTGAGTACTGGGGTGTTTTCCGAACAAAGATTTTTACTGAAGCAGTATTTACTTGCACGAAATTAAATCATTTGTGAAAAACTAGCTGTGCAAAATTCGGTACCCTTGTAATTTTGCTGATTTGAATACATGTAACTGCTCAATACTGATTACTTGCAACACCAAAGTGGTTGGATTAGCTCCTTAAACCTTGAACTTCATAGACAGGTGTGTCCAATCATGAGAAAGTTGTGTTTCCCTTTGACTCTCCTCTGAAGAGTGACAGCATAGGATCCTCAAAGCAACTCTCAAAAGATCTGAAAAAAAAGATTATTCAGTATCATGGTTTAAGGGAAGGCTAGAAAAAAAAACTCTCAAACTATGTCAGTTTCAACTGTAAGGAATGTAATCAGGAAACGGAAGGCCACAGGCACAGTTGCTGTTAAACCCAGGTCTGGCAGGCCAAGAAAAATACAGGAGCAGCATATGCGCAAGATTGTGAGAATGGTTACAGACAACCCACAGATCACCTCCAAAGACATGCAAGAACATCTTGCTGCAGATGGTGTATCTGTACATCATTCTACAATTCAGCGCAATTTGCACAAAGAACATCTGTATGTGCTTCAGATTGATGAGACAAAAATTGAGTTACTAGGTCATATCAAAAAGCGCTTTGCATGGCAGAACAACAACACAGCATTCCAAGAAAAACACCTGCTACCTACTGTCAAATTTGGTGGAGGCTCCATCATGCTGTGGGGCTGTGTGGCTAGTTCAGGGACTGGGGCCCTTTTTAAAGTCGAGGGTCAGATGAATTCAACCCAATATCAACAAATTCTTCAGGATAATGTTCAAGCATCAGTCACAGAGTTGGATAGTCCAACAAGACAATGACCCAAAACACAAGTTTGAAATCTACAAAGGCATTCATGCAGAGGGAGAAGTACAATGTTCTGGAATGGCTGTCACAGTCCCCTGACTTGAATATCATCGAAAAATCTATGGGATAATTTGAAGCAGGCTGTCCATGCTCGGCAGCCATCAATTTAACTGAACTGGAAAGATTTTGTATGGAAGAATGGTCAAAAATACCTCCATCCAGAATCCAGACACTCATCAAAGGCTATGAGGCGGCATCTAGAGGCTGTTATATTTGCAAACGGAGGCTCAACTAAGTATTGATGTAAAATCTCTGTTGGGGTGCCCACATTTAAGCACATGTCTAATTTTGTTCTGATGCATATTGCATATTTTTTGTTAATCCAATAAACTACTGTTTCCATACGGCATGTCATATATTAAAAGGAAGTTGCTACTTTGAAAGCTCAGCCAATGATAAACAAAAATCCAAAAGAATTAAGAGGGGATTCCCAAACTTTTTCATATGACTGTATAATAAACACAGTTGTGCTCATTATGTTTACAAATACCCTGGAAGAGTCTGTGAAACACTAGCCACTGTTTGGAAAACTATGGGGCTTTGCTCGCCAACCCCCATGCCTGTGCTACACGCTAGCCTCTTTGTGGTTCTGTCGCTCACTTATGGGGATGCAGATTTACAATTTAAAACAGATTTTTATTTTCATGGGAATAGTTAAATATGCATAATAGGACTATTTTACATTACAGCGAGAAATGAACCATATTAATAAAGAGTAAAATGTAATAATTTGAAAGTAAATTATGTTTCAAGTTGCGTTAGTGTTATTCTTTCCTTAATACGATTTTGTTCCGTTTGGTTTTGTAATTAACACGCAAATACTTTTTAAACTTACACTTTTACTGTAAAACTTCAGTAAAAACAATTTTTTGAATTAAAAGTTCATCAATGTCACACTGAATTTTGATTCTGTGTTTGGACTTTCATCATGACAACGCAACATATAACTGCCCGTGATTGAATATTTCATTTCTTTCTCTCTATTAAATAAAACGACTTTTTCGAATGTTTGGCTCTGAGATTTGTTAATTGTCTTTGCAAAAGCCATTCTAATGGAAAACTTTACATTTTAATACGAATGGCATATCAAGATGTCCTTTGTTGTGTAATGTTATCCGCAGAAGATATACTACCTTTCTTGGACACATCCTTCTTTCTATAGTAAATTTATAAGAACTGAGAGAGCAGAAACTGTCTCTCAAAAGCATTCACACAAATGAGAGGTGACATTACCATGTGCATGGTTGAATATGGTTGAGAGGAGGGCGTGACTTGAAAAAAATCTCATGGCCAAAGTCTCATCTCGCAGGACTTGAAAAAATCTTTTAAAAAGTCTTGTCACATGATTTTTTTTTTTTTTAAATATAACAGAGAGATAAGAAATCATGCTGAAAGCTTTCCATTTAATTAAGGAGTGTGCTCAGATGAGGCCATTTATCATCACTTAATTGTGTGCTCTTTTTAAATCAAAATGATAGCTGAAATCACCCAAATGGCCCTGAATATTGGGTTGACACATAAGTTCAAATTAAAGGTAATTAAGGGAGAGTGTCCATATCTGTAACCTCTTTGACTGTAATCAGTGTCTGTGCATAAAGAGTCAATCTAAATTCATATAGAGCTGCAATGACTTTGCTGGATACGAAGTCATGGAGAAAGCAAAATAACTGTCAAAAGGACCTGCGAGAAAAAGTTGCTGGGGGAAAGCGTCACTGATTACAACCGCAAGAAGGTACACGAATGAATATGAATAATGTTGCATCCGTGCCACAATGTTTTCCGAAAAGTACTATAAGATCATAAAAGGAATAATTCCAAATATCATATATACCTATGTCTCTGTTTTTTTTTGACAGTGTGGCTTTGACATCACTGGCCATAAGGTGCTCACTAATTCAGTGTAAGCAGGAACACTCAATAAAACTGAATAAAAAAAAAAAAAAAATCAAGTAACAATGAGATACGAATATGGCAGATTTGCAAGCGTTTGTGTGTCAACTTTTATCCATCCAGATCTGAGAATTTTCAGTTCCATTGTCTCAAAACACCACTCACATCTACGGTTATTCCCAGTTTCAGATAAAAAATTACAGCATCAGATGCCTCGGGGGGGCACAAATCAAATGTATGCGTTTATTGTATAACATTAACAATAAGAGCAACTCACTACTCAAAACAGTAAATATATGAGGCAGTCAGGATCGAACCGGGTGACTCTTGATTATAAGTCAGCAATTCCTATTGCTGCACCACGGAAGCTATTGTATTGTCCTTAAACCTTTTGTGAAAATGTTTATTTAATCTTTGCACTTCAGGCTTTACACATTATATAGTTTGTCTACATTCTGTCATTTATTACTAAAATAGGAAAAACGTTTCAGTTTTAAGGATGTATTTTTTGGTTAAGTTAACTGCACTTTTTTGTTTAGACCACGTGCACTTTAGTTTGTATTGATTAATGCAATTCTTTTATTGTGATGGTCACACTAATATAAAAACATCTGATTATTTTTAAATTCATATGTTTCACTGGTTGTTATTTTAATTTGATTATTATTAATTTTAAACGTGTTAATGCAAAGACATCAGGGTGACATTCACAGGCTGACAGACGTGAGCAGATGAAGTAAGACATGCACTGGAGCCTAAAACAGGATGTGCAACCACAGGTCGCAGGCATCAAAATAGTCAGGCATGAAATAATCGAAAAATAAATTGACCGATTAGTCGACTACCAAAATAATCATTAGTTGCAGCACTAATGCTAAGTTTGGAAAGGATGCAACAAGGCCTGTGATGAAAAGTACACCATCACTACTAGGTCGATCTCGGATATCCTGGGGGTGTGGGAGCTATAGCGGCACAAGTAGTTTAATGAAAATTGATGGCAAGATGAATACAGCATGTTCCCGGACAAAAATGGAGGATAACATATTCATTTGTCTGGAAGCTGCACATGGGGAAGCACTTGGATCTTCCAACTTGACAATGATCTAAAACACAAGGCCAAGTTGACCCTTTGGTGGCTACACCAGAAAAATGTGCTGGAATGGCCATCACAGTGTCCCGATCGCAAAATAATTGAGCCACTTTGGCGAGATTTCAAATAGGCAGATCATGCAAGACAACTCAAGAATTTATGGGATCTGTAAATTTTTCACCAAGAAGAACGGGCAGCTCTACCACCTGAGCAACTGGAACAATGTTCCTGCACATGATAAGAAGCCAAGGTATAATACAGACTAGCTGATGAAAAAAAGGTGGGAAAAATGGCCAATATTTTAATACTGATTGTTTGGTTCATCTCCTAAGGTTTTTAAGACCAACACAAAATTTGAAACTCTGTTTGAATGACTACAAGTGAAATAAGCTAACCACAGCTGTGTGCGCTGGAAAAAAAAAAAATAGCTTCTTTCTCTAATTTGTTGACATGGACAACAGGACATGTAAAGAAAGTCATTTTAGCACTATTTTTGAAAGTATATATAATTTCAGTTTATTAGTACAGGAAAATCTATAAAAACACATTTTAATGATAAATAAGAATTGTATATAAAATCTATGAACACATTAATATTTTAATTAATGTGATTTCAAATTGTAACTATTACGGTGCGCTTGCTTTTTAAAACATGACCACATTCAAATCTGATTGTACTTCTTAGGTTAGAAGTGTCTATCAGCCATTACACGTTCATAAACTATCTGGCAGAACACATAATGTGCCAATACAGATTTTTCCTACCCACGTTTGTTTCACTTTTACATGAAGTTTACTAAGAGTATCATTCTCATAGAACAGGACTAGATTTCCTGAGCTTACTTCATTTATATTTTACTTTAATTTTTTCACACTGCTTATTATTAATAATAATGCCAAGCATACAGACATGAAAGGTGAATTAACAGCCCCTCTTTAAGGAACATTTTATTTTCACTGGTCTCTATTATTTGTTATTTCTCATTTGTAACATATGCCAACACCACAATGCTAAGACTCTTAATTGCATGGTTACTTAATTCTCCTTAACTTAAAAAACAAAAAAAACTCTTGATTGAAAAAGAAAACTCATTTTTTTAAAACTAAATGGTTTGGTCTGGACTTGTAGTCAGTTCTATGAAAATAGGTTCTGGCTCACTGAAAATTATGTAACGGTAAAAGAAGATTCAGAAAATGAATGAATAAATGCAAATCTTTAGCATTCATAATTAAAAAGAGTATACTGTATGTGTATAACCTGCATGAAACTGTGGTGTCACAAGTTCAATACAGTTACTTTGATGTTTTGCGTAGAGTGTGTTTAAGCAGGTTGAAAGATAACTTCAAATAAAATGGAAAATGCACAACCACTGGCTCTCATCCATCCTGACTTGAAAGAATAAAAGAAAAGCAAGATTTCAGTTATAACGTTCAAAGAAGCCTTGGGATAAACAGCCAGGAAGTAACCCCACACTCTCCTCCAAGAATGGCTACACAGTGGTGTAGTCAAGGTAACAAATACTTTCCCTGAGCACTGAAACATTTCCTGCAAGACTAATAACGGGTTGGACTATCTCAACACAACAAAAAAAAAAAATGCATAATGTAGCTTTAAGAAGCAAATGGTTAAACAATTTCCAGATACCAGTTAATTTGAATGAAAAAACAAGAAGAAAAATATTTATGATAACAAACATTTTATTTGTATAAACATTTAAGATAACAGTATCTATTTATAATGCCTATGGAAATGTCAGACATTCTTTTTGACTCAAATAATACCATTAAATAGTATTTCATAACACAAGTGCTCTACAGACTATCTGTTAAAACCATAAATAAAATGTGCTTGGTCATTTACAAATGTTTCCTTTAAAGTATTACAAACCTGAAATTGAAAAAAACAAATCAGAATATTACTGCAAACAGAATTACCTTGCAACAGTACTTCATTTGTGGTATTGCAAAGGTCCAAAATGGAAAAAAAACATACTTATCTAGGCCACATACAATGATGATTACATTTCCTTCACTTCAAATAAACCACAGTAGCAAAACAATATGAATTGTTTTGCACAAATGACTGTATTCACTGTGTAATGCAACACTTCTAATTTACAAAGCTTAAAACCGCAAATCTTAAAGTCAGAACGCTAGTATATGGTATTTAATAATGTGAAAAGTGGAACAAATGATATAATTGTGTGTCTAACTTCAAGTGTGTCCACACATGCAGTTGTCAATTTATTAGTCAGTCCATGGTGAATTCAATTAATCAACCACATTACATTGGTCAAATACAAGTACTTAAAATTAATAGTTCAGTGTGCCATGTGCTGGACTGGAATACTACCCAGGGTTCCTTCATGCCTTGAACAAGATACTGCCTGGATAGGGTCATGCATTACCTCTGCCACCTCCCAGCTTCTCTTATAAAAGACTATTTTACACTGTACTAGAATTACTGTATGATATTTAAAAATAAAATCCAACACTAAGTAATTAACAGCTGTCAGAGAAATTTCTGAAAGCAGAATCTTCTTTGGGGGGGCCCTTATACCCTGCTCCTCCCTGAATCCAATATATTAGTATTTCTTATAACAGCTTTCATTAGAACAATAAACATACAAAAATAATAAATAAACAAAGCAGCGCACATCACAAACTTAACTATAACTTTTAATGTCAAATACATTTTTTTTTTTTTTTTTTAAATAGTCAAAATTTTAAAGTGGGTTTCCTTCAGTATTTTTGTTGCATATAACCACAACACGACTACATTTTCTGAAGGGAAAATCATCAGTGAGGTTACCACATGACAGCTTCTATGCAAAGTCTGAGTTGATGCTGATGATGGCCAAGTTCCTTATACATTGTTGTGCCATGGATGACCTCAAGTGTGTCATAATCAGCTTAGGTTCTGAAACAATAGTAACTGAGAAGGTTGCTGAGATCTGTAGGGCAACCCATTATACTGATCGATCAATCAATAGATAGTCTAACTTTATTTGTCCCCAGGGGGAAATCTGGCATTTTACAGAAACTCTGAATAAATATACACACACTCTTTGATCTGAACATGCAGAGGAATTACTATAAAGCAAAAACATTTAAAAAAATTCAAAATAAAGTTCTGACTTGTCTTTTGCAGTCACAGTCCCAGGTCCAGTGAGGCATCAAGCAGACATATTGCTGTTGATATAAAGGAGCCCCAGTAGCGTTTCCTGATACACTTCTGCTGAATAATTTGTTGACTGAAAGTACTCAGTGCTAGTGTGTCAGAGAGAGAATGTGTGGCATTGGTCATAAAAAAAAAAAAAAATAAAAAAAAAAAATTAATTCTCTTCTTTGCTACTACCTCCAGGGGATCCAACAGTATGTCCTGTAACTGGGCTTGCCCTTTTAATTACCTTTAATTACCAGCCCAGCATACTGATGTGCATGATGTCACTTCCCACATTAAAGCAACACAGTCGCCTAAGGAAGAAGATTGACATTCTGAGACCAGACCAACTTGTCATTAATGTGGACCTCCAAGTACTTGTAGTCCTTGAATAGAACGGATGTAAAGGCTCTTTACATATACATCTATCTATCTACTAGCAAAATACCCGCACTTCGCAGCGGAGAAGTAGTGTGTTAAAGAAGTAATGAAAAATTAAAGGAAACATTTTGAAAATAACGTAACATGATTGTCAATGTAATTGTTTTGTCACTGTTATGAGTGTTGCTGTCATATATATATATATATAT
>JANRMT010062791.1:56047928-56230049 GCA_026402145.1 Polypterus bichir lapradei | reverse complement strand
TATTTGGCCATTTCGGTACACTTGAAAGCACCAACCGAACAATTCAGCGACAGCCATCAACTCACATGCAGAACCATAGGTGAAGGGCTTAAGCATTTCACTCTTCTAGTGCTCCTGTGTAGTATAATTATCTCCTGTACCGTCATCAGTCCACACCTTGAACCTGTCCCAGTCATTCAATACATAAGACACAATGTTCTTCCGGATATCAAGAGTGAGCCTGATATGGTCGTGCAATATGTAACAAAAAAATTGAAAGGGCAGGTGCCATCTCCGGGTATGGAAACCACTCGGTAAGTGACAGTTCTTTGATCGATGGTGATCACCTCGATAGACATGTTAATGGGGGTTGGAATGATGAAGGAAATGGGTACCTGAGTAATGTAAAGTAAGTGTAAAATACCTATACAATAACTATAACTGTAATAAACAATAAAACAGCGGAGAAGCCGTGGATTAAACAAAAAGGCTGTTGGGATGGGGGACCCAACGCCGCCTTACATGGTGACCAAGCTGCAGGCTATGGACGTAAATATGTACGTAAGTAGGATTCAATTAGCGTTGGGAACCCGTGTACCAAATTTCTTGAAGATGGGCCCATAAGTAACAAAGACTGTTGAAAAGTTCAATATAGTAGCCGACAGTGGCATCATACCACCAAAATAAGTACGTACATTGGTTTCGGTTAGTGCAGGGAAGCCGCCTACCAAATTTCGAGAAGATGGGGCCATAAATAAGAAAGTTCAACATGGCGGACGTTGTTGACCGTTATGACCGTTACGCGTAGAATTTCGAAATGAAACCTGCTTAACTTTTGTAAGTAAGCTGTAAGGAATGAGCCTGCCAAATTTCAGCCTTCTACCTACACGGGAAGTTTGAGAATTAGTGACGTTGGAAAGTTCAATATGGCGGCTGACAGTGGCGTCATACCACCGAAATAAGTATGTACATTGGTTTCGGTTAGCACAGGGAAGCTGCCTACCAAATTTCGTGAAGATGGGGTCAGCCTTCTACCTACACGGGAAGTTTGAAAATTGGTGACGTTGGAAAGTTCAATATGGCGGCTGACAGTGGCGTCATACCATCGAAATAAGTACATACATCGGTTTCGGTTGGTGCAGGGAAGCCGCCTAACAAATTTCGTGAAGATGGGGCCATAAATAAAGTTCAACATGACGAACGTTGTCGACCGTTATCGACCGTTACGTGTAGAATTTCGAAATGAAACCTGCTTAACTTTTGTAAGTAAGCTGTAAGGAATGAGCCTGCCAAATTTCAGCTTTCTACCTACATGGGAAGTTGGAGAATTAGTGATGAGTGAGTGAGTGCTTTGCCTTTTATTAGTATAGATATGTCACTCGCTCGCTTCTTATTGTTTCGCTGCCTTCTCAATTATATAATGCATGTTTTCTTCAGCGCTTTTTGGGCCTCTTCCTGGTTTTCTACGTACTGCGTGATTACGTGGGAGGCGTGATGATGTCACACGAAACTCCGCCCCCACGGGTTTCACGCTCATCTCCATTACAGTAAATGGAGAAAAACAGCTTCCAGTTATGACCATTACGCGTAGAATTTAGAAATGAAACCTGCCCAACTTTTGTAAGGAAGCTGTAAGGAATAAGCCTGCCAAATTTCAGCCTTCTACCTACACGGGAAGTTGGAGAATTAGTGATGAGTCAGTCAGTGAGTGAGTGAGTGAGTGAATCAGTCAGTGAGGGCTTTGCCGTTTATTAGTATTATATATATATATATATATATATATATATATATATATCTCTCTCGTTTATACCTCGTGTCTTCTCAGTAAACTTGTATCTGGCGAATACCGTCATTCGCCGTAGGCATGACAAACGGCAGCGGGAGTGTGTCTATAAACTTAATATAAACTTACGGTTCACGCCGTGCTTTGTTTCCGCAGTAGCTGTACTTATGAATATGCTTGTATTTATGAATACGCTTGTATGCATCACTTGCTTCATAATCTTTTTCTGCCTTCTCAATTGTGAAATGGCGTTTTTTGTTCAGCGCTGTTTGGAGGTCTTCCTTGTTCTCTACGTACTTACGTAGGAGGCGTGATGATGATGTCACACGAAACTCCACCCACGGCCATCCAGACTCAACTCCATTACATTATATGGAGAAAAATACAGCATATACAGCACTCAATATTTAGTTTTATTTGTTTGAATATTTCCTGCACATTGAGCACCACATACCATTTTCTTTGACCATTAGCCAATTAACATCTTTAAACCATTGTTTGTTTATGCCAGATAAGCAGTGCTTAGATTTATCAATTGGCAGAGTGTATGCTGAAGAGATTTCCCCTGATGGACCAACCTCTGCAATGTCTGTCCGAAATTGCCACATCAGGAGTTGACGCTGCACCGTCATTAGTTTGTGGCGTCTCTTTTCTGTAAAAACTGAGCAGTGTTGTTTTCTGAACACTTTTTTTACTCATGTTGGTAAAACGTTTGGAAAAAATATTAAAAGTACCTATGAATAAGACTTTAGAGCAGGAAAGTGGGAGTCTGTTGGATATTCAATGCACACTTGCACTACGGCAGGGCAAGATATGAACAAAAAAAGGAATGGCAGATGGGTCACTTTAGCAAAACCCTCAGCAATTCAGTGACAAAACTTTTGCTCATGACACAGTGTGTGCTGCAAGGGTTTCTGCACACTTTTTGCAATATGGACACAGGTCCAAATATGAGCAAATATAAAAACGGCACAGGGAGTCACTTTAACAGGAACCACAGTGAATGCTACAAGGATTTTTGCACACAGAACACACCTAATGCTTAAACGACTGTACAGTATATTGGTTTGCTATGTACTGAACAAGAAGAGAGCAGCTGTACGCTACACAGACTGCACTGCCACTGAGAACAGATACGTTAATTCCTGACGCCCTTTTTCTCATATCTGACAGGCTGGTTCTACTAGACGTTTTTTTATTTTATCAGTCCTACTCTTGCCTGTCCACCTCCACATATTCTTTGCTAGTGAACAGCCGCTCTGCTCCCACTATTAGCATGTACAGCCCCCTGTCACCCACCCACCCACCTCTCCATACTCCTTGCTACTGTATTAAGCTGCTATGCCCTCGCTATTACCATGTACAGCCCCCTCTCGAAAGCCCACCTCCCCATACTCTTTGCTTTTGAACTCCGCCTCGTCTCCGCTATTAACTTGTTCAGCATCGAGTGACGGCAACATTCTGCCCCGAGGCACTTCCCTCACCACGTGCAATCCTGCTTCTAAAATATTGTCATGTCATCTCGCAATGTCAGCCGGGAACTCAATTAAATTAGCCGGTCGGAGCGCCCAGCTAAAAGACGCTAGGGAGACCACTGTACGAGAGTGCGGGGTGATAGAGCACACTGCAACTAACTTACATGTGCCCATTGCAAGGCTGGTATCCGCTATGAAACCGATTCTGTCAGGCCAGACTATAACTTCTGTAGTGTAGAAAATGGGCAAATTAGCTTTTTTTTTTTTTTTTTTTTTTTAAAGAAACCATGACAACCTTTAAGATGTTATCTGAATGAGATATTTTGGCATCTTAGTCATTAAACAAGCAAGCTTTATGGACTGAATGTTCTCCTCTTGTTTGTCTAAGTTATGCTCTTATGTGAGCACCTTTTGTTTTTGAGCTTAACTTTCCCTCTTTTTTCTTATATTGCATCAGTCTGTTCCTTTGTAATTCAGTGTGTCCTGTGATATTACTACACCTTAACCATATAGTACTGCACATAAACTAAACCATTCTTTAGTAAGAATGTGTATTGCAGTGCCGGTACCTCTCTTCATATGCTTAGGATGTACAAGTCACTTAATGAATACAAGTAAATTAATGACCAAGCAATCAGTTCAACAGAAAACATGCATCTGTCATTTTCATTAGAGACAAAGCATACAGTCAGATCTTTTCAGAGTTCAATTTAGATTTCAGAGCTATTATTGGTAATTATGCAAGACTTCTCAGCTGGCACCAGCAACAGCCAGATCAGGAAGAAGGCATTCTTAAAGCCTCTCATTGCAGAGCAAGCAAAAACCACTTTAGTGATGTAAAGTGTGCATCGCCTTCAGAAAGTGATACTCTGCAGAAAAGTAGACTGTGTACTGCACAGGCGGGAGAGCTTCATATACAAATGCATAAGCTACTAGGTGGAGCCAGGAAGAAGCAGTGGGGATCATTCATATGAAAACAGAAAATTCACAGCAGGTAAAAGAACAAACTGCAGCAAACTGTACAGAACAAGATACCAATGGGGAAAAAATGCAAATGCTATAACTGCTATGCACAAAATGGGGGAAAGAATGTAAAGAGAAGGACAACCATATAACTTAATGCTTAATGTTCAAATTAGGTGCATGGAAATACTTTTATCAGTTTATGTCATGTTCCACTCAAGGAAATCACAAAGTCAACCTACACTATTCACATGTTAAAGATGCCTTTAACTGTAAACTCCTGGCACTCTTGGGCATATCTGACCATAACCTGATTCATCTTATTCCCAGCTACAAGCCTGGTATTACATGAAAACCTGTTTCCACAAGTATATGGAGTAAGTGGAGCAAAGAGGCTAAAATGGCTCTGAATGACTGTTTCCAAATGACAGACTCAAAAATGATGTGCAAGTTAGGTCCTCAATGTAAACCCATCTAAGTCACTGTATCACAGACTATATTAACTTTTTGTGTCAAAACGGTGGTACCCTTAAAGACAGCGAGTTGCTTTCCAAACAAGCAGCTCTAGATTACTATGGAGCTAAAATGTCTCCTGAATGAGAATAAGACAGAATACAAAACCAGTGACAAAAAGGCCCTGAAGGATGCAAAGCAAGTGCTGAAGAAAAAGCTGAGTGAAGGAAAGGAAAATGACAAAGCTAAAAAAGAAAAACTCACTCGGAATAACATGAAAGATGTCTGGAATGGACTAGATATAATTACTGGACTCAAGAAATCCAGGACTCAAATGCTAGGTTTGTCCACAGGTTTTTCAAATGACCTGAACAAATTTTTAATAGATGTTCACTCCCACTGACACGTCCTTCCAATGACTAGTCCTCCATGACTTCCCTACTACATCAACAAATCCTACCACATCAAACTGTAATGACCAATGGTGTGTCCACCTCTGACCATCATGGGCTGTCCATAACTGAAAACCAACTGAGGAAGCTATACACGGTAAAAGCAACAGCACTAGTTGGAGTCAGTCCTCAAGTTCTTAAAGCCTATGCCAAGCAACTTAGTTATATCCACCATCACCTGTTCAGTTTGTTCCTAAGGTTCCATAAAGTGCCGCTTCAGTGGAAAACAGCATGTATTGCTCCTGTTCCAAAGGCAGCAGGCACTTTTTCACCTAATGACTATAGACCAATGGCACTTGTGTCTGGAGTCTCTTGTGGTAAACCACATGTACCCACTGCAGTTTGCAAATTCCACTCCAATATTTGTTCAATAGGTAATTATCTATCTGAATCAGATGCCTTATTCACATCTGGACAAAGCTGGCAGCACTGTGATGATTATGTTTTTGATTTCTCCAGTGTCTAAAATACCATGTAGCCACCACTGTTAAGGGGAAAGCTCAGAGATATGCAGGTGGATGAGCCTATGGTGTCCTGGATAATGAACTATCTGTCCAGCAGACCGCAGTTTGAGAGACTCAAGGACTGTGTCACCGATATGGCACCACAAGGAATGGTCCTGTCTCCTTTTCTCTTCACTCTATACTGTGGAAGAAATATTTTAGGGTAACATAACCCTTTATGTTATTTCTTTAAAATGAAATTTAATAAATGTCAGAAACCTTTGCAGGCATATCGGGAAACCAGATAAAGGTCAAGTGAACAACAAAATGTACTGAAAGAGGACTAAGAAATCAGAAGATTCCCTGTAAAACAACCAGAATGGACAGTTGTTATATGCACAGAAACTTCAAAGGTGGTGGCTCAACTCAAGTATATAAGAAGAACCAGAATATAACAGACTTGTTTTATACAAGTCATTTGGGTGTAAACCAACAAACCAACCAGAGTATGCATTGATTGACACTGTATATACATTCAATCTATACTAATAAAAGGCAAAGCACTCACTGACTGACTGACTCATCACTAATTCTCCAACTTCCCGTGTAGGTAGAAGGCTGAAATTTGGCAGGCTCATTCCTTACAGCTTACTTATAAAAGTTAAGCAGGTTTCATTTCGAAATTCTACGCGTAACGGTCATAACTGAATCCTACTTACGTACATATATACTGCCATAGCCTGCAGCTCAGTCGCCGTGTGAGGCAGAGTTGCGTCACCCATCACCACCACCCCCAAGTAGTTGGCTGCCTGCCTATATTGCGTCCCCCATACCCATGCCTCCCACGTAACTGAGTGCCTGTCCATATAAGGCCGTCCGTCAGCAGCAATCCAATAGACACACTGCCGCTGTGAGGTGTTTGTCATGCCTAAGACGAATACGATTTTCGCGAGATACAGGTTTAGTGAGAAGACGCAAGGTATAAACGAGACTTTTGATCACTTTGTAACTGAGTTAAAATTGCTGGTGAAGGACTGTGCTTATGCAAACGTGTTTGGCACAAACTTAGCAAAAGTGTGAGAGAAACTTAAGTGCCGGGTCTGAGCTAACATTAAATAAAGCCGTGGACATCGCAAGATTGCACAAGATAGCAAACCTTTGATGCATGTACTCCGAACGGCTCACGTGAACTGACTGAACGCAGTATGCAGACAACAAGCAAAAGCTCCAAAGAGTGCTGAACAAAAAACGCATTACACAATTGAGAAGGCAGCAAAAGAAAATGAAGCGTGTGACGCAATGCAAGCATATTCATAAGTGCAGCTACTACGGAAACAAAGCACAAGGTGGAAAAAGTCAATGTCCCGCTAAAAGAAGACAGTGTAAAAAATGTGGTAAATTGAACCACTTCGCTAAAGTTTGCAGGACTGGGAAAGGTAAACCTGTGCATGCAGTATGTGATGTCTCAGATAAAGAGGAAGACAAGCTGTTTATTGATGCAGTAAGAAAGGAACAACCCTCTGAATCTGAACAAGCCTTTGTAGACATATCAATAGGAGAGCAAGGTGTAAAGCTTAAGTTTAAATTAAGTTCATAGATACGCTGCCGCTAAATATTCACAGGCAAATCCACAACTTAATACTGGGAATGGCTGTTAAACATCTTAGATTCACGAGTACCAATTTGGGTAGTGAACACTTCGATGAATGAAACCTGTTATCTTTACAACGGTTGACAAACACGGAATGTAAGTTGAACACAACACATCCTCCAAATACGATCCTGATTGAAAGAAATAATAATAATCAAATCCTTGATGACAGCAACATTCATAACAGTCACAAAACAATTACATTGACAATCATGTTACGTTATTTTTAAAATGTTTCCTTTTCATAACTTCTTTAACACACTACTTCTCCACTGCGAAGTGCGGGTATTTTGCTAGGAGTTTATAAAATGAACCTCTACTTTTTGTTTCTCTGACCATTCTGTAACAGACTGCTTTTCAAGAATGCTCCCCCTAAGGCATTTTGCTGAGGAGTAATTAAAAGATACCATGAACAGCTTTTCTCCTGCCTGATTACTGACTTGTCCTGTTACAGGATGTTCCTTTGTTTAATGTTAAACTTCTACCATAGGACACCTCAGACTATAAATATTATCACCAGGTCATGATTTCACTAGTAGAAATTTTCAGATTATTCTGTACTTATGGGCTGTATCGATAAGAAATATAAAAGCCAGGTGGAAAACCTTGTTCCTTGCTTATTGGTGCAGAAAGCACTGTCTGCAGCTTAACATAAGCAAAACCAAGGAATTGGTTATAGACTTTTGCCATACTAAAGAGTCTCTACGTCCAGACACTATTCAGAGAGTGGATTTAGAGGTAGTGTGCTCCTACAAGTAGTTGGGGGTCCACATCAGTAACAAGCTAAACTGGTCTCCTAACACAGAGAAACTACAGATGAAAAGGGCAGAGCAGACTTCTTTTAACGTGGGATGTGACCAATGCAATATTCTATGCTCCAGTGTGCCTAGGGTGGCAACGCCCCTTCAAGAGAAGCCCAAAAAGGCTCAGCTAAAGAACATACTCCACTCCCCCTAGAAGTAGTAGCAAAAGAGAGAATTAAAACAAAACTTAGAGCCATTAAATAAACAATTCTGTAAATCCTCTCTCTACGACACACTAACACCGAGTACATTCATCATTCAGCACAAGTCTTGTCAATAAACGTTACCAGGGTTCCTTTATACCAATGCTTCATTGTGACTGTAACCACCAAGACAGAATTTTTTCTCTTTTTAATTTTTTTTCCATTTTAGTTATTCTGGTGTGTGTTCAGACCATAGTGTGGGAGAATTTATTTATTTACTTATTTAATGAGCTTCTGTAAAAAAGCAAAATTCCCTGAAGAAAAAATAAAGTTCTATTTTGTCACTTTATGAGTATACAGGATGTGCAAAGGCAAGTCAGGAAACAACCACAGAACTAAAGTGGAGAGGTGGGAGTGTGCTATGACAAAGCAAACTAGAGGATTCAAATAATACATAGTGCAGAAAAGGACACCATATAAGACCACTGTAAAATAATGCAGGAAGCAATAATAACATGGACCTAGACCTAGAACTGTGCAAACCACAAAATCCAGGAAATACTAACAAAACTGAAATTATGACAAAAAAAATTGATTTCACCTCCTTGAGTCCAAATGAGACACATTAGCACTGGTATTTAAATAAAAATATTTTTTTCCTGAGTACTAAGGGCAAACCTGCAAGCAGGTAAGGGTGACAGATGTAACACATAACAGTGATCCTAAATGGTGTACAGTATTTAGGATCACTGTTGTACACTACTCTATGCTGTTAACCTTTAATTTTTTATGTACAACTTTTACATCTTTTTACACTTTTAGGAAAAGGAAAATGGCAAAACAAATTTTGTATTTACTCTTCACGTGATATTTGTATACCTTTCAGGGGTGGAAAAATAATTATCACTGCAGCCTCATAGGTCCAAGTCTGGTTTCAAATCCCAGTCCTGGTCTATGGTAGTAGGAACATTTTGGTAATCTAAATTTTTTCTAACACCCCAAACATGTGCATGTTAGTGTAGACACTAAATTGTCCTAACATGAATGAGTTTGGATGACTGTGCACTGGACTGTCTGTCCATTCAGGATTTGTTTCTACTTCGGTCCCATTTGTATGTCTTGGATCCAGGGCTGTGAAGTCGGAGTCGAGAGACAATTTTGGGTACATGGAGTCAGGGTTGGAGTCAGCAAAAATGTACCAAATCCGACTCCTAATAAATTTAAATTGTAACGAAAAAAAAAAAATACAGCAAGTTCAAATGTCCAATTTCACAAACAATTGTCATAATTAAGTACTTCTTTGATCTATACTAATAAAAGGCAAAGCCCTCACTGACTGACTCACTCACTCACTCACTCACTCACTCATCACTAATTCTCCAACTTCCCGTGTAGGTTGAAGGCTGAAATTTGGCAGGCTCATTCCTTACAGCTTACTTACAAAAGTTAAGCAGGTTTCATTTTGAAATTTTACGCGTAACGGTCATAACTGGAAACTACTTTCGTCCATATACCGTATACGGCCATAGCCTGCAGGTCGGTCGCCGTGCGAGCGGAGTTGCATCCCGCATCATCACACCTCCCACGTAATTGAGTGCCTGCCCATATAAGGTAAATATTTACGGGTGAAGGACTGTGCGCGCGACACACACACGGGCAGCGCGAGAGAGATAGTGCAACACACACACACAGAGGCAGCGTGAGAGATGGACACAGACACACAGGTGGCGTGAGAGAGAGCTGGACGCATTAAGGTAGGAAGGCAGTTAAAGAATGCACTGGTTTTGATTTCGTTTTCACTTCTGTTTCCAGCGATAGGTAGGAAGGCAGTTAAAGAATGCACTGGTTTTGATTTCGTTTTCACTTCTGTTTCCAGCGATCTGTTCGCAGCATGCATTGTTGTAATGTTATTTTTCTTGGTGGTTTATTAAATTACGGATTTTTTCAAATGTTCACTTTTTTCCCTGTGCTTAAAACTCATTAAAAAAAAGTGCTTTTAGCCAGCAGTTGGTAGCGCTATAGCGCAAACTATTGTAGTGTTAGTTTTCTCTGTTGTTGAAGGTTTTCTCAGTGTTATTGTGTTTTTACATTTAGTTTACTATTACGCTGTGCATTCTATGATATAATTATATTTGTGCTTAAAAACTAAAAAATTATATATTTACATACAGTTCGTATGGTCTGGAACGGATTAATTATCTTTACATACAATCCTATAGAGGAAATTGTTTCGGCTCACAACCAAATCGGTTTACGACCAGAGTTTTGGAATGAATTATGGTTGTGAACCGAGGTTACACTGTACCGGGAATGCCTGTTAAACATCTTAGATTCACGAGTAGCAATTTGGGTGGTGAGATGTCTATCGAGGTGATCACTGTAATATTTATATGTCATTGAAATGTATTATTATCAGGCATGATTTAGGCACCTATATCATCAGGAAGGCACCAGAAAAAGGGACCTCAACGTTACTATTATGGAAGTTAATTTAGAGCACGGATGCCGTGAATGTCAGAGCTGTAATAAATAAAGTTCCCCTCCATATTTTAAAAGAAAGTCTCGCCATCAATTCATTTTTCACAATTTGTGAAAACAAGACATGGTGTCAGAATAGAGGATGGAATGTGGAAATATCCTGAGAAACCAGCAAAAAGGCATACAACATGATGAGCTGGCTGAGAATTCAACCCAAGGTTTTTGTGTTGTAATTCTATATATTAACTACTTAACCACTGAACCATATTCACTCTATAGGCAGACATAAGATAAGTTGCTGAAGATGTATACAAAGATGTGCCCAGTTTGGCCAATTTGATTAGACAATAATATACTTATAACTCCTTGTACTAACCACAGGAACATACAGTATATGTGGGGCCTTAACCTGCTCACACACACTCTCTCTCCTTATGGCTGCTCTACCTTTTTTATACTCTCTCTCTCTCTTTGCCTCAGGCTGTTTTAGAAGGCTCTCCTTTTCACTTGGGAACGCATCTGAGGCACGTGGCAATTAACTGGAGCTTTATAGACATTAACACAACTAGACAGCTGCTCTCTGCCACTCCCATGATACCACAAAGAAAGCTCTAGGAAGACAATGCTGTAAAGTAAAAACTCAGTTTGTAAACACAGCTTTCACTTTCCAATATTTTCTTAAAAAAATCCAATGTGCAGGAAGCACAATGGCTATTCACTCACTAAGCTGCAGTTTCATTTCTCTCCAGAGGTTCAGGGTATGACACTGAGCAAGTCACTTAGCCTGCTTTAGCTCCAAGTATACAATTTTCCACCTATAAAGAGATATTATGATAGAACACATAATATAATGTGGGCTTGGTGATTACTATAAAGAAGTGCTATTCAAATTAAATCATTGATCAGGAATGAATTGTAAAAATAAAAGACTGCAATAAAGGCCCACCTATAATGAAGTCCTGCAGATCCACAGTGGACTTGCAGAACCATTTGTTATTTAAATAAACTAAAATATATAAATCTAATTACCACATATACTGAACTACGGTTTACAAGATTAAACCCAAAAGGCCACAGCAGTGGTGTACTCTCAAGTCATAGCATTTGACACTTTGGCTCAGTATTCTACATATCCAAAGCCTAATTACCATACCTGCTATTCTTCTAATAGTCAGCTGCAGTGCTACACAAAACAACCTTACTTCACTGCAATGCTTCAAGAAACATCCGCAAGCCTAAATACTAACGACTTCTCCCATGCACTGCAGTCAGCTGATGTCAGAATTACTTTAGCACTTCTAATCCAGACCTACTGGGACTCAAGATTCTTTGCATCTGGGCATGAATCTCTTATGCCATAAAATCTGAAGAGGCAAAAAAAAAAAGTCCAACAGGCACTTGAGCTATAGAAGAGACAAAAGGAAATTGATTAGTGTAAACAAAACCCTACAAAACAGATGGCATATTTTAAAAAGACCTGAAGGATACAAGGTCAAAATTTCCAATAAAGCGGAGAAATAAATAAAAGCTGGGTGACAATTACCATTTGACTCATAAGTTGTTATTAATGTTTTGGCTCCTACAACAATCTGCCTGAAAACACACTGCTACACCATTAGTTTATTAAATATAAATTTCAAGGGAGTAAAGTTAATGATATGACGTGAACAGGATGTTGACGTGTGTGGAAAGCTTTTCTGTTTTTTACAAGGAAGGATGTCAGACCTTCTACAGGATGCGGTATCTCTTTTTCTCCAGCAATGCCCTAAAAGCATATCTTCAGTGTAGCATTCTTTTATCTAATGTGAGCATCTTTTGAACAAAAGGTTAGCAACAAAAGAAAAATGCATGTACTTAATAGATTACTACCAAACTGTGCACATCGGCTATAACTGGTACCCTATTGAAGGTAGGTCTCTGCCCAGTGTTGTCAGCAGAGGCTCCAGTCACTAAACATTCATCAAGAATGTTACATTATCAAAAAGGTTTCACACTATACCAGTGGTTCTCAAACTGTGGGGCGGGCCCACCTAGGAGGGCGCGAAGAAACAAAAAGAAGGGTGCGAAGATGTGAAAAAAAAGAAAACAAGAATCAAAAATATGAAAAAAAAACAAATGAACTTAAACTACATTCTGATACTAGAAAAATAAATATAGAGTTAGATAAATGTTGATAAAAGTTAAGTAGGTATAATAAAATATGCATCTATGATATATCATTAATTAAAAAAGAACAAATTGGTATTAGTGGGCTCCTTTTAAAAAAAAAAAGAGAGGGCGCGATTAAAACTTATGAAAACTCGGGTTGCAAATACTGAAAGGTTGAGAAACGCTGCACTATACAGACAGATGTAATAAAAAGTATAAGGAAATGTATGAAGTCTATACAGATAATAAAAAAAATGCTAGCAATTATATTAGTTAGAATGTACTACTGAATAAAGCTAGCAACAAGCAAAAATATGATTCTTGAAACAGAAGGGTTTCATTAAACTTGTCCTCTATTTCAGCAGATAGGTGAGCAGCTTAAGGTTGAAAGAAAATGCAAAAATAAAATGGAGTTTTGGTCACAACTGGAAAAGGTAAGGTCTCATGTGTTTATAATATGGCTCTACAGTAAAAATGCCTATATTCAAACCAAAACAAGCTTCATCACATATACCACAAAGCTATAGTGAAACACATTTCATGGTGCTTCATAAATAGCAAAACACAGTACATTTTTAATATACATATTTTTTACACATGGAACATATACTGGTTAAGCACGAAGTGAAACTGAGCTTTGACTTAAACTACCTCCCTTATGGTTTAGAGTTCAACACCCTAACAGAGGGGTTTCTAGTTTCAGTCCTGGAACCTGCTTCCTTTGGCTGCACACTTTTACACCAAACTAATTCAATAAGCAAGTCATGTTTACCTTTAACGGAAATCATTGTTTAATTACCTGGTCTTTTTTATTCACTGCTTACATTCACAAAACCTCATTTACAGGAATTCAACTTTTTAGCCATAGCTGTCTAAATGCTCAACTTTTTTAAAATCACTTTTTTGTGAATTTTTCTCTTACATATACCTAAACATTGATAATTAATGATTAACAAAAAGAAACAGATGCTAATGGCACTCAATGCTAAAGGGCACCAGCTACTTCCATGTTATCTACTTGTGTATTTATTAGCAAATAATGGATAAAAAAAAATGAAACATTGGGAAAGAACAATTTATTAAGCCGCAAGATAAAAAGAATCATCATCATCTAAAACACAAATGCTTGCCTCATACAGTAATCATTCAGTATAGGTTGTAATTTCTAGACTGGGGTACTCTTCTTCAGTCCCAGAGATCCACAGTGGTTGCAGGTTTTTTGCTTTAAGCAAATGTTTGAATTAGAGCCATTTATTTACTACTAAAGCAATATGTTATTTGGGCTTAGTTTTATTTAACTCTTTTGTTATGATTCTGAACCCCAAACTGCCTATTTTAGTTTTAAACAGCTGTGTTAAGGTTTTAATTGCTGCCTGTTTTCTTAACCAGCCATCAGTTAATAATGAGGTGCAAATCACAAGGGAACCAGCAGCTCTCCAGCTAATGTGCTACCTGTGTTTAAACCTGTGCATCCACATCATGACGTATGTGTTAATAAAAGGTTTTGAAATAATAAAAAATAAAAAAGGGAAGGACCAAGAGGTACAAATCTGTTCCAGACCACAAAACATTTGGATGTTCTTAGCAAATGAAAAATCTACAACATGATAAAGATTTGTCTTGCAACAATGAATACACTAACAAACCATATAATTAAACACAAAGTTTAACAATCTGTTAGGCATGGCTTCTAATGAAACTGGTTGGTATGAAAACCTGCACCCACCGTGGACCTCCAGAACTGGAGACGAGTTGCCCTGTTTTGGAGTAAAAAAGAAAAAACATAGAAACTGGAAAATGACAGCTTGTTCAATTAACAGAGGAGTCCAATTAAAAGAAGAGGTTAGTTGGGACAAAAATCTGAAGCCAAAGGGAGGGCCACAGACTGAACTTGAAAACACCCCTGGCTTAACAAGACAGCTACACTGCCCACCTACATACTAGCATTTTCTGTGCAATCTCATCCGAATTTTTCATATAATAAAATTTTCTTGAACATATAAAAACCTTTTAAATGTGTAATATATTCCAAATAACATTTTCGAAATACAAAAACTAAAAAGGCTTTACAGAGTGTGAGCGGAACCTACAATCTGGTGGTCTACATCAAACACTAGCTTAGACCTATGGCAGGATGGATACTTTGATAGATATGAACAAGAATTTATTAAATACATAAAACAAATGAATACATAGGAGTAAATACTGGTAAGAGACAAAGAAAGACCAATACTTTATTTACATTAACTTATTTGACCGACACCTTTTATCCAAGGCGACTTACACCATTTATGACACAATTGGTTGCATTTCTTTTTGTTTTATTTCCAGTTGGAGCACAGGCAGGTCAAGTGACTTGCTTATGGTCACAGAGTGTTCAGTGGCAGGATTTGAACCCACAACCTGAGGGCATGAAGTCCAAAGCCTTAACCACTACATCACACTGCCTATCTTTTATTGATCCTAAGTGAAGAATACGGTGTTATCGCAACCAATACATAAAAACCTAAACACTCAAAAACGAAACAGTAAGATCAAATAAACTCCCATCATTTCTCTAAAGTTAATGTATCAAATTACAGAAAAATATAATCTATCCAATGGATATGTTATAGCATCTGATGGCAGCTGGTGATAAAAGACCTCCAGCCATGCTCCCTGGAGTACAGTGGTACAATTTCCCACATATCCTGTTCTTAACTTTGCCGGAGACTCCTAACCTTGGTCCAGATGACTACTGGTTTTAATTAGAATTTGGATTCTAATCCCAGGCTTTCACTGGGATTATTATTTAACCAGACAGGTTATTTGAGCTACTCATTCTGTAGACCAATGAAGGAAGGGTGATTTACACTGGCAAAAAGTGCATTAGTTTGATAAAATAAATACATAGGAGCCTAATCACTTTTTTTTTTCCTTTTTGCCATTTTCACTGTAAAGTGCTTAAAAATCACATCATGTAAACCTGACAATTAAAGAGCTGACACAGGCACAAGCAATTAGGTCGCCTAAAGCAAAGCACTTAATTTGGGACATGTACAGTATGTGCTCATTATGGTCATCATTATTAGAAAAAAATATGTACAATTATATTACTTAGAAATTACAAAATTAAAGAATAAAAACGAAAAAGGTCATGTGAACCAGCAATGGAAAAGGTATCTTTAGAAAAGGGATGGGTGAATGGACTACTAGGAAAATCAAAAACGTACAGCATACTTTTTATGTGCTAAATACAAAAGGCAAATATTTTTGGATATACTTGAACTGGCTAAAAACAGAATACATAATGTAAATCTAAGTAAGGATATACTTGAACTGGCTAAAAACAGAATACATAATGTAAATCTAAGTAACAACACGTTGAATTAAACTAGGTCTTCACTTCGTGTCTGGACTTGGGGCGTTAAATAACTAGACTGGTAAGAATGATATCTCGAGCTCCATGGATCCCCCAAAAATTGACCTTTTAGTTACACCAGGAACACTTTATTCTCATCAGTTAACTAGTGAAGAAATCTGAATACAATAACGGTGAAATAGGACGGACACCAACTAATTCTGTCCTAAAAACAAAACGTCATAATAACGGAACTGCCACTATGTGCAAGCACCAAGTAAGCAAATAAACAAACGGTCTGATGATGTTTCTAAGTGAGAAAACTACTTTCATTTATGCATTTCTCCTAGTTTTTACCTGTTACCTTTATTTTTTCTTCCTTCTCATCACTGAAAACCAGAACCAGTTATACATTGCAGTATTAAAGAAAACAGCACGCACGCGCAGTAGGATTTTCAACTGCCGAGATTCTCTATCCCGTCTATTGCTAAAGCTGCTGCAAAGGAGAAAAAAAAAACACTCTTGCACTCCTGTTGGGTAACTGAAAGCAGGCAACTGACAAATAATACCCAATTGTCCCGGTTTAGCACATTCAGCACATCCATTCAATTAAACCATTTACAAACCTCCTGCGCGCTTTAATTTAAGATTGTCGTACGCCTCAAAGCAGCGCCGCCTGCTATCATATAGTCTATATAATAGAAACAATCGCAGCCGCAGCAAATAATCACTAAGATGAAGAGCACACTCGATGTACGCAAATTCCACGTTTTCGAGCTGAAGCGTCACGAACACAAACACGGCGTTTCCATCGCTCTAACTCTATTTGGTGTCAGACATAGGACGTTTCCCCATACAAAACACAGCGGCCCTCTTCCACGTTCCCTGACTTGATTTTGCATCTGCCTTTTGCCCACTCCTGCAACACTCAAGCAACAAAGCATCCTTTAAATGTTTCAATCAATGAGCATACGTTATCATCGCGTACTGAGTAGAAAACACCCCTCTTACCTGCACTGGGAAAGCCGGGCGTATTTACATATCTTCTCACAGACACATCTGATAGAAAAGGAAGGCAAAATAAACTCCTTTTCCCTTCCTCGCGCGCGTGTGTATGTTTAATATATGTAACGGAAATATCCACAATTACGCTCCCAGTCACTCACTAGCGCTCTCTCTCTTTCTCACCGTGCTGAACAGATGATGGCGCAGCTGCGGTACTTTCACAGCTAAACTAACGGGATAAGACAGTGAATTGAAAGCTAATTGAGCCAATCGTCAAGCAACTAAATCGGCTACAATCCAATAGAATTAGTGTTTTTGACAAAGGGGGCGGGCCCTTAATTTGTAAACAGGTTAGGTATTGTCTTCGTTGACCTGAGCGGAGCTTAGCTGATTATTATAGTAGACTGCCTCGAATTACTCGTTTAGTTGTTGTTTATTTGAGTAATCGAAGAAGGCAGTCTTATGAAGCGCATACATCGTAATATATTTTAACTGTCTTAATGTAAATGTTCTTATCTATCTATCTATCTATCTATCTATCTATCTATACGTTTTACAGGATATTTACCTGTCTACCTGTCATTTTTGTGCAATTTGAACAATATACTTAAAGAAGCTAATGCTACTGGCACGTTGAGTGATGCCTCCCAACAGTCTGTTGTCCAGTTGTACGAAAAAGGCACTTTAATTCTTTGTGATAAAATAGTAAATAACATGTCTTTCCAACCATCTATTTCCAATGATTTATCCAATTATTTTATCCAGGTATCTTTAATCCAGTTATTACTTTCTATTAAAATGTCTAAAGTTTTAGATTTAACATCTAATGGCAGTGTTGGTTAATGTTGATTAAACAATTAATTTCACGAAATAAATCTGCTTTATTCAATACAGGGTTGTGGGAAACTTAAGTTTATCCCAAAAGCAATGACCTTGAATGAGCTGTCTGTGAGTCCCAATGGCCACTCCTGCATTCACCTCCATTCAGTTTAAGCCAGTTTAGAGAGGTCAAACACATAAAAACGAAGATTTTTTTTAGACAATACAGAAACGGCTAGAAGGCATTTCAGCCAGAACATGATATGGGGCACAAGGAGAGTAAGATGTCAATACTGCCTGTTGTGTCACTGTGCAGTCCACACTTTGTCAGAACGTGAAAAATGAATCCAATTCATCCTGCTTAACACATCATCATTTGACCTTCTTCCATCGTACTAGCTACTCAAGGTGTCACACGTTTATTTCCCCTTGTTACTTGTGCTAAAATAAAAATAAAATAAGATAGAAGTGAACATGTAACAGTTGAGTTGAAGGTGAAGAAGCACAATGCAGTTTCTGTCAAAGATGCTAATAACATAAGGACAGAAGCATTCTGCTGTTGGAGGGTTGTTAAAGGAAGAAGACCGACAACAGATTGTGCTTTACTACTGATACAGCAACTGTAATACACTTCTAAAATATAATTATGAAGAAGGCTTTCTTGTACTGCAGAAAATTAAAACACCAGAACATTGATATGTACGCTTGTATCTCACAGATATTCAAAATATTAAAAAAAAATGCTGTATTATTGATGATACGAATGTTATGCTCAGGATGATTATCACGATAATGTTAATAAAGGTTATCAAATAAATTGTATATTTCAGCATTATATAGTAAACAACATCTCAAGGTGATTTTGAGTATAATTTAAATGTGTACTGTACAATTATTGACATGCAGTATATTTTTTTATTTTTGGAGCACATGAAAATTATGTGATTTGCTCAGGGTTACACAAACAGTGATAGCTGAGGATTGAAGAGGTTAACTTATGGATTCAAGTTAGATATCTTATCTGCTTAGCCACAATTCTGTTTGTGTCTAACAACCAGCAGTAATAATAGTGATTGTCAATCCTGGCAGCTCCAAATTGGCCCTGAATGAGTGTGTGTGTGTGTGTGTAAGTATGCCCTGTGATGGACTAGCACTCACAGTACTGACTTGTAGATGATGCTGCTCAGTAAGTTCTGCCCTCCGCAATCTAGAACTGTATTAAATGGTATTGATAATGAAGGGGTGGATAGTCAAAAACCCCCACCCCCATTTGAAAATACAGAAGACAGAATAATTATTGAGTTTGACTTTGTCCTACCTTTGACTGGCATCCTGTCCAGCATCTGTTCTGTCAAGCTAGTCACACAGCATGTCAGGAAATGCAGACACAGTCCCACAAACACAATAGCTAATAGACAATATTTGAACCCACTCTGCTGGAGGTGTGAGGATCCGTTGCTAAACTCTACACCACCACACTGCCTTGTTTGTGAACTAGGGAGGTGAATTTATTAATATTCAGATAATAAAGTCTAACTTTTTTGTATTTATTTAGACAAACAAAAATATTTTTTTGTGATTTTTCTTTTTGTATTTGGTATTTGGGTACTGGAAATAACATATCATTTTTGCCGTCAGCATAAATCATAATTATAAAATATATAAAAGAAAGGTGAACACTAGAATCACTGTTATCAAAGTTTTGGCTTAATTTAAAATATCTGTCCCATCTATAACATTCAGCTCAGTCTCACTGCGCATTTTCCATCCATTTATCAACTAAATTAAAAATGTCAGGGGGACGTAGAACATGAAGCATAATAACTGTTTTCTATTTAGGATTTATTGCAGCTCTATAAAAACAATATTTTACTACTGTGGAAAACATTTGTGCTTGCAGTTCATGCGGTTAATTTGTTTTTTTATGAACAAATTAATAATTGATGGACTATGATTATGTGTATTATTTGATTCTATATTCTTTAATGTATTACAGCATTTTGAAGTTGCTTAATCCCATTCAGACATGCAGCTCATCGGAGGCCATCTCTGCATCACTGGGTGCAAAGCAAGAACCGACTGTGGTGGCAGACCAACATGGGGCCCACTAATAAATGAACAAAGATTATTTTAAGTTTCCAGCACCTAACACACATGATGAATTACAAAAATCCAAAAAGACAAAATATTGGCCACAGGATAAAAACCCAGGAGGTTGAATCTGTGAAGCAGCAGAACTGAAAACTACACTATCATGTGCCCTTCTGAAATAGATTGTTTAAAAACACTACATATGTGCAAGGAGTGTTTGTGGATAATTTTCAGTCATAATTTACTGCTTCACCACCCAGTCACTGTCAATGTTGATGCTACATTTTCCCAGATATTTCAAATATCTCATTGAAAAACAGCTTATAAACTGTTTTATATTATTTTTAATATTTTTAAAATAAAGATTTCTGAAGTTATTAATAATTCTGCCTTCACTCACCAAAACACTTTTTACCAGCTTGTTGTCTGGTACTGTAAGGCATACTCATCCACTACCTTCTGCAAAGTACAATGAGCTGAAAAATCCTCAGTGGTATTTGGAAAACACCTAAGAGAGTTGCATTGTCTATAAGATGTCAGCAGGCAGTAGATACCCTTTTCCTACTCACTTACACTACTGAACTTCAATACAATTTGCCTTAGTTTAGAATGCATTGTATGAAATTCAACCATTATGCCATGGTATTCATATGAAAACTACTGTCAGATTAAACCCTCCTCCAGAAATAATGCTCAGGATTTACTAATCGACAACCTGTAGCAGCTCTTAAGTCAGTTGGTAGACTTGATATCTACAGGCAAGGATAGTAAAGCAATGGACTTGATACCTTGAGCGAAACATGAACCAAAAGACAAAAAGTCAAAAAATCAGAAAGGAATGCCAAATTTGTACCAGAATTGAGTCCAGATCAAAGCACAGTCCCATTCTGAGGTACTTCATAATGTCATATCTCAGCCAGGGTTCCTCCTCTGGCTGTGAATCAAGTTTAGTTTTAATTCCTCTTTTGTTAATTTTTGGTTCTTTACTTTATGAACAAAATTCATTCTTTACTTTAGGTTTTGTCTATGTTTATATGTAGCCTGTGTTATTTACCATGTGTTTTAGGGGTGGTTCCCCAAGAAGCGGGGCCACTGCCAGGAACTGCCCTTATCCCTATAAATGGGAAGGCCTTCCATAGTTCCCGGCGGTTCATTTTGAGTGAAGTATTTACTTGTGTTTTACTGTGCTTTGTGTTTGCTTTTTTGAACCTGTGCTCTGTGTTTGACTGTGATTCTGTATTGAGACTGTGTTTGCTATGGACTGCCATGTCTTCTCAGGCAATTCCTTTTGTGCTCTAGGAGCTTCTTGTGCTACACAGCATTTCTGTTAAAAAATAAATCTTTTATTTTATATTTTTCCAAGTCCCCTTTTTTTTCTAGTTGGGGTTTTGTCTGTAATTTCCCGTAGTGTGCAATTTTTGAACTACTGTATTTATGGGGCTTATGTGTATTTGAGACTCCAAGTTTCACGACAGAACATTAGATTGGAACACTATGAGTGACTCTGAGATGTGGACTATTTTTAGGGATATGCAGGATTTGCAGGGGGAGATGAAAGCTATGAAAAAACACTGGCTGCCTTTGAGGACCCAAAATCATGAAACCTAAAATACATCAATGGGTGAGTGGAACTTGACTTTATAGTTACCAGGGTTGGGGTACAGAGAACATGAACTGCAAGGCTTGACTTCAAAACCTGAAGACTGATCAATTTCATATTTACAGCATGACTACTGTGGAACGGGCCCCGGACACAGACAGACGGACATCGTTGTTTTCACCACACACACGTTTATTTACCACAGCTATTTACAATATTTACAAGTGTAGCAGTGCACAAACCCAGTGCCTTTAGCACCGACTACCCAAAAGTCCGGGCCTTTTACACAGTCCCAAATGCCTTTCTTCTGGCCGCCTCCAGTCCTCTCTCCAGCTCCGTCCTCTTCCACCCGACTTCCGCTCTCGAATGCAGGGAGGCGACCCCTTTTATACCAACCCGGATGGGCTCCTGCTGTTTCCCGGCACTCCTCCTTGGACACGCCCCCGTGTGGCGGAAGTGCCGGCTGCGCACCCGGAAGCCCTCCGGGTGTCCCCATTCTTCTTCCCCCCAGCACTTCCTGGTGTGGCGGAAGTGCTGGGCTCCAGGGTTCTTCAGGCACCGGGGCGGCGCCTGGCGGTGGCCACGGGCCCCTACAGGGTTGGTCTTCCAAGCCCCCTACCCGAGGCCACCAACAAAACCGGGGCGGTCGCCCCCTCGTGGTCGGGAGGAGGCACCGGTCCCCTCGGGCGTCCTGGCTGGGCTCCACACACAGCCGCATGTGACACTACTTATTTCACACAAACTACAGTACTTCAGGACCATCCATTATTTATGCAACGTTTCCCAGTCAGAATCAAAATGTCATAATCAGGCTTTTAGTTTAGATTTTTTTTAACTTCTCCTTGCTCTGTAACATTTTTGAGACTTTGTTTCGGGGTTTTTGGAGATCAAGCACATGTTTTTTTTGTACTTGATACGTGCGGCACATGACATCACCAGGTCAAAGGTGTAACATCCATGCCGAGCACTTCCTGGCTGTCTAAGACTGAAGTCTCCCAAAAGACCTTTGCATTTATTTTTTGTTGTTACTGAAAGTCTGCCCTACTTTTTGACTCCGACTTACAATTTTTGATTGTTTGTTTTTTTGGTTAGGAAACCTATCTACGCTGTTTCCTGATGATGATTCTTAACACATGTTCTCAGCATTGTTGGCATGGCCCTTTGTTTCAAATTTTTGTCAGAGTGATGTCTCTTGATTCCAGTTCTACTCCAAAGCTGCTGCCACCTTGTGCACTCAGAACACATTGAGAGAGTGTGCAAGTCTGGAAGTGGCCCTGAAGAAGACATCAGCCCACTACAGGGTACATTCATCACGCAAATCCATAGTAATAAGACCAGAGCAAATTAGACTCACTAGTCAACCTAAGCATGTTTTGGGAGCATTACATAAAATTAGAGGCTCCTGAAGAAACATCCAGTGCGTCTCTTTGAGGGCAGCTCATCTTTTATAACACAAGAATAAAAAGTGTTTAAAAATGTTCCAAATAATGGGTTAACTTCATAATTTTTTTTGATGAAAAGGCTGAATGAAAGTTACTTAAGTGCATTCTACTTTGCCGCAGTGCTAACTAGAACTGTTCTACTTTAGACAGCTTTTAGTCCCGACCACATTTTTATGATGATCATGTCAGAGTCCCACACTTCATGTTTTATTTCAGTTGGACTCATACTTCCAGACAAAACCTGTGCAGAAGCAGCAGTGTTTTGTAAGACATAGCACTGCAAGCGTAATAACAACCCAAATCATTCTTTCAGGAATATTAACTGCATCTGCGGTGGGATGGCACGCTGCCTGGGATTTGTTCCTGCCTTGCGCCCTCTGTGTTGGCTGGGATTGGCTCTAGCAGAACCCCGTGACCCTCTGTTAGGATATAACGGGTTGGATAATGACTGACTGACTATTAACTTCATTGCAAAGTCCACAATTTGGACTTTGTGTCTTGTTTCATCTTCCTAAAATGCAGACTATTACTACAGTCAATTTGTGTACAATACCACAATTACATTTTTTGATAATACTCAAATAACTGAAAAAACTGAAAGATGTAGCTAACATTTGCATAATGCAGGGTGAGCCAAAATGAAGTACCATATTTCTCAAGGTCATTGTGCGAGGTAGAGACAGCCGAGTGGGTTGGGGTGGGGGTCCTTTGATAGACGATCCCTTGTAGTTTTCAGTCTGCAACATGCCTTAGTCTGGTGTGCACTGTGCTTTCGCTGTCAAAGCGTTCTTCAAAAACATTGAATCAATCAATACTACACAACGTGCCTTCTGAACGCACTTCAGCATTGCTCCTAATGGTGATGTCCCAAATCGGAAAACAGTTTTTCAGTGTGTGGCTAAATTTAGACAGACGGGTACAACATTGAATAGAAAATCTCCAGGCTGTTCTCAGACTGTACGAACGCATGAAAACATCCAAGATGTAAGGGCATCAATATTACAGTCTCCTAGATGTTCAGCGTGCAAACATGCTTCTGCTTTAGACATTTCCAACGTGTCTTTGAGGAGGATTTTGCATGAGGACTTTAATTTCCATCCATACAAAATGATGGTAGTGCAGGAACTCACTGAGAGAAACTGGGAGAGCCGTAGAGAGTTGTGCGCGAACATTCTGCAAACCGTTCATTGAGATGCTATCGTCATCTGCAGCAAAGAGGCACATTCCTATTAGAATGGTTGCATAAATAAGCAAAACAGAGGAAGGATTGGTGGCTCTAAGGTTAAGGAGCTGTGCTGGGATCCAGAAGGTTGCTGGTTCGAATCCCTGTCACTGACAAAAGAGATCCTACTCTACTGGGCCCCTGGGGCACTGTACGATGGCTGACCCTGTGCTCTGACCCTAAGGGGTATGCAAAAACTAACGAATTCCTAATACAAGAAGTTGTATAAGGCAAAATAAAGAACAAAAATAAAAAACTTTACCAACTCTTGTGAACTTCATCAGAGACCTCTGCACAGTGAGCGTGTTACAGTTTGGTGTGCGGTTGCAGAATTTGGCATTATAGGCCCTTACTTTTTGGAGGAGGGGAGAGCAATGGTCACCGTCACTTCAGAACGTTACATTGAAATGCTAGAGAACTTTTTGCGGCCCCAACTGGAGGAAATAAATGTGGTGGATGCCTGGTTTCAACAGGATGGAGCAACAGCTTATTTGGTGCAGAGATCCATGCAAGTTTTGCGGGAGATGTTTCTGGGGAAGCTGATCTCCCTGCACAGCAATGTCGGGTGGCCTTCATGTTCACCTGATCTCGCACGTGTGATTTCTTCTTGTGGGGCTGCATGAACGCAAAGGTATACACAAAACGACCTCAAAACCTTGAAGCACTCAAGGATGCTATTCATCACAAAATCGCCACTATTCCACTTGAAATGACCAAACGAGTCATGCGAGCATTCAGAAATCGTCCCAAAGAGTATTGCTAATGATGGCCACCACCTTGAAGGCATCATTTTTAAAACACAGTGAAAAAAATCTATTTTCTGTACACTTTCTTGTGTCATAATGACATTTATTTTGTCATGTAACATTTTTGTAGAATAAACATTTGAAATGTGGTACTTCTTTTTGGCTTACCCTGGATATACAAAAAAGTTTCATAGTAATTTAGGAAACGTTACTGAAACTACTTTTAAGTTTTCTGAATAAAATAATATAGCTGACAAATAAAATGATTTCTGATCTTCAATACAATAAAAACCTTATCGTCCATATGTGTCTGCAAGTATAGCAAACATCATCCATCATAGGTTTAATAAACTGAAAAACAAATAAAAAGCAAATAACACACATGTGCAGAATCCGAAGCTAAGTCAAGAAGGCAGTGATGTTTAATATGTGACTATGTAATATATATATTTTACAATCCATAAATGTAGTGCCCTTTAAATATGATACAAGCAATCAAAATGGTCCTTATGACAAGCACTCAATTATAAGTAAGTTGTAAATACCATATGGGATTGTCTGGCTTCCTGTCCAGGAAGAAAGGTGGCCCTTTGCCATTAAGGGAGGCTGGAATGGAAGGACAGTGATAGACTGGCGTCCCGACCAAGTTGGGAATTGATCCCTGGCCTGAAAGAGAAGCCAGAATGATGAAAGGATCGGGGGAGTTAGACTGTTCGGAGTTATACTGTATACTCCCCCAACACACTACAGGGCAACATCTAAATGTCATTGCTCCCATTTTACAGACCACAGGGCAGGCTGGGAATCGCAGTCCCATATTTCACGTGTACATCTGAGCAAGTCACCCACCCATATTCTTAGCTTCATGTATAGCTATTAACCCAGTTCTGTCACTAGGGGGTCAAAAACGTGCTCAGCCATTGACAGGGATTAAATCTTTTCATCAGTCAGACAAGACGTGCCTGCTGCAGGGGAAGATAAGATTACGCTTTCAAAAGTCAGAGCTTGATAAGGAAATGAATGAAATTCAGTACATTTATACTTAAATAAAACTATACATGAATTATCAATTTCATATGTCAAAAGCAAATGAATATGAAAACAGAGGGCATATATCAATGGTGCCCCTTTTACTTCTCATTATCTGGCAAAGCCATCTACACACTTGCAGTTTCATTATGTGAAGTGTAACAGCTGCAGATATCCTGTGTCAGAGACTCAAATTCTTTCTACCACAATCTTAGCCAAACAGCCATTTGTTCAGCACAGGTGAGTTCTCCTACTGGTCTGCATTGATCCGCAGCTGTTACAGTAATTGCAGGTAGAAGAGCTGCACAAAATCTGTCAATGCAATTTAAATTGTATAGATCTGTTTGCTATCACGTCATGCAACAACTACACAATTTTTTTATAATATTTGGATATTCATAGGTTTTCCCAACTTAAAATAAAGGCTTTTAACATTGTTTGGCCTTTACCTCAAAACAAAATGTTTCCTATGAATTTATATGAATGTACAATGTACAAGTCAACCTGACAAACAATTGATAATGACAAGTTGAATTTGCTAAACGTTTTACTTAATTTATTAAATTACTGAGACAATTTCACAGTTTTTCTCCCTTAACATTTTTATTTTTACTCTATTGGTCTAACCTGCGTATACTACGACTTTTCCATAGCATGCTTCAGTTTTAACTGATCACAAGAGGGATGGTGGGTAAGGCTTAGGGTCTTGGTAATGGATAAGACTGCAATCACTCCCCTACCTGACCCTTCTTTAGCCTGTTGGGGGGGGGCACTAGTTTTTAATTTCGTTATGTAAGCAAGTTTTCTCAGCCGATTTTAGCTTGGATCAATTTCAACATTGTACCTAGAGATGGGAATTTCTTTTTATGAGTAAGCAAGAACCTTGATTCCTGTAATGTTCCATAAAGCAGGTGATGTTTGCCCACTTCTTACTGCTTAATTTTTAGTGATATTTTCTGGAAATGTCCTCTACATCACTACTGTTTTAATTGTGATGTGTACCAATTGTTATGGGACAATCCCATATGACCTGCCCTGTTACTTCTTCTTCTTCTCTACAACCCTCACTAGGGTGACAAATACTCTTTATTACTCTTTTTCAGTAGAAAATAAGTTTGTAGCATGTCATGTCCCTTTGTGCATTGGTCAGTAGTTATTTATTGTTGTTCACGCATCACCTTGCCTTGTTTCTATGTACTTCTTTAATCCAGATTTCACCTTTTCTTTCTTCCATAAATTTTTTTACTTTTGCCCAATTGTTCCATACCTGTCTGTCTTCCTTTTTAATATTGTCAACTTTTAAAAACTTATTGGCTCCTCTATAGTGCCTTGGGTGTTAAGAAAGCAGGGTTTTTTTTATTTGAAATGCTAGCTAAACCAAATTTTGTCATGGTTCCACCTATCATGTAAAAATTACGGTTACTTAATTTTTGTGCTACTGCGCCATCTGCTGGCAGAAGCGAGAGCAGTGGCTCACTTGCCCAGAATGCAGAGATGTCACTAATTAGATGTGTTGTTGGAAAATAATAGGATGTGTTTTTTTTATTTTTTTTATTATTTTTTTTTACCCAACCTTAAATCTTCAGCTGGCCATTGTGATTTTTGCGAGGTTATGAAATGAGAGCTGTAATGTTTATCAAAATGGTATCCAATGTCCAAGGTTTGGATCCTGTACCTGCTTACTGTCTGAATGGAATTTACAGATCCTCCCCATACCTGCATGAGTTCTTCTCTCACATCCATGAATTAGGCCAGTTAGCAATTCACAATTGACCCCAATCTGAATGTGCGTGTGTGAGTGTGTGTCTGTGTGAGTGGGCCTTTTGATGGATTGGCACCCTGTCAGGAGAGTAATTGGGCTCTGGTGATAGTAGTTACCTGCTGAACCAGGGGTTGGTGCTTCCTCCCTCTATAGAACAGAAGATTGGTCGTCATTCCGTCTCTGACGTCACTTCCATTTTCCATCCTCCTAGACCCACCCTTCCTGCCTGGAATCCATATGACCAGCAGTTCAGTCATCTTTGAATTAGTTCTGTATCTGAATCTCATCTAAAAAGATGACATCAGTATCTTTGGATGTTTGGTCCAATCTTTTAGAGGTACAAGGGTTTTGGTTAAAAGATGGAAATGGATTAATTTTGGTTTGTTAAGTCTGACACGGCTGCATGAAATGTTATTTGCTTTAAATAAAAATCAATAAAAAATATGAAAAAAATAAGATGGACATGGAAAGTGACTATTTGTTACATATTATAAAGGTATGGTTGTGGATTGTATTCTGTAATGTGTAAGTAAAATCTTATTTTTACAAAAAACAAAAAAATCTTTGTAAAAAGATCATTCTTTTTACTTTCTCGTATACAAAGTATAAGGAAAGTATTGGAATCATCCAAAAATACGATTTTGAGATTTTGATGAATCTCAACATTTTAGACCTCACTGAGTCTGAAAATACCATTTTTGGAATTATGTCTGTGTGTCTGTCTGTGTGTGTATGTGTGTGTATGTAAACACGATAACTTGAGTACACTTTCGCTTAGGTCAACCAAATTTTAAATACAAGTATAACATACAAAATATAGATTTCTATCAACTTTTGGATTATTTCCTCTAAGTGATTTATTCAACTTTACTTTTATAATAATAGTACAATATATTATTAATTTGATTTGTTGTTTATGGTTCTTTAATGTACGTAATATTGTCACACACGTGCGATTGGGAGACTTCTGAAAGGCCTTAAGAATAGTACTACCATGTCAGACCAGGGGGTGGCGAGCTGCACTAACTCTCTTTCTCAATCTTCTGCAGACCATCCACGGGAAATCTCACCAGGTCCCGGCACCATGGATGACGTCACTTCCATTTCCGGTGCCAGTGATGACGTCACTTTCCGGTCCCGGCACCGTGGATGACGTCACTTCTGGTATAAAAGTCCAGCATGTCCAGTCCTGGATTTTAAAGCCGCCATCTTTTCCTGTTATATTCAGTTCTGTTTTGGACTTGAACCTGTGATCATCTCAATCAATTTATACCCATTTGCAGCCAAGGCACAATATACAGGTGGCTGCCCCAAACCTTTTTATGTCTGAGGTCTGCTTTTATGACAATATAAAAATATAATCATTGTCTTGCGGTTTACTCCTCAAATATCCATCCCCATATCTGAGTATATGAGAAAGTTTATGGGAGACCACTCCCGATTTTTTGATTTACTTTCAATATACCGGGCTACAGATGAGTCCCAAACTCTTTTCCACTTCTCGTTTTACACCTGCCTTGTGTCCACAGCTACCACAAATCGGAATTGGATTAAGAAAGTCTGGTAATGAAATGCTATTTAACATTAAAAAAACGGAGTTAAATAAACAGAATGAAATGAACTGTTTTCTCTGGAACACAATAAACCAGGAAAGAGACAAAACCCATTTCCATTTCTGTTGCACAAAGTTTCTAACTGGATAAGCGGGCCTCCTGCTTTGTACCTGATGCCTATAGCATTGTCAGCATAATGGGAAATACGGGATGAGAAAGGAAATGCTTGATTTGATGGGATGGATGAAGGACAGCGACAATTAGATAAGATTTGAAGTTAAGAAGCATATTTGTTTATGTCCTGAAAAGGCAACTGAATTAACATGCCTGAGAACAAAGCTGACATTTCTGGGAACTCCAAATGTCACTGTATGGTTTATATTGCATTGCATTCTCATTGTACTTTATTTGTTTTCTTTTTAGAAGAGAAATGTCAGCCTCATATCTTAGGCAACAATGTAAAAAGAAAGTATTTGTGATTATTTTAGTAATAATGTATTCCTGTGGTACTCACCAATATGGGCATTGTAACAAATTATGGGCCTTCCATTCATAGGATGACCTTTTAAAAAATCAGTTTTTTTAAATTCTCTTCTTTCTAACTGCAATTCACATGGCATTGCCCTGCAGAGGGAAAAGTAAGTTGCTTTGACTACACCATGGTGAACCTTTACTGGGCATAAAACGTCACTGATGCTGAAAAAGCTAAATACTAGGCACTACCATAAGTTAAACTATGAAAAAGAAGAGCTGGCATACCAAGCCTCAGATGATCGGGGAGGAATGCTGGCTCAGTTCTATGGAAACAAGTGCTCTTCTCTGCAGATGCACAGCAACAAGTTTGTCACACCCTGAATTCTGCCTAGGTTCATTATGAAGACAGTGGAACAGCGGACAACAGATGCAGACATTTGAATTCGAAGGGGGGAGGGTGGGGTTGAAGGCAACGTCTCAGTGGAATTTATGATGCAACCCTTTTACTGCTTTTCCAGAGAAAACCAGTTGCTATGTTTGGATTAAAGAGCCACATAATGAGATGATAGGGTTATTTTAAAGAACAGGAACAAAAATGACATTGCTGTATGTCAGGAATAAAATTGCTAGCAGATGTTTTCTCTGCTAAAGGCCAAGATGTATGTATGTTAATAATTTAAAAAAGAGCATTGAAGACATGTTAAAAGCAAAGTAAAATACTATCAGATGTCAAGGGTACCACTTTTCTATTTTCTGTCTCACAACATCTACAGCAATCTTGCAGAGTTTAACTCAGATAAAGGTTAATATTATATTATTCAGAATATTGTTAGTATCACTCTTTTAAATGACAGTTTAATAATGGACAAATAGACACCAATCAGCAAAGCAAAGTTTTCCAGATGGGCAGCATTTGCTGCTTGACTAGAATCCAACTGCCAGTTATTTTTAGTTGTACTTGGTTATTCTCACATATATTGATCTTTTTTATGAATAAAATCCAAAGCGTACAGTTTGGAGGGTTTTCCTAACTCTGTATTTTGATTGTTGGTTTATTTTTTCATACTTGTCACGTCCCTTTTTAATTAATACTAGCTGTACCATCCATCTAAGATGGGTTGAAATCAAAGTGAACAACGTAGACCTCATCATGCAGAGTGATGGGCGCTCAGCAGGCTCCTGTCAATCATAGAGAATCCATTGCATCCACTGAACAGTGTCATCTCCAGGCAGAGGAGCAGCTTCAGCGACAGACTGCTGTCACTGTCCTGCTCCACTGACAGACTGAGGAGATCGAAAATTAATAAAGTATCTATCTATCTATCTATCTATCTATCTATCTATCATGTTTTTTATTGAATACATGGGTTGCCCATTTTTGTCTGGTATAATAATCCACACATGACCCCTTTCCCTTGTGGTGGTAGTTAGAGCCACACGTTTTCACTGCTTCCTCTTGGTGTTGATTGTCACATCGACCACTCTTAGAGTTGAAGTATTTTGCTGGGAAAATTCAGTAGTGGTCACTGCCAAATTGACCTGGTTTAGCGACTCTAGCCTAGTTGTGTCCATGGCTTTGGTTTCCCAACTTGCATGTCTTTTTATCATTTTTTTCATTTACACATTACCCACCATGCAAAGATAGCAGTCATTAGCATTACAGCTATAAATCTCATTCACACGGCCCTACCGGTTGCATGAAAGTAGCTAGCACACTGCAGGTCCTGATGTATAATGTTAAAACAATAGAATAGCCTGATAAAACCAATGTTCTTGTTTTTAGACCCTTATTTAGTATTTTTATTATCTTTTTGGATTTTTTTTACATTTTTCTTTCTAACCTTAGCAACTGGATAGTTACACAGATGCAATGATACACGGACACAGACACTTACTCTTTTATTAAGGTGGACATAAGGACCTTTCTAACTGTTGAAACTGATAATTAAAATGTTGTGCAGGAAAGCTAATAAAAAGTATAGGGAGTATCAGTGCTGGCTGTATCTTCAGATATTGGATCCGTTTCATTTAACGGTTGAGATTCTGAAACTGAGTAAGTGTAAATGCAGTTTGCCATAAATTAGAAGTGCCTTCAATTTTTTACATTACAACTTCAATCACAGGCCTTCATGTATTGTTATTGCAGCTATTACTCTGGCAGAATAATGACTCAGACCACAATGGAGAAGCTGGCACTGATTATAAATCAACAAAGTGTTAACAACTTGCCACTGTTTCATATAGTTTTTCATTGTACTTTGAATATGTATTGTAGCGGGGTGAGCGATGAGGCAGGGCTAATCCAGGAATAATTGGGGTACCAACCAGGCAAAACCCTATTTAATTTGAACAAAAAGAAAAACTTCCAAAAACACACATTCAATGACACTACAATGATAGGCTAATTGCCTTCTAAATTGCTCTTGTGCCACTCTCAAAGCCTTTTTCCTTTGTGGTCAGGTCCAATTGAGATGCCACCTTCCTTCTAAATATACCTTTTATAATGGACGGAGGGCTCCATTGCCCTCAAGGGGCAGTTTATTGAGTCTGTTTGGGAAAAAGGAGACAAGGCTGTTAGCAACAGTCCCAGGGTGGTACCACATACTTTAAGTGGGCCTCTGGAGCGTATGAGTGACACTATTTATATAATATAATATAATATAAAAAAAAAAAGACAAGACCTGTTCAGAGAAATGAGATGTGACTTTCTCAGAAAGACACATTCACATCGCGAGACTAGATTTTGTGCCAAGAGATTTAATCACACCCGGGGCCAGAAAAAGACAACAGTAGATGACAAAGTAGAATGTTGTAAAGAAAATGTTGCCGTGATACATATGCAGAGCAGGTCAGAGAAAATGGAAGTAGGAAAATTCAAAAGTCTCAAAAAAATGATCGTAAAGATTGCATTAGCTCAAACAAACGGAAAATATTACTCAGTGAAATAACGGAACAGCAAAAAAAGATCCAATAGTGTTTGAGGATGTCTGGGGGAGAAGAGAGACAAGACAGTGAGACAAAAGGTCAGCTGCTGTACAGGCATTTAAACATTCAAAGTGCCGCGTGAGATGCAGATCACACAGCACGCAGCAGCAGCAAGCCAGCAGCTGACCGAGCAAAGAGGAGGTTAAAAAAAATATATTTGTATCTCATTGCTTCACCGTTTAAGAGGGGTTTCAGAGGAGCAACCACATCTTCTTGGGGTGCGCTCAGTCCCCCTCTTCACAACGGTGCATAGCGCCACGTGGGGGGGTATGGGGGGGGTTTGGCGAGCAAAGTGAGTAGTGGGAAAAGCCCCCAAGTCTAACTATATATATGGGACTCATCAGGTGTACGTACTGTTGCTTCCCCTTACAGGGATCTGCCTCTCACAATTGAGAGGACATAGTGGATGTTTACCGACTGGCCAACCAACCACAAGTGTCACCCAGATAATCAAAGTGTAATTCAGACCTATAAATGTAATACTCTGATCTTCACCCTGTTAATTAAACAAACCAGCTGCCATGGCACAACGTCAGAGGCTTCCCCTCAGGAGCTGACTCCAAGGTTCTATCCCTGTAAGGGGAGGCAAAGGTGCGTACAGCTGATGAGCTCCAATTAGGGTGAAACATTTGGTGTTTAACTTAAGTTAAAGTCAATGCTTACTTTTTAAATTTCATTTCTTATATTACCTTTCACTAGACACTCCTTCATATATTTCTTCTATGTGACTTTGGCTCAGTGAAATGATCAGTTGCCATCCCACAATTCTTGTTAGCAGGACGAAGCAATATGGGGAGCCTTTTAAAATATTCTACTTTGTGAAAGATTAGGTATTTAGAGAAAGGACATTAAGGTAGTAAGGAATCTTTTGCCTTTGTTGTATGACCTCTGGTTTTTGTTGCAAATGTTGCACTCTGGCAATTTTGTTGCTGACATCCTGGAACATAGTCTGAAACAAGTAGATAGCACACAAAATAAATCTAACAAACCCTAAGGCTGCCTGATGTAGATAAATTGGCTAAATATTCATAAACACAGAAAACATGAGAAATACTAGAAATGGGAATGCACAAAGTTTGAAGACTGAGCATGGTTAAGTTATAATAACTCCATAATCAACACATTGATCTAGTAGATGCCCTGTTTCTCATGCAGATTTGTTCAAAAGAAACAAAAGATGCAGATGGCCACATATAGTAAGAGAAGTCTGCAGCTTGCTGGCATATTTTAAATAAATAAATAATGGACGTGGTCACGCTGGGGAGAGAAGCAGGTGTAAGTGATTGACTGAGAAGATGGCTTATCTCCAGGATGGTGCGAGATGGTCATCCGACAGTGCACTGCCTTGCCAGCATGTGCAGGCAGACTGATTTTCTGGTTATCAACCCAGGGCAGCAACCAGGCGATCGGACCTGCAACCCTCCCAGTGTATAAAAGAAGAGTGAGAAGTCACAGAAGAGGGGAAAGAATCGGAAAAAAGTGAAAGGAAAAATGAAAGAAAAGTGAAAACGGGCAGGAGTGAGCGAGTAAATGAGAAAGAGAGCGAGAGCTGGTGCATGTTGAAAGGGAGCAGGTAGACAGGAATGGAGCCTCAGAGGGCAGCGAGTGTGGCCAGCGCTCAGGAAGCAGCTGAGGGGGTGCCCAGGTAGCAGGAGCGACCATCACGCTCAGGGGTGTGCTCTTGCCGAGAGGAGTCATTGAGATGGCAGCGGTAGGAACACAGTGGGCACTTTCGCCATGTGGAGCCAGCTGTGGGGTGTGGAGGAGAGCAGGGCTTGGCAGCTCCCTGTGGAATGTCGTGGTATTGATGGCAGGGAAACTGGTCACGACAGAAGGATGTCTGGGCCTGCTGGCAGACTTCTCCTCGGACTGCAAGGTTCTGAAAAGGGCAAGTCGAAATGACAGTCATTCAGTTATAAAGGGGCAGCAGGGCTCTGACCTTGAAGGACAGTTTCCTGCCTGTGTTTTTAACTTCATTATAAGGCTCTTCTATTTATTGGTTTTAATCTCCACTATGAATACTTCATTTAATTGGATTATTTGTTTATTATGGATTTTGCACTGCACTTTGGACACTGTTTTACTGATTTGTTTTGGATCATTTTAAGAACAGAATTGAGCACCTTTGCATCTGACTCATCTGGTTACACTATCGATGGTATTGGGTTCAAGAAGCTTCCTAAACAGAAGTGGAAGCATGGAGCTCACTCACACCATCACGCCAGAGCATGTGTTGTGTATATAATTGTACACGCATATTTCATTCTAAGTACTTCATATACAGTATGCATTGTGTGTGTGCGCATGCGTGTGATGTTTTTTTGTACTGTTATCACTGTTAATATTCTGAGGAGATCTGTAAATAAGAATTTTACTGTACCATATATACATGACAACAAACTTGAATTGAATTCTGAGCTTTCAATCTTGGTATGTCAAAGTACCTATGAGAGAGGAATGTACTTTAGACATCTTTTCATTAAATAATAAACTCAGATTTTAAAATATAATGTTTCATATCTTGTGGTAGGCTGGCGCCCTGCCCGGGGTTTGTTTCCTGCCTTGTGCCCGGTGTTGGCTGGGATTGGCTCCAGCAGACCCCCGTGACCCTGTAGTTAGGATATAGCGGGTTGGATAATGGATGGATGTTTCATGTCTTCAAGTAAAAAGTGCTCACAATGTAAGTATGTTGCAAAAAAAGTTAAAAAGATAATTCTGGTGTTTCAAATCCTCCTGCCTCCTCTTGTGTTTATCTATACAATACAATACAATTTATTTTCGTATAGACCAAAATCAACAAAAAGTGCCGCAATGGGCTTGCCTCTTGACAGCCCCCCAGCCTTGACTCTCTAAGAAGATAAGGAAAAACTCCCAAAAAAACCCTTGTAGGGAAAAAAATGGAAGAAACCTTGGGAAAGGCAGTTCCCTTTCCAGGTAGGTTGGGCGAGCAGTGGGTGTCAAAAAGAAGGGGGTCAATACAATACAATACAATACACAGAACAGAACAAATCCTCAATACAGTATAAACCTAAAAAATGTACAAGTATGGAGCAGAATTTAACAGTAGATGATATCACATGATATGATTTGGATTTGTTTAGAATATGATTTGGATTTATTCTATCCTCTTACCTTTATGTTATGATTTTAAGTAGAAAACCAAAAAATAATATTCTAAAATTATTTCCTCAAAAGCAAATGCTAAGTGCCATTTACCAGAACAAAACACACATTTATCTCAAACCCACTTAAGGTTATAGGAGGCCAGAGGCCATCCAGCCAGCACTGGGCACAAGAAAGGAAATTAATAAGAATTCAGAGAAATAAATGAGTACCAATAAAGCCAAGCAAAATAAAGCTGAATCCTCCTTTATAGACCACACTGCAAAAAAAAAAAAAAAAAATTTTTTCATCTCTGCTAGATACAAAAAAAAAGGAAATTATGAAGTACCAAGTGTTCTTCTCTATTTACTCCTTAAGATAAATGGAAAAACACCCCCATTTATTGCAGAGAAATGTCTTGAGAATCCGTTTTCCTCCAGGCTCCCAACAGTAAGAGGATGTGACAGACACGTTTGCATATTCATGATGCGTGTCAGCACATGCACAGCGTCTTTGTAGCTTTTGGAGTTTATTATTTAGTAAAACACTCTGTCAATGTCACAATTTCTCTAAATGTGCTCTGAATTTTTGCCAAGTGTGGCTTGCTCCTTCTGGGCTTTTATTCAGCTACTCTAGGAATTTACGTTGGAGTAAATGCGTCTTCAACCACACACAAAACTATCACTGCAAATTTGAAAATCTTCACATTCGGAGGAGACTTTTGCAGCATAGCATTCTCAAACCATCAAGTAACCTATGAGATTCTCATCAACTCAGTAAGTTGCTCTGCCTAATTAAGTTGGGTTAGGCTGAGCAGTGTGGAAAGGCACAATGAACAATGGAACAGAACTGGGATTGAATATCTGACGTGTACCCTACATTTGTGGCATAGCCGATTCAATTTAAAGTTGTTTGTAGCATTTCCAATCAGGCCATGAGCACAGCACAAACATACAAATATATTCATCCATTATCTGAACCTGCATATTCAGAATCAGGCATATGGGGAGTACAAGTCATTACTGGCCAGGACAGGGTGCAGAAAATGTGCAAATACACACCTCAGGGCAATTCAGTCATTCACACACAATAATATAGAGCCACAAAGAAGGTGACTGGGCCATGATTTGAACTTAGGACACAGGAGTTAGCAAGCCCTGTGTCACCATGTCTCTCACCATATTGTTAGGAGTATGATCATATGAAGAAAAATTTGAAAGGGAAACAGAAGAAGTGGAGCCTTGATGTTTAGCACATGCGCCTATTCTTTCTATAACTCTGATGGGCTGATCCCAGAAGAAGATGTGGACTGGTACTGCTACTCACTTCACCCTCGTATGGCACTCCCATTAACAAGTGGACAATCTGATGAGAAAGAGAGGTTAGGAGCATGCACTGATACAGCGCACTGCTGCACCCACCACACGACAAACCAACTCAAGATCCCCAGATTAGGACTCGGGTGCAGCCATGTGGTGGGTGACACCTCAGCACCACACTAGTTCAGATGGAGTGGAACCAGTGTGAGGTTTTTTTATGGTGGCTGGAGTGCCAATTGTGCCACCAACCCCCAAGTTTGGAGAATAACATGGACAAGCTTGTTGGGTTAAATGGCCTGTTCTTATCAAAACTGTTCTAATGTTCTAAAACACGGCAGAGAGGTTTCAAAATAAATTTACATATTGGTAGCTAAACAGTTATACTAATTTGCTTTGATTTGATATATATATAAGTAAGTACAATGAAGAAGCTGAATGCTGTCCATTGGCAGGTGACACCAGTCTAACCAGGACCTCCCTCCATCTCTGTGGACTTGGCATTGGGCACTATAAATGCTGGCACCTGGGCTGTGAGACTGGCATTTCTTTATAATCACATTTTTTCCCCACCTTCACAGAGCTGGAGAATAGGACACAAATTATGGCAATGGTGGCACTGTTAATAACACATTTTTTATTGTGGATCCTGTAATCTTATTGATATGTTTTGATACCTCATTTTATCCTTTCAAAATTAACTGTATATTTACTTACTTTTATTAAGTATATAATTTCAAGAATATGTGTTCTAAACAATAAATTGAGCCCTGTACATTTTATTAGGCATTCAGAATTGCTGGCTAGAATGCTAGTTATTCACAATTCTTTTAATGTAACATGAAATGCTCTAGGGAAGCTTTAACTTAATTTTGTCTATTTATATCTTTGTAAAGATACCACATTTTTCATTTTTGTGTCCATTACGCTTGACTCAGTAATGACTGTAACCCTCGGTCCACAGGGACCTCTGTCCTTATGGATGTCAATTGCATACTTACCCAGCCATAACTAAAGGCAGCATTTCTCACGGTACCATTAGAATTCACAGCATTCCGGTCAATTCTGAGGTCCAATCTGCTCATGACCTCTAGAAAAACAGCTAAAAAAATGGATAGAACTAACATACAATACTGAATATAAACCACACTTAACCTCTTTTGATTATTCTGTATTAGTTTTAATGTTTAACAGAGAAAAAGAGACACATTTTACTGTTTAAGTCTGACTTGTGAAGGTGTGCTATATAAAAGGCAATATATAAAATAAAGACAGACTACAAGGCCATTTCTCATGCAAATATTACAAACGGATAGATTTGTCATTTTTTTGCCCATCAATCTACAGTGCTAAAGAGAGGTCCTTGGCTTGTTTAATTGTGCGGCCCTCTTTACACTGGTGTATGCTTTTCTAAACTATGTCTACAGAATTCCTGTAGCTTTTAAAAACATCTTGAAATATCTGAAATACTTTTTTGAATATTTTAGCATTCAGTGATTTTCAAATGCAATTTATCACACATTGATAAATTTAAACTGGTGAAATGTCCTTCACAATATATCAAATCTTTTTCCTGTCACATATCCCATTTGCACAACAGAGTGTCCTGTCTGCTTAAATATGTCTTTTTAAGTTTGTTTCTCATATATTTATTAAACAAACACATATTCTTTTTGAAATATCTTGAAAACCATGCCAGACATGGCAAATTAGTCAGAAGGTACTGTATCTTCAGATGGAAAAGTATCTTTATTTCTATTTTAGATATGTCAAAATATTCAGATATCTGCAAATAACTAACTGTTTTTTTATAGATATCCTTAAATGCAATTTGATATACCTTGAAATGCACTTATCAGCCACAAAATTAAAACCACCTGCCTAATATTGTTTAGGCCCACCTCGTGCTGCCAAAACAGCTCTGACCTTGACGAGTCATGGACTCCAGAAGACCTCCTGTGGTGTCTGGTACCAAGACATTGTGATGCCCAAGGGTGCGTACAGCCACCCTATGCCCGACACAGACAGGTAGGACACAGGTTTAGCATACAACACATGGTTTATTAACACTACTGCCTTACAGCACACAAGGCACAAAGCACAACACAGCCCCTTTTGCCGCCAGTTCTCCTCAGACTTTGTCCTCTTCCTCCAGACTCTGGCCATTGATTTCTGGTGACAGGCCCCTTTTTACAGGGCACCCGAAAGGACTCTAGGTGCCTAACAAGCTTCTTCCAGCCATACTTCTGGGTGTGGAGGAAGTGCAGCCAAATAGGACCCTGGCAGTGGCCATGGGCCCTAGCAGTGTTGAGCTCCCATGCTCATGACTCATGTCCCCACTTGAAACCAAGGGGGTTGTCCTCTGTCAGTCGGGTGGAGAAACTGTCCTGGAAATACTATCTTCCCTGGTCCTTCCATAATCAGGGTGTCCTGGGCTGGGTAAGGGCCCCGGCCATCTGCCACAACATTAACAGCAAATCTTTTAAGTCCTGTAAATTGCAAGGTAGGACCTCCATGGATTGGTCTTCTTATTACAGCACATCCTAGGAATTTGAAGGCCAAGTAAACACCTTGAACTCTTTGTTATGTTCCTCAAACCATTCCTGAAAATTGTTTGCAGTGTGGCAGGTTGTATTATTCTGCTGAAATAGGTCACTGCCATCACCATTGCCATGAAGGGGTATGTGTGCAGTGCAGTAATCATTAGGTAGGTGGTACAGGTGAAAGAACATCCACATGAATTCCAGGACCCAAGGTATCTCAGCAGATCATTGCCCAGAGCATCACACTGATTCCGCCATCTTGCCTTCATCCTATAATCCATTTTGTTACCATCTCATCCCCAGGTAAACGACACACATACACTTAGTCGCTGAAGCTCTAAAAGAAGACATGATTCCTCAGACCAGGTCACCTTCATCCATTGATCCAAGGTCCAGTTCTGTTGCTCTCATGCCCATTGTAGGGTCTTTCAGTGGTAGAAAAGGGATCAGCATGGGCACTCTGACTGGTCTGCGGATGCACTGTGTGTTCTGACACCATTCTCTCATTGGCTAGCATTAAGCTTTTCAGAAAGTTGTGCTATAGTAGCTCTTCTGTGGAATCAGATCAGACATTCTAGCCTTTTCTCCCCACGTGCATCAATGAGTCTTAGGTGCCCCTAAGCCTGTCGCTGGCTCACCTGTAGCTTTCCCTGGACAACTTTTGATAGGCCATAACCACTGCATACTGAGAACAACCCGCAAGACCTGTCTGTTTTGGAGGAACTCTGGCGCAGTCGTCTAGCCATCACAATTTGACCCTTGTCAAAGTCACTCGGATCTTTACATTTGACCATTTTTCCTGCATACAACACATCACCTCCAAGAACTGACTGTTCACTTTTGCCACCTAATATATCCCACTCCTTGACAGGTGCCACTGTAATGAAATAATCAATGTTATTCACTTCACCTGTCAGAGTATTTAATGTTGTGACTGATCAGTGTATCTCAAATGGACAGGCAACCCATTTTAACATATCCTTAAAGGAATACTCCACCCAAAAAATGATACTTTTTGAAATGTTACTTGCTCCATGTAGTTTGTAGTGGTGGCACAAAAAATTTTAATCTCATTTTTTGTGGAGAAATTAAATATTGAATATTTCAACTCCACAGTGTTTATAGGTGACCAATGCCGTAGTTTTCCAAACAATGAGAATTCTTAAATGCCAGGCTGTGGTTACACCTTTTTTAATATAATTTTAAGATAATATAGTTTTGGTATAATGAACCAATCTAAGAGCTTCATCCCCTTTTGAAAGACAACCTCTGGAAACAAAGAATTTTGTAAATATTCCCCTGGTAGAATCTGGCATTGTGGTGAAAACAAAAATAAAGAATATATGGCATATAAAAAAGAAAAGCAAGCAAATGCAACATAATTAGTAGAAACCAAATATATATTGAATATGAAAGAATCATACTTCATAAGCAAGTTATATAAATAAGCACGAAGTGCATTAAATACACAAGCATCGGATAAGTCAGTCAGTCAGTCAGTCATTTTCCAACTGCTATATCCTAACTACAGGGTCATGGGGGTTTGCTGGAGCCAATCCCAGCCAACACAGGGCACAAGGCAGGAACAAATCCCGGGCAGGGTGCCAGCCCACCACAAGGCACACACACACACATACCAAGCACACACTAGGGACAATTTACAATCGCCAATGCACCTAACCTGCATGTCTTTGGACTGTGGGAGAAAACCGGAGCACCCGGAGGAAACTCATGCAGACACGGGGAGAACATGCAAACTCCACGCAGGAAGGACCCGGGAAGCGAACCCAGGTCTACTCATCAGATAAGCATTAAATATTAATTGAACTTCACTGCTGCCTACACCCAGTCATAGCTGTTGCTCTGTATTGTTATTTCATTGCTTCATCCCGTTTCAGGAGCGCCAGGCCCTTTTTATTATGTAATTTTTAATGTTTTGGATTCTCCAACAGAAGGTACACGCAGTGACTGTTTTGTTAATTAATGTTACTTTTGTGGCGGATGGCAGGTGAATCAGCCCAGCCGGGACGCCTGGAAGGACCGGAGGAGGCACAATACCTCCCCTGGGCCACAAGAGGGCAGCCGCCCTGGTCTGTGTGGGGGCCACGGGAACAGAGCTTGGAAACTCATCCCTGTTGGGGCCCATGGTCACCACCAGGGGGCACCCGGACAATTATGGAGCCCAGGAAGTGCTGTCGGGAGAAGATCATGAAGCACCTCGAGTACATCCGGGTGAACTAATAAGAGGCCGCCTCACTACATTCAGGGAGCCAGAGTAAGGTGGAAGAGGACAGAGCCTTCGACGAGAGGAGCAGAGGCGGCAGAAGAAAGTCCGAAGAAATAGAGACAGAACTGAGGGTGGATTGGGCATTATATTGTGTGTGCATTGTGGATAGCTAAAGTAAAACTTGTCTGTTTTGGAACATTCTGTGTCTGCCTGTTTGTGCTCGATCCAAAGTTCACACTTTGTATTATCCATTTATAATTTATACATTTAGAATGTTGGATGGCATAGTGGCACAGTGGGTAGTGCTGCTGCCACATGGATCCATCATTCTGGGCTCACAACATTGTCCATATGATGTCTGCATGTTCTGTTTGTGAGGATTCCAGTTTTCCTGACATATCTCAAAATGTGCAGGTTCTTTCCCATAAAACTGAATTGGATAAGCCACATAGCAAATGCCATATTATGAGTGATAAAAGTACGAAGATAAACTGATACACAGATATGTCATCATCTCTCAGAGATCTGAGCATCTGGACCTAAAAAGGTATTTTCCAATACTTTTCTTGACATGATAAGGACACAATGGATCTCATCTCAAAGGCTGCCCAAGACCACAGAGAGTGAATGAAAAAGATGTGGAGAGCTAACTTGAGTAAACCTGGAAACTCTTGTTTCAATACCAGTCCATCACAAGACACACTCTCACACACACACACACACACACACACACACCTGCCCTCAAAGACTCAGTTTAGAAATGTCATATGTACTACAGTAAATATGGTCTCTGAGAAGATGCAGAGGACAGGAAGATATGGAAAGAGATGATCCGCTGTGGCAACCCCTAATGGGAGCAGCCGAAAGAAGAAGAAGAAGAAGAAGAAGACATGGGTGAGGAAAACAGGTTCTGAGAAAAAATCAAAGAAGACATGGCGAGAATGAGCAAATCCCATACAGAACAATTTAAGGGTGGGGATCTAAGCTGGATCCCTGGATCTGTGAGCTCAGTTTTGCAGAGCTTTCCTTCTCCTTTTATTTCAGTTTAATAGCTCCAGTAGAGCCGTCAAAGTGATACAATTAATCATAAATTGTTTAACAATAAACTGTTTAATAAATCATTTTAAAGACAATAATGACTGTCCTATTTTGTGGAGTCCAAACCTTAGCATTTGAGCTGTCTCCCCTTCCATGTTACACATCTCAACATGACCTTAATAACATTAATGCTTTCCATTTATATAGCGCTTTCTCACTACTCCAAGCACTTCAATGAGTGGGGAGCCACTTCAACCACCACTAATGTGTAATACCCACATGGCTGATGTGACAGCAGTTATTTTTGCAGATTAGCTGTTATGTGGTGAAGTGGTGAGAAAGATAGCCAATTAGAGACAGGGGATTACTAGGGGACCTGAATGATCAGGCCGTGGCGGGCAATTTAGCGTGGAAATCAGGATACACCCTACTCTTTATGAAGGATGCTCAGGTATATTTTATGACCACAGAGAGTCAGGCCATCGATTTTATGTCTCATCCGAAGGATGGCACTGTTTTTACAGCACAGTGTACCCGCCTCTGCACTGGGGCATTGGGATCCACATTCAGACCACTGGATACGCACCCCCTGCTGGCCTCACCAACACCTCTTCCAGCAGAAACCCAAGCTGTTCCTAGATGGTCTCCCATCCAAGTACTGGCCTGGCCTGAACATGCTTAGCTTTAGATTGATGACATCTTCTGAAGTGCATGTGGTATGGGCTGCTTTATTTGATTTGTGCTATTCTATAATGGTGGGTGGCGCAGTGGGTAGCGCTGCTGCCTTGCAGTAAGACCTGGGTTCGCTTCCCAGGTCCTCCCTGCGTGGAGTTTGCATGTTCTCCCCATGTCTGCGTGGGTTTCCTCCCACAGTCCAAAGACATGCAGGTTAGGTGCATTGGCAATTCTAAATTGTCCCTAGTGGGTGGGTGTGTGTGCACACCCTGAGGTGGTTTGTTTCCTGCCTTGTGCCCTGTGTTGGCTGGGATTGGCTCCGGCAGACCCCCGTGACCCTGTAGTTAGGATATAGTGGGTTGGATAATGGATGTTCTATAATGAAGGGATTTTCCCTAAAATTGAAAATTACTCCTAGGACATCTTTTATCTTACATGATAAATTTATACTGTGATGTTCCATTACGTTTGCTGATATTAACCCATTCCATGTCTCTGTTTTGTAATGAGTGAGCTTAGACGCTAAATGGGTAAATGGAAAGATTTTTAAATCTCACTTGCTTTATGTCTCCCACCTCACACCTTTTATGATTCTCTATGATAAAGTGGAGTTAGAAAATAAATGGAACTCTCCTGAATACCTGTGACACCACGCTGACAGTCAGATCAAACTAAAGCTTCCACAATTTCTTACATTTTATTCATATACAGATAACTGTAGGAGTAACACATTCTGTTTTCCCTGTAATCCTTTTTGTCTATGACATTTTAATAAGTAGTTAGCACTTGAAATATTACAAATTATCTAATAAAGAAAAAGCTACACAACAATACAGATAAAACTCTTTGTGACAGAATTACAGTGTCAGCATGGGGTCCAACCGTACAGTCGTAAGCGATTTTTAAAGTCACACTATTTATGAGAAAACTAAAAAACGTTTCTTAAAAAAAACATTTTTACTATATAAAAAAAAAATCTTCCCTCAAATGAAAACCACAGCGTTTCTTAAATGCCAGATCTGGTGGTCCATGGTGGTTGTTCAGGCAGAGTGTTCCCTAAAGAGCCTCTAGAAAATTGTAAGAATGCTATTGTAATATCTCTGTGATTACTGCCTAAATTCATTTTTCCATATTTAGAAACAGGGCTAATAAGTGCACATTTGCAGTCACTAAGGAGTTGTCTTATTCTAGCTGATTAAAAATGAGACACAGTAAATGAGTAATGGCTTTGATAAGCAAACTGCATGTGCTGAACTTCAGAAGAAAATATACAAGGTAAACTGAGATTAGGTGAGCATGTCTCTGGACGTAGGAAGTACAGTATCAATGGTCCCTGTGACAGGCATTAAACACTTTAGGCTCTTTCTTTATTGCTACAATTAATCCCACAACATAGCCACGAGCGGTCCATGTCCGACTGCAGTTTGCTCTCTGCTTACAATGACTCATTCTGTAGCACATGACTTCTTTTAGATGGTGGACAATGAACACAGTCCACTATTGGGTCACACCCACCTCCTTATTTGCATATGCAGCCGCATCACTTGTCCACCCTGAACTTGGTAGGGTTGTAACCCTACACAGGACTGTAAAAAATACTACTACCATCCCTAAAACTAGCATAATTGAGATGTCCAATTAGGTCCATTAAGTATTTGGACAGTGACACAATTTTCATAATTTTGGCTCTCTATGCCACCACAATGGATTTAAAATAAAGCAGTCATTATGTGATTGAAATGTAGCTTTTCTGCTTTAATTTAAGGGGTTTAACAAAAATATTGTACAAGTCTTTTAGGAATGGCATTTTTATACATGGTCCTCCTATTTTCAGGGGGTTCAAAAATTTTTTGACAAACTAATAATCATACATATAATGTGTGTTGGCAGCATGGTGGCGCAGTCGTAGCGCTGCTGCCTCACAGTTAGGAGACCCGGGTTCGCTTGCCAGGTCCTCCCGTGTGGGGTTTGCATGTTCTCCCCGTGTCTGAGTGGGTTTCCTCTCACAGTCCAAAGACATGCAAGTTAGGTGCATTGGCGATGATAAATTGTCCCTAGTGTGTGCTTGGTGTGTGGGTGTGTGTTTGTGTGTGCCCTGCGGTGGGCTGGCGCCCTGCCCAGGGTTTGTTTCCTGTCTTGCGCCCTGTGCTGGCTGGGATTGGCTCCAGCAGACCCCTGTGTTAGGATATAGCGGGTTAGACAATGACTGACTGACTAATGTCTGTTGTGATACGGTAGTTTTGTACAATGGATTGAAGCGACCATTTAAAGTATTGTATTATTTTTCTGTGTTGTTTCTTTTTTTTCATTAAACAAGTTTAAACTTAAACTTAAAAAACTGTAATTAGCTACTGAACATTTTTATAAGCAAACTAAACATTTTCAGTGAACTTACAATGCAGTGTTATATTACACTTCCATGGGGCATCTTCTGTCATTGGTGTCATATCAGGCTCAAGAAGAGGCATTTTCTGCCCCAGTTTATGCTTTGTGCATATTGTTCAGTGACTTCAGTTTTGTTTGCACTTTTCCATCACTCTACAAGATTTTTTATTTCTTCAGCAGAAGATCTTAGCCAATGCTGACCCATTATAGTGAACACCTACTATGCTATCTTGACTGTGCCACTCTTTCATTTCACACAGCATGACCTGCACTGATTCTGGGTGAGATTCTCTTTTATTATTAAAAAAAAAATATTGAATATTACATTTTTTTCTTCGATTAATTTCCTAATTAATCCAGCTGAACATAATTAAATTCTGAGTATATTATTAACAAGTTATACTGCCAATAGACATGCAGAGTGCGTGTTTCTTTTAAAATCAGAGACATTACACCAATGTGTACTGCACTGTACAATGAATGTCTAGGTTTCTGAACAAGCTGCAAGGTTAGTGAATGAAGTTGCCATTTGGGTTGCACTGCTGTCAAACGGTACGTGTTGATGAGTCCCACGTGTCTACATTAGGGTACTCAGCCCTGGTCTGAGAGGACCACAGTGATTACAAGCTTTTGTGACATCCAATTTAATAAGTTAATGCTAATCCTGTTGTATATTTAATGGTTCATTTTTTCAGATCCCACCATGTACTGCACTCGTCTGTCTGCTGTCTCACAAACTAAAAGTATTGACTTTCACTTGCTTTTGAAATTCAGAAAGATGCTTACATACTACCATTTCAACACAGAATTTAACACCAAATTGAATTTTCTACCTTTTTAGCTAACTTTCAGCATACTTGCTGGTGTGCAATTTTTATTCACTAGAAGGCAAATAAGCATGAATTCTAATCAAGAACAGCTAATTAAATAAATTAACCGATAATACTGAAACTTGTATCTGTGATAACTACTAAATGGCTGCCTTTAATAAAACATATATGGGGTGCAGTGGAGTGTGTACGCCTGATGAGCCCAAATAAGGGTGAAACACGTATCGTGTACTCTTTGCATTATTTGATAGTAAACTATGTAACATTCTATGATCTGCTTCTCGCAGCTGTGAGGGCTCGTGGCGGATGTTTGCAGACTGGCCGACCAACCACATGCGTTACCTGGTAGGTAACCACCCATAAAATCGGGACTCAGACAACGGATGCTATGTATGTAATTACTCCGATCTCCAGGCTGTCAAATTAACGAACCACACGCTGTGGTGCAGCGTAAAGGGACTTCGTCTTTGACGTCTGAGGATCGATCCCCGCAAGGGGTGCAGTGGAGTGTGTACGCCTGATGGGCCCAAATAAGGGCAAAACACGTGTTGTTGACTTTTTGCATTATTTGACAGTAAACTATGTAATATATTATATAGATAGATAGATAGATAGATAGATAGATAGATAGATAGATAGATAGATAGATAGATAGATAGACATAAAATATGCAATGAGCTAAAGCTAAAGTATGAGCTAACTTCCCACCCCTCAACACACATCTCACACACTTTTAACAGACACAGGTCCTCATTCCCTAATGAACACTTATCCAGTCATCAAATTGGCCTTTTAAATACGTACTTCAAGTGCACTTCAACTCAGTTCCAACCTGTCAAATGTATATCCGCAGAAGATAAGAAATCATCAAGCATATGTTACAGTGAATTCATTTTGAAGCTGTTATTATGCTGAATCATTTCAATTCATACATTTTCTCATGGAAGTTCAGAGTGGTTGTAGCCAATCACATAATGTTCAGTTATTAGCCAGGAAGTAACTTTCAAAATTCATGCTGTTGGTTCTCAAAACCAGTTAGCTAAAACCTGTCTGTCAAAATTTCTAAGAGAGAGAAATTGATACTGAAAATCATCCTTCCAATGACAGGTACAAATGTCATTGTACAAATGTCTGGTACAAATCTTGTAATCGATATTTAACCCACTTCCTATTGTCCAAATGACTTTAAATTTTGAACACTTACTCACTTCTGATGACAATACACGAATCAGTAATAAGTTTCACTAATTGATCAATTAATCCATGTTAATTAAGAAATGAACTTTTCATTTGAAGAAAAGTTAGATTTCACCAATAGATGGTGCTAGTTACAGATAGGAATATTAAAAGAAGTGTTAAAATATCTATCCATCCATCCATCCATCCATCATCCAACCCGCTATATCCTAACTACAGGGTCACGGGGGTCTGCTGTAGCCAATCCCAGCCAACACAGGGCACAAGGCAGCAAACAAACCTCGGGCAGGGCGCCAGCCTACCACAGGGCATACACACACACACGCGCACACACACACTAGGGACAATTTAGAATCGCCAATGCACCTAACCTGCATGTCTTTGGACTGTGGGAGGAAACCCACGCAGACACAGGGAGAACCCAAAAAAACGATACTGGGTCTCCTAACTGTGAGGGAGCAGCGCTACCCACTGCGCCACCGTGCCGCCCCGTGTTAAAATATTGATTACAAAATTATACTAAAACAAACCCAAGATTAAAAGTTGAAAATAATATATATATAAAAAATACTTTTTAAAAACCACACTTATATTAAGTTAAAAAGTGTACTAAAAAGTAAAAAAAGAAGTCTCTCATACATCACTCATAAAATAAAAGCATGGGCGCTTTTCGTCATTGCAAAGTGAATCATAGAGCGTATGAAAATATGAGAGCAACCATTAAGAAGGATATCAGGGAGGCTAAAAGACAGTTGGAGAGGAATATAGCAGATAAGGCGAACGAAGACCCCAAGAGATTCTTTCAGTATTTTAGTAGTAAAAGAACAGCTAAGGAGGAGGTCAAGTTCATCAGGAATAGTAAAGGGGAATTAAAAGATAGACAGTGAAATAGCAGATGCCCTAAACTTACTTTTTTTTGAGGTGTTTACAAGTGAGCAAGTGGACGACCTCTGAGAGGTAAATGTGACTACTAAGGAGGTACTGAGGGATTTGGAAATTGTAGAGGGAGAAGTGCTGCTCAGATTAAATAAGATCAAATCAAACAAATCACCAGGACCAGATAATATTTATCCTCGTGTTCTTAAGGAGGCTAGTGAGTACATATATAAACCCTTGACACATATTTTTAGGAAGTCACTGAGCACTGGAGAGATTCCGAAGGACTGGAAAATGGCAAATATCATTCCATTATATAAAAAGGGTGACAGGGCAGATCCAAGCAACTATAGGCCAGTAAGCTTAACATGCATCACAGGAAAATTAATGGAAGGAATTATTAAGGATAAGATTGAGCAACACATGGCAAGGACAGGAGTTATTCTGACCAGTCAGCATGGGTTCAGAAGAGGGAGGTCGTGCTTTACTAACATGTTGGAATTCTATGAGGTTGCAACAAAAGCATACGATCAAAGTGGAGCATATGATGTTATTTATCTGGACTTTCAGAAAGCATTTGATAAGGTGCCACATGAGAGGTTGGGCATCAAGTTAAAAGAAGTGGGAGTTCAGGGTGATGTTTTTAGATGGGTACAGAATTGGCTCAGACACAGGAAGCAGAGGGTGATGGTGCGAGGAACCTCATCAGAACTGGCCGATGTTAAGAGTGGTGTTCCACAGGGGTCAGTGCTAGGGCCGCTGCTATTTTTAATATATATAAATGATTTAGGTAGGAATACAAGTAACAAGCTGGTTAAGTTTGCAGATGATACCAAGATAGGTGGATTAGCAGATAATTTGGAATCTGTTATATCATTACAGAAGGACTTGGATAGCATACAGGCTTGGGCAGATTTGTGGCAGATGAAATTTAATGTCAGTAAATGTAAAGTATTACACATAGGAAGTAAAAATATTAGGTTTGAATACACAATGGGCGGTCGGAAAATCGAGAGTACACCTTATGAGAAGGATTTAGGAGTCATAGTGGACTCTAAGCTATCGACTTCCCAACAGTGTTCATAAGTCATTATGAAGGCTAACAGAATGTTAGGATATATAGCACGATGTGTGGAGTACAAGTCCAAGGAGGTTCTGCTCAACCTTTATAATGCACTGGTGATGCCTCATCTTGAGTACTGTGTGCAGTTTTGGTCTCCAGGCTACAAAAAGGACATAGCAGCACTAGAAAAGGTCCAGAGAAGAGCGACTAGGCTGATTCCAGGGCTACAGGGGTTGAATTATGAGGAAAGATTAAAAGAGCTGAGCCTTTACAGTTTAAGCAAAAGAAGATTAAGAGGTGACATGATTGAAGTGTTTAAAATTATGAAGGGAATTAGTACAGTGGATCGAGACTGTTATTTTAAAATGAGTTCATCAAGAACACGGGGACACAGTTGGAAACTTGTTAAGGGTAAATTTTGCACAAACATTAGGTAGTTTTTCTTTACACAAAGAACGATAGACACTTGGAATAAGCTACCAAGTAGTGTGGTAGACAGTAAGACTTTAGGGACTTTCAAAACTCGACTTGATGTTTTCTTGGAGGAAACAAGTGGATAGGACTGGCGAGCTTTGTTGGGCTGAATGGCCTGTTCTCGTCTAGAATGTTCTAATGTTCTAATAAAATCTTAGCAAAAGTGCCCATGCTTTTATTTTATGATCGATGTGTGAGAGACTTCTTTTACTTTTTAGTACAATTTTTAACTTAATATAAGTGTGGTTTTTAAAAAGTATTTTTATATATATATATTATGCCATGATTCTGAAATGCTCAGCCAACCTGTTGTTCTGCAATTAATCTGTCACCACAATGCAGTCCAATCCAATTCAATGAATCTTATCCACCACAGTCTCAGGGAAGGTGTAGAAAACTGTAATCTTTGATAGCAAACTACTGTATGATCTCTCTTGGAGATCACTAACTCAACAAGAAAAGCAACTGTCTTGATCGGGCTTTTGTTTTTCAATTTTGCAGCTATTTCTTAGTCTCTAAAAATATTTCAAACTTTTTTGAGGGTTTTAGAGGTCAAAGAATACAGTGGTTAGGTTTATTTTTGGCTTCAATGTTTTTAATGTTGTTTATAATGAAATGCCACTCACCTATCCCCTCATCCCAGCAAGAGTCCATCCAGACTGGTGCAACTTGACGTTGTTTGATGTCCAGCATATGGCTTGCCACTTGTATTCCTGGAAGGAAGAGAAATGGTGTTATTGAGGATTGTGCACGCTTACTACCACCAATATCAAGATCTCCCTTGCACAGGGTTTTCTTCCATTCATCTCATCCTTAGTTAGCTAAAAAGGTAGAAAATTTAATTCGGTATTAAAGACCTGTGGTCATGAGCTTCAGACAGAGAGAACTACCATTGGGTGACGGTGTAGGTTCTTCGCATGGAACCTGCATTTATGGCAGCATTGGTATGATGGCCATTCAGAGTGCCTCATCCATGTCCTGCCAGTGTGACTAGGCAGTCTGTTTCAAGGATAGCACTGGCTACTCCTTATAGCGAAGGGACAATAAAAGGTGTCCTAAACAAAGTTTGTCTCATCTGTGCTCAGCCAGATCTGATGAGATACCCTCTATATGAGGTTGAAAAACCTCAGAATCTATTTTCCTTGCTTCTTGGGATGTCCACACATGGACTCTGCGCTACTGACCAACCACCTCATAGAACAGCCCTTGTAGTGTCGGGGCCTCAGATCTCCAATGTTACAGAATGGACATCTGTGACTCATCTCGCTGATCAAGGATTTATCACTTAAACCACAGCCAGGTATTCATTCTTCTGGAATGGCTTGACCCAGTCCAAATCCACAGAATTGGGCTTGTTGTCAAGAATGAACTCCTCCTGTTTTGTGGTGTAAAAGTCTCCAGGAAAATCACTTTAACCAATAAGGTTCCTTTTAAATTGGTGGAGAAGTTAATACTGGAAATGTCTAAATTACTACCCTTGATTTACATATACGTCCTGCAAAAGTTACCTACTCAACATTACCTCAGCACAGATAAGCTCAAATATGAAGCAAGAATATCTCAACACTGGTCGAGGCTGGGGCTAGAATCCACTCCACTCATAAGGCATCCCTGCTGGGATTCGCTTACATGTCGATCCGTCTTCAGATAGCTTCCCCTGAAAGAGCTATAATTCAGAATACCTTGGCAAAAGCCAGGAATGGCTACTCATGTTGGACTTTGTATCTCGATGGCTACCTTTGAAAGGGCTACACAATCTAACGGAAGCTAAGGGATAATCACTACCCCTGATAGAATGTAACATAAATGAACACAGTTCACTTCATTAATAATCATCGACCATTGCTAAATGTCAGTAAGCAGCAGGACACTTCAGCAAAACAATACTCAGACTATTTCAGTCATTACTTATGCTTATTTAAAGATGAAATCAGGTGTGAATGTTAGATATGAAAACATACAACCTAAACGATTCAAATCAGGCTCACACAGTAAGCTTCGCATCAGGTGGCTATAGCTGTGGTTGGTGCAGTCTTTGTTTCCTTAAACCAGGTGTGATGCTTGAGAGTGGAGTGGTGGTCTGAATGTGGCAAAGTCTGACCGAGCTGATTTCTCTTTCTCTCTCTCTCCCTTCCTTGTCTTGGCAGTTATGATGTTTCTCTGGCAGCACCTTTTAAAATCCTTTGACTTTCTAGTGTCTTGCTGACTGCCCCTTTTCACAATAAAACCCTGCCTTATGTAAGATATTGCATAAGTAAAAAAAATTGGGACAACTGATAAGTTCCCATGGTCTGGCTGATTGTTGATTAAGTTACTTTTGGCTGGACGTGAAACATGTTAATCTTAAAGTCCTAAGCCTCCATTTCATATATTCTTCTTACAAGCATACACACGCTGGTCACTTTATCTAAGCTAAAATATATACATTCTAATAACCAATGTCACTCTTTAACAATTTATCCTTATTTTCCCAGAAGTCCTGTCTATTTTGCATACTCCCCAGAATTTTTATGTACTTTCAAATTCGACACTCTTGGACAACTACCTCATGAATATTAATGATATAATGAGGTTATTTGTACCTGCCTGTCATTTCAGTTACAGAACATTCTGATTACAGAATGTCAGTTTATAAGCTCAAAGACAAAGTCTTGATCCCACAGTTTAAGAACAATTATCTAAATAATTCTACAATAAAAGCACAGTAAAATAAATGCACAAAGTATATGATACAAGTCATATTTAGCACACTTGTAAAAGCACAATATTCAAACAGCATTACAACTCTCAAAAATCCCTGTCAGCATTAGTTCGCACTTCATGACCCTACGTGTTCCACTGGTAAAAGACTGCCATTTGACAAACATCAGCGGTCCCATGTTGAACTCTACCAAAGAAGAAAAGGAGGACTTCTAAGTTTTCCTTGACAAAGCAGTCTGGAACGTTCCTGCTTCAGACAAGATCTCCTTAATTGAAGACTTCAATGCACAAGCTTAAAGGAACCCTGATTTCTGGAATGATAATTGGGAATCAAGGAACAGGAAACATGAATGCTAACAGACTCCATCTCTTGTCCTTCTGCACAGAGCACCAAATGTCCATTGTCAGCTCCCTGACAAACTCAAGACAACATGGATGCATCCTCAATCAAAGAACTGGCACCTTCTGGACTACATCATTGTCTGTCACCATGATGTTCAGGATGTCCAGATCACACAAGCGATGTGAGGAGCAGAATGCTGGACATGCCATAGATTTTTTTCGTCCATACTCCACACTGTACTCAGATCACCTACTAGAAGGCAACCTCCTAAGTCATGGCTCAACATTGCCTCCCTTGTGACCAAAGACGCACTGATAACTCATCTTCAAACCCTGCTGGAACACATCCCGATCACAACCACAGATGGTGACACCTTGACTACCAATCTAGATGTTGATGAACTCTCGACCTCACTGCTCACAGCCCTCCAGTCCTCCTCTAAGAAAGCCCTTGGATTCTCCAAGAGGAAAAATCTAGACTGGTTCGATGAGGCCCCAGAAAAGAATTTCCCTTTCTGGAAGCTTTTCACAGCTTTTCTGGAAGCTTTTCACAGCATTTCAAGCTCACCTGTGAATCCATCATTAATTTCTTTCCTGCAAAAGTGAAAAAAATGAGATCAGTTACGCAAGACAGGCTCTGTGAAATCCAGAATGACTAGTAGATCAACAAGGGGACCTTTTTTTTTTATGGCTGCTATGGTGTTGCTAGATAAGATCAACCAGAGGTGGGCCAACTGTATAAAGGTCAGTGTTGCCGACTTCTTGGTTTTCCAAGTTTGTGGATACAACAATCAAAAAAACATAGCATTTGATTAGCATTTCAATCTGATGTTTGCAATAAATTCTTTTGTTAACTGATGATTCATAGGACAATTTGGCTATGGTTACGTGAAATCCTTCTGGTTTTTGACTCTCTTGCTCTTTGAATTACCATCTCCATGAATTGTTTTATTTTCTTCACAGGTTTGATCTTTGCCTGATAATAAAGCCACAAACTATCTCCTGATTCCATTCTAATTTAAAATATGGTCACACCCATTGTAAGACAGTAAAGGAACAAGGTGTTTATCTTCAATCTACATGGTTACTAGCTTAGCACAATAAAGCCTTCACTGATGCTGAGAGTGCATTTAATGGACCTTGCTAGAGGTAATCAATGGTTAATGTTACTGAATCTGCGAAACAGGTAACTCTGTCAGCTGCAACTGCTACATGCTGTGTTCTTGCCTTGGGATAAAATATCCAATGTCGGGTGACAGATGCTATCAATCAAGATGAGGATATACTGTATCAGTAGACAGATTACATCAATCAAGGTGATCATAAACTGTATCAGTAGCCCAACAACATAGATGTGATGCCACTGTGTGTTTCTATGTGATATTTTGATGGAGCATAATTGAGTAAGGAAGAGCAAGCACCTTGGTTGGGTTTTGTATGATGGGGGCTGATGAGTTGAGTTCCTATCCCCTATGCTTTATGTGGCACTTTTGACCCATTGGTGCCCCTTATTTTGGATGGGGAGTGTTCCTGCTCAACCCACTTCTAGATGTTGACTTTTTAATTGATGCATCCTATTTCAAAGGTGATTATTTAACTGTACCATTGTCAATGGTATGGTGCACACACTCTGTAACAGAAGTGGCAAAAACAGAATGAATTATAAATTTCGATATGAACTCTCTCCAGTTCCTTGTCTCCCCTGATAACATGATTTCAGCACTTTCCCTTTTTAAACTCTCTGAATGTACCTGATTTAAAAATTGCCACATATAGATTCAAACTAATTTTAATATAGATGAGGATGGTTTAGGGCCAGAGAAAACTTGCACATAGGATACTAAATGATGAATTTTGGAACTATGGGGTTCTAATCTGTCCCAGTCCATTTTCTTTGTTTCACCAAAAAAGCCAAATATATGCTGGAAGGTATATCCAATACAGAAAAATGGAAACAGGTACAAGGAGAGGAATCTAAATAAATGACATGCTTCATAAACCAAAAGAACTGGTTTCTAACTAAGACACTGGTTAAAACAAAAGACTGAAGCCACTGTAAGTTTCCCCCACCACCTTTGGGCATCATAACTGATCACTGGTACAGTCGCACCTTCATCTCATAACTGCTTGTTTGTGTTTCCTCATGCATTGACATGGCCACAGACATTAACCATTCATCCACACCTAACTTTCTCAATGCCACCTTGCCATCTCTCATAGCACCCTGTCAGATGCCCACAAATGCATAATGCAGCTCCTCTGCATTTGCCAGATGCTTTCCCTGCTTTTACCTGACAACAATGATTACATCTGCTGTTTTCTTCCCAGGCATAAAACCAACGTGCATTTTATTTACTTTGACTTGATCCTTGATTATTTTCTTTAGAACACTCAATCACTTTCATTATCTGCTCAAAAACCTTTATTATGCAATATAACCCACACCCCAGTGGATTATTCTCTCCTCTTTCTTATGGTCAAAATTTTTAGTTTGAGTATTCTGAGTTCAATAAGCAAAATAAAAATTAAAAAAAAAAAAAAAAACTAAAAAAATATAGCAACAGTTGACAACACCCCTAGGTCCCCATTCTTGTTATTAGAATGAGCACACTTCTTTTCCAACCTTCAGGAATCATACCCACACATAATCATTATGCATAAGTCTGTCAACCATTTAACTCAGAAACCTTCTGCTTATTTTAACGTTTCCACATCCACTGCTGCTTCACCTATCTTCATCTTTTGTGGCTCTTTTGTGATATCCTCTTTTGAAAACTTATAGCTTGGTCCTCATTTTTCCTCTTAATAAAAACCATTATCCTATTGGTTCTCTGCATTGTTCAACGTCTCCATGTCCGTCTTCCATCCTTATTCCCATTACTAATCACTATACTTCCTGCAGCGTTTTTCAAACAATGTACAACTGCTACATCCTGTCTTTCGTTTGCCATTTGTGTGGCGATCTTGATCACATTTTCCTTTCCTTACTTATTCAGCAGCTCACTTGCACAGTCTGCTCTCTTAGCTTCTTGCACCATTTTTCTTTTCAAATGTTTCACTTTGCTTCCTTATAGCACAACCTGTCAACTTCCGCATTTGTTTTTTGCCAATGCCCTTTAGACTGTGCCACAGCATTCCATCATCATGTTTCCTTGTGTCTTGACAGCTTCTTGGTCCAACCACATTCTTCATCGCTTCCCACTTGCCTTTCACACCTGATGATCCTGAAACCTCATTTGCTCTTGCTACAAATGTTTCCGCACATTTACTTCTTACATTCTCCTTCAGCTTCCAGACTTTCGGCCTGAAGACATCATTTATTCTAACTTTTCATGCTGCCAATTAAAGGATTACCTGAAACCAAGCACTGCTGTGATACAAAACCTCCAGGGATCACCTTCATAAATTTCACTTTGTCCTGATCAAGTTCTGGTTCTGTCACCAGGAAATAGCTTATTGTGGTCCTTACGCCACCAGATTTATCCTGTATTTAACCAAATTGTTTTCCTCCTCCTTAAACATGGTGTTGCACACAACTGTTTCTAATGTATCATCTTAATTCTTCAATCCTCTCACCTTCAACATTCCTAGAACTGAAGCTTAGGCCTTGTAGACTTACTCATAATCATCAACACAGGCGTCAACATGCTCATACGAGTCAATACCCATTACAATCACCCCACCATGACACCCCAAATATCAGTTTCCAAAACTCATGTTTGTCTGATTGATTTTGCCAGCCTGGGAGGCATATGCCAAGACAAAATTCACCAGTCCTTTACTAAAAACCATCTTAATAAACACAACATGCTCACTCACCCTCCACCACTTTATCTTCCCATTTTCCAGTACACCAAGTGTGGCATTGTTATCACTTTTTCTCTGCTGGAAAAACGTGTACTTTTCAACATTCCCACTGAGCACTCTCACACCTTTCCACTTCCGCCTTGACTCCAGTACCCAGCACACATCTAAATAAAATGTATTATTATTATTATTATTACTTCGTATCTGTCAGGTATTTCCACTTTACTCTTTTCCCCCAGGATTCCAAGTTACAATTAATGGCGGACCTACATTTTTGGAGCCCTGAAGCTTGAAATGTTATGGGGACCCTTCGCCCCCATATATTTATAGCGAAACATCCTTAATTTGAACATTTTTTGTTTACAGCTAGCCAACAAGATACTTTTATAACCTTTACATTTTTATTTTAACTATTATTTTAGATATTATTTTTATTATTACTTTTTAAAAACCCTTTTTATACAGTAGACACCCAGAATATTTAAGTAATGCAATAAGGAGACCTGTGTTCGCTTCCGGAGTCCTCCCTTTGTGGAGTTTGCATGTTCTCCCCGTGTCTGCGTTGGTTTCCTCCAGGTGCTCTGGTTTCCTCCCACAGTCCAAAGACATGCAAGTTAGGTGAATTGGCGATCCAAAATTGTCCCTAGTGTGTGCTTGGTGTGTGTGTGTGTGCCCTGAGGTAGGCTGGCGCCCTGCCCGGGATTTGTTCCTGCCTTGCACCCTGTGCTGGCTGGGATTGGCTCCAGCACACCCCCGTGACCCTGTGTTAGGATATAGCGGGTTGGACAATGACTAATTGACCGACTGACTGCCCCCTCTGGGATTATGGGCCCTGAAACTTCATTAGTTTCATAGTGGATCCACTGCTGGTCTCAATCCTTATAAATTTCCCTTTATATGTCTTACTAACTATGTTATCCTCATCTTCACTGCAACCAAATTTCCCACACTGCATCAGGTGTAGGGCTGTTATAAAATTGGTTCCCCTCTGTCTCTGGTTTGGCAGGTTCTGCAACTTTCTGCATGATGTACACGTTGGTGCTCTTGCAGTACTAATGACTGTACCCTGCTCATCATTATGAAGTGGATTTTAGAGCAGATATTTTAAGGCCAGATACCCTTCTTGATGACAGCCTGCTTTTCAAGGCGCTAGAGGGATGGTGACCTTATTCTAACTCTAACACCATCTACCTAAATAACTATAAATGAAGAGAAGATGAGTCAGATATCATTAAAACTAAACTAGATTTGACTAGATAGTGCCGACAGACTCAATGAAGACTCCATCTTTTGTAGCAACCAATGAGGACTGTTAAAGGTCCATCTACTTATATTCTATGAAAAGTGGTTGTTTGGGCCAGCCTAACATATGCTACCTGTGGTTAGGCATGGCTTGCTGTTTGCCCAGTATATTGCATTATGCAGAATAATGTATAGAAATCTACTTTAGTTTCAAGGAAATGTTAAAGTTTAAGACTTTAGAAAACCTCAAGTTTCCAAAAAGTTGCACGGAAAACACTGCCCAAGATTCACATTCCACTTTTATTTTCCTCTTTTATAGCTGTAATGAGTATGCACAATTGACACTGAAAAGAAACGTTAGGAGTGGAGGAGGGCTTGCTCCTCCAGTGCCATACACAAACTAACAATTCAAAAGAGGCTGAGGGATTTATAGTGCAGAATTCAACTTCGCATTGCAGCTTCAAATGCCTTTTTTGTCTGTTAGGCAGCCTAGCATTGAAACTAACTGTCTCCTTTGTAATGAAAGAGAAAGTATCCTTCATTGTTTCTTTTCCGCAAATGAACTGCTTCAGCTGTTTCAATTTTTTTTTGTTCTGAAATATTTGTATATTGCAGCTGCTAAAAAGTTTTATTTTCAATGTGAAGTGCCACAGTTAACCAAGAATAAGTCTCATTTTGACAACATTCCAGAGAAAGAAATATGACTGGCAGTTAATATAAGACTATAAAGACTAAACTGTAACACACTGTAATTAAGGTTAGCATAGTTGCCTCACAACTCCATGGAGTTTGCATATCTTCCTTGTTTTCATGTGGGTACTCCCATTTCCTCTCTCTTCTTCAAAACACGGGGGTTAGTTGACTGGTAACTGTTAAACTGGCACAAGGTTTGTGTGTGTGTGTATGCCTTGTCCGACTCATGCAAGTTTGTTCCTGCCTTATGTCAGAATCTGCTGAAATAAGCTCTGGTTAGGTCAGAAACTCTGGTTTGATGAATTGTTGTAACTAGAAGTTTGTTTTGTTTTTGTGTCTTTTTAAAATTAATTTTAATGTGGTATTGTTACTTTTCTGGAAGAATTTTACATGTAAAGTAGATTTCCTATTTCTTTTACTGTCATTTTGCTCCTCAGAGTGTCCAGTTGGAAGCACATTTCAGCCATGTATTAAACAAAAGACACAAAATGAAAAAAAGGACAGTGACAATGAGATGACAGCTATCATTACTCTGAAACTACTTTAAATATTTAAAAAATGACATCAATCAAGCCATTTATTTTTCCTTTACAGGTTTGCAGAAAGGATGATATCTATACTGGCATCAATGAGCACTTTGCAAGAATCTACTCAGGATCGGGTGTCTCAGGGCACTCACAAAGTCAATTTACTGCCACCATTTAACTACGAATGCACAGAGAAAAAAACATGGGAATACAGGGAGAACTTGCCAAATGGAACAGGGAAGGCATTTCAGGCACCGAATCAAACTACTGTGCTAATGGCTGCACCACGGTGCTATACATACTTTGCTTTCGAAATGAGTTTTGTATTGAAAATTTGAATAAACATTGAAACAATCTCTGCAGATTCTTTTCAGATAAATAGAGGGCATTTTATTTGTTCCCAGGGGGAAATTTGTTTTTTTATGGAAGCTCTTTGACTAAATAAAGATATACAGTTGTCAGAGATGGCTGGGGTGGCGACCCGGCCGGGACGCCTAGGAAGACTGGAGGGGAGCTTACGCCTTCCCCAGACCATGTGGGAGCGACCGCCCTGGTTCCTTTGGGGGCCACGGGTACAGAGCTTTGAAGCTCCAGCCTGTAGGGGCCCATGGTCACCGCCAGGGGGCGCCCCCATGCCTTTGGAGCCCTGGACCTCAGCACTTCCGCCACACCCGGAAGAAGACTGGGGACACCCGGAGTGCTTCTGGGTATGCAGCCGGCACTTCCGCCACACGGGGGCGTGTCGGTGGGAGATTGCAGGGAAGCACCTGGAGCACATCCGGGTGCTTATGAAAGGGGCCGCCTCCCTTCATACGATGGCGAGAGTCAGGAGTGGAGTGGACGAGGCCTCTGGAGGAGGCAGGAGGCGGCCTGAAGGAGGAAAGAGGCATTGTTGTTGGCCAGGACTTTGGGGACTTTTGGGGTTTGTGCGCACTTTGAACTTGTAAATACAATAAACGTGTGTTGGGTGACATTAACGTGTCCGCCTGTCTGTGTCTGGGCCTGCTTCCACACAGTAAATAGGTAGATAAATAATAAATATATATGCAGACACACTTTGGTCTGAACACACACCAGAATGACTTAAAAAGGAGAAAATTAAAAAAGAACACTTCTGACTTGGCTGTCACCGTCCCAGTGAGCCCCCATAGCGTTTCCTGACACACTTCTGCTGAATAATTTGTAGATTGAAAGTCTTCAGTGTTAGTGTGTCAAAGAGAGGATATACAGCATTGATCCTAATTTTATTCACTTTTGTTTTAATTCTCTCCTTCGCTATGACCTCCAGAGGGTCCAGAGTAAAGTCCCTTAATTGAGCCTACCTCTTTAATTTGCTTGTTAATTTGGTGGGCATCTCTTGAAGTGATGTTACCAGCCCAGCACGCCACAGCATAGAAAATGACACTGGCCATCCCAGAGTTAATAATAAATGAAATCAATAAATAAGCATTTAATTCACTAATTACCATTTGTTGAATTTTTGCAATACAGAAAAGATGTGTAACATTCAGAAGTGGTGATATAGGAAGAAATTTTCCAAAGCATCCCTTAAAGCAAAGAATGCAATACCAGTGAAACCTACTAACTGAAGAAAGACTCACCATATAATTTTCAGAAGCAGTCTGCCAGGCTTCAAGGAAAAAGACACATTTTTATTTTTTGTGGTGTGTTTCATGGTCGACGCCATCAGAAAGCTCTTTCAAAAAGCGTGAAGAGTAATAGTCGGCATTATATTCCATGTAACCCTCAAACTGGATGAAACAGGTTGGATGGATTTTAATTGCACATTGTCACAATTTTGTATTGTAAGAATACACTCACCTGTGGTGTGCTGGTACCCTGCCCGGGGTTTGTTTTCTGTCTTGCGCCCTTTGTTGGCTGGTATTGGCTCCAACAGACCCCCGTGACCCTGTAGTTAAAATATAGCAGGTTGGATAATGGATGGAAGAATACACTCACCGACCACTTTATTACATACACCTTGCTAATTTTTCGTGGCATAAATTCAACAAGGTGTAGAAAACATTGCTCAGGGATTTCGGTCCATATCAACATAATAGCATCGTGCAGTTGCTGCAGGTTTGTTGGCTGCACATCCATGATGTGAATCTCCCGTTTCACCACATCCCAGTGGTGCTCTGTTGGATTGAGATCTGGTGACTGTGGAGGCCATTTGAGTACAGCGAACTCATTGTCATGTTCAAATAACAAACTTGACATGATTTGAGCTTTGTGACATGGCGTGTTATCCTGCTTGAAGTAGCCATCAGAAGATGGGTACATTGTGGTCATAAAGGGATGGACATGGTCAGCAACAATACTCAGGTAGACTGTGGCATTTAGAAGATGCTCAATTGGGTTCTAAAGTGTGCCAAGAAAATGCCACCCCCACCATTACACCACCACTATCAGCCTGAACTGTTGATACAAGGTAGGATGGATCCATATGTCACAGCAGAAATCAAGACTCATCAGACCAGGCAACGTTTTTCCAATATTCTGTTGGCCAATTTTGGTGATTCCGTGCGAAGTGTAGCTTTATTTGCCTTTTCTTATCGGACAGGCGTGGCACCCGCTGTGGTCTCCTGCTGCTGTAGCCCATCTACTTTAAGGTTTGACATGTTGAGCATTCAGAGATGCTCTTCTGCATACCTCAGTTGTAACGAGTGGCTATTTGAGTTACTGTTGCCTTTCTATCAGCTCAAACCAGTCTGGCCATTCTCCTCTGACCTCTGGCATCAACAAGACATTTTTGCCCTGAGAAGTGCTGCTCAAAGGATATTTCCCCTTTTTTGGACCGTTCTCTGTAAACCTTAGAGATGGTTGTGAATGAAAATCCCAGTAGATCAGCAGTTTCTGGCACCAACAACCATGCCACATTCAAAGTCACTTAAATCACCTTTTTTCCCCATCCTAATGCTTGGTTTAAACTGCAGCAGTCATCTTGTCAATGTCTACATGCCTAAATGCACTGAATTACTGCCATGTGATTGGCTGATTAGATATTTGTGTTCAGGGCCGGATTAAGGTGGGTGCTATTGATGCTGCAGCATTAGGCTCATTCCTGAAATAGGATGAAAACAGATGAGAATTTTCCGGAAGCTGAACAGTTTTCCTTTGCTATATTAACCTCAAAATAATTCTTAGAATGAAATTTGGAGTCCGACTTTTGGACGCCTAGACACAGCGTTACTTATTATACAGTTACTATTGTTCTTTGCGCTGTGACGTAACTATAACGTTGTTGTGTTTATTGCTAACCGAAGATTTCAAGTTAATGCTATCAATTTTATGTTAAACAGTTTACTTAGTAATTTAGCTGCGTTCTTTGCAATATCTTGGGGATTCTTGCCACTTTATTATTGTTCGGTAAATGTCACGTAGTAAATTTTTCACCTTGAAAGTTAGTTGTACAGTAAAAATCAATGGCTATTTAAATGGTTATCTGTAAAGGTAAAACTACAAGCTGGCCCATGGGCCCAGCATGGATGTTTAGAATTTTTAAAATCCTCGACAGGATTCTGGTCTATTATGAAATTTAAATCGTGGACAAATTTTTACCCTCAAGAGCCTAAACTGAGTCACTTTGACCCAATGTCTTTGCAAATTCATTTTTTCTTACTCTGTTTCGTAAGAGAATTGCGAAATTTTATGTACAGTAATCCCTCCTCGATCGCAGGGGTTGCGTTCCAGAACCCCCCGCGATAGATGAAAATCCACAAAGTAGAAACCATATGTTTGTATGGTTATTTTTATATATTTTAAGCCCTTATAAACTCTTCCACACTGTTAACATTATTAGAGCCCTCTAGACATGAAATAACACCCTTTAGTCAAAAGTTTAAACTGTGCTCCATGACAAGACCGAGATGGCAGTTCTTTCTCACAATTAAAAGAATGCAAACATATCTACTCTTCCAAAGAGTGCGCGCATCAGGAGCAGAGAATTTCAGAGAGAGAGAGCGCTCGCTAAGAAAAGCAAACAATCAAAAAATCAATACGTGCTTCTGTGCTTTTAAGCACGATAAAGCGGCATTTTTTAGAGGAGCATCCGTATCTTTATCTTCTAAGCAAACAGCCTCTGTGCAAACAGCCCCTCTGCTCATACCCCCTCCGTCAGGCGCAGAGAACGTCAGAGAGAGAGAGAGAGAGCGCGAGATTAAAGCAAACAAACAGAAAATCAATACGTACTTTTGGGTTTTTAAGTATGCCGAAGAGGAGCGTCCCTATCCTCTGTGCAAACAGCCCCTCTGCTCACACCCCCTCCGTCAGGCAGAGAGAGTGAGAGAGACATAGAAAAGCAAACAATCAAGCAGCGCGCGGGAAGCATATCTTATATCATTGAGGAGTTTTAGTTAATATGTAATACATGCTCTGATTGGGTAGCTTCTAAGCCAATAGTGTCCCTTGTATGAAATCAACTGGGCAAACAAACTGAGGAAGCATGTACCATAAATTAAAAGACCCATTGTCCGCAGAAATCCACGAACCAGCGAAAAATCCGTGATATATATTTAGATATGCTTACATTTAAAATCCGCGATAGAGTGAATCCGCGAAAGTCGAAGCGCGATATAGCGAGGGATTACTGTATTTCATTGTTAGGTTTTCTGCATTAAGTGCACTTTTCAGACAATTGCTGTTGAATGTTGATGTTACATAGTTTGATGTTAATCTCGAGTTGTTACGATACCACGTCGTTATTATTATTCATGTTCAATAAAGGCTGGCTGGTTGCGTTGCAAGCAATTAAGGCTCCTTGGTCGGTCTGAGTGCGCATGTAGTGCGGTGAGTGTCGAATGCACATGCACCAATGCCGAGAAAAAATAGGCCTTTTTTGCGCTGCAGCATCAGGCTCAATTTCATCTTAATCCAGCCCTGTTTGTGTTAACAGGTGTACCTAATAATATGGACAATAAGTGTATATATTATATGTGATTATAATCCAATCCAAATTTGGTTCCTGCGTCCTTTGATACCACAATTTGATTACGCAGTTTTTTTAAATGAACAAATGGATGTATTATTACACAGTTTACAGTGGTACACTGTTATTTGTCATAATGATGAAGTTGACAGCCAAAAGAATAAATCATTCAGCATCAGTATACACAGTAACATCAAAAGCAAATGGAAATGATTCATTTTAAGTAAGTGCAATCCCCATGTGGGACTATGAGCTCTGTGGCTATGATGCTGTCATACTGTTAATTATATCCAATACAAATATGTCAGAGTTGCTATCTTGCTTTGCCAGGCCTACTGCTTGCTAAAATCAAACATGGATTATTAGCACTTGACTTCGTAGCTTACAAAAGAATTGAATAAATAAAAACTCTTTATTTTTGTTTATTTAAATTCAGTGCTTGTAAAAAATTAATAGAGTAAATGCATTGTCTTTATTTTTACCTTTCTGGTGTGTTGATGGCAATTAACGTGTATTTTTAATTATGACCTGTCAGTACATCTAATAAAACCTGATGTTCATTCACATTTAATCCATCTTATGTTGCGAGACTTGTCAACAGTATTAGGCACAATGCAGCAACAAACTAGTTTTGAAGGCGTGTGTGTATTTTTTTCTTGCTATTACTTTTTCTAGAGGGTATTATTTCAGTAAGAGATTTTGATATGATTCTCATTGTTTCCATTCCAACTTAATTCTGTCCTTAAGCATGTGGGGCTAAGTTTTGAAAAGGAAATATGTTTTACAGAATGATGTGTAAAACAGGCTTCAAATATGACCAACCTCAACAAAGGTTCAGACTCACTGTAATGATGTCCATTGTGCGGCTGCTTACACCTACCTAATAATGAGTTGGCTGCCATCCTTTGCACCCAGAATCCAAATTATTTGAAACATAAACTCAGTAATGTGTTGACACGAGAATGCCGACTCATTTGGACACCTACAGGTCCACATGATAGTCCTAGTTTGCATTCAGGTTCAGGTTCTGACAACTTAAAATGTAGTATTAGACACAGACCTCTCATTTTTATCCATAATGCCCAAAATAACCTACATCTCCATCAACTATTGTGAACATACCAGAGAAATAGAGCAGCAGCATTCTGGTGATTTGATTAAAAAGAAGTGAATTCATGAAAGTTAGAATTTGGCTGAGCTGGATGTGTGTATACAGTGGCTGGTGTCATTTTACTGCAATCACAGAATCAACGCTAAAGCCAAAAGACAGGAAAATGCACATTTTTTTTTTGCAAAACTTGAATTCTGTTACTTTAAAAGAGAATATAAAGTATAATAAAGCATAAAATACATACTACACCTCCTAGATATTCTCTCGGGGCACTTTTAATCCATTGCAATTTAATAGAAAAAAGGCAATACTAAGTAATGATTAAGATCATATGAAAAATGGAACTTGGAAAAAAAATCTAAACATTTAATTAGTTCATTAACCTCATCACTGACAAACCTATGGAAGCTCAGGGAACAATTAGCCTTAGCTGGCTACACTGGCTACTCATAACGAAAGACAAGGAGGAAAAAGACAAATTATAAAACTGTGAAAAACACCAAAAATATGTGGATGATGAAATGAAACTCTTAAGCAATGTATTCACAACATTTATTTTCCTTGTAGTATATAAAATCATCCATTTCGTAAACCTGTTCAGGGTCATACAGAGTTATAATCTATTTAGCTGAAAATTGGGTACAAGGCATGAACCAACTGCCAACAGGGCGTCAAACCGCCACAGAATTACGCTCACTTGTATTGGGCCAATTCAGAGTCTCCATCACTCAAGTTATATTCAGAATTAACAAAATAAGGAAAGACGATGTTCTCGACTACTTTGTTCTAGAGATCTGCATATATATAAATTAATGGCCAATTTGGCAGTTGGTACTGTTCTGCTGATTATTTGTTAAACAATGAAATATCAAATTACTCTAAAGTAGCTGTGTTACTGAACTTCGCCCAGGAAATTTCCTAAGACAATGGGCCTCAGTTACGGTGCTGCAGGTTCATCAGATGTATCAGAAGTATTATGTAACTAACTAAGTACTTTTTCTATAAAATATTTGAATATTTGAATCACCAGAGCTGCTTAGCTTTGAACATGCTACATATAAATGCCCATGAGTGAAACATTCCTGCCATTGATCAATTGATACTTCTCCTCTTTTGTTGATGATCAATGTGAAACACAATTTTACAGGAACCTGTATTCTTTTGAGTTGAAATGGGTTATCAGCAGTTTTATTGGGAATGTCGAGTATCTACGTCTGCCTGCTATGTGCACTATGCTTGATGGGATAGGTTCCAGCTTCCCTGCAACCCTGCTCAGTATAAGGATTGTTTAGAAAAGGGATAGCTGGATGATGCTGATTATTATTTTGATTATTATATGTAAATGATTTTCATTTCTTTACATAATTTACTCAACCACTACTTTTTGTGTTTTTCATCAGTTGTATCTTTAAGCTTCATTTTTTTGTTATAGCTATATAGAGAGCGTAAACATACAATACTAAATTGTGTTTTAATTTAACTTATAACAAAAAGCAATGCTGCCAACAGCCTGCACATTTAGGTGGCCTATGCAATGTATTAAATGTTTGAAATGCTTATATTACATACGAAAACTCATGCATAATATATTGAAATGCACCCACCCCAACACTTGTTTACTCCCATTATTATATGTCTCACACACATGGACACGGAGACGGTTTACAGGCTCAAATAATGTTGTGTCTCAGCTGAACCAGGGGCTGGAGCTGTCATTTGAGCTTTCTCCCTTTGTCTCTCTGCAGAGAGGCCAAAGAGCCCTCCTAGTAAGGTCACTCCTGGGCTACAAACACTGCCTCCCGATGACATCACTACTGGGCTACAAACCCTGCCTCCCGATGACATCACTACTGGGCTACAAACCCTGCCTCCCAATGACATCACTACCAGGCTACAAACCCTGCCTCCCAATGACATCACTACCGGGCTACAAACCCGGCCTTCCAATGACATCACTACCGGGCTACAAACCCGGCCTTCCAATGACATCACTACCGGGCTACAAACCCTGCCTCCCGATGACATCACTTTGGGGCTACATACCCTGCCTCCCAATGACATCACTACCAGGCTACAAACCCGGCCTCCCAATGACATCACTACCAGGCTACAAACCCTGCCCCCCGATGAAATCACTTCGGGGCTACAAACCCTGCCTCCCAATGACATCACTTCCAGCTCACAGAACTCTCCTCCTGATGAACTCACTTCTGATTCTGGTCCATCATATCCCGCCTCTTCCTGTCTACTTCATATAAATAGAACAGCCATCACAATGTTAAGAAGTTCAGTTGTGGGCTCCTATCTGTAAAGACATGCTTTTTTTTTTTGCGTATATCTCAGTATACGGGGTGGTCATCCCAAAGCCTTTTTCTGTCTTCAGTCTACTTTATTACATATGTGAATATATGTATTATACACATCTCAAAATCAAAGCATGAATTCCTGGCCACACTGATTTGGTGAATTCATAATTAGAATCCAGATAATTTCAGTCGGTGTTAAATGTTAATATCTTTTCAAACTTGCTAAATTCGACTCAGGGTCACAGTAGGCCACTACCTATCCTGATAGCATTGGGCACAGAGGTAGGTACCAGCACTGGATGATTTGCCAGTGTATCACAGATCCTAATGTTACGTATATTGGTTGGCTCCAAGACATCTGTAAATGTAAATTAACTTGGAAATAATAAAAAACATTTCATTTTTAGTATGCTTTAAAGCTGACAACAATGGAGAAGAAGAAAATAAATACTCAGAGTTAATTCTGACCTCAACATACTAGGAAAGTTAATCAATCATGGTTTCTTTTATAACTTCATTGTGAACGCTAACAAAGTGTAATAATACATGTAAAGCTTGTAACAGCACTAAAATACAAAGAGGAATTACACAGAAGCATGAGCGTGAAGGTTTGAATGTTTGAATTATATCAAGCAGCAGAGAAAGGATGGCTATTTAGGAGCAATATTCTGTATCACTAATTGAGAAACAGCACACAAGAGTTAAATCACAAGTTAAATGAATGCTAGCCAAGAGCAGTGCTGTAAAGCTGTAGCAGGGTGACATGACCCCTTCAATCTTGAATTAGTGAGTTCCTGGTGCTAGAACACAGTCATGAATGAGCTCGAGCTGTTTGAGTATTTTCAAAGGATTCCTGACTTCATTTTGCTGGATTTATCTAGGATGGGCTTCATAAGTACAGCAGGCCACAGCTTTGTACTGAGCCCCCTCTACTGGACACTTCTTGGTACAAAGAGGAATGAATAATGAACACTAATTATTATGATAGGCACTTGTATATATTTATAGATTCTAGCAGGCTGGCAGGCAGGGTGGTGTAGTAGCCAGGCCATCGGACTGGCCACATATCTGCTCATTCAATCTGACTAACTATAAATCATTTAATCTGCTTGTGCATTGATAGCAAAAAAATAAAAGGGAACATAAGAGTAACAATGTTTCATTCACAGCTTTTTTTGTAAATTTTAAGTAAAATAAAAGCATCTGTACTTCATGCCTCAGTACTTAATAAATGAATCCCTTTACTAGAACTGCCTAATGCAACTTCATGAATGAGGCACACTGCAGCCAACTCCAGAAGCATTAAGCGCAAGGCAGGATCCAAAAAATAAACCCACACTCACACAGGGTCAGATTAGAATTAACAGTTAACGTAACCTGTGTGTCATTAGGATGTCTCACGGCTTTTTTTGTAAAAAAAAATTCTGCTTTGGGAACTTTAAAAGCAGTGTGCTAAAATATTATTTTAAACTCCCATATTTTCCACAGATGTCCTTGTTATATGTACATTGTGTTATAGCCATTCATTTACAGTAGATGCACCATGCTTTATCCCATTCCACATTCTTGACTTTTCTACAACTTCTTTTCTGCATGTAGTGTACAAAGTGATCCCCCTTTTTTAGGCTAAAGCTTCTATCATAAATTCTGCTCAGTTATGTGCCTCTTTTCGCTGATAATTGCATCAAATTTTTCCTACTGTAACAAATGGACCTGGACAAAATCTTAAAATATCAGAATGTAATTAAGCAGTACAGTACATACCACAAATAATGAAAATGAAACAGCTCCGGATCCCGGTTGGCAACCCCCCGAGGCACACACACGGTTCAGTCCCACCCCTTGGAAATGACCATCAATCTGCCAAAACCAGCTGTTACGTGGGTGTCCCCTTGGCCTGGTCCAGCCTCTTGGGTCCTCAACACTGAATCATCTTCAGGGAATCATGCCAAATGGCTGTAGTGCCGTAACTGACGCTCCCTCACAATGCAGGTAATGTGCCTCATTCGGGACTCAGGGAGTAACCACTCATTCGACACAAAGTCAAACCAGCGGTACCCAAGGATTCTCTGAAAAGACACAGTACCGATGGAGTCCAGTCTTCGTCTCAGGTCACTGGATTGCATTCATGCCTTGCAACCACATAGCTGCATGATACACTGTTCTTGACTATAGTAATTTTTGGTATTACCCTATTGGGAAAGTTTGCCCTATACGGTGGCACAGTGGTAGCGCTGCTGCTTTGCAGTTAGGAGACCCAGGTTTGCTTCCCGGATCCTCCCTGCATGGAGTTTGCATGTTCTCCCCGTGTCTGCGTGGGTTTCCTCCGGGTGCTCCAGTTTCCTCCTACAGTCCAAAGACATACCTGTTAGGTGCATTGGCGATTCTAAATTGTCCCTAGTGTGTGCTAGGTGTATGTGTGTGTGTGTGTGTGTGCCCTGCGGTGGGCTGGCACCCTGCCCGGGGTTTGTTTCCTGCCTTGCACCCTGTGTTGGCTGGGATTGGCTCCAGAAGACCCCCGTGACCCTGTAGTTAGAATATAACGGGTTGGATAATGGATGGATGGATATATACAGTATATATATATATATCCATCCTCTTCCGCTTATCCGAGGTCGGGTCGCGGGGGTAGCAGCTTAAGGAGAGAAGCCCAGACTTCCCTCTCCCCGGCCACTTCTTCCAGCTCTTCCGGGAGAATCCCAAGGCGTTCCCAGGCCAGCCGGGAGACATAGTCCCTCCAGCGTGTCCTGGGTCTTCCCCGGGGCCTCCTCCCGGTTGGACGTGCCCGGAACACCTCACCAGGGAAGCGTCCAGGAGGCATCCTGATCAGATGCCCGAGCCACCTCATCTGACTCCTCTCGATGCGGAGGAGCAGCGGCTCTACTCTGAGTCCCTCCCGGATGACTGAGCTCCTCACCCTATCTTTAAGGGAAAGCCCAGACACCCTGTGGAGGAAACTCATTTCAGCCGCTTGTATTCGCGATCTCGTTCTCTCGGTCACTACCCATAGCTCATGACCATAGGTGAGGGTAGGAACGTAGATCGACTGGTATATTGAGATCTTTGCCTTACAGCTCAGCTCCTTTTTCACCACGACAGACCGATGCATAGCCCGCATCACTGCGGATGCCGCACCGATCTGCCTGTCGATCTCACGCTCCATTCTTCCCTCACTCGTGAACAAGACCCCGAGATACTTAAACTCCTCCACTTGGGGCAGGATCTCGCCCCCAACCCTGAGAGGGCACTCCACCCTTTTCCGGCTGAGGACCATGGTCTCGGATTTGGAGGTGCTGATTCTCATCCCAGCCACTTCACACTCAGCTGCGAACCGCTCCAGAGAGAGCTGAAGATCACGGCCTGATGAAGCAAACAGGACAACATCATCTGCAAAAAGCAGTGACCCAATCCTGAGTCCACCAAACCGGACCCCTTCAACACCCTGGCTGCGCCTAGAAATTGTGTCCATAAAAGTTATGAACAGAATCGGTGACAAAGGGCAGCCCTGGCAGAGTCCAACTCTCACTGGAAACGGGCTCGACTTACTGCCAGCAATGCGGACCAAGCTCTGACACCGGTTGTACAGGGACTGAACAGCTCTTATCAGGGGGTCCAGTACCCCATACTCCCGGAGCACCCCCCACAGGACTCCCCGAGGGACACGGTCGAACGCCTTTTCCAAGTCCACAAAGCACATGTAGACTGGTTGGGCAAACTCCCATGCACCCTCCAGGACTCTGCTAAGGGTGTAGAGCTGGTCCACTGTTCCGCGACCAGGACGAAAACCACACTGTTCCTCCTGAATCCGAGGTTCGACTATCCGACGGACCCTCTTCTCCAGAACTCCCGAATAGACTTTTCCAGGGAGGCTGAGGAGTGTGATCCCTCTATAGTTGGAACACACCCTCCGGTCCCCCTTTTTAAAGAGGGGGACCACCACCCCAGTCTGCCAATCCAGAGGCACTGTCCCCGATGTCCATGCGATGTTGCAGAGATGTGTCAACCAAGACAGTCCTACAACATCCAGAGCATTAAGGAACTCCGGGCGTATCTCATCCACCCCGGGGCCCTGCCACCAAGGAGTTTTTTGACCACCTCGGTGACTTCAGTCCCAGAGATGGGAGAGCCCACCTCAGAGTCCCCAGGCTCTGCTTCCTCATTGGAAGGCATGTTAGTGGGATTGAGGAGGTCTTCGAAGTACTCCCCCCACCGACCCAAAACGTCCCGAGTCGAGGTCAGCAGCGCACCATCCCCACCATATACGGTGTTGACACTGTACTGCTTCCCCTTCCTGAGATGCTGGACAGTGGACCAGAATCTCCTCGAAGCCGTCTGAAAGTCGTTCTCCATGGCCTCTCCAAACTCCTCCCATGCCCGAGTTTTTGCCTCAGCAACAACTGAAGCCGCATTCCGCTTGGCCTGCCGGTACCTATCAGCTGCCTCCAGAGACCCACAGGACAAAAAGGTCCTATAGGACTCCTTCTTCAGCTTGACGGCATCCCTCACCGCCGGTGTCCACCAACGGGTTTGGGGATTGCCGCCGCAACAGGCACCGACCACCTTACGGCCACAGCTCCGGTCAGCTGCCTCAACAATAGAGGCACGGAACATGGCCCATTTGGACTCAATGTCCCCCACCTCCCTCGGGACGTGGTCGAAGTTCTGTCAGAGGTGGGAGTTGAAGCCACTTCTGACAGGGGACTCTGCCAGCCGTTCCCAGCAGACCCTCACAACACGTTTGGGCCTACCAGGTCTGACCGGCATCTTCCCCCACCATCGAAGCCAACTCACCACCAGGTGGTGATCAGTTGACAGCTCCGCCCCTTCTTCACCCGAGTGTCCAAGACATATGGCCGCAAGTCCAACGACACAACCACAAAGTCGATCATCGAACTGAGGCCTAGGGTGTCCTGGTGCCAAGTGCACATATGAACACCCTTATGCTTGAACATGGTGTTCGTTATGGACAATCCGTGGCGAGCACAGAAGTCCAATAACAAAACACCGCTCGGGTTCAGATCGGGGGGGGGGCATTCCTCCCAATCACGCCCTTCCAGGTCTCACTGTCATTGCCCACGTGGGCATTGAAGTCTCCCAGCAAAACGAGGGAATCCCCAGAAGGTATGCCCTCTAGCACCACCTCCAGAGACTCCAAAAAGGGTGGATACTCCAAACTGCTGTTCGGCGCATACGCACAAACAACAGTCAGGACCCTTCCCCCCACCCGAAGGCGGAGGGAGGCCACCCTCTCGTCCACCGGGGTAAACCCCAACGCACAGGCTCCAAGTCGGGGGGCAGTAAGTATGCCCACACCTGCTCGACGCCTCTCACCGGGGGCAACTCCAGAGTGGTAGAGAGACCAGCCCCTCTCAAGGAGATTGGTTCCAGAGTCCAAGCTGTGCATCGAGGTGAGTCCAACTATATCTAGCCGGAACCTCTCAACCTCGCGCACTAGCTCAGGCTCCTTCCCCTTCAGAGAGGTGACATTCCACGTCCCAAGAGCCAGTTTCTGTAGCCGAGGATCAGAACGCCAAGGTCCCCGCCTCCGGCCACCACCCAACTCACACTGCACCCAACCTCCTTGGCCCCTCCCATAGGTGGTGAGCCCATGGGGAGGAGGACCCACGTTACCTCTTCGGGCTGTGCCCGGCCGAGCCCCATGGGTGCAGGCCCGACCACCAGGCACTCGCCATCGAGCCCCACCCCCAGGCCTGGCTCCAGAGGGGGGCCCCGGTGACCCGCGTCCGGGCAAGGGAAAACGTCGTCCACAGTTTTTATTATTCATCGGAGGTTTGTTGAACCGTTCTTTGTCTCATCCCTCACCTAGGACCAGTTTGCCTTGGGTGGCCCTACCAGGGGCATAAAGCCCCGGACAACATAGCTCCTAGGATCATTGGGACACGCAAACCCCTCCATCACAATAAGGTGACGGTTCAAGGAGGGGCATATATATATATGTGTGTGTGTGTGTGTGTATATATATATGCTAATACAGTATATGCAGACAGAAAACTGTATACAGTACTTCTATTCCTCTCCATTTGCATGCAATGCATCTTTCTGAGTTCATCAGAGTTTTAGCAGAGTGTTATGAATGCTCCATTAGCATGTTACTTAATGGGAATAAAACAAGAACATTACATTATATGTGTAGCTATCTAAAGCTAACATTTTATTCTAGTTAAGCAAATTCTTATATGAATTTAACATTAACTGTATTAGTTCTTACAATTGGTGTAATGCAGCAGGTATGGTGGGTCTGGGTATAAACTGTAGTATGCTTGCCTGGCTTTGGTTTAAACTGGAATTTATCAACCTGTTTGATATTTAAACTTCTTTCATGAATCAAGTCACCTGTCCTGAGCACTGCTAAATAGTCAGAAAGTTAGCAATCCAGATTAAAACAAAAAAAAACACAACTTAGCCATCATTTTGTTTCTACTGTTGGAGCAAAGACTTGATGATATGTTGCCTTTCTGTGTCTTAACAGCTGTTTGTTTCAAGAATTACAATTTGCATTGAAAGTTAAGCTAAGTGCAACTGTTCTCGCATGCTTTGGTGTTTTTTCCTTCTTTTGTATAGTATGTGTGGATGGATTTGGTAATCACAAATACTTCAAGATGAAAGAACTTATTTCTTAGGGAGAGTGGTCCCCCTCCAAAATTCCAAAATAAAAGAACATGATCAAAGCAGCTGTATTTCCGAAAGAAAGAAATGCATGTGTAAAACTTTCTCCTTGACCCATTAATCTATAAAAATGCATTATCAGAACCTCATCATCTACTGTACCCTCAAATAAGAAAATGATTAGAACTTAATTCTTTATTAAAAAATTAAAGAAACGCCTCATGAAAGCCCGGAATTATTTTTGTTTTGCAAATGCACACCGAGAAAACCATACATTTTGCTGCATATTTTTTGCTGGAAGCAAATGTTTCCTTTCATTCTTGATTTACTTTGAAGTCTAATATGTGGTGGGAGCAATCTGTGATGAATGTGAAATGGCTGTCATTATTTTTGCTATTGTTGAAACCTAATTTTTCATTTGCGTAACATCAAGCAAAGCCATTCTTTGTAGAATCTATTCTGTATTACTATACTTTGGACATCATTGAATTTTAAGAACAGAAATTATTTTGGTATAATTTCTTACAATCTATTTTTATCATAAACATTACTATTTGAATATTTGGCCGATTACTTTTTTTAATCAAAAACAAATTACAACATCAGTAAACAATACAAATTTTATATGCTTTTTTAAATAATTGAAGGACACATGGATTAAATGACTACCTAAGGGTCACATTGTGAATCAGTGTCAGAACTGGAAACCTGCAAGATTGTGTTTTGAAGACCCATGACTTAGACAATACGAGGTCTGAAGTTACAACAGAACTGAACATTGGTTGGCTTCACGGCAGTATACTGGTCATGGAGTCCAATACTGAGTCCAATACTCTTTTTTACATTCCTGCTGTCCACCTACATGAACAAGATCATCTATATGCCACCTAGAAAGGGGCAGTGGATCCTCAGTCTTCCACACCTGCTGAAGACAATGTACTGGATACATATAACAGCACTTTGTTTTTATATGCTCTGGTCCCATGCAACCCATAATCGAATTACACAAGTTTAGTGGATTCTAGAAACACAAATACATCACTGGATAAAAAAAAGAGAACACCACCATCCATTTTCTAAAACTGTTTTTTTTCAATTGCAAGGTTGCATGGGTGATTTTTGGCATACCATATATGTCACACAATCTCACTGAGATTGCACAGGTGGTGAACCAGCTAAGGAGAGGAAAGGCTGCAGGGATCTGTGGTATCTGGGGTGAACTACTCCAGGCTGGCGATAAGGATGTCCTCTGGCATTGCAAACAATCTTTGCTTCCATTTGGGAGACTGGCATCATCCCAACTGACTGGAAAACGAGACTTGTCGTCCCTATCTGGAAAAGGAAGGGTGATTGCCTGGATTGCAACAACTACAGGGGGATAACACTGCTCTCGGTGCCAGGTAAGGTCCTTGCTACGGTTGTCCTCAATAGAATCCGTGATCACTTGCTCACCTACCAGCGACCAGAACAGTTTGGTTTTATGCCTAAGAAGTCTACCATCGACCGCATCCTGGCACTGAGGGTTCTCATGGAGCGCAAACGCGAATATCGGCAAAGATTCTTTGCAGCTTTGTTGATTTTTATAAAGCATTCGACTCAGTTGATCGAGCTGCCCTGTGGAACATCTTGATGGTTTGCGGGATGCCCTCGAGGTTGCTGGATATCATGGCCGGCCTGTACACTGGTACTGTGAGTGCTGTGCAGAGTGGAGACAGGACCTCTGCATTTTTTTCAGTTGATTCTGGGGTTCATCGGGGTGTGTTCTTGCTCCTACTCTGTTCAATGCTTGTATGGACTGGGTGTTGGGCAAGTTCGTGGGGTCCAGCGACTGTGGGGCATCTGTGGGTGAAGAAAGATTCACAGATATTGACTTTGATGATGATGCTGTGATCTTCGCGAACTCAATGGAGGCTCTGATCGGGGTGCTTGAGAGACCGAGTGAGGAGTCTGAGTGTCTGGGTTTGCGAGTGTCCTGATAAAAACCAAGATCCAGGCCTTTAATGACCTCTTGGGCATGGCCATCAGCTGTGTGTCTGAATGTCGACCTTGTCAAGAGGTTTACTTACCTTGGCAGTGACATTCATGTCTCTGGTGACTCTTGCTGTGAAGTCAGTAGACGGATTGGGAGAGCATGGGGGGTCATGAGGTCACTGGAAAGGGGTGTGTGGCGCTCCCAATATCTATGCAAAAGGATGACGGTCCAAGTCTTTAGAGTCCTAGGGCCTCATGCATAACGCCGTGCGTAGAATTCGCACTATAACATGACGTAAGCACAAAAGCTGAAATGTGCTTACGCACAGAAAAATCCAGATGCAGGAATCTGTGCGTACTCCAACTTTCACATTCTTCCACTACATAAATCCCGGTCAGCGTGAAAAGTAACGCACGTGCACGTGCCTGCTGTCCCGCCCCGTCTCCTCCCAGAATTATGCCTCTTTGAATATGCAAAACAATATAAATAGCCCTTAAGCTCAGCCTTCTGTGAAAAGACAATGGGAAAAGCATGGGGGGAAATATAAGAATTTCAGCAAATACCAAGTGGAGGCAAAGGAAAAACATACTATTTGTTGATTTAAAAAGTGGTATAATTAACAAAAGGAAGTTGACCGAGTGACATAGCGTGTTGGAGAAACTTGAAAGCTCAACTTCACAAAGTTGCACAGTGCCCGAAATAAAAAAGAAGTCACATATCAAAGTCACCGTGAAAAGGCGAGTTGTAGCCCACTGTCTGAATGTCATATGAAAGCTTATTAGGGTACAGACAAAAAAATAGGCACTGTGGAGCCGACCCGGACACAGACAGGTGGACATGTTGTAATCACCACCACACGTTTATTAATACAACTATTTACAAAAGTTATGGTCACTAAGACCCAGTCCAAAAGTGCACAAACCCCAAAGTCACAGTCCTGGCCACACAAACGCCTCTCTTCGGGCCGCCTCCACACTCTCTTCTGCCTCGTCCTGCTTCCACCCGACTCCAGCCCTGAATGAAGGGAGACGGCCCCTTTTATATGCTCCCTGATGAGCTCCAGGTGGTTTCCGACACTCCCCCGTTGGCCACGCCCCAGCGTGGCGAAAGTGCCGGCTGTTCTCCCGGCAGCTCTCCGGGTGCCCTTTTAATTCTTCCCCTCAGCACTTCCTGGTGTGGCGGAAGTGCTGAGGTAACAGGTCCCCAAGGCATTGGGGTGCCTCCTGGCGGTGACCACAGGCCCCTACAGGGTAGGGCTTCCATGCCCTCAACCCGTGGTCCCCAAAGCAACCAGGAAGGCGGCCCCCTACGTGATCCAGGGTGGGCGCAGACCCACATCCGGTCCCTCACGGCGTCCCGGCCGGGTCGTTGCCCCTGGCATCCTTGACAGCACACAGTGGGAAAAAAGCACGGAATGTCAACTTTAATCTTGAAATTTCCACTTTAATCACGTAGTTTATTTGGTCATTAAAGTAGAACATCATAAACGTCATCTTAAAATCGTTTAATTAACCAGTTTCTCAAATCACATCGTAATTAAAGTAGCACGTTAAATGCTTTGTTTTGTATTTGATCTTCAATGTGCTGTATGTGTGTGAATCACTACGTGCTTCTGTTCTTTCTCTTTCTCTGACAGGACACAGAATCCATTACATTCGTGATATTACAGCTCTCTGAATAATTAAAATACTGAGATGTATACGTTATATCATTTTCATGATGATTGGAATGAAAGCATGTTATTAAACATGGGAACACGGTGGTGCAGTGATTGTTCATGTCTCACAGAAGATGCTGCTGTGCCATGCTCGACCTTCGATGAAATGATTTATTGTAGCAGTACTGTCTCTTTCAAACGTACTAACCTCCAATTCCTGTCCTTACTTTTCTTTCTCCAAATACCCAATCGCCACACAATCAGCTCTGTAATAGACGTTAAGCCATCTATAAGCTTACAACGACGATTCTTCAAAACTTTTAAGGAACATTGAAATATCTTCATAGTACGTCTTTAATTATTCTATCCGTCTATCCTTCCAGTGTTGCGCCAGCCTCAGCAAATATACAGCGTGCAACAGGAACAATACGTGAACTTGCTAGCGTTGCGGCACCGTGTCCTCACATATTTAATTATTAACAATACAGATTATTTAAATAACGCTAAAGTTTTATCTGTATAATATAATCAACATATTTTGCTGCATTTCATCTTAAAAATGATATCGTCATCATATGTAAATACGCGCTTTATAAAGTGGCGCACGTTGTGTAATATTATAACTGTAGTGCAAGTTTACAGTGGGGTAACTGTACTTATAAGTACAAACAGTTCTACAAGGAGCAATTGATTGAGTACGTTTATAGTTCTTGGGATGAAACTGTTTCTGAACAGCGAGGTCCGTACAGGAAAGGCTTTGAAACATTTTGCCGTGTGAAAGCAGTTCAATAGACAACATGGCTGAGGCAGCGTCTGCTTGATGCAGTATACCGATAATTCTCTTTCCGATCAGCTGCTGCTGTGATTCCCCACTCAGATACAGTGATATAAATACTCCGAGTGGTGCAGTGAGAGTAATATGGAAAAAGATGATCCGCTGTGGCAACCCTTAATGGGAGCAGCTGAAAGAAGAAAAAGGAGGTGCAGTGAGAGTAACAACGCTAAAGTAGTTATGGTATTTGGAATACTATGGCTATTTCCTGGACCATTATATTGTTACAAGTTAATTATAATCAGATGCATTACACTAATAAACAATATGCGGTTAGTTTCAGTGTATTTATAAAGCCGCATCAGGAATGTGGATCTAAGAAAGAAAGGATAACCACACAGGAACAGTAGCACTGCTTTGACGCTTTGTGACGCCAGTCTGCAAAACCGAGCGTAGAACTTGCATACGACAGGGTATGAGGTACCGTGGAAATGTGCGTGGTTTTACACCAAGTTTAGGTTTTATACATTTCGATTTGAATGTGGAAACATTCTTATGCAAAATGTCTGTGCGTACGCACTGTTTATACATGAGGCCCCTGGTGCTTCCTGTCTTGCTATATGGTTGCGAGACATGGATGCTATCCAGTGACCTGAGATGAACACTGGACTCCTTTGGTACTGTGTCTCTCTGGAAAATCCTTGGGTACCATTTGTTTGACTTTGTGTCGAATGAGCGGTTGCTCATGGAGTCCCAAATGGGGCACATTACCTGCATTGTTAGGGAGCATCAGTTATGGCACTATGGCCATGTGGTGCGTTTTCCCAAGGGTGATCCGGCTCGTAACATCCTCATTGTCGGTGACCCGAGTGGCTGGACCAGGCCAAGGGGTTGCCCACGTAACACCTGGCTGCGGCAGATAGAGGGTAATTTCCAGAGGGTGGGATTGGACCGCGTGTCTGCCTGGGGGTTTGCCAACCGGGATCCCAAGTTGTTTCGTCTTGTAGTGGGTGCGGCAATGCACTGTACCAGTGCATGCTCCCCAACTTGACTTAATATACATTCAATAATAGGGGGTCAAAACCTAACAAGTATATTTTTAGGAAGTGATAGAAAACTGGAAAAAATGACACATGGAGAACTGGATAATTTATACATCAATGCAGAGACTTTGAAAAAGCATGATTATGAGGAGATCATAACAGACTACTTCTTTAAATGAGATTCTGGTCAAACTCTCACTACTTCTAAAATCTTCTTGTCAAATTTGATTCACTAGTAAAGTAGCATCATTTTATGCTGACTCATATTTAACGGGTAGAACCAGGAGGTCATGTTGGCAATACACTGGCTTATTTTGGCACGCTTTAGGTGTAGCAGATTGGCAGAAAACATATTTTTGGTTTATTTTGGCTTACTTGTGCACATGTTGCTTTTGTTGCCTCACTCATACAGTAGCAGGACAGAGGCAGCAGTAACCTAGTGAAAATTACTGTGCACAAAATAGAAGTCAACACATTAAGGCGGCAACATGCCAAAAGCAAGCATCCCACGTGACATATTCATTTGTGTGGAGTATTACACATGTCCTGTAACACACATGGTAAAAAAAAAAGTCCAGACTATGGGACAATAACAATGTGTTAAATCTTCTGAGCTTAAGCAGACTGAAGGAGTGACAAGACAGAAGTGTTTAAAATTATGAAGGAAACACATAAGCTTCATGACACTTTTAAAAAGTCCATCAGCTTAGTACTGTACATAGTGGGAAACATTGAAGTTGGTTCCAAGTAAGTTTTACACAAAAGCCTGAAAATATTTATTATTGTGGAGAACTTTTAAAAACAACGAACAATATGTTTGGAAGTAGCACTTTGGAGATATTCAAATTTTACTTAATTTTAGACCTGACATTTGGTTTGATATAAGATGGACAGATAGAATGAATAGCCTATGCCTTCAGAACTTCTTCATATTATCCTCTCCACCCATGCAGGAGACACAAATTCAGGGGTGAACCAGTTTAGTTCCTCTTACCTTCAAATTTAACCAGCTAATCTAATTTCTCCATTTCTAGATCACTGGGACTTGAAAGAAAATACAGTGGAACATTGGTTCACGAGATTAATCCGTTCCAGAAAGTGACTCGTGAACAGAAATACTCATATTCCGAATAAAAATTTCCCATAAGAAATAATGGAAATTTAATCAATCTATTCCACAACCCAGAACTGTTGATAAACATACATTGTATATAGTGGCAGGTATCCCTTACTCTCAACGAACTCCTGGAACTTGGTGTGTCTCTCAGCGGCTGCTTTATCTGAGCTTGCAGCTTTGCCATGCCTTATAACACTGTGAATACCACTTCTTTTAAAAACCATCCCCTGCTCACTTAAATGATTCCACTTCTGAATCACTTGTTCCAGGGGTTTTCTTAATGTAATCAGCATGCAACTTCCTTGCTTTTTCACTTATGATTGTCTCAGATACGCTATCATGCGCTAACTGTTTCTGGTTTATTCACACTAGCAAAAACATTTCAACATCATCGATTACTTTAGGTCTTTGTTTCATTAACACTTTAACACTGTTTGCCACATCAGCACTCTTGAATCTATCTTTCTCTTTAAGAATAGTAAATATTGTCAACGTTGCTTTACTATACGTATTGACGTGCCAGGTCAGCCACACAAACACCGTCTTCATGTTTTTGATGACCTCTTTTTTCAGTTCTATGGTTATTTTTACTAATTCTTCATGGATGCATCCTTTAATGCTTTCTTTGGCCCCATGCTGGTCGTACACTTTTGCAAGTCAACAGTAAAATACACAAAAAAACTGATAACATGTTCGCAATGAAATAACTTACGTATTAATTCAGCGAAGGATGGACTAAGACTAACTCAAGATTCCTTTGTCTAACCAACACCGCACAAGCCATACATGTTTGATCACGTTCGAAAATGCCCAGGTTCTGAGTAACTACTCATGTACGGAGACAAATTTCATGAAGGAAAAATGCACATATACTGAATTATTCTGGAAGAGAGGTGCTCGTGAACAGAGGTCTCACTGTACTCCATCAAAAATTAAAATTTTTTACATGCTACTTTACCCATGTACAGTGGAACCTCGGTTCACGAACGTCTCGGTACACGTACAACTCGGTTTACGACCAAAACGTTCCCCAAACTTTTGCCTCACGACCACACACTTGGTATATGAACAAGCCAGTTTCCCTTTCGGTTTGTGCGCGCTGATGATTTCCGCACGTGTTGCATTGTTCTCGGTCAGACGTGCATGCTTGCACATGCATGCTTTCCCTTTGTGAACTCTTTTTGCTCTATTTCATTTCCCTTCCAGTTCGTACGCGACGATTACTGTATTTAAGCACGTGTTGAGCCACTCCCTGTTCATGGTTCTCAGTCAGACGTGTGTGCTTTACCTGTGATCTCTTTGTGCTCTACAGTATTTTGTGTGCTTTTGCAGTTAACCATGGCTTCTAAGCAAGTGAAGAGTGGTGAGAAGAAAGTTTTGCAGAAAATTGAAATCGAAGTAAAGAAAGAAATTATTGAAAAGTATGAGCATGGCGTTCGTGTTACTGATCTTGCCGCCGAGTACATGAAGTCAAAACCTACGATTTCGACTATTCTAAAGCAGAAAGAATTTATTAAAGCAGGTGATATTGCAAAAGGAGTTACAGCGTTAACCAGGCAGAGGCTTCAAGTGCTGGAAGAGGTGGAAAAACTGTTTACCAGTTTACTCATTTACCAATTTGAGAACCCTCGTGCTTTCAAGCAGCACAATGTAAACAAAGCCAGACTGCCAGTAATGTGGAGGGCAAACACGAAGGGTTGGGTCACAAGGACTTTGTTTTTGGAATGGCTGCATGAGGCTTTCGCTCCCACCAGCTAAACAGCTAAAAACACCAGAAACCCAAGAAATCACAAGAGAGAAAACACCTGAAGGAAAACATCCCTCCATCACGGAGCCAGACTCTCCCTCAAAACTGTAACCTCCTCTCCACCCAATTCCTCCTCACTTCATGTCAGAACTCGACTCATGCAAGGTTAGTTTTCTTGGTAGTTTATGGTTTTTGTATTACGGATTTTTCAAATGTTCATTTTTCGGTTCGTAGTGTGAATTGTTGCAGTGTTACTTTCACTTTTTTCAAATGTTCATTTTTTTCCTCCCCTGTGCTTAAAACTCATTACAGTTTTTCTCGATTGCTAAAACACTAAACCCTATTGTCTGAACCAAATTCTCAGTTGCCTGAACCCACTTATTGAATCAGTCACACTTTTGGCAAAACCATAAGCACTTTTCACCTGTTTAGACACATCTTGTCAACACATTGTCATTGTGATGCACCTGTGTTGCATAATGGTGAGCACAGGTGGCAAAAGTCAAACACAATTAAAGCTCAGTTGTCACCGGTTGAACACAACGACTCAAAATTTATCACACTTGTGGCTAATGATGTGAGGGTACATATAAGCCAGAGCACTGGTTTGTGAGGCACTACAATGGATAGAAATCTAAGAAGAGGAGTTCGTGTGAGAGGAGGTCGAGCAGGTCAAGGTGGTCGAGGTGGTCAGCGAGGACAAAGAACAGTAATATTTGATGAAATCAGAGCTACTGTGATTGACCATGTTCTTGTCCATGGTATGACAATGAAGGAGGCTGGACTAAGGGTACAATCAAACATCAGTAGATTCACTGTGTCCACCATAATCCGAAGATTTAGAGAAGAGAACAGATAGTTACCTTTTTTGACATTATAGTATGTAAATGTTGACAACAATTACATATGTACAATGACTGTACTATATACTGTACCACAGTAAACATGTTCCAGTACATCACTGTGCCAGTGTACTGTAGTATTGTAATGGAGGGTTAGTCTGACTGTTTGTAGGCCTATTCCATGTATGTATTTTTGTGCATGTTCTCTTTTTGTAGAATTGAAAGACTGCCACATGGGGGTGGTAGGACATCTATGTTCTCCCCACACCAAGAGACCCTAATTGTCGACATGGTCCGTAAGAACAACACCATTAAACTGCGTGAAATTCAGCTGAGGATCATGGAGGACCATGTGCATTTTGAGGGTATTGACAGTGTCAGCCTCTCTACTGTTGACCGTGTCCTCAAGCGCAACAGACTGCGCATGAAACAGCTGTACAGAGTGCCCTTTGAACGCAACTCTGATAGAGTCAAAGAGCAAAGATTCCAGTATGTACAGGTTGGTATATATCCAGACACATAAATGTTGGTTACTGTAAGTAGTGATTTACTGTAGTTGGCCTACATCACTTACAAAAATATATATCTATTCCTACAGAGAGTTTTTGAACTGGATGCAATGGAAAAACTCCATGAATACATCTACATGGATGAAGCTGGGTTTAATCTCACCAAAAGGAGAAGGAGAGGCCGTAGTGTGATTGGCCAACGGGCCATTGTTGGTGTCCCTGGGCAGCGTGGTGGAAATGTCACACTGTGTGCTGCCATCAGCAATCATGGTGTTGTCCACCATCAGGCCAACCTAGGGCCCTACAACACTCACCAGCTCCTCATTTTCCTCAATCACATGCGAGATGCTCTGTTAGGGCAGCAGGATGAGCAGCCCATCTATGTCGTTGTTTGGGACAGTGTGAGTTTTCACAGAGGCCTCCAGGTTAGAGAGTGGTTCAATATGAACCAAGGTTTTATCAATCTTTGCCTTCCACCGTACTCCCCTTTCCTGAACCCCATTGAAGAATTCTTCTCCTTATGGCGGTGGAAGGTATATGAACGCCAATCTTATACCAGGGTAAATCTCCTGCAAGCCATGGAACTGGCCTGTGGTGACATGGGTGTGGAGGCATGTCAAGCCTGGATACGGCATGCCAGGGGTTTTTTCCCCCGTTGCCTGGCCAGAGAAAATGTAGCCTGTGATGTATGCGCTCATGCATTTAGCCTAAATAAACATTTATTTCTACCGCTTCATGTCCTGAGCATTGTGTTTTCCTTTTTTCTATGTAGTGTTTAGTGACTACTCAGTAGAGTATTTAATTTAGATTGACTTGAGGCATGATTTGACAGCATAGTTCAGTTTTGAGCACAGATTAAACTGTTTTGGGGTGAAAGTTTAGTTTTGCAAGAAGAGTCAGAGGTTTTGTGAATGTAGCTTGAAAATTGGGTTTTGTGTTCACAGTTTAGGGAAAAGGAGAGCAGCTTTCCAGGAATGTGTCTTAGCAATCGAGAAAAACTGTAAAAAAAAAGTGTTTACAGCAAGTGGTTAGTAGCGTGATTTGTTGCAATGTTACTTTTCTTGGTGGTTTATTAAATTACAGATTTTTCAAATGTTCCTTTTTTCCCCTGTGCTTAAAACTCATTAAAAAAAAAAAGTGTTTATACAGCGATCAGTTGCAAGGCTATAGTACAAACTCTTGTAATGTTAGAGAGAGAGAGAGAGAGAGAGAGAGAGAGAGAGAGAGAGAGAAAGAAAGAGAGCGAGCACCGGCTTGTGTGCTGGAGAGAGAGAGAGAGGGCGAGCGAGCCTGCGGGCTCATGTGCTGGACAGAGAGAGAGAGAGAGAGTGGGTGAGCAAGCCTGCGCGTGCAGCTGAGCAGGGAGCCTGGGTGTTTGTGTCAGTGTTATTCAATGTTTTTACATTAGTTTACTATTACACTGTGCATTCTATGGTGTAATTAACTATATTTGTGCTTAAAAATCTTTAAAAAAAAATATATTTACATACAGTTCGTATGGTCTGGAACGGATTAATTGTATTTACATACAATGCTATGGGGGAAATTGCTTCGGTTCACGACCAAATCGGTTTATGACCAGAGGTTTGGAACGAAATATGGTCGTGAACCGAGGTTCCACTGTACTTTGCGGTTTTGGCAGAGAAAATAACAATTAATCTTGTTTTCATTGAAAAGTGAAATAACAAAGGTAATGAAAATCAAATGTGCTCAGATGGACCACAGTATTTGAATTAAAGACCCACCCCCCTGCCTCATTCATTGGTCAGGAATGTCAGCAACAGCTTGTTCATTGGTTAACATTGCTCTTCAAGTGATACGAACAAAAAAGTATGCACTGAGAGACATGTAAAGCTGAAGATTAAAAATTAAAGACTGTGAAAACATATCAGGAAGAGAATACGTCTCATACCTATGCATTTCCAAGAGGCTGTAAAAAGCAGGACAGTTCCCCTGTGCAACTTCACAGACTGCTGCTAAATACTCCCAAGGTACTATGAATATAAATGTAATGTCGGGATGCAGATCTACAATTCAAATGATCAGTAACATTCCATTTTCTTTCATGAGACCCTTTTCAGGAGGTGGTTTACTAATTTTAATAAAAATGTATGCTCATGCTGATGGCTCTCCTCTCTTTCTTTTGGGCTGGGGTTGAATTCTGGTTTGTTAAGTTTGATTTGATTGTGTAGAATGTTGGTTTCTTCAAATAAAATTCAATCAAGAAAGAAAGAAAGAAAGAAAAATACACGTGTTTGGGACATTATTAGCATATCCCTGGATATCTGGACATGTGCAATATGCGAATACAAGTAATGTAGAAGTTTTTAATGGACTTTTTGATATTGTTTTCTGTTCACGCAGACTCTTATTATATCAGAAACTTTGTTATCTCTGTTCTGCATATAAACAAGAGTTTAAACTTTTTTTCTCAGCCATAACTACACTTTACAAGCGGTAAGTAACATATGAAAAATAACATGTTAGAGTGGAGTATTCCTTTACGGTAAAACACCCCATTAATTTGGTGTCTGTCCATTGCAGAGCGCACACTTTCAGAGCCAATATAGAATCACCAATACATTTTCACCAAAAACCCCAGGAACTAAGTGTATTACTGACTTCCTTTATGCTCTTTCTCGTCTCAGTATTCTACTGTGGCACATCTGACATTGTTTGGCATGTACTTCTACCAGTCAGTCAGTCATTGTCCAACCTGTTATATCCTAACACAGGGTCACGGGGGGTCTGTTGGAGCCAATCCCAGCCAACACTGGGCACAAGGCAGGAAACGAACCCTGGGCAGGGTGCCAGCCCACCGCAGGGCACACACACACACACCAAGCACACACTAGGGACAATTTAGGATTGCCAATGCACCTAACCTTTGGACTGTAGGAGGAAACCAGAGCACCCGGAGGAAACCCACACAGACGCGGGGAGAACACGCAAACTCCACGCAGGGAGGACCCGGGAAGCAAACCCACCATGCTGCCAGCACTTCTACCAAAGCTGTGATTTTGTTTTTGTGTGACATTGTCTATTTTAACTGAGTCCTCACCTCCACTGTCAACTGACCATATCTTAATTATAATGGCCTTAATATTGCAATGATCTGTTTATGCTAAACTGAATATTCTACTTTATTGTGTAAGTAAACTAGTTTGACATTCACGTATGTTAATATTGTAAAGTTTGCTCTTACTGCGATAGAGCCTGTACTCATTGATGAGCGCAAATAAAAAACAGCTTAAACTGAATAAAACTGGATATAAGCTTTAAGCCTTAGGGGTGTGAGAGGAAGGTATTAGCAAAAATTCAGACGAACATGGAGAGAAGCTGACATGAAGACACTGACCAGGTTAGGATTAGATCACTGCTCTTTGGAGGTGTTAGCCAGCATCACACTGAGCCACCATCCTAAAACAGAAAGTTTGGAGCGAGGACATCTGCAAGCTATGCTTCATTTACTCAGGAAACCAAAGGAGCAATGACAGAGGGTGTCGAATCTATCTGCAGTGACAGCAGACAGCACATAATGCTGAGTATGACCTTAGATCCAGACAATAGAAAATTGTGCTAACTATTCTACTGGGATTACCTTATCTTTTACATCTAGAAAGAGCAAATCATGTGCAGACATTCAGTAGCTACAACTGTGGGATCTCTAAAGAGATGACGCACAAAAGTCTAAAGCGAATGATACAATTGGTGTATTTGGTTTTCATTAGGTTATTCATGTCAGGTTGGTTGGAAATTTGCTTTCTATGAAATATTTTTGGTGTCTACAGTCATTATAGACAGTTATTTTTGAGGCATGCTAAGCTTTAGAATTTCCTCAATTATTTGGAATATACAGTAACAGTGTGCATTGTATCAAAAGAATGGCCTTAATCTTCATCCAGAACTGTGTGAAGAGATAATGTGAAAAAAATTGGAAAAAGGGCAAACTAGTTCTTGCCCCTCATGATGGCTATGAAGACAGGAGAGCTAAAAAAATTCTGGGTTGAATTTCTAACTTCTAATTTCTAAGCAAAACAGAAATGAGTGCAAGTGAGGCTGACTGTGCTGGAGAGGAGACGAGAAAGTGATAAAGCTCATTAAACTGTTAAGGGGAGATCTGCAAGAAATCTGGAAGACCCTGAAAGGCACTAAATAAATTACACCTACTCCTCCAAGTGTTTCGTTCTTTTCCCTTCCAAACTTCTATGCTAAGGGTAAGAGGGTGAAGTAGAAGAAAGGAAGAAGCAGCATGTGTGAGGAACAGAGCTTCTTTGTTCACAGGACTGTAACTGGATAAAAAAATGATGACAACACAAGGTACACTCTAATATTATTATAGATTAGTTTGTTTTCTTGATAGGCTTAATCAGGGGCAATTTATTAATGCTGGACTTGTGGATGGATTTCCATGAAACAGACTTTTAAGAGCTTTTTGTAGCCACCAGATGCTGGGTTTTACCATCTCCTTACAGTTTTTCTTATGTATGATTTTCAAAAATGTGAATAAAAAACATGCATATATATTTTCAAGTCATCTATTTTCCATCTATTAATTTATTATATAATAGTTTCAGTCTTTCTTAGTCAAGTTTAGAGCTGTGGGAAGCAAAGCAGGAGCCAGCCACACATGCTAATCTATCACATAGCTTACTCATATGAATAAGCAATAAATTAGAAACTAAAAATTAATCTAGTAAATACATCGTTGGGGATGTAGGAAGGGTACCTGGAGAAAAACATGAGGACAGACAACAACCGGACATGGAATTCAAACTCAGGATGCTGTTTTTGTGAGCCTGCATCCCTAAATACTGTGCCAACACTCCACATCTATTTACTGATTCTGCTTACTCCTCGGCCTCATCTAGCAGAATAAAGTACAAGGCAAGAACCAACGACGGATTAGGCATAGCTGATCCCAAGAGATGTTCATTAACACAAGGTCTTGTTAGAGTTAGCTATCAACATAGCTTGCAAAGAAAAACAGGCAGTCACAAGGAAGGGAACTGAACCCTCATCTACTTGTAATAACCTTCTACCTAGAAGCCGCCACCACATTCGCTCACAGACTCTCTTGCACACACATACACACACCCAACCATGCCAAACCAATATAGAGATACAAATGAATCAAATGTTAGAAGTTTACTGCAAATGTAATACAGGCACACTGTTTCACCAAAAGGTCACAAAGAGCCAGAGCTTATCACAGCAGGATCCACCCTCAGAAAGTCCACTATAGCACAATCTCACTCTTACAGAGCCAATTTACAGTCACCACTTAACTTCAGACTGATTGTGTTTGGCATGAGGAAAGAAACTGGAGTATCCAGAGAAATCCGATGGAGACTCTGGTAGAATGGGCAATCTAGCAAACATTCTCTTCATTGGACACTTTTGAGAAGGGCATTACTGTGAGTATGGGACAAAAACATGCAGCATGAACTAGTGGTGGTCTGCTTATGAAGAGAAATATTTCAAGTTTGAATCTGTACACTGAGGAAAGGTGTGTTTGGAGAGGAGACAGAGGAGAGCTTTGTGCAGTTCCACCTCTTTAGCAAATCCCCCCCCCCCCCCCCCCCCTCTTTTGTGGTGTTTTTTTTTTTTTTTTTGCTCTCAGTCAAAGAAACACACAATCTACTCAGCCCTCAGAAGGCTAACATTTGTAGAGAGGAAAGTAACATGCAAGCCCATATCTACTTTATTTTGCTTTTCATTTGGACGCAACAGGTAAGGCACACACTTTACTTTTGACTGCTTAATCCGAAAGAAGACAGACAGATCAGATTTTGAAATTCAGCTCTTCCATATGGATGGTGGCAACCTCAGCAGATCCCTTTTTCTAGTTGTGAGGATTGCAAGTTCATTAAGATAAACAGTAAATGGTCTCAATCTGATATTACAGACTCAAACATTAATGCAGAGTTAGTATATGCCATGATTTTTATTTGCTAAATGTTTTCTTTTTAAGAACTGTATTTGTTTTTAAAATGCGCTGCCAATAATTTTTGTAGAGCATGGAACAGAATGAGACATGGCATGGATGGAAGTGAAATACATTTTCCATAGGATAGATTTTTGTTAAGCTTAAAAGCCAAATGAATACAGACAGAAGTGAAGGGTAATTTCAAATAAATGAATGAATGACACTTCTAATAGTTTTAAATGTAATGTCAATATTCAACTACAGAATACATTTATCAAACCACACCTTTTAAAGTCGGTCGATTACACAGATTACCCAAATATACGTGTGACAAAAACGGCACCACACTACTCTCGGCTGGGGTTTATATGTTAGTAAAAGTGTAACCATCTGACTTTAAAATTCATGGCTTGATGTATACACTATATACTACGATGGCATGGCAGTTCAGTGTTTAACACTGTTGCCTCACAGCTTCATGAGACTAGGTTTTAACTTATAGTCTAATCAATGTGTGTGTGGGCTTGATATGCTTTACACGTATCTGTATGAGATTTTCTTCTACATCTCAGAGATGTCGGTTAAGTTACTTGGTTACTCAGACTGATCACTTCTGACCGAGATTGTGTGTGTGCCCTAAGTGAGGTCCTGTCCGTGGTTAATTTCACTTTTGTGTACAATACTGCTAAGATGGGCTCTGGTCTCATCCTGACTCTCAGTTTATTAGGGTTAGGGTTAGGGTTAAACGCATGTTCAGAAATCAATGATGGATGGATAGTCACACACTGTAGCAAATGTCATAAAGTGCTTTAAATGTGTTATTAAAGCTAAAGGAGAAAGCATTTTGTGTATGCTACATTTTGCCGTTTTGTTATGATAAGATTAGCATAGAAATAGCCTTTAATAATGAGCTATTGTTGCTGTGTTACAATACTAAACATCTAAGGAGTCAGCGATTATGGGTGTGTTTCTTGAAGACTGTTGCTCTCTCCAGCATTTATTCCTGGTGATTTGTAACAAATACTGCCTGGTTACGTTCTAACTGTACACAGGGACTCTGCTCTGTTGGGCCCTTGAGCAAGGCCCTTAACCTACAATTGCTGAGCGCTTTGAGTAGTGAGAAAAGCGCTATATAAATGCAAAGAATTATTATTAATTATTATCTCTGCAATAGCAAAAAGCAGCATAAAGAAATAAATAATTAGGGTTAGGGTTAAACGCATGTTCAGAAATCAATGATGGATGGATAGTCACACACTGTAGCAAATGTCATAAAGTGCCATTTATGAACTATTTATAAACTATAAATAAACTATACTAAACTATAAACATTTATAAACTATGGTTTACATACACCTTTGGCCATAAGTGTGCTGTTTACATTAAACCTGTTATACAAGAGCCAATCCTAGTAAGTTAATGTTAATACTAATTTCACATAAGCATTATTATAATGGAATATAAATTTTAGCTACAAATATAATGGAAGTTACTTTTTAATCCCCCGGAACTTAGCATGCTAATGGAATAGTCTGAGTATTCTGCTGTTTTTTACAATGTGACAATAGGCTAGAGTCAGTTTGCAAAAGGAAATGTAGACAGTTTTTTGACCATGAACCGGAGCGTAAATTTAAGAATATACATACATATTAACGTAATTAGAAACTGTAATTAGAAAAAAATGTAACTAAGATATAAGCCTTAAACAGAAACATCATAAGCAAGAAGCTCTTTTATTGTTGTCTGTGTATAATCAACTTTTCTGTTCATTTTTCTGTGAAGTGCTTTATTTGAATTTCACTAGAACCTGTAAAACAAAGAAACTTAGACCTCTGAATCTTTGTTTATGCATCTCAGCACCTTTCCAATAGCCAAAGAATTTTGGAAACATCTAAAAAAACACGGCTACATGGTATGAGAGATAAATATAGACTGGCGTTCAAACATACAGTTAAGTTTTCAACATTGCTATATTCAGATCTACCTCTAGACGGTTGCACACTTAGCTTGCAATAAAAAAAAATCAAAAAATTGGTCCATACAGTACTTCAATGTAGATTTCACTTCAGTACACCACAGGAAACCACTCAGTGGAATTTTTACAATATAACACAATCAAGTGTAATGTACAATAATATACAATCAAGGGCATGAACTTATATTTATTATATTGAGTAAAATTAAGAAAACAACTTAAAACTAAACACATTGGGAAAAATGAAATACACATGCTGCACAGACAGTCAGATTGGTACAGGAGTGGCTTAATGCTTCTGCACATGTCAACCTTTACAGATCACTTGTGATGTCTGTGTATGTTTGTGTGTTCATGTCTTTCTCTTCATCATCCAGCAAGTGCTCTAGTAGGACAAACAGCTGTCAGCCGTCTTCATTTATGGTATAAATTTCTTTGAGTGTGTGACAGCGTGCGCCTCTGTGTGTGCATACATGTATATTTAAATAAAATAGCTGTCAGTTATCTTCACTTGCATATTTCTTCGTATATGTGAGTGTGTGTGTGCATGTGCCTCCGTGTGTGTACATATTAACACTACCAGTCACAAGTTTTAGAACACCTAAGTTTTTCAGTTTTTATGGAAATTCACACAATTTAATGTCTTAATGTTTCATGAAATAAAGACACAGAACAAATAAACCGTGGCAAATAAAATAAATAACTCAAAGAATAATTAACTGTACAAAATCGTAATCAAATTTTTGATTCATCAAAGTAGCCTCCTTTTGTTGATATAACAGCTAAACTCTGTTAACCCTTTTGATTCAGAATGCCAGTCACTCTGTGCAAGTCACCAGCTCTGCCCCCAGAAAAAGAACCCCAGACCATAACACTTCTTCCTCCAGGTTGGATAGCTGATGTCACACAATGAGGAACAGTCCTTTCTTCAACTTCACGTTGTACAAACACCCTGCATAATTAACTGAAGATTTCAAATTTTGATTCATCTGTGAATGAGACTTTCCTCTAATCTGCAGTAGTCCACAGGCGGTATTTTCAAGGCCCTGTTTTACCCTTTAAGGAATGGCTTTCTTACTGCCAATCACTCTGTCAAACCTGCAGCACAAAGTCTCCTCTTTATAGCAGAAACTCAGACTTGCTTTTTTCGACCACTGTTAAGCTGTGCTTGATTCTGTTGTGCTGTGAGGCACCTATCATGCAAGCTGGTGACCCTCAGAAACTTGTCTTCTGATTAAGTTGTGACTTTGGGTCTGCCAGAATTTATTCCAGTTTCCAATTGCCTTTGTATTGTGTTCTCACTGTACTCAATGCCACTTTGAGTTTTTTCTGTTTTTTGCAATTTCTCTAAATGAAAGACCTGCATTTCTAAGGGTAATAATGCTCTGTCTCATTTGATTTGTTGCTTGCCATTTTCTTGCCATTATCACTGGAATATTGTCCAAGTAGTAACACAGTCTGTTCCAACTCTGTTTTAAGACAGTCAGAGGGGTTTTTAAGGAATCAACAGAAGTTGGGACACCCGTGCAAATTGTTTACTTCAACTTGCAAGGCTTAATTTACTTTAACTGCTGCAGAACATCTGTAGGTGTAACCTATTGGTTATTCCCTGATGAAGGCCCATTTGAATTATTCTGAAATTTCCTTTTCTCAGTTTTTGGTAAGATAAACTTTAAATATAAACTCTGGCAGTTTAATGCTTACCTTTTCACTATTTTATGTCATTCATTGCATTTCAATTGAGTCTCACAGTGAGTTGTCTAGTATGCTTTCATATGGTTGACTGTCTTTGCAGCAAACCAGTCAGATTCGGTAAACTGATGTATGATACGCAGAAAAAAAAATCTGTAAATTAAATCTATAGAAATGCTTTGGTGTCATTTTGTATTATTCACATAGCAGTTATAATACAAAAATACACCAGTGTCTTAAGGTTTTCACAACATGCTGTTGTAATTTTATTTTTATACTATATTCAATATTTCAGTGAATTTTGTTTTTGTATGGCAGACAGTAGTCACCCTTGACTGGCTGGGACGCCTTCTTAATGGAAGGACCGGGGAGATGCTCACGGCATTATCTCCCCTGGAATGCTAGATGGCACCCCCCGGGTTGTTGCAGTACCACTGATTCCCAAAAGGCAAGCTGAGAGCTGGAGTTTGGTTGCTGAGCCTTGTTGGGTTCCAATGGTGCTGCTGAGCCCTACCTTTTCTGGCTCCTGCCTCACCCCAAAGGCTTATGGGACACTGGAAGTACTCCCAAGTGCAGTATAAAAGAAGCTAGCTGCCACAGCTCCAGGAGTCAGAATTGGGAGGAAGAGTGATGAAACTTTGACGGAGGAAGGAGGAGAAGGAGGAGGAGAGAGAAAGAAGAAAAGAAAAAGTGCATTGCTGTGTGATTATCACTTTGTTTATTGTTTTGGGCTTTGGTGGTGGGAAACGATTGGGAAGAGTTTCCCAAAGAAATAAAAGCCATGTGCTGTGCTGGATCTGTACCTGTGTCTGTCTGTGTCAGGTTAGGGGAGCTAAAATGCCCCCTTCAGGCCACAGGTGACAAATGACAATAGTTACACCAGCATGAAGCCTATACTGGAATCAACCTTTCACATAATCTTGGTACACTATACTTTTGTAATATGTCCGTTTTGGGAAATTAAAAAAAAAAAAAAAACTGTTCTTGAGGAATAAATGACAGATTCCCTATACCATTGCTGGGTGATGGACATATGGGAGACCAGAGAATGCCACTGCTCAACCCTTGGCAGACAATTGAAAGTTACATAGTAGAGCGAAGGTGCAAAGAGTAAAAGAAAACGTATCCTTGTTATGCAGTGGCAACTTAAAACAGAAACATGTCAGATTATATAATTTGTATGAAGGGAAGTTTAAGAGATGTATTATTTTAATTATTTTTGACCAAAAGCTGGACTAAAGCTTATGTAATAAATAAGTAGCATGATTCTGTTGTATATGGATGTATAATGATGGATGGATAACTTGAAAAAAATCTCTCTTCTGCTTCCAAAATCCTTTTCTATATGAAAGCATGAGGTACACTGAAGAGACTGCGAGGGGCATATATACATATTTAGTGTGTATATGTATATATATATATATACACACACACTGTATATACACACACTATCTCCTTTAGATTGTACAAACGTCAGTGACATATACATATAAATCAATAAATAAATAAATACACACACACACACACACACACACATACATACACATATATATATACACACACATACACACACGCACACTGTATATACACACACTATCTCCTTTAGATTGTACAAATGTCAGTGACATAAATAAATAAATAAATAAATACACAAGCATGCACACACACACACACACACACACGCACCCTTCAGAACATTTTCTAGGAAGTTATTCTGTGCCATGGCCAGGGCTTGCATAGTATCTGGAAACACATTTTATTATGAGACAATACCTGTGTCCTCTACTAACATTGTTAACTCTTTCAAACCACTAATCCAAATAGGTGTCTTGCAAGCTGTAAACAAAAGATTTCTATTTTGACACTGGTTCATTTCGACAAGAATTATGCACACTAAGACAGTAATGATGATATTATTCATGAAGATGTTGACACTGTTTTCTGTGGAAACGTAACTCAACAGCCTGCTGTTAAGTCTGGATTTCATTGTGAAAGTAAAAAATCTGGCAGGAGTGTGTCAGGCAGCAGTTCTCTGGATTCTCATTCCTGACATAAAGTGCTGTTTATTCAGATGGACGACAGACTGTAGAGACAGACTAAAGTCCTCCTAATAACAGTGTGTGCAGTGGATATCACCTCTGAAGATGCTTTGATATATATGATTCATTACTTTATCATAGGTTACAGAAACCAAATCATATGCAGATAAATGTATGCTTCAATTAGCTACCACAAACGAATCAAGATACTTGTATATTAATGTACACTTCATCATGCTGCTGGGGAGTAACAATATTGTTTCACATTGGTTGGATATGTAAGAGAGAATTTTACTGTACATGTGAGAATTCTACTACTTGCGATCTGTAATGTATAAACCTCAGTTTAATGAACATTAAAGAAAAAAAATTACTTAAGATACCACAATGCCCCAATAGTTAAAAAATAAAAATCTAACTAATGCAACGCTCAAAAATTATGTTTCAATATGATGTATAACAAATATAAATGAAACAACCTAGGATTTCATCTTTGCATACATTTTAAATCTGCGGTGTGCTGGTGCCCTGCCCGGAGTTTGTTTCCTGCCTTGCGCCCTGTGTTGGCTGGGATTGGCTCCAGCAGACTCCCGTGACCCTGTGTTTGGATTCAGTTGGTTGAAAAATGGATGGATACATTTTAAATTGTTATAATTAATTACATTTTCATTCACATTTTATGAACTTAAATTTGTTTGCCAAGAAAAAAAAATAGGTTCAGTGCTTGAAGTGTTAAATAAAAGACCTTCTGTCATTGATAAATCAGAGTTCAGCAACAGTAAGCAGTAATAAAGATGCATTTAAAAAAGTATATATAAAACTTGAGATGCTAAAAACTATGCCGTGGGAAATTACCAGCATAGGACAACTGACACTTTGATTAATTTTGTTAAAAAAGAAAAATGTGTCAAAACTATCACAACTATTAACACCTCCTGAAAGTAATACATTCTGATCTCACAGAAAGGAAAGGTGCTATCATACAATACACATCTTTATCTTTCTTAAAATATCTTTTTAGTGTCGGTTTCCATTGGGCCAGTGCCACTAAAGACACAGCACCCATCTCACTGTGTCTTTAGTGGCACTGGACCATCTCTACGTGAGGTCAGCACCATCCCCCATTTCCAACAAAGCATATGTGGGACATCATTTTACAGCAACCACAGTCCACTACAGACCTTCTGCAGGTCTTTGCCACACCGGAGGAGTGGTTACAAAATACACAGTAAGGCAAACAGAAAATAAGGTGGTCCTCCATATTGTCAACTTTCTTCCTGTCAGTAATAAAACTGTACCAAAACCTGTTTGGGGGATATTTTAGTTGTTCTCTAAAACTAGAGTAAATGTTTGCTAATTAAAAAGGAAGTTGTGTTTCCTTGTTTTTAACACACCCTGTATTCCACCAGAAGAAGGGTTTCCAGAAATGATGAACAAAGAGGTGGTGAAAAAGTAAATAAAATAACATTAAAGTTAATAACATTTTGAGAAACAGAACAAAATGCATATAATGTTGAACAATAAAAACATTATTAATTTTTATTTGCTTTCCTTCTTGGACCGTCTTGATGGCTGTTCTGGTGTTTTTGAGGTTTAGGATTTTGATAGAAATATTTATTTTGTTGTATTTTAATTCCAGACGAATTTGAACGCCTTCTCACTCTGCCATTTTTAATACTAACGATGGTCATGTGATGTCACCTACGTGGCCGTATATACAGTGGGTATGGGAAGTATTCAGACCCCCTTCAATTTTTCAGTCTTTGTTATATTGCAGCCATTTGCTAAAATCATTTAAATTAATTTTTTCCCTTATTAATGTACACACAGCACCCCATATTGACAGACAAAAAAAAGAATTTTTGAAATTGTTGCAGATTTATTAAAAAAGAAAAACTGAAATATCACATGGTCCTAAGTATTCAGACCCTTTGCTGTGACACTCATATTTATATTTGTGTGGAGTTTACATGTTCATCCTTGAGATCACCTTCATTTGAGTCCAGCTGTGTTTGATTATACTGATTGGACTTTATTAGGAAAGCCACACACCTGTCTATATAAGACCTTACAGCTCACAATGCATGTCAGAGCAAATGAGAATCATGAGGTCAAAGGAACTGCCTGAAGAGCTCAGAGACAGAATTGTGGCAAGGCACAGATCTGGCCAAGGTTACAAAAAAAATTCTGCTGCACTTAAGGTTCCCAAGAGCACAGTGGCCTCCATAATCCTTAAATGGAAGACGTTTGGGACGACCAGAACCCTTCCTAGAGCTGGCCGTCAGGCCAAGCTGAGCTACCGGGGGAGAAGAGCCTTGGTAAGAGAGAGGTAAATAAGAACCCAAAGATCACTTTGGCTGAGCTCCAGAGATGCAGTCAGGAGATGGGAGAAAGTTGTAGAAAGTCAACCATCACTGCAGCCCTCCACCAGTCAGGGCTTTATGGCAGAGTGGCCTGTCGGAAGCCTCTCCTCAGTGCAAGACACATGACAGCCCGCATGGAGTTTGCTAAAAGACACCTGAAGATTCTCTGGTCTGATGAGACCAAGATAGAACTTTTTGGCCTTAATTCTAAGCGGTATGTGTGGAGACAACCAGGCACTGCTCAACACTTGTCCAATACAGTCCCCACAGTGAAGCATGGCGGTGGCAGCATTATGCTGTGGGGGTGTTTTTCAGCTGCAGGGACAGGACGACTGGTTGCAATCGAGGGAAAGATGAATGCGGCCAAGTACAGGGATATCCTGGACAAAAACCTTCTCCAGAGTGCTAGGGACCTCAGATTGGGCCGAAGGTTTACCTTCCAACAAGACAATGACCCTAAGCACACAGCTAAAATAACGAAGGAGTGGCTTCACAACAACTCTGTGACTGTTCTTGAATGGCCCAGCCAGAGCCCTGACTTAAACCCAATTGAGCATCTCTGGAGAGACCTAAAAATGGCTGTCCACCAACGTTTACCATCCAACCTGACAGAACTGGAGAGGATCTGCAAGGAGGAATGGCAGAGGATCCCCAAATCCAGGTGTGAAAAAGTTGTTGCATCTTTCCCAAGAAGACTCATGGCTGTATTAGCTCAAAAGGGTGCTTCTACTAAATACTGAGCAAAGGGTCTGAATACTTAGGACCATGTGATATTTCAGTTTTTCTTTTTTAATAAATCTGCAACAATTTCAAAAATTCTTTTTTTTGTCTGTCAATATGGGGTGCTGTGTGTACATTAATGAGGGAAAAAATTAATTTAAATGATTTTAGCAAATGGCTGCAATATAACAAAGAGTGAAAAATTGAAGGGGGTCTGAATACTTTCTGTACCCACTGTAAGGTCATATTATGGTCCATTTTGTTATTCAGTGTTTGAATAATTCTATAAGACTTTAAGTGTACTTCTCTGTATTTTTGTACTCTGGCTTATGATTCTGATTCATGTCTCATGTTTCTGACTTGGCAAAATACTGGTTTGTCTCTTTGGTTTTGACCCCAGAAAATACTCAATTTTAGAGTATAAACAAGATGCACATAGAAAAAGATTGGCAGACACAAGTGGCTTAATGCCCCTGTGCAGATCAGTTGTGGCATCTGTGTGTGTTTGTATGTTCTTTCTTGTCATCATTCGGCGTGTGCTCTGATAGATAGATAGACAGATAGATAGATACTTTATTAATCCCAAGGGGAAATTTACATACTCCAGGAGCAGCATACTGATAAAGAAAAATATTAAATTAAAGAGTGATAAAAATGCAGGTAAAACAGACAACTTTTTATAATGTTAATATTTAAAAAGGGGGCGGAATTGAAGAGTCGCATGGTGTGGGGGAAGAACGATCTCCTCAGTCTGTCAGTAGAGCAGGATAGTGACAGCAGTCTGTTGCTGAAGCTGCTCCTCTGTCTGAAGATGACACTGTTCAGTGGATGCAGTGGATTCTCCATGATTGACAGCAGCCTGCTCAGTGCCTGTCGCTCTGCCACGGATGTCAAACTGTCCAGCTACGTGCCTACAATAGAGCATGCCTTCCTCACCAGTTTGTCCAGGCATGAAGCGTCCTTCTTCTTTATGCTGCCTCCCCAGCACACCACCACGTAGAAGAGAGCGCTCGTCACAACCGTCTGATAGAACATCTGCAGCATCTTATTGCAGATGTTGAAGGATGTCAGTCTTCTAAGGATGTATAGTTGGCTCTGTCCTCTCTTGCACAGAGCATCAGTATTGGCAGTCCAGTCCAATTTATCATCCGGCTGCACTCCCAGGTATTTATAGGTTTGTACCCTCTGCACACAGTCACCTCTGATGATCACGGGGTCCAGGAGGTGCCTGGGCCTCCTAAAATCCACCACCAGCTCCTTGGTTTTGTTAGTGATCAGGTGTAGGTGGTTTGAGTTGCACCATTTAACAAAGTCCTTGATTAGGCTCCTATACTCCTCCTCCTGCCCACTCCTGATGCAGCCCACGATAGCAGTGTTGTCAGTGAACTTCGGCAGGACTCCGAGTTGTATTGGAAGTCCGATGTACAGTATATAGGCTGAACAGGACTGGAGAAAGTACAGTCCCCTCTGGTTAGACAAACAAGATGTCAGCGATTGTCATATACAAATTTCCTTGAGTATGTGAGTGTGTGCGCCTCTGTTTTTGTACATATTGTCATTAGTCAAGGGTAAGACAGGAGTCCAGTTGGGGTGCCAATTTGGCCACCCTGTTTACCCAAAATAATAAGTAGACTCAAATTAACAAGCGTGCAATGATGTGGTAAATAAACAAAAGCAAAAAATAGCTGTCAGTTGTAGCTTAAAGGCTCTGGAAAATTGGTCAGGCTTCAGGGTTGGAGCTCTGGAGCACAGGTGGCTCATCTAGGAAATGAGACACCTTCTTCCAGGAACGCTTTGCTTTTATAGCTTGTGGAATGGAAGAGGCGGGGTCAGTTGGCCTTAATGGGCGTCTCCTCTGAGTTGCAGGTAACAAAAGAGATGGAACAGTCAGCAATAGCGCCCCCTGGATGTCCAGGGATGGTAGTGCTTACCATCTGACATGCATGAAAGGCAATATATGTTTAAATAATGGATCTGAAAAATTAGGTAAATCAGTTGGACTGGTCCTATGATTAAAATGGAGCAGACTGCAAGAATCCTTGTAAAATAATTTCTATGGTAATTATTGTTGTACATACTATAGGTCAGATCATTTTTGAAGGCTATACAAATAAATATTGAACCAGAAACAACAAAGAAAAACACAAGGCAACTTATTTGAAAAAGATGTGTCAATATTTTTGTAAGTTATCATTATAGACATAGACACACTATGCTAAAATCAGCCTCTCTTGGCGTTATGGACATCATCAAATCAGAATTTAAACTTAACTCGATAGCAATTTTTTGACCCCTTAACCAAACATGAAATAACAATAAACAATTATTATTGGGAGGCATTAAGTAATACAGTAACTCTATCCATCCATCTTCTGTAAAAGGTGGATTTTTGGCTGTGCAGGGCATGCTTTGCTCCGTCCTATGTCATGAACTTTAAGATACAGTCAAGGTCAAGAAAGAACTTTTTTATCTATGAATAGAAAATTCAGCTAGCTATGCACATTGGTGATGCAATGAGCAGCACAGCTGTGATTCAGGTACCTGAATTAAGAGTTTGGGCCAAGTCATTGTCATTGTTGAGTCTGCCCATCTTCCTCATATTCATTTGGATTTTCCTCCTAGTACTATGGTTTCCTTTCATACTTCCAAAGATGCACAGTCTAACCTTAACTGTTGACAATGATGAAGCTACAAGGGTACTGTACATGAAAGGACAGAAGATGAGCTTGTAACTTTATATTAAGCCAAATTTCACCAAGAAAAACAATGCTTCAATTGTCAAAATCAAGCTGTAAGCTAAGAACCAGGTTGCCGAAAAAAATTAAAGGCACAAGTTAAATACCTGCAAAAATCACACAATAAGATTTCTGTTTTTGTCAGAGTCTTTCAGGAGCAATTTGCAAACAAGGACTCTATAAAACACAAGGCACAAGCTCTTTATAGTGTCACACAAATGACATCAGCCACAGGCATATTTCAAGAATTACATCCTCAGGAAAGAAGAGTTGCGCCCTAGCAACAATCTCAAAATGACAGATCCCACTAAGGACACAAAATGGCGGCATGGTAATGAAATGTATCATAATTTAGAAGGTAAATACCTGGTTAATTAAAGTGACCACAAATTAAAAAAATTATAACAGGAAAAACATATTAAGTGCACAAAGAATGATTAAAACTATTTGACCCATAACAATTCTAAATTGGCTGTTTGTGATTGTGGGGGTGTGTGAGTGGGGCATAAGATGGACTGGCATCCTGTCCAGGGTTATTATCTGTCCTGCACTCAGTGGTGCCATAAAACCCTGAATTGCATTATACAGTTATGTTGATACAGTATGTTATTGAAGAGCTCAATATAGTAAGACAATAGAGAAGTAGCATAAAGAGAAAATACTCATTTAAATAAAACATGTGCTGAGATTCTTCTTGAGCTCTTTATCAAAATGGAAATATTGAAAGTACACTCTGGTCTCAATGAGACTGAAAACTACACTTCATTTGAAGTTTATATAAAGTGAGTCGACCACTTGTACTCTAAAATTCTGTACTGATATATTTACTGGTAAAGCAACTGGCAGTTGATGGAGACAGACCCAGAACTGATAGACGTTTCGACTGTGGGTTTAAATATACTAATGGTATATAATGATTTAATCCTTTCTTTCCTATCTGGGCTTCATTCTGCTAAATGTACAGAACCTTCACGACTAATTTTCTGAAGGATGATCTAGAAAAAGTGCATTTTTTTCTTGTTCCTGTAGTACTGTAGTGTCAAGCTACACCTCTGACTTTTTATTTGAACAGGATGGGGGACAAGGGACAGAGCCTTGGATGCAAGGGCTTTAAAGGGATATAATTCATAACAGTGTGAATCCATTATCCAACCCACTATATCCTAACTTACAGGGTCACGGGGATCTGCTGGAGCCAATCCCAACCAACACAGGGCACAAGGCAGGAAACAAACCCCGGGCAAGGTGCCATCCCACTGCAGGGCACACACACAAACCCACACACTAGGGACAATTTAGAACCGCCAATGCACCTAACCTGCATGTCTTTGGACTGTGGGAGGAAACTGGAGAACCTGGAGGAAACCCACACAGACACGGGGAAAACATGCAGATTTCATGCAGGGAGGAAGCGAACCCGGGTCTCCTAACTGCGAGGCGGCAGCGCTACCCACTGCGCCACCATGCCGCCTTATTCACACATCTAGAAGAGTAATTACTAGAAGAAATTAGATTTTCCAAACAACTCAGTCCTTACAAATAATCCAAGTGCAGTGTAAGAGGTAAAATTACTCTGGCCTTAAACCACTGCCCCATCTCGAAGTTCAGGCCCTGACTCTGACACCGTGAGAGAGTAGAGCAAAATTCCCCTCTCTAAACTTGACAGAGAGGCTTTACATTTTAACGCAGCATATAGGTCCTTTGAAGATTTTCAGAAAGTGCAAGCCTGTGGCAGACAAGAAATCCCTCACATGTCTCCTGGTATTTCTAGTCTGTAACACTTTAACCTCTGAGCTGAGAGCCAGTCACTCAGTCATATTCAAGCAAATAAATCAGATTACACTGAGCCAATTTTTTTAGAATTGCCTGTCATGTCATTCCTTTGAAGATACGTTAGTAAGACGCAAGTCATTTTAAAAGAGTTCAGCAAAATATTAATTCATAATAAACTCTGCTTATTCACAAACCTTAGTGTTTATCTTTTAATCTGTAAAGTAAAGCCAAAGAAAACCTAAAGCAGTGGCACTCGAGTCAATGGTGGTACTGAAGCAACAATCTGACACTGTAGGAAAGAGGGAGAGGGAAATACTGGAGTCATCAAAGTCAATCAGCCATGAATTAAAAACAACAAATAGATTAAGCTACACTCGGATGACAGGTTATCCTTATCTTACAATAAAAAAAAATCCTCAAATATAAAAAAAATGTTCAATAAGAATTAAGAAAGGATCAGATTAGTGAAAGCACATAAAAAGAAAAAGTTCTAAAAATCTTTGTAAAAAATGTTTATCACATCAGATAATTTTAAATTTGCCCTTTGTGTGTGTGTGACTGGGCTCTTTTCAAGGACTGGTGCCTGCCTTCCACTCTGTCCTGTTGGCACTGGCTCCTTGCAACCCTGAATTAGAATAAGCAGGTATAAGATTGTTATGCTATATATATATATATATATATAGTGACAGTTTAAGGCTCTCTCTCTCCCTTGAACCCTCAGACACCACGTCAGACACCAGGTAAAAGTCCAATAATAAGATTTATTATAATAATAAAGTGCACAAAGCACGCTCCTCTCCACAATTCTCAATACTCAAATACACAATTCTCAAATAAACCAAACCTCCACTCCCAGACGCTTAGCCTCCCTGCCTCCCAGCTCAGCTCGTCCATCTGGGATTTCCCAGAGTCCTTTATAGTCCTTGACCCAGAAGTGTTTGTCCCTCAGTCCATGTGACTTTCTATCACTTCCGGGTCAGGTAAAAACTCATTTTCTTCATCCCGGAAGCATGTCGTTTCTTCTGTCCATGTGACTGGGACGTACTTCCGGGGTGTAGGGAAAATAGTCTCTTGGCCTCCCTGCAGTGACTCCTGGCGGCCCCCATGGTATCCAGCAGGGCTGTGCATTAAAAGTCCACTCTCCATAATTCCCTACTGGCATTCGGGATGAATGGCCAGCCATATCTCACTTTATATATATATATATATATATATATATATATACACACACACACACACACACACACAGTGGAACTTCGGGTAATGACCGTAATTCGTTCCAAAACTCTGGTCGTAACCCGATTTGGTCGTGACCCGAAGTAATTTCCCCAATAGGATTGTATGCAAATACAATTAATCTGTTCCAGACCGTACAAACTGTATGTAAATATATATATTTTTTAAAGATTTTTAAGCACAAAAATAGTTAATTATACCATAGAATGCATAGTAAACTAAATATAAAAACACTGAATAACACTGAGAAAACCTTGCACAACAGAGAAAATTAACATTTCAGGAGTTCACACTACAGCCTTAGGAACCGCTTGCTGTAAACACTTTTTTTAATAAAAAACCAAGAAAAGTAATTGCAGGAGTCGAGTTCTGGCATGAAGGAAGTGTAACCTTTGAATCAGATTGGCATGTGTGAATGAAAGTGGGTTGTCAAAAAATGGGGTAAATACAATACAATATACAGAACAGGGCACATTACCACCTCAGGAATACAATACAATAGTATAAACTTGCAAAAATGCAAGAATTCATTACACCATTCACTAAATACAGAAGTATCACGTATGAAGATACAGATTTGTTCAGAGTCCTGCATCAGTAGAAGGGTTACCGATACTTTTTGTTGTAGGTCACAGCCTAGGTAATAGTGTTTTCTGCACTGGAGGAGAAGTTAGGCCCAAGGCTGTTGTTGTTGCAGAGAGAGCAGAGGCTAGGACAGACACTCAGCTGTAAGGAAAGAAGATGGTATCTTCCCATTGGTTTCTTGGATGCACATAAGCCTAATGTTTTGGATGACATCTACCGTCAAAGTTTTGTTCATCAAGGTTGGCAAACCTTAACTTAAGGTATTTTTTTTTCACTGACCAATGTGATAAATGGTACAAGATCAGGCATCTCTGTGCCTGGACCTACCAGCTTATGACATTTGACCATACTTAAAGCAGTCTTATCAGACAGTGAGCTACAAGTCTGCACACCAAAGTGGCTGCTTCCACAGAGCACTCATCCCTTGCTTGACCTTAAGTGTCAGTGAGAGGAGGCTGACGTTCAGGCTTGTAGCTGACTCCTCATATGCCATGCCAAAGAGAACAGGGCAATGCCACTTTGTCCTACCAACACTAAAAAAGAGTGGATTTAAATGCCACACACAACCTGATTTCCAGAAATAGGGCCTGATTTATAAAACTGCATGGATTTGATCATGAAAATATGCCCAAGCCAAAAAATCGCATATGCCAAAATAAAAACAGATTTGTAAAACCTGGTGTACACATATTTCTGCGTAACTTACCCTTTATAAATCACTAGCAAAATACCCGCGCTTCGCAGCGGCGAAGTACTGCCTTAAAATTTTTATTAAGAAGAAAATTTAACCTTTTTAAACTGAGGGAAAATATGCCAATAATTATTTGTTAAGGATCTCTTTGTATACCATGTTGTCAGTTCGGCCCTCCGGTTGTAACATGACCAAGCTGTGCGCTGAGCTTACTCTTGAGCATGTAACTTACAGTTGGCCATGTGAACAGTAATCTTGTCTCAAATCTCACAGCTTGGATTGCTGCTGTCATAATCAGTTTGAGTTTCATGGTTTGTTTCAATTACGATAGTATTTGCAGGATTTGTTGTGTTGAAGTGACATTCAGCATCTGTCAAGCATTGTAAGCACACAACCGGTTTCATCGATAAAATCACATCCAGCTTTTGAGAGTTTAAACACTCATAAACATCAAAGTGTCCACTACTGAAATCGTCACCTGTGAATCTAAGATGTTTAAGAGGCATTGGCGGTTGTGGAAAGGTGTAAAATATTTGGCCATTTCGGTACACTTGAAAGCGACAACCGAACAATTCAGCGACAGCCATCAACTCACATGCAGAACCATAGATGAAGGGCTTAAGCATTTCACTCTTCTAGTGCTCCTGTGTAGTATAATTATCTCCTGTACCGTCATCAGTCCACACCTTGAACCTGTCCCAGTCATTCAATACATAAGACACAATGTTCCTCCGGATATCAAGAGTGAGCCTGATATGGCCGTGCAATATGTAACAAAGAGAATGGAAAAGGTAGGTGCCATCTCCGGCCAGTTCTCTGAGAAGTGACAACGACTAGCTGATATACACTGACGAAAAACCAAAAAAGTTCTTCAATGAAGATGTACGGCATTGACCGTCTTGAAAGGGAACTGAAATACAGCCAGTCCATCATATTCACACTCCTGAGATTGAATATGTTTGTCACATTATAATAACGACTCATTGGTATGAATTATTATAATGCATATCACTGAGCTGTTAGTGCAATATATAATAATGTTATGATAAAATGTGGGTGGTGCAGTGGTAGCGCTGCTGCCTCGCAGTTAGGAGACCCGGGTTCGCTTCCCGGGTCCTCCCTGCATGGAGTTTGCATGTTCTCCCCGTGTCTGCGTGGGTTTCCTCCAGGCTCCCACAGTCCAAAGACATGCAGATTAGGTGCATTGGCGATGCTAAATTGTCCCTAGTGTGTGTGTGTGTGTGTCTGTGAGTGCCCTGCGGTGGGCTGGCGCCCTGCCTGGGGTTTGTTTCCTGCCTTGCACCCTGTGTTGGCTGGGATTGGCTCCAGCAGACCCCTGTGACCCTATAGTTAGGATATAGCGGGTTGGATAATGGATGGATGGATGATAATATTTGCAAGTCATCATTTAAATGGTTTGACTGCATTTCCCTACTTTATCAAGAGTGTCGCCATTTCTCAGTTTCTCCAAAACATTGCATCCACATGGGATAGAGTTGCTGTAAATACAGTGTATGCACGTTCCCCATCAATTTATCTTTAATGAATCCCAATCCCAATGTTTGTGTGGGAAGTTACATACGTACACATCAAGCCTCTTTTTGTGCATACGCAAGATTTGTAAAGGAGGCCCTTGGCCACATGCGAGTACTATCTGTCTTTAGTTTGAAGGGCTAGCTTTGTGAGATGCGCTATGCCAAAGATGAAAAAGGCAATTTCCCCCCATACAGTCTGGTTTGTTAAAGTAGGGGTGAACTTGCTAATCGCACTATGATGAAAAGAGGTGAAGACCAAATCGACTTTTCTGAAACCATTTAAAAACTTAGCTCCTGTCATGGTACCAAGTGAAACCTGGGTCGGTTTGTTCAAGTGAGGTACCGTATGAATGTGATTCGACACAGGAACAATTTAACTACAGGAAGTACTGTGCATTATGGGAAAAATGTCTGTGTGCTGTGATAGTCACACTATACTAGTGATGCCAGTAATTAGGCACCTCAGCATAAAAATGAACATAAACATACAGTATATACAAACATAACATAATTCACATAAAACATCTTACAAAAGCGTCAGGCAATCAGTGCAAGCCCAGCACTGGATTAAGGTTCAGCGCCTGTCTATCTCTTTGTCGTGATCAGGTAAGAAATAAAAAAAAAAAAAACTAATTTATGATCGGGTCATTCAAGCCATATATGGAAGATGGAAGAAATGAATAGCAGATCATCCATCCATCCATTATCCAACCCGCTATAACCTAACTACAGGGTCACGTGGGTCTGCTGGAGTCAATCCCAGCCAACACAGGGCGCAAGGCAGGAAACAAACCCCAGGCAGGGTGCCAGCCCACCACAGGACACACACACACACACACACACACACACACCAAGCACACACCAGGGACAATTTAGAATTGCTAATGCACCTAACCTGCATGTCTTTGGACTGTGGGAGGACACCGGAGTACCCAGAGGAAACCCATGCAGACACGGGGAGAAAATGCAAACTCCACGCAGGGTGGACCCGGGAAGCAAATCCGGATCTCTTAACTGCGTGGCAGCAACGCTACTCACAATAGCAGATCAATTAATCAGTTATTGACTTAAATATTTTTCTAGCCAAAATGCAAATGTAGACAAATTTAACAATATTGTTTCATTTTATGCTTAAATTAAAATTTATATCTATTTTTTAGCTATGGTCTGTCAGAAGATATTGCTACTCATGTAAAAAAATGTGTTGAAGACAACAAAGGAGCTATACATATACAGTATATGTTTGTTACACACTCACTGAAAGACTGCCATGTTATAGCACACTAGCCAGAAGTCATCTTCTCCATCTTCTCCTCCTCCTCATCTGCGGCATGTACAGCACAGAGTGAGTCTGAAAATAAAAGAGCATCTGGTGTCTTTTGAGCCTTTTAGCTGCCTCCCATGCACAAGTGTGTGACACTATTTAATTATATTGCAATAGACTCCTGACAATTAGGAAAACTATAAAGCAAATCTTCAGTAAAGATCACCTGATAATTATTTTTTAATGTTGGTCTTTGGATTTTGAGACTGAAAATAAATGTTAATGCTGTAATAAAATAAGGAAACATAAAACATTGTTTATATGCTTAGTTTTATATTATATCTTGAGATTTTCCTCAGGGTACACAGCAATGGCCAGCAAGGAGCACTGAAACCTGGCGTGGGAAGCAGCGAGCGACGTCAGTTTTGTCACTGGCCCTGCAAGTGCTCTCCCAAACCCTTATGTGCACCAGGAATCAGCAGGGTCAAAGATGGCTGTGGATGTTGCACAATTTGTGCCAGACAAGTTGGTGAGAGCTGCAATGAGGCGGATATCTGTGATCCCCATAAAGGGATGTACTGTGACTTCTCAGCAGATAAGCCCCGCTATGAGGTTGGCGTGTGTGCATGTAAGTGCTAACCTATGAACTACCTTCTGAGATATTTGATCAACTGTCTGATAAAAATAGAGGATGGACAGCTTTTTCTTTTATTAAAATCAGTCATGATATTCAGCACATATACACATGATCTCCTGATATTTAAACATTTTAAATCAATCATTTTTAGTAAGCTAAATTATGCATTTTTACAGTATATTTTTTAATGCAAGGCCTCTTATGATGGACACATATAAAGGGACCATGTAGAAAAAGCATTATTTTCACATTCTGTGACCAAAATGTATGCAAATACCTTGAAATAAAAGACTGCAATGTGCACTCTAATCACATCTGAATTGTTTGATTCGTCATTTTAAACTGTGAAGTAGAGAGGTACATCAAAGACAAATGTGTGTTGTTGTCCCAAACATTATGGAGGGCACTGTAATTGCAAGGTCAACATCATTCTAAACACTGCAGATTTATTCACCGCTTGATTGTTGGGGTAAGAACTGGAGGATCAGGCTAGTGCCCACTTATTTGTATCCTTATAAACAAACACCAGAAGTGGGACAAGGGCAGCAACAATCCCAATAAAGGTTGCTAGAGAATCGCAAAGCATATTCTCTCATCCACCATTATGTGAAAACTTGTGCTGCCAGTCCAATGGCACTCCAGATTCAGTATTCAGGTTTCCAGTATGCACTCTAAATGATATGTCACTTTTATTCAGAGCAGATCATTCATAGGTGATGACAAGTTCAAGATAAATATGAGTAAAGTTATATCATTTTGTGTTAATTCTACAAGTAGTACTTGTTAGTGAGCATTTAAACAGCTTGCTTTTAACTACAAATTCACATTATTAAGAATCATAATTATGCAAAATCTGTAAAACACCAAGTGAGAAACCTAATAAATACCTCTCACTGTAGGAAAAGGTTATCATCATTCACATGAAATTCTTATCTCTTTTTAAAATTTGGAAATGTACACTCACCATCCACTTTAATAGGTACATCTTGCTAGTACTGGGTTGGACCCCCTTTTGTCTTCAGAACCTCCATTATTGTTTGTGGCATAGATTCAACAAGTTGTTGGAAAGATTGCTCAGGAATTTTGGTCCCTATTGACATGATAGCATCACACAGGTGCTGCACATCCATAATGTGAATCTCTCATTCCACTACATCCCAAAGTGCTCTACTGGATTGAGATCTGGTGACTGTGGAGAATACTTCAGTACAGTGAACTCATTGTCATGTTCAAGAAACCATTTTGAGATGATTTGAGCTTTGTGACATGGTATGCTATCCTGCTTGAAGTAGATTTCAGAAGATGGGTACACTGCAGTCATGGACATGGTCAACAACAAAGCTTATGTAGGCTGTGGCATTTAAACAATGCTAAATTGGTACTAAGGGGCCCAAAGTGTGCCAAGAAAATATTACCCAAACCATTACACCACCACCACCTGACAAAACTGTTGATAAAAGGCAGGATGGATCCATGCTTTCATGTTGTAGACCTCAAATTCTGACCCTACCATCCGAATGTCACAGCAGAAATCAAGACTCATCAGACCAGACAAAGTTTTTCCAATCTTCAATTCTCCAATTATGGTGAGCCCATGCGAATTGTAGCCTCAGTTTCCTGTTCTTAGTTGACAGGAGTGGCACCCAGTGTGGTCACCAGCTGCAGTAGCCCATTTGCTACAGGGTTTGATGTGTTGTGTGTTCAGAGATGCTCTTCTGAATACCTCAGTTGTAATGTGTGGTTATTTAAATTACTGTTGTCTTTCTGTAAGCTCGAACCAGTCTGGCCATTCTCCTCTGACCTCTGGCATCAACAAGGCGATTTTGCCTGGAGAACTCCCACTCACTGGATATTTTCCCTCTTTCAGACCATTCTCTGTAAATTCTAGAGATGGTGGAGCGTGAAAATCCCAGTAGATCAGTAGTTTCTGAAATACTCAGACCAGACCGTCTGGCACCAACAACCATGCCACATTTAAAGACACCTTTCTTCTGATGCTCGGTTTGAACTTCACCAGGTCATCTTGACAATGTCTACATACCTAAATGCACTGAGTTGCTGCCATATGATTGGCAGATTAGATATTTGTGTTAACGAGCAGTAGAACAGGTGTACCTAATAAAGTGGCCGGTGAGTGTATGATATAGAGTGGATTCAGAGAGTACTCAGACCCCTTCATTTTTGCAAACATTATTATGTTGCAGATTTAGGCTACATCCACACTACTTTCACTTAAATACTGTATTTTTAAACAAAAACTAGCATTTTTACATCACTTACAAAAGTATCCATACATCACACTTAAATGACTGAAAACACATATGATGAAGATGTTCACCTACACTGGGTGTGCGTGCATTGGCGTAAACTGGAAGATGAAGTGCCCTCCACACTAGACATTCATCTTCAGTTTGTGTTTACACAGAGAGGACAGCAATGGTGAATATGAAAAAACAAAACACAATGACAATGAGTTGGAATTGGTATTGATTGTAATGCTTTAGTATAAGGCGAGCAAAGCAGCTATGAATGAAGACTGTGAGTCATGTCAATGGGAGTACAGTGACATGTTATGACATTATAAGGAGCCCCAACAATCACATTCCAATCAGGGAACGGTTGTGTAATAAGCACAGAACACTCAGAGCGTGATTAAAGAGTCTGCGTGTTCAAAACTCATTGAAAAACATTTTCAACCAATCACGCACTGCAACGCTGAGCTGCCATTTTCAGAAACATACAGCTCTGGACAGCGCTTTCAAAAGTCTTTGGTTTCATGATAAAAAACACCAGGAAAGTGTGGATACAAGATAAAAACAAACAGAGACGAATGCCTGCGTTTGTTTATAAAAAATGTTGTAGTGTGGATGTAGTCTTCATTTTAAATGAATAAATTTGAAATTTTTGGCCATCAATGTACACTCCATAACCCATAATGGCAAAGTGAAAAGATGTTTTCAGAAAAGTTTAAAAATTTATTAAAAATCAAGAATTGAAATTTACTCAAGTATTCAGACCCTTTGCTGTGCCACTCCCGTTTTCTTGAATTCTGCTTGAGATGTGTCTACAACTTGACTGCAGTCCACCAATGGCAAATTCAATTGACTGGACATTGTTTAGAAAGGCACACACCTGTGCGTACAAGATGACACAACATATCAGGACAAAAACCAGGCCAAGCAACTCTATGCAGACCTTCGCAATAAAATTCTGATAAAGCACAAGGGTACAAAACCATTTCTAAAGCTTGGAGTGTTCCCCGAAGCACAATGGCCTCAAAGACTGTGAAATGGAAGAAGTTTGGAACCACTAGGACTCTTCCTAGAACTGGCCATCCACCAAAACTGAGAAACTGGGCAAGAAGGGCCTTGACCAGCGAGGTGACCAAGAACCCAATGGTCACTCTACCAGAACTTCAGAAGTCCTCTGGTGAGATGGGAGAATCTATCGGAAGGATGACCACCTCTAAAACACTCCATCAATTAGGCAAATATGGCAGACCACTTAGATGGAAATCTATTTTGAGTAAAATGCATATGACAGTTTGAAGGACTCAGAACAGGAAGAAGAACACTCTCTGTTCTAATGAGACAAAGGAATTAAACTCTTTGGGAAGAATTCCAAGCACTACGTCTGGCGAAGACCAGACTCTGCTCATCACCTGCCTAATACCATCAACTCGATTAAGCATGGTGGTGGCAGCATCACTCGGTGGGAGTGATTCTCGGGGGAAGGAAGGCTGGTCAGAACTGAGGCAAAGATGAGTGCCACCAGAATGGTCCTTGAAGAAATTCTACTGCAGGGTACACAAGACCTCAGACTGGGGTGACAGTTCACTTTCAGCATAAGAATGACCCAAAGCATACAGCCAAGACAATGCTAGAGCGACTTCGGGGCAAGTCCCATTACTGTTGTTAACAATATTCACTTCTTTGCATCTTAATATAATTTGGATAAGGTTACTTATGTGAAAATATCGTACCATACCATACCATATTCTAAGCCCGCTTAATACTGAGTAGGGTTGCAAGGGGCTGGAGACCATCTTAGCAAGCTTTGGATGCAAGGCAGGAACAATCCCAGTCCATTGCAGGGCGAAGACTCTCTCATTCACACACACACACACACACACGTGCCAATTTATGTTGCTAATTAACCTAACCTGCATGTCTTTGGATTGTGGGAGAAAACCAGAGCACACGAGGAAAACATGTCAACTCCACACAGGGACGATCCGGAACATGGACTCTGGTCTCCTGACTGCAAGGCAGCAGAGCTACCACTGAGACAACAAAAATATCTTAACATATTACTTACGATAACAGTTTAATCAAATGCCGATTCAACCATTTTCTAAGAGTACCAAGTAATAGTCTGACCCCCAGTTTGCATTGGGTCATGGCAACCAGCGGCTCTCTGCAACCCTTTAGCTGGATGCACGTTCTACAAATTAGATCCATGGATTTGTTTGCATAATTTAATATTGTCTGATTACTCATTATATTAATTTAATGTGCTTAGTAATATTGCAAAGCAGATGAACACCAAGCATTTACATTATCATTTACTAAAATTTTAAAAGATACTTGGACACAAAATTTCCCTTGCTTTGCCAAGCCAGTACATTTTATTGACTGTACTTCAACTTCCATACAGTTGAAGTCAGAAGTTTACATAAACTTAGGGTGAATTCTTTAAAACTCATTTTATAACCCCTTCACAGATTTTATACTTCTTCTTCTTTTGGCTGCTCCCATTAGGTCAGGGGTATTCAACTAAAATCTAAAGAGGTCCAATCAGAGAAAATTTCTTGAAGCAATGGTCCGGAAGATAATGTTGTCTAACTATTTAGTATCATATATATTTATGTAGCCTAATAGTTGTATCAACATCTGCATGTAATCAATACCAGACTTTCAAATCAAATGACTTCAGTACAATTCAAAAATGTTTTGACAATATTTATTGTCACGTAACACAGAACTGACTATGACTGCAGATATTTATAATGTTCTGTCACAGTATATAATGTTCTTAAATTTACTATATAAAAGTAGGGCTGCATTTTTAAATAAGACAAAATAGATAAAATGTGAAAATTGTGCATGTTTAAGTAAAGTGCTTAACTTCAGAAAAATAAAATAAATGGAGAAAAAGCTTGAATTTCCCCTTTTCTGTTTCACATCTTGACTCAACAGTCTCAATCAATTTTACAGATAATAAATCTCAACACATCTTAATAATTAAACAGTTTTAAATGATCACTTTCTTCCCCTCTTATATTCATCACCACAGTTTTTTGCTCAGTGAGAGAACTGAGCTCTAGCTTGTCCTGCCAGAATTTTAATATTGGGCTCTGAGACTCGGATTTGAGTGGGTATGTTTGTTTGAAACCTTTATGTTTCGTCTCATAATGCCACGGTTTCTGAACATATGAGACACGCTGGTTTAGTGCTCCCAGTGGGAAGTATGAACAGAAATGAGTTTGTCCATTCCAGATTAAATGCCTTATTTTCACTGTCCACTTTCCTTTTTTTGGAGAGCGCCATTTGTTCTTTATTTTTCTGTCCCTTTCTCCGTCTCACCCATCATTTATTTTTCCAGCGCAGTCGTCTATATCTCTCACTTTCTTCGGCTTATTTTTCCCTTTGTTTTTTCTACATGTATCGCTATCTTTCTTTTTCTTTCTACCGTCTCTCTTCCTTGCCTCTATCTCTCTCATCTGTCTGCGCTGTAAAGTAAAGTAAAGTAAAGCAATGTTTACCACCTAGAATCCACAGACTTGATTGGCTGAGTGGTATCACGTGAAATAGCTTAACGCGCATACAATTAGTCTGTGCATTTCCTCGTCCACTAAAACATTACCGTAAAGACTACAAAAGCTGCACCACGTAAAATAGAAGCACCTTTTAAATCATAACCTTCTGTTTTGGCTGTAAGTCTGGGTCCATATGAGACAGCTTCTGGGTCCGGACCCGGACCGCGGTCCGCCTGTTAGTGACCTCTGCATTAGGGGTTACCAAAGCAGATAATCTTTTTCCATATCTTTCTGTCTTCTGCATCTTGTTCTGTTATACCCACCACCTGCATGTCCTCTCTAACCACATCCATAAACCTTTTCTTAGGCCTTCCTCTTTTCCTCTTCCCTGGCAGCTCTATCCTTAGCATCCTTCTCCCAATATACCCAGCATCTCTCCTCTGTACATGTCCAAACCAATGCAATTTTGCCCCTCTGATTTTGTCTACCAACCGTCCAACCTGAGCTGACCCTCTAATGTGCTCATTTCTAACCCTATCCATCCTCGTCACACCCAGTACAAATCTTAGCATCTTTAACTCTGCTACCTCCAGTTCTGTCTCCTGCTTTCGGGTCAGTGCCACCGTCTCCAACCCATATAACATAGCTAGTCTCACTACTGTCCTGTAGACCTTCCCTTTCACTCTAACAAACCATAAATTTGGCATATCATCTAAGACATCCATTTTGTGCAGGGCAGAACTAATTTTTTTCACAAATGTTCCCAGACAGACTCATTTTTTTATTGACTATATCACAATTCCAATGGGCCACAAGTTTACGAGCACTTTGTTAACTGTGCCTTTAAACAGCTTGGGAAATTCCAGAATATGATGTCAAACCTTTAGGCAACTAGACAATTAACTTCTGATAGCCAATTAATCTAAATGGAGTTAACATGTGGATGTACGTTAAGGCCTACCATTAAATGTCACTGCCTCTTTGCTTGACATAATGGAAAATCAAAAGAAATCAGCCAAGACGTCAGAAAAAAATCCACAAATCTGATTCATCTTCATTTGTTTGTTCATTTGGGAAAAACTTACAAATGGCTGAAGGTTCCACATTCAATTGTGCAAGCAATAATACCCAAGTACAACCACCATTGGACTACACAGCCATCAGAAAGGAGGGGCAATTGGTCCCCTACAGAAAAAGTGAAAATCAATCCCAGAAAAATAGCAAAGGACCTTGTGAAGATGCTGGAGGAAACAGGTAGACAAGTACTTACCTAAAAAAGTAAAATGCGTCCTATATTGATATAACCTGAAAGGCTGCTCGGCAAGGAAGAAGCCACTGCTCCAAAGCTGCCATAAAAAAAAGCCAGGCTGCAGTTTGCAGTGGCACATGGGGACAAAGATCTTACCTTCTGGAGAAATGTCCTCTGATCTGATGAATCCAAGATTGAACTATATGGCCATAATGACTATTGTTGTGTTTGGAGCAAAAAGGGTGAGGCCTGCAAGCCAAAGAACACCATCCCAATCGTCAAGCATGGGGGTGGGAGCATCATATTGTGGCGGTGCTTTGCTGCAGGGGGGACTGGTGCACTTCACAAAATGGATGGCATCAAGAGGAAGAAATACTATGTAGATATACTGTAGCAACAGCTCAAGAGCTAAGCAAGGAAGATGAAGCTCAGTTTCAAATGGGACTTCCAAATTGGCAATGACCCCAAGCATTCTCCAAAGTTGTGGCAAAACTGATTAATGTGAACAAGATCTAGGTATTGGAGTGGACATCACAAAGCCGTGACCTCAATCTGATTGAAAATTTGTGGGCAGTACTGTAGTACTAAGGTGGTGTACCATGTTAGACATTATAAATGTAGTGAGATGTCAAGCAAAATGAAACCTTTTATTGGCTAACTAATAAGATTACAGTATGCAAGCTTTTGAGGCATTTCAGACCCCTTTATTAAGCAAGATGTAATACAGAAACTGGAATTCCTTGTCCTTATATAGACACCAGGACAGATACGACATTGGAAAACCTTTAAGTAAAACATCTTAAATGTAAAAAATGAATAGACCTCTTCAGGCTAAGATTTATTAAGCAAGAGAGGAGAACAATGGCAAGATCTTTGGATAAGACAACTGTCCAGCAAAGTCTTTTGAAGTTTCTGATGAGTTTTTCAATACAATGTGGGTCTGTAGACAGGTGGTCTGTGTCAGTCCAAGAGATGAAATGTGCAATGTGCATGTGCAAGCAAGGAGGCTTATAAACCTGTCCCAGTTACACCAGTCCTGTCTGGAAGAATGGGACAAAATTCCAGCTACTCTTTGTAAGAAGTTTGTGGAAGGCTACCAAAAGTGTTTGGCTGAAGTAAAACAATTTAAAGGCAATGCTACCAAATATAACAATGTGTATATAAACTTGTGACCCACTGGAATTGTGATATTGTCAATAAAAAGTGAAATACTCTGTGAACATTGTTGGAAAAAAATACTTTCGCCCTGCACAAAGTAGATGTCTCAAACTATATGTCATATTTGCTGTTTGTTAGTATAAAATAAGTGGAGGGGTTATAAAGTGAGTTTTAAAGAATTCACCCTAAGTGTATGTAAATAATTCTGACTTCAGCTGAATATGCAGCCTCCTGTAATAACTGGAGGTGATGGTCTAGTTCAGCATCAACAATCATGAGCATTCACACCTCTTAAAGACTTTGGCACCAGTTGGCTGTCAAAATGTTTGAAATCTGCTCATGAGAAAATTTATGTTCCTTACCAACATGATGAATTCTCATGGCTGCTTAAGACCTTCACACTAAATTTGCCCTCAGAGTTGCTGACATGGCCATGTAGAAACAAATTCTATGTTACACTGAAAGGTTGAATCAGCAGACAAAAAAAAGCTGAAAATGAATAAAAGGCAGAACTGAAACTAGATAGCTGAGCAGCACAAAATTACAGAATTATATTTTCTTTATTTGTTGCCATGCTGATAATGAAGCTTGGAAATGGTTTTATTTTTCTTCCGCGTTATAGCTTTATAAAAAAACACCTCAAAACATAGGACGCGTTAAAGGGTGTTGTTAGGTCCAGAATGAGAATATGAGAATGTATCTGAATGATATGCTTTGTTACGGAATGGCACCGGTCCCACCATGTACTCCATGTTACCAGAATAAAGTCCTGCCACCATGACCTACTGGATTTAAAAAAATAATGGATTGATTTTATTTTGGTCAAAAATTTAAATTAATTTTCTTTTTGCAGAATGTTAAATTGCTGTAAGATAATCATTGAAAACTTCTTCCTTGTCCCTTAGATATGATGGCAGTTGGATGTGAACTCAAAGGTGAATTTTATCTCAACGGACAGGCTTTTCAGCCCAGCCCATTGTACAAATGCATGTGTGTTGCTGGTGCTATTGGCTGTATACCTGCCTTCACTCATAAACTCGCCACGATCCAGTATAACGCTCCAAGCGAGAGTGAAAAACCTGCCCATCTAATTGCTGTAAAGCAACCAAAAAAACATCAGCAGGATACAGCCTACAGAGCCATGCCAGGTGGGTACCTTCTATTTCTTGCTTCAGTTAGCATAACTTGTAATATAAAAATTGGTGACAGAAAGTTTGGATCTCACTCTCAGTAAAGAATGTAAGAAGAGTGGGATCCTATTAGGATCCCAGTTCATTTGTTGACTCTGTGTGTGGTGTTTCTCCAGGGATACTCTTAGGTTCACTAGCAACATGTTCCCTCTGTAAGGAAACATGACCTGGTGCTTCATCTAGTGGTGATTCCTACCTTGTGCTGCTGGCCTAGGTTTCCTTTTGCTGTGGCAGGGTTCCTCAAGTCTTGTCCTATGGGGCCACGTTAGCTCCTAGTTGGAATTTTCAGCTAGAACATCCTCTCAAGTCAGATTTTCAACTCAAAAACTTGGGGTTGGTTCATCAAGTCCAAGTTTGTCTGGCTTCTATGACATCAATCCAAAATGACAGCATATACTGCAATCTTTAGTGAAAGCTGCAGTACTATACCAGTCTAATTGTGTCTTATTATATCAGTCATACGCACAGTATTGTCCACCTTCTTTCTATCTGTGGAGATGTTGCTACAGCATTTGGATATGGAAAATATCACGTAATGCATTGTTATCAACTGATACTTCTTCGGATGGAGCAATCACAACAAAGGATGCATCCATATTGGTTTTCCGAATATTTCACTTGGGTCAGCTTGGGTGTGACGTCATTCCCATCTCCGACATCTGACTTCCGAGGTATATGGAACACAACAATAATTTCAAACTGATTTCTTAATTAGAAGTCAATTCTCTTTCGATAAAATAACCTGTTTAATTTTATGGCTTGTTAATGTTTCATTATGCCCTATCACGCCATTCTTATATTGCAATTTTGTCTTTTCTGAGAATATTGTCTAAATGATTTGTGGCCTGAAGAAGATTAGTATCTCTCAGTCTTTCAGTTTTTCTTTTCCATTTCTTTCCAAATATTTCATAAAACAGATATACCAAGATGAGCATACATGTGTAAATTGGACCAGGTTAGATGGTGCGCAGTTGGCTCCTTTGTGCTTCATTGGTAACTGGCAGCTGGTTACAAAAACATGCAGTTAAAACAGTGAATGCATTTCTGGAAACTTCGCAAGTGAATAACTAAAATGAGCCACACAAAAATGTTATTTGAGCAATAACTGGCTTTTAAGTAAGCAACTGGGTTAGAACAAAAACCTGAGGCAGCCCTCCAGGACTGATGGTCATGGAGACCCCATCCTAAAGTAATGAAATCTTTTCCTATGGCATAAGGCACAGATATTTGATAGCTAAATTCAGAAATACAGAATAAAAAGATGGGCAAGACTTTATGAAAGCATTATTTTCATAAATACACAATTTAACATGTTTCTAAACCAGTTAAATAACCTTAATGCTGTAGAAGCAGTGGCACTGCTAGACCTCTCACCTACATCTCTGGACACTTGGCACTTTTCTGCAAAGAACATGGTGGTTGAATAGAGGATAGACCACTGACTGGGGCTAAGCATGTAACTAGAATACTACAAATGTGCAAATAATAAGGCTTATCACTGCAATACTATTAGCTAATAATTACATTTATATAGTGCTTTTCTAGCTACTCAAAGTGCTCTACGTAGACTGTGGGGAGTCACTTTAAACACAACCAAAGTGCAGCATCAACCCGGATGATGTGACGGCAGCCATTGTTGTGCTAGAACAGACAATAGGGTGAGAGAGATAGTCAATATTAGTAATGCTGTACACAATCTTCTGAGCAGTTTTCACATGTGATAAAATATTGTTAAATTGTCTAATTTGACAGAAATATAAAGTGTGGAAATCATAGTCATCTTATTCAATAATGATGTGGTTCTGTATATTTTAATGCAGGCAATTCTACCTTATTCATTACCTGGTAATCAATATGCCACAAACTTTTAGAACTCCAATAGTGGAATCTATTTCTGAAGATGAACTTCTAGTGTCTGGCGAGCTTCTCTTTTTTAATTTTTTTCAGGCAGGATTATAGCCAAAATTAATATACTTTACAATTTGGCTTCTGATTTTATAGGTAATCGGGTCTTAGTTTTCCTTCCTGCAGTCCATAATTTCTGGTATGTTTTTGAACACATTTTGAGGAAACTCAACATTACAAATTAACATCAATGCAGCACCCTGACAGGACTGCATAAAAAAATATTTTTAAGAAAAATAATCGCTTCCACCCCCACGACAAAAAAATTGCATTTCAATATGAGTAGACCCTTCATTTGTAACCCAGAACCATGACAACACATTTTTAATGAAAAATAAACTGAACATTCTTCATTTGTATCTGTATATAAATCTGATAACATTTCCCTGTTTATCAAAACCTTGTTCTAGATTTCATTCTAGTTTATTAAAGTACTAACTCTGATCTTCATGACCTAAAAACATGGACGTTTATTTTGGAGAATATACTGATTACACATTCCCATACATATTTTGTAGCATTCATATCTCATTTGTTATCTACCTAAAACCTAAATTCAGGCTTTTTTCAAATCTCCATGATGATGCAATGCCAGATGTAAGGTATTTGACTCCTTCCTTTGCTTTACAGTTTATGTACAAGTTTTCAACATGTCACTTTCATGGTAATAGAACTTATAAGACGTTTGTAACACCACTGAACTATAAGTGAAGTCACAAAAGTACCAATTTTTTTTTTTATGTCTCAAATTTACTCTTCTGAAATTTTAAAGGACAGCAAGGTTTTCATCTCAGATTCAGCCACAAGGAAGTAACAGTCAAAACGATTCTTGACAAGTAGACCTTATAAATAAAACAAACTCAATAAAGTAGAATGTTCCACTCATATATTGCTATTTCAAGCATTTTCTCAAAGGTTAAAGTTGCTACATTCCTGATGCTGGGGGTGACATTCTGCAGGGCTGCTATCCACTCATCTTGAATAACTACACTGTGATGAATGCAATAGCCTCAGCAGTTTTAGGCTGCCTACACTTTATGGTAGCACATTTAAAGGGTATCAATATTGTTAGTGCAAATTAATCACAAGAGCTTTGGTTATTAATACTTACCACGGGTCTTTAACACAGAGTACACCACTTATGTTATTTGGATATTTATGAACAGTAATGTGCAATAATTACTTATCAATTCTTTTTCCACCGTATTGGTGGTAGCTTACAGAGATCGCCCTGTGTCATGGAAGAGGACATGTCTTCTACAGAGCACACCCTGGAGTCCCTGTTCTAAAACCTGTGGCATGGGGATCTCAATTAAGGTTGACAACAACAACAGCAAATGTGAAATGAGGAAGGATCGCAGATTGTGCTTTCTCAGACCCTGTGACAACAATACACTACGGAATATTAAGGTAAATTAGGTTCCCACATTACAATTAACAAGTCATCTCACTCATGCCAACCATCAAAATGGCACTGCACTAGAACCCAATCCTTCACATTTTGGCAGTGGTGATCTGACATGGCGTTACCACTCAGAATACGCTAATTTGGCAAAGGAAATGGGAAAAGAGAAGTTTGCTACAGTCTGCTCAGCTTGTTGTCACTGAAGAAAGTGGTCAGAAATAGGACAGATGCATTTACAGTGAATGTTATAGCATCCTAGGCCTTTTGTCTGACATGTTATGTAATAGAATAACTTCACTAGATGAATTCTAGACTTTACAATCACCTGTGTACATTCCAATATAATCTGCTGTGTATTTACAAAGACTTGAGCTAATTTAGACACAATTAAAAAAGGAATGCAAAAAAGGGGGAAAATTACTTAAAACATTTTAGAATGATTTGCAAAGTTTAAAAACACGAGGATTAGCTCCCTGTGTGCTTTAAACAAAAGCATAGAATAAACTGTTAAATTCTTGTTAATGCAGAATTTATATTTTTTTTCAGATACCAAAAGGAAAAACCTGCAAACCCAAGTTCCAGTCAAGAAAACCAGAGAAATTTGCATTGTCTGGATGTACAAGCATCAAAAACTACAAACCCACATACTGTGGTATTTGTACTGACAAGCGCTGTTGCATTCCCAACAAGTCTAAAATGATTACTGTTGAATTCAACTGTACAGATGGTGGAAGCGTCAAATGGAAAATGTTGTGGATTACATCCTGTGTATGCCAACGGAACTGTTATGACCCAAGTGACATGTTCTCTGAACTTAGATTCCTATAGCAAACCAAAGGACTACTACCTCAGAAATGTCTTTTAATAGCAGCATACAGTACCTCTGTCACCTTTACTACTGTCATATCTTTTTACTTGATCTGTCAGAGTTTTCAGCTTTTTCCAGTGTTTTAAATGGGTTAAAATACTGTTTCTGCATAATCTGCACTTCAGATAAACTGTTTTTAATGGAGATGTTCTGCTCTGAACCTAAATATCACCTTTGAAGAGCCATTTCCTTTAAATTGTATTTTACACATTAGAAAAAAAAAATAACATATTATTTTTTATTCTTGTAAATATATCATAGCTCTTCATAAACATTAGTTTAATAAAGTATTACATTTCAGTGTTTGCTGCTATTAATAAAAATAAATAAAAATGCATTTACAATATAAAAAATATTTAAAAAAAATCATGTTTAAAGTAATCATTGTAAAAGCAACTGTAGTGATGTAAAATAATATTAGCACTCATTTTTTAAATAAAATAACTCAAAATATTGAAACAAATGAAGGCAAATCTATTTCTGTTAAGGCAATATTGCTATACATTGCTTTCATTATAAGCAGCTCACATAGCTTCATATTCAGCACTGCTGCCTCACCTTTCCATGGGTATGGGGCAGCCTGGGCATTTGGAGTTTATGTGTTTTGTCTATTAGTGTAGATTTTCCTTAGAGTACTTGCGGTTACTCCCACAACTGAAAGGCACACATTAGATTAACAGGTGAGTCAAAATTAGTTCATATTGGAAGAGTGTATGGGAGTTTCCATTCTCCAGTTTTGGATTGCTATATGAATCTAAGCAGGTCCCTTCATTGGCCTCCAACTACACACCAAAAAAAAAAAAAAAAAAAAAAAAAAAAAAGTAAACAGTTTTACTACAATTCATTAGAATTAAGTTCTATTCTGAAAGTAACATTATATATAAAATAAGGATAGCTTTAGTTTATATTTAGGCACCAGTGAAGCAAACAAAGATTACACAGAAAATGTAGAATCTATATATTGAAAAAACACACACATACATACATACAGGGGGTCCTCGGGTTACAACGTCTTGACATATGTTTCAAGTTTACAATGCTCACTCCCATAAAAATTTAAAAAAATTGAGACATGAGAAGGAATAAAGGTAAGGATTTTTTTTTTTACACTCATTTTTTCTATTACTACAGTACAGTGTACAGTACAGTATATTTATGTCCTTTTCCTTTTTCTGTGGCTTAGTTGTGTTTTTATGTTCTAGGTTATGATTTTGCAAATGTGTTAGGACAGGTAAGTGACTTAGGCTAGGGTGTGTTTCGACTTACACAAAAATTCGGGTTACATAACTGTTGTAGGAACGGAACTGTGTCATAACCTGAGGACCCCCTGTGTATGTGTGTGTATATATATATATATATATATATATATATACATACATACATATATATACACACACACACACACACACACACATAAATTATGCTTAGAAAGGACCTAAAAATATGCTGTAGGAAGGCATCAGTTTTAGGTTTGGTATCTTTGTTTTAAACATAGCAAAACAATAATAAATGCAATATCAGTTAACTAAAGTGTAATATTATAAATAAAGGAGCGAACCTGTATAAAACAATAATTATTAGAGAGATTGCTAGTGGTGAATAACATCTTATTGTATAACTGAAAGTCAGTTGTTTATTATTATAATTTTTAATATCTTACACTTTGCACACATCTTGTGATTTGTTTTGTTTTTAAAAATTCTCCAGTGTCCATGTGTAGGTGAATCTGCACAAATAAAGCTAATTAAGCAATAAAAACGATGTAAAGGTTTAGATTTCACAAGTATGACAGAGCTACTGAGTCAATGGAACAAATCAAGCAAGATATAAAGATATCAGTCACATGTGCACTCAATATGCTGAAAAGTCATCTTGTTTCTTCCACTAATGTACACTATAAACTTCTGTCTTCAAAATGAGCCACAAAATTACGTTTATATACAAGGACCGTAAAAACATTACCAAAAGTCACAAAGTGAAATGTGAAAAAAATGTAAAAGTATTTTAATGTAAAAATAATTTATTTTATGGAAAAATGTAAACATACACATCAAAGCAAAATAAGAAAACAATATTGTTAAGGTAATCACTTTTAACAACAAGAATACACACACTCTTCTAAACAAACAACATAAAAATGGCCACACTCCAAAAAAAATAAAAAAAATCTCAGCTCAAATTTTGGTTGATTGGTCATGCAACATTACAAAAGTTTTGGTGTATCACAGCAAATATACTGCAGTAATGAAAAAAAAAAAAACACGTACTCCAAAAATATCACTTTCCTGGTTACCTGTTTGCATTTTAAATATCAATAAACAGAGTGCCAAAATAATAAATACATTCAAAATTTTTCAGCAGCTAAAGATAACATCTTTATGAAAATACTTTAGTCAGATTTTTAGAATTGCATCAGGTACAAATAATTGATGACAATGTCTTGAGGAAAACTTAATCCCATTACCCTTCAATCAGGAAATTACATTAGCTTCCTTTTTAATGTAAAATCACATTCAAATACTAACATGTACAATTCTCACACTGCAGAATACAACATACACACATACAAGCCAGGCAAGATCTCTTGATGATGATCTTTTCGTACCACTGTAAAGTATTGAAAAATGGAAATTTCCATAAGTTGCACCTGACCTTTGAAACTTTTTTCCTATGTTTAGCCACAGAGTTTACCACTTAAAATGTTGAAATTTTATCTTGAAATTATTATCTTTTTATGTAATTATTTTAAAATCGTTTTTTCTGTATATACCCCAGAATATACCCTCAATTTATTTTTCTCTATATGATTTCATACCAGAATACAAGTTGGTGATTAGTTCTATCATTTAATCATTATTTGTTATGTGTTACATTGTATTCATATATGCTTTTCAAAGTGCTTTTATAATGATGATCTCTGTGAAAGGTACTACAAGAAATAGACTAACTGACAATCATTTGCATCAACAGCTCCAACTGCAAATGCTTATTTGCTAAATTTTGCATTTACTCAACACAATAATTGTTGAAACTTAACAAAATTAAGAAAATAGGACTAACAAACAACAAAGCACATCTTGCATAAGAGAATTTTAAATAAGGCCTAGATACGTATGTCTGACAGATTCACAGGGTTTATCAAAAGCTATAAATCTGTAACACTAAAAAAACTGTCTGGCTTATAATTCTTAATCCCAAATAAGATGTATTTAAATGCTATTTCTTTTCCATTTAAAAGGAAATTCACGGCAAATTACAGGTGCTTGCAGACCTTGCAAATGCCATTTAACATGCTTTAAAATGTTCAACATCAATTAATCATTTGACCACTAGGAACCTAGCAACCTTTTTTTGGAACGTAGACTTGTTCAGTTTTCAAGTTCAATCTGAAGTTGTGAGGACAAACTTCACCTCTCTGTTATCGTTCACTTGATCAAAAAAAATTTTTTAGAAAATGGAAGGATGTTAAATGACATCCTAATCATTTCAGTCACAGATAACAGTGAGATCAGTGTTGTTGGAAAATAAAATTTTGAAATTCAAATCTGAAATAATGAAACATGCAAACTTGATACTTTAGTGATGTATGTTTTAGTGATTTGATTTATGTTTGCAAAACCGCTTTTAATACTTGGTAAATGAAAAATAGAAAATCTTTTAAAATCAGGTATGGTTATTGATTTAATTAACCAATTAACTTTCCAACCTTATGGCCATGTATAAAAATGATGGGCAGCTACAATAACTCTGTAAGAGGAATGGTTATTGATACATATTCAGCAGAGGCTTCTATGACAAAAATGCTTAATCTTCAGTCAAACCATTTGTTAAGGTACTTTTGGCATAAAAGTCATTAGGAAAATACAACTATGGATTAAAGTGCCCCTTTTTCATTTTCACTCCTTTTCAAACTGGTGGTTTGTGATGGTCCAATGACATAAAAGAATTTACATCAAGTGTGTGCTTTGCTTAATCAGTTGCCCATATATTTCTCCTAAGAGAACATTACAAAGAATTGACATATGTTTTGTCCAAACGTTATGTGTTAAAGAACTACTGGGTTTGCAAATAATCATAATTCACTACTGTACCTTATACAGCTATATTAAGTCTAGGTGCATCTTCCATTATTAACCCCTTTGTTGCATCTAATTGATCATATTCCTGTATAAGGGACGATAGTGATGAGACAGCTTCAGTGAAACACTCTTGCTCCATTCCATCCACGTCCAAGTAATGGTGTAGGTGTGCCTGAAATTAAAATATCACCTGTTTTTAGAAAAAATGAATAAATTAACCTTAATCTACTTAACTCTCAATGAATTAGTTTATACATAATTTTTTTAATATGCAGTCGCCCAATTGATATCAAATAAAAAAAACAAAACAAAAAAAAAAAACTATAAATGAAAAAATTGTATTTTTAATATAGTGCTGCAAGTGCTGTATTCAGGAAACTGGGTAATTGTAACACATAAATACAGCTCAGAAAGAGAAGCAAAACTACGTATTATTCATGAGGAAAAAAAAACAGTGGTGATCCATTTAACCACTGAAAGTTTTCAGTTCACAAAGTGATATTTCTGAATTATTATTATTATTATTTGTTTTTACTAAAAATTGGTTTTAGTCTATGACTCAGATGTCAATGCTATTTGAATGTTTATAAAAAAAATCAACATCGGGTGGATTATAAATATTACTGTAAAAAGTACACAAATCAATATAATCAAAAATTAAAAGGATCTTTTCAGAATTTTCTCCATGGTTGTCCAAATTAAGGTACCTCTGACAGAGTATTTAGTTCAACAAAAAACAAAATAAAAAAAGAATTTAAATCAAACAAGTCCGCTTAAGTAGAAAATTAAAAGATGAAAAAGTTTGAAGGACTTGTTCTTTTCAGTCTCCCTCAGAACCCTTATGCCAGGGTGCCAGAAAAGAAATTTAGAATGCACTTAAAGAAGTAGCTTTGAAGATTCTGTCGTGGCCACAGAACAATGGACCTCATCTTTAAACTTATACAAATAACGGAGACATCACAGAAGTTTGTCACTCTTTCTTGCCTACACCTGTTTTTGGACCTGAGAAAGTTGATGCACCTCAGTCATCTTATAAGCGGTGCTACAAAGCTATGGAGTCCTACAGCTGCTACACTTAGGGTTATATTTTTGCTGCTTGCAGATAATGCCCTTTTTGTGTCCTTCAAGTGTGATTTCTGCTGAACAATGGAATAGTTTACAGCAAAGTGTGAAGCAACTAGGATGAAAATATTCACATTCAGATATGTGATATCTGATGTGTTCTTGAAAAGAAGATTTACTTTCTGTGAACAGAGAGGCATTTGCCCTAAATGAATACATTTAAATATTGCTAGAATCTTTCTTAAGGAAAAGTGGAGGAAATTGTGTGACTGATCAACAGACTGTTGGAAGTATGGTGAGTATTTTACTGCTAGAACTGAGGTAAAAAAAATCCTCAGGAGGAAAAAAAATAAGTAGTAGTCCAATTACAGAACATCTTTTACTAGTATTAAAGGATTTGTTTGCAGGCAACAATGACAAAAATGACATTTTCATACAATGCTGAAAGGCTCATTCTCTAATTTAATGCAACTGGCTTGTAATTCTAGTAGGATGCTAGAACTTCTGACTGACAGTAAGTAGATACAAAGGTTTGTGCATCTAGCACATTGGGTGATTAAATATATCCCAGGTAATCTGCCAGCATATGGAAATTCCCAAGGAGGTAATGTAAATTGTTGCTAATGCCAATCTAGTGTATTTAGCACTGCTTTCCATTTTAATACAGACACAAAGAAACATAAATGTTAGATGAGATAAAATTATACATCCATTGTACACTTTTAACAATAGGGAAAAGCTCATAGAAAAAGTTGCAGAAAATAACTTGCCCTTTTCTTGTACAATTTCATGAATCTCTCTTTCAGTTCCATGAAGGTGGGCTTGACACATGTATTATTTGCTAAGGCAAGCAAAGAATGTGAATGTCCAACAGGTGGAATGGAACACAGTCCAGTTTTCCATCCTTCTTGATTCCATGAAACAAATGACAGAGAAGGCTTGAGTCTGTAATGGAATACCACTTAGTAAGAACACTCAATTTTAAGGCACATCTATAAATATTACAGACAAAACACTTAAAACAGTTAAAATACAAGACTGTTTAAAAAAATGTGGAGGTTAGAGGAAGAATCAACATCAATCTCTCATAGCATCATTTTTCATGAGATCTTGATGTGATACAGAGCATGAGAAACTAGAAACAGGAGGAGACATAACCTGAGTAACCACTGCAACAGTATGCAAAACTTTGGAATTACCTAGAATTTGTTCTGTTTTTAATAAATTATTACTTTTTTTAAAAAAAAAACCCAAGGTACCATTAAATTGGCTTTAGAAATATAGTCAAGACATTACTAATGTTATAAATGGTTATTACTGCTTGACGTGAATAATTTATAAATATTCACATTCACAAGACTGTAAAACCCCTTTCTCAGCAGCCCCACCAGTGTCCTAATGGTAAACTCTCTTAGGTCATCCTAAATTAATTGTGTTTAAATCTTAATTGGCTATTACAGAAACCTTTATAACTATGTTAGTGTGGCTGAAACCTGTTATTAGGTTTAATAGTGTAAAAGTAATATCTATCCATCTTCTAAGTAAGTTGCCTTTCATCAAGTTACAAGACACTAGCCTCGATCAAATTCTGCATGTCCAAAACGAAACAGATTTCTTAAGAAACACATCAGCCTGCTGTAGCTGAAGGTTACTTCATTTGAGATTTGACACAATGTCCACTGTCCTGTACTGGTCCCCAAGTTTTATTCCAAAGTAGGCGTAATAAGTTTATTTTTAAAAATCCATAATTTTTTTTCCCCTGTTTATGTACTACAAGCTTTCCACAAGCACAGCAAAAACATCAGGAATGTTCACAAAATCTCTAGAGAGCATAATATGAACTAACAGTACAGCAAAAAATACACTTCACTGATCATGTACAAGTGCACTGACTGTAGGAGTAAAAAAAAAAAAAAAAATGGGTCAAATAAGGTATGTTGTACAATAATTATATTTTTAGTCAGAACAGGTATGGATTAGGGAACTGTACAGTAGATGGCACAAAAGCATTATCAAGTGGGATATGGACTGCCATGATGAAGAAGATGAAGAACAAAAAAGAATGAGTTAAGACAGTTTACCATTAGAACACTGGGGTAATGGCTGCTGAAAATAGGCTTTTGTAGTCATATGTAAATAATACATTATAAATCTTTCGAATAGCAATAGCCGTCAGAAACATTAGTACCATATTGCCAATTTTAATAAATCAATTTACACCTTATATCAATTTCTATCAAAAACATGAACATTTCTGGGTGATTCCAAACTTTTGGACAGTAATGTACATTAGTTAAAACTGCTGTTTTTTAAATAGGAACAATTTAAATTTCTGAGACTATTAATTTGGCTGGGAATGATTTCATAAGGCAAAATTAAGAAATTTCTGAAGTTAGCAGAACAACAGTTACGTAAATATACTCTCACCCATCCCAAACCATCAGATGCCCTACAGCATTTCCTTTAATCCTAGCATTGTCACTTGTCTGTGTCGAGTTTAGACATTATTTCTGGTTCTGTGAGTTTTTCTTCCTTCACTAGCTCGAAAAGACATGAAAGTTGCATTATCAGTGAGTATTTGCAAGAGTGTGTGTTGTTTTTGGCCTTGTGCACAAAGTTAATGTGATAGGTACCGGCTCCCCATGTCCTTGAACTAGATAAGCAGGTAAGAAAATATTTATTTTAATTAAAACGTCCATCCCTGTAATTCCAACCAGTAAATTCATCAGTGTAAAACTTGCACAGAGATATTTAAAATGCAGTTTTTACAGACAAACTTTTTCAGGTTTCTAATCATTAATAAACAATGCACTTCGGTGATGATCAAAAACAAAAAAAAAACAAAAAAAAAATAAAAGTTGAATTCCTGCATTGATTTCAAGATAAGAGTGTGAAAAATAAAAATATGCTCCTCACCTTTCAATATTCCTTCTGAGATCTGAGACCTGAACATTTCCTCGTACCATAAGTGCACAGGCCAAATACAAGCCATGCTTTGGGTTGGCATGAATTAGCTGGTGATCTTTGCTAAAGGCATCAGAAAACATTTGATCCAGCCTATCTGACGAATAGAGAGGCACCACAAATAAAAAATAGATTAATTTTTCACGCTGAAATACTACATAACAGTGTTAAAATGAGAGACAAATAATAAATGTTTCCTCTATTACCTGTTCTTTCATACATATAATTAACTGATAGACAACTTACCATTAAACAATTCATATTTGCAATGAAACCCTGCTTTACTAATACCTACTGAAGAACTTCCACTACAATTATTAAAATTAAAGGATAAAATAACTTAATACATTATAAAAGATATTTATTTAATTAAACATATGCAAAATATGAAACTCGTCTTTTTTCTACTTAAAATCCACATATTTTTTAAACTATTAAAAGAGATAAGTGATTTTTCCATCCTAGTACTTAATAACAAGGTTTCAACAGTATTAATGATTTTCTTATAGTGTATTTTTTAAATGCGTTTTAGGACTGATATGGAAGGAAATTAATTAAAAAATGCATGCTCTGCCTACTACAGCTGAAAGAGATCATTATTACTACCTGTGGAAAATATCCAAAATCTACATTAATATCCTGTACCCATGAAAAAGCAAACAGACATGCACATTTTTAAAAATAGCACAAGGTATACCTTACCTCCTAGAGGGAATATTAACATCGGCCAGTGTGTACAAGGGAGTTAAACTGGATACTAGATAGTGAAGCCTTGGAAATGGGACAAGATTCATAGTAATTTCATTAAGATCCATATTTAATGAACCTTCAAATCTGGCAGAACTGTAAATAGAAATTACATTTTTTTAGGAAACTATCTAAGTGTCATTTAGAATCAGCTGAACACCTTAAATAATTTTGCTTTAAACTCTATTAGCTACAAATTTTTAATTCAACCAAATTCTTAATTAGTAGTAAGATCCTTTGGTTTATCGATTATATTTGCTACTTTAACTTATCATTCTGTTGTGTCACAAATTACATTCAGCCAATATTTACATTTTCTAAAAAAAACAACAAAATGGACTGAAATTGATTTGAATCCTTTAATGTTTCAATTTTTTCTTTTTTATACAGAGTATTTTTTTTTTTTAATTAGCTACTATATATGAAAATACGCAAATTAGAAGCAAACAGAAATGTGTAAAATGAATTTCAGTGCAGCAAAAGTCATGGTAATAATGTGTCTTTAAATTCTTCAAAAAGAAGTAAATGTCACTTTACTGTTAATTCTAAACTGCAGCCAGAGATCTAGAATTAGCAATCTCATTAAATTAGGATTCTCACTGTCAATACAATTGACATTATGAGATCAGTTGAAACAAAAACTGTAGCCACATCAGGCCAAAGAGATTACTGGAGCTGAGCACCTGTGCTATAAAGCTTTCATAAAAGACTGCTAAAGTGAAAGGAAAAAACTGAAGCTGCAGATTGAAGAATGCAGTTAGATGAAGGAACAGCACAAATACAGTAATGGTATGGCTTGAGATGAAGCAGAATTTTGTGTATATACTACAAAGCGCCCATATTGATGCAACACAACCTTGAGTGTGTTAAACACACACTCCTCAATGTCACTTTTCATTGAAGACAGGATTCTTAACCAATGAATGGGGTTGGAGAGGCAGATCCTTAATTCAAAAGTACAGTATTAAGAGAAAATGTTATTTTTATTTATCTTGTACAAAGAATATACCAGAAATAAGATAAAATATTTGGCAAAAAATATGCAATTCTACATGTTTTGAGCATATGACTGGATAAATGACACGTGGATTATGCAACACAAGTTGAGATTTTTACTTTCTTGTATATATAGTATAGAGAAAGTATAGGAATTGTGAAAAAATTCGACCTCAAGATTTTGAGGAATCTTGACGTTTTAGACCTTCCGGAGTCTGAAAATACTATTTTTGAAATTATGTCTTGTCTGTGTGTTTGTGTGTAAACGCGATAACTCGAAAATGCTTTGACCTAGGTTAATCAGATTTTATACACCTGCTTTATATCAAAAATAAGTAATCCTACCAACGTTTGGGCCACTTCTGGCAACCGGAAGTGGTATACTGTAACTGAATACTTTTGCAAATTTTCAAGTAAACTATGGTTATAATTACAGATAGATGATTCAAATTTTGAATAGATATTTATAATGATAAAAAGCAAACAGATATGAAATTTGAGAAAAATTACTCAACTGGAAGTAGTATTTTACTTAAACAACCATCCAAGTTTTTTGTATTCAATATAATGCATATTCATTCAATAACTATTATTAATTTTATTTTAATTTATACATCATCAGTTTAACGTGTAAACATTGAACATGCCATGTAAATATAAAAATGTAACGGGAACAATAAGCTGTTACGTCCTCATCATGTTTCTTGTAAAGCATTTAATTTTATGATTTTTTTTTTTTATTTCTGCCATCGTTATCATAATTAAATGTAGCTAAATGCAGTTTTACCTATAGCAATTTATTGCAACAAATATTATACAATACTAACACTTTTTCTATATTTTTAGGTGACTACAACTCTTTTTACTTTGCATATAATCTAGGTAATACATATATAATCATGAAAAAAATTCCACCGCCATTTTCGATATACCTAAGTGCAAAAATGTCATTTTAACATAAAGTTTGATTATAGAAATAAATGATTGTGTCCCGATATTATCAACTAGTTATGATTAGAAACAAAAAGAATATTTGAGGAATATTGAACAACTGGAAATAGTTCTGATGACCTTTTCCTCTATCTCAGTATATGAAATAGTCGATGGGAGCACATTGAATCTGCATTGGTCATATACACACACATACACACACACACACACACATACATATATATATATATATATATATATATATACACACACACACACACAGGGGGTCCTCGGGTTACAACGTTTTGAGTTTACAACACTCACTCCCATAAAAACTTATATATACACACATTACAGGATTACTAAAAAATAAAAAATGAGCTTTAAATACTTGAAACATATTTACATACATCTATAAAATATAATTTGTTTGTTTTTTATGCACAGGTTTGTTTTTAAAAATACATACTTAAAGTATAGCACATGGGCACTTTTACCCTCAAGTCTGGTTTTTGACATATAATTTCTGACATTGCCCAGTGGAGTCACAGCAAGTTATCTACTGCAATTTGGAATATTTGCACAAGAAAGAAAAAAAAAATCCATTAAAATTACAAAGAGAGATGCTTTCCACTGCTAACAATATTTATGTACTAAATGCCACAAGTTTGTAGTTAAACTTTGCTAATAAATATAAATACTTTTTACCAAATTTCCACTTTCTCACCCAAATCCTCAAGTAACAAACTTTACCACTTGTAATTTGAACCTTTACATTTTTTTTTATAAATTGCTAGCTAATGTAGAATAGGCCAAAAATAGTTTATTCCCTATGAATATTTTGCAAATTGCAAATTACAAAAACAATACAATGCAATATGGTCAAAATATGTATCTTGAAACAGGCAAAACAATGTAAAAATGCATTTAATTAGCTATTAGCTATAGATCAAAATAAATTATACAGTATACATAATGTTTACATGTTTGCCAAATGTTCGTTAACATAAAATAATTTTGAAAAATACAGTAATAAAAATAAACATGCGATTTTGTATTTCTATTCCAAATGCTTAAACCAGAGTGCTGCTTTTTGAGTATTATGTAAAGACTAATAAAACAGTACTTCACTCATTTAAAGATTTACAATCCTAGGAATGCTGTATTAGCCAAATATGTTTCTCTAAAACTTTGGACAACACAATTTTAACATTTAACTACATTTAAAATTTTTCAGACGTATGATGTAAGGAAGAACTATGTACTTATAAGTTTCAAGTTTCTGATATATAAAGGCAATTTGAAAATATTAGCATAAATTCTCATTTCAATTCATCTGGATTCTAGTGCCCTCTATTGAACTTCAATGGCTTTATCATTTTAAAAAAAGTCCAGATTTCCACATTTATTCTACCAGTTTAATCATTTATGCAGTTTATAATGCCTGAAAACAAAACAAAAAAAAAGACATTTGGATAAAGACAAGGTTAGGTAGTAGAGAATTAAAAAAATGACAGTTTGTCATTAAACAAATGTGTACAGTCAAAGAAAAGGCAAAGACATATATATATATTTTCATGATAAACATGTTAGTGTTAAAGCATGGTGACCAAAAAAAATTGTACTTAGTTGTGAAAAATTGTACTTAGTTGTTAAATACATACAATACATATGGAGATCTGTTGTCTTTTAATCATAACAACCATATAATACTGACCTGTGTAAATAAAACATCTAATCACTATTACTTTATTGGAATTTGTTTGTTTCATATCTTTCTTTGTTTATACTAGATTCAGTATTAAAAAAGCACTCCTTCAACAAATATGCTGCGAAAGTTGCCAGATGCCAGAAATTACATCAGGACTAATGAAATTGTCTAGACTCAGTTTGATTTGTTGCTGGGTGAAATTAACACATTTCTGTACTTTCAATTTCTTTTCTTAACTCCCAAAATAACAAGAAATGCACGAAGTGCTCCCTTCACCCCAAATAAATCAGAAAATAATTTCTAAATGCCATGTACAATGTATTTGCTTGATGCAAAGAAATCAATATAGCAAAAGTCGGAGCTTCACATTTATATAAAATGTCAGATGTGAGTTAATCAAAGTCCATGCACTTAAAGAAAATGCACACAAATACGGTTCTATTTACTTGTTTGTAATATTTTGATAATGGTTTAAAGTAGAATATAACCCTATAGTGAAACTAAAATATTTAGCATTATACATCATCTTACAATTTAGGCCTACAAAGTGGCATAAAGGATGGTGGTGCTCTCTTTGAGCTCCAGAGACAGAGGATTTATGGCCCACTACACTGCCTGGAGATTTCAAGCTCTAACTCTATCCTTTTGGGTATTCTCAAGTCCCCAATTTTCTCTTATATGCCAAAAGACAAAGTGGAAGGGTGACTGTGATCTTTAAAAAAGTGCTACAGTTTCATGGGTGTGTATGTGCTAAACAAGGGTCTGCTACCCTTTCCAAGTGTGGTTCCTGACTTGTTTTCAATGCTAAAGGCATAGGCTCCCAGTTATATTATATCACAGTAAGAAAGTTAGTTCATTGTATGGGTGAATAGATGGATCTTATTATCTAAAAATGTTTCTTTAGATGGTCATAAACTGAGACTGAGAATCTCTTTATAAGTCTTCAGATGTAATTCAACATACAATCTTTAAGAACGTTTCATGTCAAATATGTATGCATAAAAAGAAAACAGTATTCATACCTTGTTAAACTGAGTAGTAAATTAGCAACTATGTTATTCATTGCATCAAAAGGTTTCTCCTGCACACTAACACCACCCTGTCCAGAAATTATTGCTGTCTCTTGTTTTATTGCTCCAACCTTTCCAGAATGGGACATGAGCTTTATTTTGTTGGCAATATCAACTAATGCCTAAAAAAAAAAAAAAAAAAACACATTTTATAAGAAAACCTATATTATCAATATATGGAGCCCCTGTATTGATATGGTATGATTTTTTTTTTCTGGTGAACAAACTGATGCACACCAGATACTGTAAGGTCACACCAGGTAATATTACAGGTGTTCCACATACCTTGAGATAAGCACCAAATAACATTGCATACATACATCATTGTATGTGAAAAGAACATATTGCTTAACAGTCTGATATTACGTATATAGTTACACTGTACAAAAATAGATATTGACAAGTTTATAAATGTTCACATTCAAACCTAGGTAGTTGGATCCATGAAGCTGCACTACTGTTTATTAAATGGTATTTGAATTAGTTAGGTAACTAACTACTCACAACTACTTACTAGTTCACAGCCAGCTTCTTACTTGAACAAGTTTTGAGAGTAATTCATATTTCACATTTTGATTCCATGCAACTTTTTCCCAGTCTAATGCAAGTATGCTAGGCCCTGGAAAAGTTTACAATCTCTAATATCTAAAGTATAGGTGAAGCTCTGCTGTTCAATGTTCAATCAATGATTGAATCATGCTGGGTTACTTTAAGAGAGACTTCCACATTAAACTGCATGTTAATGTACCCTAAAACTTAATAATAATCTTATCAAAAACATGATATTAAAAACTGTTTTCAATTCGATTTAACTCTCTGCTGTGACCTGTAATTATTGCAGTTTTTTCTGTGCAGTGCAATGCAGGATGAATGTGCCAGGTTTGCCAGTGGATTAGGATATTCAAGTTTGGTCAGGCAAAAATCTTCTCATTTTAACAAGGGCATGTCTCTTGTCACAAAACATTGAAAACGCTAAGATATTTAACCGTTTAGAATGCATGTTAAATACCATAGTCCATTGGTATAGTAAAGCGAATGTGCCAAGTTTGCCAGAGAATTAAATTAGCATATTGCTTCGGAAAATTTGCCATAAAATTAAATTAGCCTATTGCTTCAGAATGGCAATAAAAATGTGGAATACAAATTGCTCTTGCACCTTGTTAGATACAGTAAGAAGCTGGCGGCAAGCTAGTAAGTAGCTATGAGTAACTAGCTAACTTAATTACCTTTTACTACAGAGTAGCGCAGTGGTTAGCGCAACTGCTTCACGCATCTAACAGTCTGGGTTTTAATGTAAACTTGTTATAAACTTGATAACATCTATTTCTGATGTATGCTCTGATCATACAAAATGATGTATAGTCACAATAGTATTTGGTGCTCATCACGGTGTGGATGTAATATTTCCTGGTGTGATATTGAAATATCTGATGTGCAGGCGAGAATATGTGGCGGACACAAGATAGTAAGTGGTGTTCACCAGCTTGTCTTCCAGAAGAAAAAAAAAAAAATTATACCATGTCCCCACAGGGTCTTCTTACTAATAAAACAGTTGCCTCACACGTGTAAAAAAAAAAAAAAAAAGTAATTTAAAATAGAAATGATTCTTATTCTAATTCTTAAAAAAATAAAATATAATACAAATTATAATTATATTATGAAATTACAATAGACACATGGGATGGAGGAAATAAGAGTATGGGCCGTAGGTCACTACTATAACCTAGACTGTCTGCTTGAATTTTTTTTCACAAAGAGTGTTTAGTTAATCAAAAGGTTTTTATCTGTTGAAAATACTGATTATCCAACAATATAGCTTTAGCAAGCCACTTGCCTGTTTTGTTGAAAGTATGCAAGTTCTATTACTGAATTAACATTTTGAAGGTGTGTAGAGTTGCAGAATTGACAGTGCTTTAGACAGATCTTACATAATCCTTTTAATTTATACAGGCATACATCATATATATTGTCTTGTAATGCACTGTTTACATGAGGTGACAATCATCCTACTTCAGTGACAAACAGAGATGACCTAATGCCAACATGAGAAACAGGGACGCATTGTACATTCTAATTCCACTTTTAGTTTACAAATTGCACAATATAATGTTATTACAAAATGAAGAAAAAAGTGTTATACAGTACTAGGATAGCAAAAGTCTAAAATGGTCATTTTTTACAACTTAATTAAATTCATAATGATTTTAGGATTCCATAATCTGGTCTTCTCTATTTTAAACTGGGATATTCATGGACTTTATATATTTAAAATCTCTAAATGTGTTGTGAAAAATCTGATTTCAATTTAAATTTATAACTTGGACATATACAGGTTGAACTAATGCACACACTCAGAAATAGCAAGTGCCACGTTTAGCATGCACAGCTGACATGTTTCAGTTTGGAAAGGCAAAATTAAGGCACAATCAAAATGTATTGTATAAGTTATCTAGGTGCCTAGATGCTAAAAATACATACTCACTTGATTTTCAATTGGTAGGACACAATCTGCATGTTCTGTCAACTCTCTCATAGCAAGAACACTATTATAGGGTGATGTAATAACATCATCTTCTGCTGACGGATAAACTGAAGTAACAATCCTATATACTTCAGGAAATTCATCTTTCAGAATGTTTAACACCAAAGTGCCCAAACCAGAACCTGTACCTAAAACACAGCATCAAAGACAAGCACATTATTATAATAATAAAAAATACTGATACATACCATAATTACTCCTCAGAGCTTCGGTTTTTAAAATGCAAAACATCATTTCATAAGATGGAATGCCCTTGGCATATTGTGAGCGTCGTGAACATCGGAATGGAGAGTCTCTTATGGAGACCATTTTAAGTGTAAATTGGGGTAGTAGTAAGGACGAAGAATGATTATTCGCAGAGTTTCCATTTACCTCTGTGGAACTGAGGAACACAATCAGTTAGGCCAGAAATCTAGCATCATTTCCACCCTACCTCTGCCACTTCCAGGCAAGATACACAAACATCCACCCATCCTAAAGGATAATATCCCTTAGAGCACCAGAATTGACGGGAGGAAAAAGTCAATCTTCTTCCACCATAGGGCACGCCATCTTTACAGTTATTTTTACAGAAGATTAAGAACTGACTTGAAATTTAAATGGGGTCCTTTGGCTACAGCCAAAACGTTCTTAAATTCTTGGAGATTAATTTACAGTGGTTGGTGTAGACAGCAGGATTTTAATAGCAAAAGATGATGGAGCTAGCAAATGTGCCCACTATGGTCTTTAGCCTGCAGCACCTTGTCGACCAATCACAAATACAGGATGCTAAACAGCAGACTATGATCATAAAGCAGAGGAAAGGAGACAAGCAGAAAAAGCTGCCCAGGCTAAACAAACAAGGTTCTGACACTGCTTTGAAATAATGAAGACACAGAGTAATATTTACTAGTTTGTTTAAAGGATCAGCCATGAAGTACCACTGGCCATGACATGCATAGGTTCATTAGTAAGTGTTTCTCATAAACACTTCACAGCTAGTATGACTTAGACAAAGAAAATACCCTGATGATTATGAACTGCTTAAAAATTAAACCCTGGCTTGTTACCTAGTGATATCCGACCAATGTGTTCAGAAGTGCAAAGAAGAAATATGGATCAACTCAACTTACTTTCTAACTTTGTTCTAATTGCTCCCACAATCACCAATAAGCATTACTTTTAAGACTGAACAGAAAGTTTGGTCCTTCACACTAATCTCTAGACATTTACCACTTACTGGCCCATTTAGAGCTATACCTAATATAGGCTGTGATCAGAATTGGGAGATAATAAAGCCATGGGTTTCCAGACTCTGAAATGACCTACTGAAATTAATCAGATCAGCTGACTTCATGAATTCTTTTAAAAAAAAACTCAAAACTCATCTGTTCAGGAAGGCTTTTAGCTCTACTTGACTTTATTACCCTTCTCTCAGTTTACCTCTCTGTCAAGACGCTTATGTAACCTGTATGTGTGTGTGCTAGACCATCAATTATGTTGTCTGTTAGGCTTTTTTTCTCTGAATTCACTGTCGTAATCTTCTTTATTTATTTATTTGGTTTGTACAGTGCTATATACTGTATACCCTGCCATTCTTTCTTATATTCTGTAAGTGCCTTGAGCATGGGAAAGGTGCTATATAAATAAAATGTATTATTATTATGGGTTCATGTGTGTTTGCAAACAAATAAAATCAAGCTTATAGAGCACAGATTTAACATATTAAGATTGATTGACGAACTAGGAAGTTTTAATCTTTAAAAATGCAATATGTGGTTAAAACCCTTTAAAAAAATCATATAGGGAAACTAAATATTCAAAGGTCACTTGTTTTTTGAGAAAGAAAACTTCAAAACAAATGAATCGGCGCTAGGAGTCAACCTGTCAGTACTGCTAGGTTTAAGAAAGCCTCAACAGATACAAAGCCCAATAAAGCAGTAAGCTGTTGTCTGCCATTTCAAAGACTGTGAAATGTGCTACACTGTCTATTTTTAAACAGAGTTAATGAACTGGTTGGAGGCTAGCATGTATGAACATATAAAAACAGTAAATCAGACAGTATATCTACTTAAAACATTAATATTTATTAAAATATGATTTAATTTGCAAGTGGTTTGAAATTTGCATTGAAAACTATTTTGCAAGCTAGATACAAAACAATAATAATAATAAGTAAAGGAACATCAGGTGCAAGCCAGATAATAATAATCACAGTGCTTAGAAGATACTGAATGTCCTTGCTGCTTTATAACTGCATGTAGCTGGTTAAATGTTTAAAAAGTTGGAATGGGGATTTTGGATGCACAGCTCGAGTTCTGCAGATAGTACATAGTACTATATGCTTGCTCTCTTTTATGATTTTCACAATAAGCCTTCCTGGTTTGTGCAAAACTTAGTGGCAGCAAAGAAGTATGGGGAACTAATGGAACAATTTACTGCATGTTTTGGATTATTTTGTGTTTCCTTTTAGGCTGGGTGGATAAAATCAGTAGCCTGAAAGCCCAGGACTAACAGTTTTTAAATTTGGACAACCAAAACTACAGACTTACAAAGCTTGGCGGATACCAAATGTTTTGGATCTTTGGTTCGTGCTTTATTTTCCTAATCAAAAATTATTTCATAAAAACGAATACCCCAATTCTTTATGTAGCAGCTTATCTTGTGTGTCACTTTTAAAGGCACCAGCACGCCAGTTTGCTGTAACCACCATCTAAAAACACACACACCCACTTGTGAAACAGTGTTAGCACTAAAGCAACTGAGGCAGTGAGGGCATGAATGCCAAAAGTTAACCATATCCTCTCATTGTTTGCCACAATATAAATAATGTAAGAATTATAAATAAGGTAAGAATTAATGCATACTTTGTTTAAAAAAAAAAAAAGATAGGAAAAGGCAAGCCATTCCATTACTGCTTCAATGCTAGTTACAAGTAGAATTAAAAACAATTAAAAGCAGTATTATGACAAAACTTTTCAAATACATTGGAAGAATTTTTTCAGCAGAATACAGAGTGTATGCTGTAAAGCAGTGAGGACTGTAGTGAGGGGACAGCATCACAACCAGTCAGAGAATATAATCTGCTGCATGCAGATAGCTTCTAGAAAAAGTGATCCTTTGTTTTCAGGGAAGACTAATTTTAGGATTGAAAAGGTGAGAAAGCACCATAACATTAAACTGTTTGTTATACTAGTCAGCCTGCAAGATCTAACAAATGCTGGTACAGCATGGAGTCACTTAATGAAGTGTACAACTTGGAAACAAAAATATACACTGATGCAGCATGTAACTCTTCTTACGTGACAGGGCATGATACAGCTGAGAAAAAGACCTAAAATATTCAGTAGCTTAGTGATAACATGGTGTGAATGTTTCAACAATGCTCACATTACAGTGTTTAGCCTTACAAAATGGTCATCAACCTTTGGAAATCAAAGGACTATATACTTCATTACAAGCAGATCTTACTTTATGCAGTCACAGAAAGGGCACAAGAGGATTCCTACTAATATAAAAATAAGATTCTCACCATTAACTGATATGTACTCTGGGATCCTAAGAGAAAATAATGCCTCCTTCACTGGTAATACTGGAGGTTGTGAAAAAGCTCCTTAATATTAGTCCAAACACTGCACAGTATGAATATGTTTTATCAGGCCTAAAATCTCATCCTTACTAACATAAGTAAGCACTTAATGGTCCAAGCATTATAAGTTTTAATGCAGCTGTATACATAGATCACTGACTGTGGTCATAACGTTTATGACGCTGTAAATGATATACTGCACCTCAGATAAACCTAGAAGGTCATTTAAAAGACCATGCATCAATTTAAAAATTATCTGTTTACTGAAATATTCTACTGCAATGCAAACACAAGTGGCACCTTGAAGAGAAGATTGAATGTTATGCAGTAATGTACAGCAAAACTTTACAAATAAAAGTTGCTGTACAAAAGTTACAGTCAACCCATATACGCTGTATATAAAGAAGGGCTACCAGAAATCGTACCTAGACTACCAGGATTGCAAAGCTGGTAGCCCAGCAGACTACCATATGAATTTCCAACAAAGTTATAATAGAAAAGTTTTACTGCATTAGTTGTCTACATGACACAGAATATGAATTAGATACAGTACACAGAAATTAAACTTCTACACACTGAATTGCATATAGACTGCAAATGGGTGCTGAGGAAAGCCATTTAAAAAGAGTTCAAATAGCAACAAGGATTAACCTAAAATGAAGGAAATAATCATAAGAAAACCTGGATCATTGTGGCACATCATCTCTAGTATTGCCCTGTACGTAGGGCAAGCTCCTCATTACTGGTGGTCTATATGTTAGTCCTAAGCAATTATGTGACCAGAAAATAAAATGGGAGCATTAGGTAGTTAAATGAATTAGGTAGTTAAGAGTGAAAATGCTGTTTGAACACTCAGCTTTCTTCTCACAATGTTACTTTTGTAAGACAGGCACAACTAATAAGCAGATCTCACTGAAACATAATGTAAGAAAACAAAAACTTTACAACATCAATCAACTGTTATGCATATGCTTGACACGGCTCCTTAATTACCCATCATATTGGTATGTATGTTATGAAAGCAGAGCTTACCTCCTCCCATTGAATGTATGAGAAAGAAACACTGCAAGCAGTCACATTGTTCTGCAGCTTTTCTTAAGCACTCAACAATCTGATCTCTATATGTAGACCCATATACTTTATGCCCAACAGCCCTTTAAAAAAAAGAAATAACATTTGCAATCTTTTAATAAAATAACAAAATGTTTTATGTTTGAAAACTGTAGCCTCAGAAACATACAATAGTGAGGCAGAACATCAGCACAGAACAAAAAGCACATTAATAGCAGAGTGTTTACCAAAAACACAATATTCGTTTGGCAAAAAAAAACTAAAAATAGTTGGTCTAGAAAGGAAAAACAAAAACCATGATCATCAATTTATCATTTTATGAAAAAACTGAATACACCTAAGAATTTTAGTTTATGTTAGGCCCAGAAGCTATATACAAAATAAGATCTTGTAAGCAGTTATAGCCATCAATATAAAAAAGACAAATTCACTTTGTAACATACCTTGTATTGAGTGCAGGTGTGAATTCTTAGCTTAAAATAGTTTTGATGGTTGATTCAAAGTGACTTTTAAAACAAGGGTGAATATATATGGTTTGTTTTTATACCTTGACATTTTGTAGTTTTTGAATTCAATAAATCATTAGGAATTGACATATTTTATTTATTATGTTCTCTGTAAAGTATTAACAGTGTTAATGAAGTTTACAGACATCAAATGCAAGAGACCATTGGCCATTATGAAAGTTACCAACTCCTATGAGCTACAGAATTGCAAAGCTTTACTTTATTATAGGATATACTATAGTACTGGTGGCTATGGTGTTGAAACACAAGGCTGCAAAGTGAACTACTTCAATATACATCAAAGCCACATAGTTACAACACAAACACTACAAATGTACACTAAGTAGCCTGAAATTCTATGTTCTAATTATGCATTACTCTGCAATATCTCCCCTTAATCTGACCTATTAACTACTTATCTTTTTAGGCGAGTTATCCTATAATGAGAAAACCATCTACTATAGTTGCCAAATTTACCGGTATGTCTCTGTTTATCAGTCTGTCTACCTGCATGGAACAACTTAACTCCCAGAGAACAGATTTGGTTGAAATTTGGAGTTCATAGCCTTTAAGGATAGTTGGAAAGTTCAATTTTCTTTATACTGTGAATAGGGAAAACTGTATAAATGTTTAAAATCTGAAAACCTTCTATTGAAAAGTATTGATGAATGTCTAAACTCATTTATCTTAATACACGGAAACATTCTGTGAGATTTCAATTATAGATTAGTTTATGGTTTCAAATTTACCTTGAAAATGGTTACTTCAAGGTGTATTTTTTTCTTTTATATTTTCCTCTTTTACTCATCTGAAGGCTATACAGATCCCTAATACAAGCTAGTCAAATAATGCAAGAGTCAGGCACCAGGTCAATTATTCTGCTGCTTGAGGCCCTTTGATGTTAACCTCAAATATAAAAAATTCAATTGTCTAGAAATGAGTATAATAATATAAAAGGAAAGGAATAATCTAAGCCTACCTGAGTAAGCACAAAGTAAACAGGAACACTAAAAACAACTTCACCGCTACATTATTTGCACTTTATAATTATTCAGTATTTCTCAGACACTGTGATTTATTAGCAAAGCTCTACATTTTCTCTTCAGCATGATTCGAAACTGCCAATAGCGATACATTGAGACTTCAAAAGAGATCATAACACTCCATCGGGTACGTCTTTCAAAAATGTTGATTGTAAGAAACTTGAACTAAAATTAGTCAGAGATACTCAACAGCTATCAGAAAGAAATCAATCATTGCCACATTTACATGACTTGAATTTGACAATACTACCTATGAAAGCTATTGAAACACCACTTTATTATTTGACCTATAGTTTAACTACATGACAGACATTTAATGTAGTCTTCAAACACATGTAACTTCATTCTATAAGCTCTGTAATTCTTGACCATAAATCATTATTACAAAAATACTTATGAAAATTGGGATAGCTGACTCTTTGATGAACTAAAAATGTAAAATTCTCTAACTTTGAGATCAGTTATCTAACTCCGCAAATGTAACTTACAATTTCTTACATGTTTTATTCTGACTTAACACTGTAGTAATTCTCTAACCTGGGTGGTCTGCACATAGTAGGCTTACAATTGTAGCTTTAAGCACTTTCAAATTCTGCAGTGCAAACCAGTACTAACATACCTTATGCATTAAATAGCATAAAATATTAAATCGTTATTGACATATATTACTTCCATATCACCTTATATTTTGTCATCACAAGAAACTGTCCACCCTAAAACCCAAATCCTTCAAACCCCATAAATCAGAGATGCCATTCCAGTCACTTTCTTAATTAGTAAACAATTACTGCTGCTAATCTGACATACTTTTTTTTGCCTTAATTATAACTGACTTCCTTCATTATGCTTTTCCTTAACCTGTTGCCCAGTAAAGAGATGCAAAATCAGCCAAAAAAAAAAAAAAACAGCTTACTCTGGATCTCAAACAGTCCTGGAGAACTACCATTGTCATTGCAATCAATCTTTTTATTCAGCTGTTAATAAAGCCCATTTCTAACCTCCTTGGCAAGAATACTGTTGTTGAAACGAACTACTATGCTAAGCAGTCTCATAAAAATCACAGTAAACTGTTTGCTTGTTGCTGTCACTAGCAGCCTGTTGCTACAGATGGCATGTGGGTATTTTAGTATCCTAATAGTGCAGGGAATAGTGGGTAAACCAGTCTAGAGATGGTATTGAGTTATGAGCGAGTGTCATAGTCCATTATTATTACATTACAAAAGCACCTGCATTTCAGTAATAACGATGATTATGATGAGGTCAATCACCCAGCACAGAAATGGTACAAACTGTGGTATGTGTATCAGGCGATTTGTCAAAGATATGCAGAAAATATATGATCCCGATCATGACATAAGTACTGATGAAAGTCTCTTAGGTTTCAAAGGAAGATACAGTACATCACTACCAAATGTTCACAATTCAGTCCAAGTTGTACATGTCGTGATAAGCAAGCTATGGGTACATCTAAAACACAATACTTTACACTAAGAGGGATAGCAAGTACAATCAAAAATTCATCAAATTATTATCTGGCTTCTGATTCAAGTAAGCAGTTAAAATACAAATCAGTTAAAATCAAGGCAACATAATACAGTATATTCAATCAGCATCAGTAAATGGTTACTAATGGAGAAAAGTGGCTGGAATGAAAACATACGGCCACTGTAATCATCCAGGAAATGATTTTGACAACCCTGTCATAAATTATTTTGCTGTTCACATATGCTGAGTCACAGAGAGATGAAAAGTTATAGGGCAAACTGTTTTTTCACTTTAGAAGAATGTTGTCTATGAGGACTGTCAAATTATGCTAACCATATAAATTGTATAAAGAAGATATTACTACTCATAAACAACTCGTGATACAAAACGTTAAAGATTAATAAAAGTGTGTGTGGATCAAATACGGAGGGTTAGAACTAAGCAAAGTGTACCAAGTATATTCACAGGTATATAGGCATGTGGACAATGACAATGGTTATGAGCAGAAGAAACTGGACAACAAGCAGAACCTTTATCTCTGCATTTTACAGAAGCATTTAAAGAAATTCCTTTTTAGTTCACTTTAGTCCCACTCCTCCATGTAGTTTTTTTCCCCCCCAGGTACTCAGGTTTCCCCCTGCTTGCCAAAGATACGTAAGGCAAGTTAACTGGTGATTTCAAATTGGTCTTATATGGTTGCGAACTTATATGTGTGCATGCCACAGACTTGCATCCTATCCAGGCTTTGTTCCTGCCGTATACTTCATGATCATGGTTCAGGTTTTAGCCACCCTAGGCACCCTAATTTCTATTAAGGAGGTTTCAGAAACAGAAGCCCTGAATGTTTAAAAACATAAAAGTTGAAATAATTAACTAATTATTATAAAAAAGTTGAAATAATTAACTAATTATTATAAACTAAGGGTAAAGTATTAATTATTATGTATCCTCAAAATGTATTACATTTTCCATAAAGTTTATTCTGAATGTTTCCTTTTAGAGTTACATGACACCCTTTCCTAAATTTCAAAATATTATTCTTGAAATGACATAAAACTGTTCTGGTTTGTTTTCCAGTTTTATACTATTTCACATCAAATTTTGGGAGATACTATTTTTATGTTGGATTAGTATATGAATGTTAATAGGTATGAATATGTACAATATAGGGTGGTCCATATCTAATTATGCAATTTTCATTACGCTATAACTTATTAAGTTCATTACATAGAAAATCACCCGAAAAATCCCAGACCATTGAGAAATGTGCGAACTGACGACATGAAGAATCGTCTTCTCGCCCCCGCATAAATCAAAGTCATCCAGATGATCTGGATCTGCATAATTAGATCTGGACCACCCTGTATATCTCCCTATTATATAAAAAAAAATCTTGGAAGGGAGACTTGGAAGACAAGATGTGATCTTCTCGGAAGACAATTTGATGTCCCGCGAGACAAGGCAGTGAGACAACATTTAAAACAAGTTCATGAACATCTCCTAGCAGTTGTTGGAATGTTTTTGGCAGACACACTTTATGTGCTCCCAGCTCTTAAAACAATGACAAGCAACAAGCAGAACACGCAGCTCGCCAGCAGCAGCAAGCCAACAGATGATCCAACCTCTTTTCCTTAGCATGTGTTTAGCCACCCACCCCCCCTTCACAACACGAGCAGCGTTATATGTTCCTGCAAGAAAGACATTTAAACACGGCCGGGGCCAGAAATAAAGGACAAGTACAACATTGTTTTTACAAAAGTTTTAAGGTAAAAGTAAATAATGCATATGTAACAACTCCCATGAAAATAACATCTCTTTAAATTGTATAGCCGGTAAACCAAACCCGGGAGTGGGCAAGCAAAGCGAGCAGGGGGTGGAGCCCCCTAATATACTTTAAAACAACATGGTGGTTAAATGCTATACACATTCATAATTAGGAATAAAATTACTTATTAAGAGTTACTGGTTAATGGATAACAGTATAGTTTTATGGTTTAAGCACTTAATTCATTATTAACTTTCAAAAGTTCCCAGCAAATAACTATTTCAGAGAGTGACAGATTTTGGCAATGGGCTGTACCTAGCAGAATGCTAAGATGACTTTTAAATACAGTAAATGAATTAATATGTGCATAGAAGAAAAATAACAATGTATAAACAAAAAAAAACTTATTTCTTTAAATATTTACCTACAGTATTTACAATTTTAGAAATAATTTATTATCCTTTTCAATAAAATGTAATTCTTTATATTAGGAAGAAATATACATAAATTGCACTAATAATCTAAAAATGCAAATGTGAAAACAGGTTCTCATTCTAAATTTTAATAAAAAACTTTTTTTTATTTGAGCCATTTAAATATCTGCATAAATATACTTAACATCTTACCAGTTGTTTCCTGAACCGGATACATCTGTAATGAACTGCTTACTATCAAATAATTCACCTAGCGGTCCTTTAAGCATTTCATTCACCACACCTTCTTCCATGTCAATGAGAACTGCCTGATGAAAGAAAATCAATTATAAGAGTTCAAACAACATGTGTTTAGTACTGCAGCTATTGTATAGCATAAACCAAAATGGTATTTTACTCTGGCTTTGAGAGATTGAATTTTCTTTCCAGACAAACCACTGCAGTCTTCATCACCAGCCCTAAAAAGGATGACAACAATTTAGATTTTAAATACTCTACAAAGGGGTGTCCATCAAACAAAGCAAGATTCTAGTCTAAACTTTGCTAATAGTGAGCATGAAAAGAAAAAAAAAAGGTGAAACCTAAAGATTTACAACAGAAGCTAGGCTGTGATGAAAATGGTTGCATTTACCCTAAGAACACAAGCTCTAACATTAGCGCAATCATTATAAAGAATTTCAGCTGAATATTAAATAACACTTTAACCAAACACTGTGCAACCTAAAACGTAAAGGAACAACAAATCACAGTGGTCACCTTTTTATCTCACAAGTTGATAAAATAAAACATGTAAATGTCCAGAGTAAATAAAAGCATATAGATAGATTGGATTGGAAAAGAGTTGCTACAAAGGCTGGAAAAGCATACCTTGTATCGACATTCCTGAAAAAACTGCTTAAAGCATCATCATAGATTCCTTTCTAAAAGCAAAATAAGAAAATGTTAGGTATATTCAATGCAACAATGATTCAAAAGTCTCCTCAGAAAAGTATATCTGAAATATATGCTTTCATTAAAACTAAAAGACTAATAAAAAACAGCCATATAAAAATCAACTCATGTTGAATCTGAATATGGTATGATTCATTTGCAAAAACACTGGGAGCAATTCATGTGAATCATTTTGGTCATTTTAAAAGTGTGTTTTATCCCCCCCTCACACATACATAATATATCACAAAGGAAAAATAAGTCTAGAAATAAATGTAGTTTAATTTAAAAAGGAAATTTGAGCCATTGCTTTGCCCTGCTGAATAATCATATCAAATTTATTTGGAAAAAAATGTATTAAAAAGAAACAAAAAACTGACAATTAAATGTATAAGGAACAGTGGTTTTCTTTACCTTGCACAGAATCCAGGATCACATTACTGTGGATACACTAACTACAGTAAGCCAAATTATTTGTGATATCTACATCTTGCACAAAATGTCCTGGATTAGTCTTTTGTTATTTTTGACTGGAAATGGATGAATCTCTCCTTTAAGACAACATATCCATTCAAAGCATTTTGGGACTACTCTTTGTACCAGACTGCTCATCTGCTTTATCTATACTATACTAGTATAAAGTAAATTGTAGGCCACTATTTTTTTTTTGTTAATACCTTTTCTGCACCCTTAAAATATTATTTAACTCCTGCTTCTGCCTGTTCTTTAAGTTTTGGTTTTTGTCTTACTACTGATGTGTGCTTGAACTTTTTTAAACATTCATTACAGTAAGCAAACTGCTATTTTCCTTTCTGCTCAACAACAATAGAAAATTACTGCCATATGTCTTATTGAATTTTTATCTGATTAATGAAGTTAAATTTGGCCACTTTTAAGATTCCTGTCAACAAATGCTTACTTTAATACAGCTAGCACACAGTTTCACATCATTCTAGGTAAATTTTCCCATATGACCACAAATAAAATAGTAAACAGAAAATAAATTATTTTTAAATATTTAGTTTAGTTTAACCTTGCATGCTACTTCTTCAATGCCTGCCCCTGCACAAATATATAAGAGAATATTAGTAATTTAATATTTTTATCACCATCATCATCATTTTGATTCTGATTTTTAAGAGATTTTTTTAATAAAGCTGTTATTTCCAAATAAGCACTCTAGTATGTATTACACTAAAATAGCTGCAACCTTTTAGAACTTAGTGTCAAATGCCCTTGAGTCTACTCCGCTGACTAATCACTTCCATTATTAAGATAAAATTAAAGCAGCAAATGCCACAGAAAAGGGGTGAATTATTACAAAAATGTAAAAAAGAGAGTTAAGTGCAACCCCAATTCCAATGAAGTTAGGACGTTGTGTAAAACGTAAATAAAAACAGAATACAATGATTTGCGAATCCTTTTCAACCTATATTCAATTGAATACACTACAAAGACAAGATATTGAATGTTCAGACTTTATTGTTGTTTTGCAAATCTTCAATCATTTCAATCATTCTGCTAAGTATTTCCACTATTACATAAAGGTGGTAACTCCAATGAATCTGTGCACAACCTGAGTGGATGTCTTTCTATATAATTCTCACCATGTACCCACAGCTGCTTTCTGCCATTCTGGTCATTTTACACAGTTCAATATATAGGATAAACAGATTAGAAGTGATAACATCACTACAGATAGGATAATGAGAAGTTCTGCACACAATTAAATAGCAGAAAATACAAATTCAAGGGAAAACCATGATAACAATGATTAAGAGGATATGTTTTATGCAGAAAACTCTCATATACACTGTTGAGCTTTCTTGTTTCATCAAAAGAAACAAAAGCATCTGTTTAAGTCATTTGAGGCCGATTCTCTTATCAAAAGGTATAACTTAAATTTTTTTCAAAAAATGTATTCATTTTTTATTACTCAAATTGTGAAAAATTTCAACTAACAAATGTATGAACTCTCTGTACAAGATAATTGAAATGTATGATGCCATTCAAAGCACTCAAGTACAAGCATTGCATGCTAAGTCACACTGCTAGCAGCACTTTCTGCACTGTTAGCTGTTTTCAAGCAGCATTCTTGCTGTCACTTTCTTCTGACAGCTCAAAATAATTTGACGGTGCAGAATCCATATCAACAACAATGCACAAAACATCTTCTACAGTATCTTCTTGATGAGAGTGACTGCTGTTAAGTGTCCACAACTCACATTTGTCATGGTGTTTGCTGACATCTAGTAAATTAAAAACTACATAACACATTCTTGGTGACTTTTCTCAACAATTAGCCTTCTATCCTTTGATGTTGACTTTTGTTAATCATATTTTGCTTTTTTAGAAATTATGGTAATCAAAAAAAAAAAATCCTTGGTTCACAGCTACTTCAGTAATATACAAGGATTAAACACTAAGAAATGAACTAGTAAAATCTGCAACCTCATTGATTTACTAGGAAAAGAACCTGCACAAAATACGTCAAATATAAAAAACAAAACAAAACAAAACAGTTCAACCACCAAACTTTACCTTCTCTGCAGAATTCTTTGCACAGATTAGTTCTTTACTTTGTGCACATTCTGTGCATTCAATTTTGATTTACATGCAGTCAATGCCAGCAATTATCCTAATCTCAACAATACTTTAAAAAATATTTTATGAATAATTGTCGTTTTCTATGTAAAGGCACATGTGCACCTATCAATTACATCAAATTGCAAAGTGTTTTAAATGCTCATAACAGGCTTTGAGATAAATAGTTGCCATCTTGTGTTCTAAAGGTGGTTGGATTTCAAAATGTATTTTTTTAATAATCTGGGCATACTATAGGGACAGCAGTACAAGCAGCAATATGACACATGCTACTTACTTTATTAATACTTGAATGCTCCCTTAAGGCAAGGTCCCAAAATCTACATCCAACCTGGTTACCACACTGGCCAACTAAAAAAAAAAAAAAGAAATGGAATGAAATATAAAGATGTTTACATCAAGGGAAATGTCCGACAGTGAATGACAACTTGAAATCAGGAGTGGAGAGGAATCAGACTACAGAAAATGACCACTTCATAATGAAACAGGTGAGATAAAAAAGACAATGGAATTAACTAATAATTAGTGATTAGTGGCAATCACAGAAGATCAGTCAAGATCAAAAAACACATTGCTTGCATGCAAGTGTACACTATACGCATGAATGTGAATAACCAACCTGCTACAGTATATTCTAAAATAACTTAAATAGTTTGATTTATTGCCATTAGATACAGAGAAAAAAATTGTATTAATCTTGAAGGAAACTGAACATGGTTACAGCAACCATCATAATAACAGAGCCTTTTGTATAAAATGCAAACATTTAACCAGTATGGTATGAAAGGGATGAGTATTATTGCCCATGATGTAGGTGGTTTACGAAATGTCTCAAACATTGTTGAATCCACACAGAATTCAAGAACTGAATCAGCCTTCTATCGTCCACATAGACTGCATCTGCTGCAAAAGATGGGTAGAACATCTGCAACATACTTCAAAAGACCTGGCACTGCTTTAAGCAACCAAAGTGACTCTGCAAGGAAACTCATTGATTTTACTCCACTCCAGGCTGCTATACAGATTCACCAAAGATACTTGCAGGTCCTCATCACCACTACAACATTTCTATTAATAGTGACAGATTACAGCTGGGCCACCTAAAGTTGACATGTTGAGCTGCAGCTAGTTCCATCTGCACCAGTTAAAAAGTCCTCCACTAGTCTTGTCCTCCCTGCACGTGACTGTTACTGAACTACTACTGACCAGACTCAGTGCTGTATGTAAAGTCTTCAGGATAGAAGGTGAAGAGGAAGGGACCCAATATTATCTCCTGCAGGTTCCCGTACTATATATAAATCTGGCCTTACATTACACAACATCTAGTCAGAGATGATGTCAAACTTAATAATTGCAACTGCTGGCTGTCATCACCTTGAGGATGTCAGATTATATGACTAGGAATCACAGAGTATGACAAGTTATACGACTGCATGCAGAATGTTCAGCACAATAACATGCGGTTTGATAACACGGGAGCCTGCGCAAAGGTTTTCAGGGCATTGCAAGTTTAGCCACAACCTCAGCCCTTTTAATTTCTTGTTTCAATGTTGTCATGGTATGACAAACACAAGACATCAGAAAAACAATATTCTTTTTGCTTGTAGTGCATGAATTGTACTTCATTGATTGGCACCTTATGCACAAGCCCACCCCTACAACTTCTGTTTTTCATCCGTTATCCAACCCGCTATAACTTAACCACAGGGTCATGGGGGTCTGCTGGAGCCAATCCCAGCCAACACAGGGCACAAGGCAGGAAACAAACCCTGGACAGGACGCAAGCCCACCGCAGGGCACACACACACACACCAAGCACACACTAGGGACAATTTAGGATTGCCAATTCACCTAACCTGCATGTCTTTGGACTGTGGGAGGAAACCAGAGTACCCAGAGGAAACCCACACAGACACGGGGAGAACATGCAAACTCCACGCAAGGAGGACCCGGGAAGTGAACTCAGGTCTCGTTACTGCAAGGCAGCAACGCTACCCACTGCGCTACCATGCCACCCACGACTTCTGTTTCATTTTTTCAAAACGAATCAGCAGAGATATCAAACTACGTAACTGTTGGTCAGGTACTTTAAGACAGGCCAGGTTAAGAACTGCACATTAAAAATAGCTTGACTTATAAAGAATAGACCAAGTGAGTTACAGTTGTATGTAGCTGAGCATGATATTATAGCAAAAACAGAAACCTAGATAAACAAAAATGGGGATGCGTATAACATAGAGGGATACGTCTTTTTTACGAAGGATAGACAGAACAGAAAAAGAAGGTGGAGGTGTCATTTATTTAAAGCAGAATTTAAATGCAAGCCTTCTTCAGTTGGATGATGAGCCACATCTTAGTAAGGACGCCTGGATTTATCTGTAAAGCATTAAGGAAAGAAGCCTTTTTTGAGAGTGAGCTATTGACAGTAATTTCAATATGCATCTTTTTAATAATATTAAAAAGGTAGGTTTACAGGTGGATAATATAATCACAGAGTACTACCTGAATATCAATTGGACTAACCTTGTAAATAGTGCAGTACAAGAGAAGACGTTTTTAGATGTAATCAGTGGCAGCTTTTTTTAACACAGTAAGTTAAAGCACCAATGCGGGGAAAAGCTTTTCTAGATTTTGTATTTTGTAATAACCAGGATAGAACTGAAGCTGTAGAGGTGATTGAACCACTAGGGTCAAATTACCAAAATAGAACAGAATTCTCAGTGTTTTGTAAGAGGGCAGATGCAAAGATGAGAACTGTTAAGTTTCATTTTGGAAGGGTAAATTCTGGAAAGATGAGGCCAAGTTTAAAAGGGATGTGAACCACAAGGCAAGCCATTCAAACACCCGACACAACAGACACAGACAAAAGTGCCATAAATTAGAAGACTTTTATTCTGTGGGAAATGCTTTCCAGTCGTTTCCCACTTGCACCAATCACATTTCAGCCCAGGAATACAGCAAGCCCCAGCCGGGTAAAGATGCTGGCCATCCCTCACAGGTGTAAACTGGGATAAACATTTAAGTGTGGAGACAGCAGAGAAGCAGTGGAATAGGTTTTAAAACATTGTACAACACAAAAATTGTGATTAGTAGGAAAAAAAACTCTGCAATGGGTAAGGAAGGAGATACAAAAGATGCTGCAAAGGAAACAGCTGTATAAGACATAAAACTACTAACTCCAATGTAAATTGTAGGGCAGATGAGAGCAAAGGACAACATTAGGAATTTTATTAATGAAGCTAAAAGTCAGAGAAGAAAACTGCAGATAAAGCAAAACATGACACAAAGAGATCCTTTCAGTATTTTAGAATAGTCAAGGAGAATGTGAAATGCATCAGGAATAGTGAAAGGGAATTAAAATATACAGACAGTGAAATAGCAGATGCTCTAAACCTGCATTTTGCTTCACAAGTTTTCACATATGAATATTTGGGTAACCTCCCAGCTGTAATAGGGACTTACTAATGAGGTACTGACTGATTTGAAAATTGCAGAGGGAGAAGTACCGTTCAGATTAAATATTATGAAATCAAACAAATCGCCACAACCAGATAACATTTATCTTTCAGTGCTTAAGGAAGTTACCGTGTACATATATAAACCCTTGATGCATGTTTTTAGGAAATTACTGAGCACTGGAAAAATTCCAAAAACCTGTACAATATGAAATATTTTCCTATTATCTAAAAAGGATGACTGGGCAAATCCAAGTAGCTATAGGTCAGTAAGCTTAACATTCATAGGTAAATTAATGGTAGGATTTAAGGTTAAGACTGAGCAAAACAGGGCAAGAACAGGAGTTTTACTGAACAATCAGAATGGGTTCAGACGAGGGAGGTCATGTTTTACTAACATGCTGGAACTCTATGAGGAACTGACAAAAGAATAAGATCAGATTGGTGCATATGATATTATTTACCTTGATTTTCAGAAAGCACTTCAAAAGGTCCCACATTAGAGGTTGAACATTAAACTAAAAGAATTTGGAATTCAGGTTTCTTTCCACACCAAGATATTAAGCAGGTCAACAAACTGATAGTTGTTTTTCAGAAAATCCACAGTAGAGTTTCTACGTATTAATAAATGTATTATTCTAAGACAGTCTATTTACTTGGCTTTGGGAATCTATATATATATATATATAATTTTTTTAAAGAGTGTTTTCGCATTTACATACCTCTGAGAGGAATTCTTTTAGTTTGAGACTTTTTGAAATTCTATAAAAGTAATATTGAACTTGACCTAATTATCTCTTCTTTTAGATACACGTAAGTAGTTTTATAGTAAGAACACTTGAATATGACTTACAGAAACATAGTATTACCATATTCCATGATACAGTGATTCTAAAATTTTGTTTGTAACTGCATGTTTTTGTTGGAACATTTTGCAATCATTTTTACAATTTCATAACTAATTGCTGTTTTATGTTCTTATTAAGTAATCAGAGCGATAATGGAGGTTCATTTTTACTTTTGTAATATGTGGAAGGTCTAGTAAATAATAGTCCGTACCAAACTATGACAGGTGAAGAAAACTTGAGTCCTAAACGAAACTGGTACTTGACACTTTATTGTTTAACGTACATATTTCTCTACAAAATACACACATTATATAAAAGTAGGGTAACACTGTTGTGCATGGCTGCACTAAAACAACATGGGCAGAAACTATAGGAAACAACAGGACGTTTACTTAAAACCATCCGAGTTAAACCGGCACGTATGAGAACGAGCTTAAACACATCTATTCTAAACGGGCAGATTTCATTTTGCAGGAAAAAGAAAAACTAAAGTATTTATTCTGGACATTTAAAGAATATACTGAAACAGTATTATTTACAATATTTTTTTTTACTTACGACTTAAAAAGTATTTCCTTAATGACGTTCAACTTACAACATACCCCAGAATAATTGCATTTTACTGAATCTAAGAAATTAAACGCATACATTCAGTTTACGAATTATCTTACCTTGCACCACGATAGACTGCGTCATCTTCAGCGCAAAAAATTGTGTGTTAACACCAGACTCAAAGTATAACCATTGAAACGTGAGCTTCTGTTTCCGTTATGCTAGCAACACGTTTGACAGGCGGAACTTTTTGAAGTCGCATTCTGATGACGTTATCACCATGACGACCAACAAACTGCAACGGCCTGTCCGTTTCGTCATATGATAGGCAGGAGGGTTGTGAAAACCCGCAATTGTTTAAGCACTTTTAAAAAAATGATCTGAATACAGCTGTGTTGAAATACTGGTTCACGTATTTAATCACATACATGCACAGCGGTCTGACGGTTAATGCCGTTAATATCTCCAAGAAATGTTTCGTTTTGTGGTGATTACATTGCTTAACGCGAGGTTCAACTCTGTGGATTATTTGGTTTATAAATCGGTTTACAAACAAATGAACCTGTTTGCTGGGACACATACTGTTTCCAATGCAACCAGTTTGCTGGCGCTTACATTGGCTTCAGTATAGTCTGGTAAATTTACAGCGGAATCTATTGTTCATTCTTTCCAGAATACATTACGGACAGCTGTCAGCGTGTTGTCGATTGATAGTGAAGTCATCTGCGCTTTAAAAATGACTTGCGCGTATATACTACTTATGGGATACGGTCGTGCCTTTTTATGTTGTAGTCTAATGGCATTTTGTTCTCAGTCACTGAAACACAAATAAACGACATTTTAAACGTAAAGAATAGGACTGTTTACCCAAGCCAGGGGTGAGGGTAGGGGAGCACGCACTGGTGCAGCCCGTTGCCGCAACCACTACATGACAAAAAAGCTCAGGATCCCGGATGGCAATCCCCTAGGCAGAAACACGGGCCAGTCAAACCCTTCCCAAAACAAACATCTAAGGTATCTGTTTCAGCCAGGTGTAACATGGGCGTCCCTTTGGCCTGGTGCAGCCGCTCGGGTCATCAGCAATCTTGATCTTAAGAGCCACACGGCCATAGTGCTGTAAACTGACGCTCCCTCCTAATGCAGGTAAATGTACCACATTCGGGACTCTGTGAGCAACGGGTCATTCCACACAAGATCAAACCAAGGATACCCAATGATTCTTTAAACAGACATAGTACCAAAGGAGCCCAGTTTTTGTCTCAGGTCACTGGACAACATCCATGTGTTGCAACCATATAGCAAAACAGGAAGCAACAAGACTTGGACCTTTGTCATCTTGCAGAGATATTGGAAGCGCCACACACCCCTTTCCACTGACCTCATGACCCCCCATGCTCTCCCAATACGTCTACTGACTTCATAGGAAGAGTCACTAGAGACATAAATGTTGCTGCCGAAGTAAGTAAACCTCTCAGCAAGGTCAACATTCTGTCCACAGACAGAGGCTGTGCCCAAGAAGTCATTAAAGGCCTGTATCTTGTTTTTTTTTTATCCAGGATACTCACAAGCCCAGACACTCAGTCTCCTTTCTAAGTCTCTCAAGAGCCCTGATCAGAGCCTCCATTATCTCCACGAAGATTACAGCATCGTTGGCAAAGTCAAGATCAGTGAATTTCACTTCACCAACAGATGCCCCATTGCAGCTGGACCCCATGACCCTGCCAACACCCAGTCCATGCAAGTATTGAACAGAGTAGGAGTAAGAACACACCCCTGATGAACCCCAGAATCAACTGGGAAAAACACAGAGGTCTTGCCTCCACTCTGCACAGCATTCACAGTACCAGTGTACAGGTTGGCCATGATATCCAGGAACGTAGGGGGGATCAACAGCAGAAGCACCTATAAAAACGGCAACTCTGCACAGTCCGCACATGCTTTTTCCAACTAGTGTGACAAAAGGCAAGCAGTCCTTTTAAGGATTGCGAGCTATGTCAAAGAGCCAAGTAAAGAGCAGAGAATCCATCCATTCTGGCAGGCACCGCAAAGTGTTACATTGGTGTCAAAAGCGGGACATGGAGTAGACCTACAGTCTGACTTAGAACAACTTTGAGTGCTTTGGAGACCTAAAACAAACCTGCCTGGCTCTTCAGAGGAGGTGCTGGAGAGTCTTGAGGCTCAAATCTGTGATCTGGAGTGCTGTTTGTAGCAGCAATGCAGGGACAGAGACAGCTGAGAGACTAACACTTCTACAGATCCACCACCACTTCTCCACCTGCTAAGGTCCATTAGCCCGGGTGCGCAGATGCCAGTGGAGTTTCAGGCTAATGGAGCTGGGAAAAAGTGTGGCAGACTGAGCTGCCACTGACACAAAGTGAGCTGTGAGAGGCAGGGCTGGGGGTAAAAATATGCAAGCAAATGACAAGGCAGATTGTAGAGGTGTTTTGAAGTGGCAGTGAAGGGAGAATCTCAAAGCTAGGATCCAGACCTGGAATGCGTTTTGCAGTGCCAGTTCAATGAAGGAAAACAGCCAAGAGACTGGTATGTCTACATCTCCAAGGAGGTTTGCCTACTTGCCTACAGCTGACCAGTGTTAAACACCTCTAATGCACTGCATGCCATCACAGCACTTAACATCCTGGTTGTGCCCCCAGCCGGTGTACAATGCAACATCCTTGCTGTGCCCCCTAACAACACAGCACTTACAAACCCTGCTGATGTGCCCTTGTCACAGGCTGCATGACCAAAGTAGGAGAGAAGGTCACTGTGCCATTGTCAACAAATATTGTGCTGTTGCAAAGATTTGAAAGTGGCCGCTGGGGACAGCAGCATTGAAGGGAGGGTTATGACACAGTGTTGAACAAGTTACATGAGCCAGGGATGAGTCACCAAAAGAATAAGCTGGTATTACACCATCAACAGCAAGAGCGCCTATAATAACAGCAACTCTGCACAGTTGAACATGCCTTTTCCAACTTGTGTAGCAAATGGCAAGTAGTCCTTTTAAGGATAGCGAGCCACCGTAAAGTGCCGTGTAAAGCATAGAGAATCTATCCATTGCAGCACCGGTGGAGCTGATGTTACAATATTTTGACTTTGCGGAACTATTTCTCTAAATTTTCCTGTAAGGAAAACTAATAACATAGAAGCAATGACTGTAAAGTCTGAGGAGTATTCACTATACAAACTAAATACGTAATACAATTACATGGCTTCAAACGCCAATGATGGAAAATACCCCTTCTCAAAGGTTGCACATAATACAAAGAAATGTGTGATATTGTGGCAAACTGGATTTGGTGTGGGTGACGGACTAATGAAATTAGCCTCTTATGATGACTGCTGTTGAATGGCACTGAAATGGACTATTTGGCTTCTTCGAGGCCAATTATGTCCTGCCACTAAGGTCTTCAGTGGCAACACATACAGCCACCTATTTTGTCCCTTTTCGCACTAATGCATGCTGCTCCACCTCACTACACTGACCCGGGGTCAGACGCAGCTTGTATGTTCACCTGGTTCTCTGTGAGCTAAACCAAGTCGACCCAAATCCAGGGTCCAATTCTGAACTCAAATCTCACCACCGGGAGATATGTCTGAGTGTTGTGTCTGCGGAGAAGTAGCCAACTGCAGCAAGGACAGTTTTTAGCAGAGTGTCTCATCTGCACCCTCTCTTACCTTGAATTGAATCTTTCTTTGTAAACAGAAGACATACCTCTCTCTCTCTCTTTTTTCTCTTTGAATTTGAGTTTTAGAATAACGTAATTGTTTTTATTGATATTGTAATGGATGTTAACTTTGTAGGTAACGACCATCTTGAAGTACTGACTTAATAAGTACCTCTCCTCACCTGCTCTTCACAGGCTACTTTATAGCCAACTTCTCAAAGGTATTCCCACCCCTTCAGGCAATCCTGGACCACCTTTGGGACATGTCCCTCACAGGTCCTGACCCTGGGCTTGTTACAATATCATATAGTAAGCAAATTCTTGGGTTATTACCACTGCAAATTTGAGCAAGTTTAACTTTACCTGTCTGTGATTGAACACAAAATCAATTAATAAAGCGTTTTGGTGAATTTATTCAGTATTTCTATTGCTGTCAAGCTAAACTTGGGGTGCTCTCAAAATGTGTGCAGACATTAATAGGTATGTCAGACCTGAGAGTACTTCTTTTTCATTCCATTTTTCTCCCTCCAGTGACTCTGATTGACCCAAACAGAGCTGCCTGACAACACTACATCTCCCTTGTAGCCCTCTCCCCATGGAAGCACTGTCAGAGGGATACTGGGGTACTACACATGTCCATAGTAGACATTTCCCTCTGTCCTTCCATTATTCTGACCTCCCAACCAGGAAAGGTACCACTAAACCAACCCAGTCTGGATGCCACCACATCTGTGCCCTCTGTCTGGTGTGGCTCAAGGGTATATGGCACCCATAGGCAGGGGAGATGGAGGGCAGGGTGTTCCCATTTAAGGTAGGAGCTTGTTGATATTAGAAGTACATGTTACCCATAGGCCAATGGCTACTCGGCTTTAGCCTTTCATTACATGTCTGATATTATATGGAAGAGAAAGTCCTTGCCTACACATACTACATTTTTGGAAAACCTGAACTGTCCCTTTACTAAATAAGTACATTTTGTAAGAGTGATGTGTTTTAAGTGTCTTTAGAACTGTCCAGTAGGTCGTTGTTCATCTTTTTCCCAAAATTTCCCAATAATGCATGAGTGCGCATGTCTGCTACTACTGGTTGTCAGAGTCATAGTCATATTATCATGCATGTCCAACTAGCATGTGACAACACACCACCAATACTATCTGGAAGAGCAAGTGCTTGACTAAGTGAATAATTACTGTGTAATTGATTAACTTGGTTTCATTTTCATTTTTGTGGATATTTACATTCCCTATTCTATGAAAACTGTCAGAGTAACCTATATAATAGTACTATGGTCATACGTAAAGAGCACAGTGAAATTCTCACTTCTATGTTCAACAAAAATGCAATGTGTATTTGGGTATTATGAATGTCAGTTAACACTATGAACAATACAGCTGCTACAACAGCTCATATGTCAATCACAATAAATGAAAATATGGTTTTTAAATCATTCAGTGCTGTTGTGTAATTACAATTGAATACATACAGATTTTCAATAGAACTGTAAGATATACTGTAAATAAAATGTAGCTGCATGTATAAGAATCTACCACGCTTGTCATATTGCTAAGGCCAACAAAACCCATATTTTGTTGTAATCACAGAGAAGTATAGCAACACCATGACAGCACACATTCGTTTTTGGCTCTGATATTTGCTGATGCCATCAATGACCTAAAGGCTCTTATTTCTCAGAGTACAGCTCTACACTTGTCTCACTATAATGGTGCCAAAATTTGACACTGAGCCAAGGAAAAATTGTAGGGAAGAAAAAGAACCAAGGCTGACAAAAGATACAATTCCCTGTTTATGCAGCCCTGTGCACAATGGTGAAGTCATGGTGCCATGCCCAGAAGGTAAGAGGTAGTTTCAACCAATTTGTGTTTACATTCCTCAACGTTCTCTACACACAGTAGAGCACTGGCAGTGCCCTGATTGCACTTTTGAGGAATAGAATTAGTAAATTAACAATTGTTAAATGACAAAGAAAAATAGGAAGAAAAGATGCTAACTGCCTAACATAACAATAGCCAAAGCAATGCAGAGCATGTGTCCAAATTCTCTTTCTGTTACTCCTTCTACAGTGTCTAAAGATTAAAGGCATACATAATGTTTTTTTTTTATTCTATATTTTTTCTTTAATCGTTTGTTGCTATTTGTTTGTTTGCTTGGACACATTATATTTTAGAGCTGGGACTAATTTGTTGTAAAACTTCTAGCCCTGTCCTGCACAATATATTCGATCCAAAAAATCTGTTTTCAGTATGAAGGAATTGTTATTGGTCCTGATGAAGACACACACGCCAGGGCTATCATCTTTTTGACTTTTGGAAAATACCAATTAAGATGATTTACGTAACTATTTTGGTGAAGTTTAGTCTACAAGGGCTCTATAAAAGCCATACTAGTTGAAATAGCTGTAGTATTATTACATAAGAGTTAAACAGAAAACAAATGATAACCTCCTGTAGAAGGGTGAATAAAGCCATCTAATTACATTAGGATCTCTGTGTGTTTTATCTGAAAATAAAAGAGTATTTTTTAATTACATTTTTTGTTCATAAAGGCAGAGATCATGGTTAGAGATTAGTTATCGCATACAACAGTGCAATCCCTCATGTGTCATTTGTTGAAGCACAGCTAATAAATTATTGAATATATCTAAGCTCAAAAAAATGGGTTGTGTTGAGAAGAGTTGTAAATAATACATTAAATGTTGCTCACAACACCATAGAATTGTACTTCTAAACAGCAGTGAGCATTTTCATTATATGTAGTGGCCACCAGGGGGCGCACCAGTCACCCAACCTCGACATAGACAGACTCTAGGCACAAGTCTTTGCAACACACACATTCTATTTTTCTAGGGGAAATGCTTGTCTTTCGTTCTCCTACAGCACAGTACCATAAACAGCACATAGCACTTTCTTTTCTTTTCCTTCCTTTCTTTACTTTTTAAGATTATTATTTACAGATTATTCGTCACATAACATGGGGCATTAAGTATCAGCCTAAATGCTTTGCTTTGAAGATCAGCAACTGGCGAATGTTACTTTTTACAACATGGCCCCCACATTGGTGAGTCACATACCATTTGGAGTTTAACTGTATATTTTTGTTGAGCAGGGTATTGTTCAGTTTACTCAGTTTGCTACTGTTATTCAGTTGTGGGTATAGCTGATTAAGCGATTCCCTTGCTTTCGTTGAACTATCACAGATACGGTCTCTCAGTGAAGCAGTTGTCTAAGGTGACACCCTATTTCACAATGAATAAACACAAAATGAGTCAATAAATGGTGGCTGTATTTACCGAATGGACAGAAAGTTTGCACTTTCAACCTTTTTTGACACCAGAAAAATGAGCAAAACAAGTGAAGAGCAGCTGTGAACAGGAGATCAACTTGCAAACAGCTATCAGCACTCTCAAAATTCATAATCATCCTGCAATTTGAAACGATTTGTACCAGGAAATTGATAAAAAGTTCTCAGGAGGCATTGTAAAATGTTCTCATAAACTGAAATGACAGATACACAGATTACATAAGAATCACACGCCTTTCCATATAGTATAATGCAGAATAGTCTTCTAAACATACATGTGCAAAAAAGTAACTAGTGCAAATGATTTGAGACCAAATGCCAGTTGAATCCAGGAACTTGTCATGGCCACATGTTTCCAACCACAGGATGCAAGGCCTACCTTACAAAAGCTTCAGTGTTGTCCATATGCTTACTTCTTTAAATCTTTCTTTTGCAAACTATAGTCTTTTGTACACCGAATTTCAGATCCGCATAATTATAACAGTCAGAAATGTGACATGTAATGAACAACTGAAAAATTCATCAGAGAATTCAAACAAATAATCAGGCATATTTTTTGAGATCTTGTGGACTAAGACTCTTTTTCATTTGTGTTTTCTGTGATTTCACAAAAAAAGGGGAGAAAAAGTACAGAAAAATCAGAATTTATAGCAATGTAAAAGTCCACCCATGAAACAACAGTGTGTTCAAGAAGCTGCCTCACGTGCCTGTAAGTGAGGTGTGGGGCGCAGGTAGAGACCCCCCAGCACTAGATTAACTGATAACTCAAAATTGGTCTTGCTTGAATAAGACAAAACAAGTCTGTCCACCAGAGGGCAGCAACATCACTTCATTTTACATGGTAAAATGTTACAGAACAAGATGGGTTGTAATGTTACATGTCCAAGAGAATTCTGTATATTTGAGAAAAAAAAATATTTACTTGTAATATATAACATACATAATTTAGTTGTATATATGTAAGTATTTATTACAATGATTGTGCACTCCATTAAGAAGAACTATTATGAACATAAGGTACATGCTAGAATATTTTTCTTTCTTTATTTTAACTGGTAGTATGAACTTAGGTTAAAAAAATAAAAAGGTGAAAAATCAATGTTTTATTTTATGTCAAAGTTGGTATAGCTGTTATGAGCCTATTCTTCTTGACCCAAAGAAGTGTATGTTAAGGTCTTGTTACATAAGAATAAATGAGTAACAGATGCATTTTTTTAGTTTTTACCTAAACTAAAGTGTTACCATTAGGGTAATTTATTTAGTATTTATTTGAAACCAGTAATTGAACAGCACTTTTAAGACTAATGTTGATGAGATAACAATCCGGACTCAATTGTAAACAAATACCACATAGTTAATCATTTTGCACTCGCTTGTTTCGACTAATGTAGACACCTTGCACCTTGACCTACAGAGTTCCGAAATCTGAATTATGGATGAGCTTTATGTCTGTCTGGTTTTGTACATGACAGGTATGTATGAGAGAAGGTAAATGGGAGTGCCAACTCAAGATGCACATATAGAGGGGTGTCACACACAGCAAAGCTCCTTCCACTGAGGGACAGGTAGGGAGTGAACTTTTTTGCGGTTAAAATATATCCAGACAGACTAAATGAGAACACATCACAATCCCACAAGAACACAACTGGCTAGTCAGTTGAAGGAAAATTGAATGGGAAAAAAGCAGGATTGTGTGGCTATAATATAACATGGGCAAAGTCCATTTCTACAATATGTATTGTGGCTTTCTGGGTTTAACCACTAATTTAAAGATTTCAGGCATTATTGTTTATATACAAAATAGTAATACCTAAAACCTGAGCTTGAATCCATGTTACTGTGTTTTTGTGCTTCTTTGATATTGTGTGCACTGGAGATTTGTATCTTGATTTGGTGACTATGTAGAGTGCAGCAAGACATTTTATCCAGTGCTCCTTCCAGAAGGGAAGTTACATATGTAAGTAAACTGGTTTAAGTAAAATAAGTAAACTATCCAACTGAGAAATCATAACCTCACATAAGACCAAAGGGCATATCATCCACATCTGCAGACTGGCAGCTCTTGAACTGATGGCACTTTTAAAATTGATGTTTTTATCACAAATGCAGCATGATACTCAGCCACCATGAATGATCACAATATTTCTGAATTTAGGAGGGCTGGGCAGCTGAGCAGTGATTGATCGATTACTATTAAACCTAACCTGCTCCTCATGCAATATTTGAATCGATCCAAACACAGAATGAGCTCCCAATGTTTTCAGGGGATTCCGATAATTCATATTGCACATACATTTCAGCAGGGAGTGATGATGCACCCTGTCTGCACACGGTATGCATAATTTATTTCAGTAGGTCTTGTTGGAGATTCTCTTCTTTCATAAGATTCTGCATACTGCATTGTTATACTGTCATATTGTAGACGCTTAAACTACAAAAAAAAAATTCCTTTATTTGGATTGGCTAACAGATTGCTTTATTCTTCATGTCAATTCTGCTTCTTCCACACTTTTCCTCTTCCTGTCCTATGGTAATCCACTTGAAGCCAAGAATGTTTGGGTTGTTTCTCGAAGTGGTGCTGGCAAGGCCATCATGAGACATTTACCCTGTGGTCTCTGTGTTGATCCCCATACACCCAGTATAGTGACAGTGACACTGTGATGTAAAAATGGTGCTGTCCTTTAGATGAGACATAAAGCCAAGGTCCCAGGTTCTCCATCCATCCATCGATTATCCAACCCGCTATATCCTAACTACAGGGTCATGGGAGTCTGCTGGAGCCGATCCCAGCCAACACAGGGTGCAAGGCAGGGAACAAACTCGGGCAGGGCGCCAGCCCACCGCAGGGCGCGCACACACACCTACACACCAAGCACACACTAGGGACAATTTAGGATCGCCAATCCACCTAACCTGCATGTCTTTGGACTGTGGGAGGAAACCAGAGCACCCGGAGGAAACCCACGCAGACACGGGGAGAACATGCAAACTCCATGCAGGGAGGACCCGGGAAGCAAACCCGGGTCTCCTAACTGCAAGGCAGCAGCACTATCCACTGCGCCACCGTGCCGCCTGGTCCCAGTTTTCTGTGCTCATAAAAGAGACAAGCATTTTTCAAAAACAGTAGGGTTTACCACAATGTCCTAACTAAATTACCCACCATAGCCTGGTCATTACAGCCCCCAATCATACGTTGTTCCTTGTTGGCCAAATATTTCTCTTACCCCTTCACGACCTAATAGCTAATGTATGGTGAGTGTAATGGCACAGTAATGGCTGCCATCACATCATCCTGGTGGATGCTACACATTGGCAGGGGTTGGAGAGGATACCCACAGTCTATGTAAAGCACTTTAAGTATGCTAGAAAAGCTCTATATAAAGGTGATTAATTAATTATGTCCAGAAAAGAACCATTCTATGTCATCACAAGAGACAAAACTCAAAACTTTAAACATTTTAAGGTGAAGATGAGCCATTTTGTTGTTTTTGTAAATATCCACTAAGTTAAAATCATGAACATTTCAGTGTGTGAGAATTCTGTCAAATATGAATTAAATACCTAACAAAGAAGGAAAGGTGGTGCCTTGGATGAGAGTGCCTTTGTTTCTGTATGCTTTCATTACTACGCACTTTTCTCAACTCCATTCTGCTCTGCTTGCTTTCTACCAGTTGGTTCTATTTGGTCTAGCAGAGCTCAAATACAGTTCAGGAGAATTTTGTAGTCAAAGAGAAGCAGTGAAATAGGTAAACCAGCATCAGTGTTGAGGAAGTACAAAAATGCCATTTCTGGGGTTTAAATCAGACTGGAAACATTCAAGGAGATAATTAATAGACTGAAGCTAAATGAGTTTAGCATCATGTTCTGGTCTTTTTAGGTAGAGGCTGACTATCTGATTCTCATGATTTTTGCATTTTCTTCCTAAGGGCATGAACGTTAGGTAAAAACAGCAACTCAAAATTGGCCCATTATGTTCATAAGTGATAGTCTGATGTTCTTGCTTTGCATTCAACAACCATAAATTAAATTAAGCTGGTTCGTAACAGATGGGGATATACAGATGAACGGCATAGCAATTCTGTCTATGGAACATAATTTTGGCCTTCTCTGGAAGCTATTGTAACATTTGGTGAGCCAGATATTTGCTTTGATTGCTTACCAAGAACAGAACTATGAATTTACAGGGCAATGAGAATTACATTGTTTCCTTTTTTCAGTGTTTGCCTGGGTAGGAAACACTCATTGCTTTTGATTTCAATTGGTTGTCATCTTGTGGCATCCTTCATGCAGAGATGATGTTCACCTGCCCCGGTTAGGTACAATAAAAAAACAAACAACCATTAGATTCGCCTTACATATTGTCCACATCCTGGCCGTATAAACAAACTGGTGACTGCTGGACATGATTAATCAACTGAACATGGGAAGAAGGTGCAATAGCATTTGTTCAAGCTCAGATAAAATAGACATAGTACAGGTTGCCATCGACTTATGACCTTTGTGTGTTACGACCATTCGACTTATGACCACTACCATGCCAGTTCTATATGCCATAACTCATTCATCACAATCTCAGCTTATTACCTGCAGCAGTTTTAACTATGTTCAGTTACATTTGTCTTACAATTACAGGAGAAAACAGCAATTGATCTCACACAAAAATGAAGGTAATCAAGCAATACGAAGGAGGAAAGAAAGCAAATGTTATCCCATTGTAACCGGTGTTCACTGCATGCGGTATACTGTGGCACTCTGGCTTTGAATCAGTTAACCTCTGAAGCTTCTGTGTTATGACTCACAATGTGATCCTCCTTGAAGGGGTAATGAAACCACACTGACCTCCTTCATCTGTTAATGCTTATTATTAACAGGCTGAAATGTTAAAACAGAAAACATAAAAGTGGTCAAACTCTGCAAGTATAATTCCTCCTCTCACAGTTAACACAATGAACACAGGGAGAGGCTCACACTGATGATATATCATTACACAAATAAAGAAAGGACTCATGAAGCTATTAAAGGTTCAGGACGCATGTGAGTAACAGTAATAACAAAACAAAACAATAAAATAAATAAATAATTTACCAAAAAAAGAAAATCTACATAATGTGTTAAGACTGATGATAAAAAGGATATAAAACAAACAATATGATTTAAGGGACTTATTATGCAGTACTATACATACATTTAGGTTTGAATGCATATACTGTACTTGTCTGTCTTACATCTAGATCAACTTATGACCTGTCCACCTGTAATCTTTTTGTTTGGCTGGAGAATTAAACCTTATATAAAAAAGATAAACTTGTTTGGAATTTATTACTTAAACATTTCTTTTAATAATGGTAGGATCTTCAAGTCTTTTCCTAAATTACCAGACTTAGACTTTTTGATATTTAATTAAATGTACTTTTGAAGCATTAATTCCCATGTGTAATTTACATAAATGTTTCTTGTTTTAACTCTTCTAGTTATTTTTTTTTATTGAAAAACTTTGTCTTTCATTTCTTTTGCTTACTTGCTCTTTGTTAACTAGTTTGCATTAAGCAGGTACTCACACTACAGGATTAAGTGAGTAAAGTAAACCATTTCAGTTTTTAATATTATACATAATTTTCTCTCAGGTTAGTAGCATTAGAGCCTGTTAGTAATTTTTACATCATCTTTTGTTCAGTTTGTTTTCTTTTGTTCTTTTTCTTGTTTAGCAATTCAGACAACAGAGCTGCATTTATATTCTTTTATTTTATGTGCTGGTTGAGCTGTGAAAAAAGTTGTTTTCTAAATAGCTTACAGTCATTCCTAAGGATATGTTTAATGATATTATGCTTTACTCTCAGTAACTGCAGATTTTTGCACGTCAGCCATTTGTAAATGTACAATTTCTGTAGGCTACTGTGCTCTTCTGTCTGTGCACGATGAAAAGCCCAGGCTGTTCATCTCTTCACTTTCAGCAACCACTCACTAATGCAGGCTGCCATAATCTAAGAGTTTAGAAACTATGGCTTCTCAGTATCTTTACTTTCCCCCAAAGCTCTCAGATCTCATTGATTTCATATTTCCTATAAATTATTGACCTTATTATTAAAATTAATATTATTAATGCTTGTACAATGACAGCATATGCACTACATGTTTAGACATCAATATCAAACAGGTTCTTTGCCTCAATAGACCATAATGGGACACAAATGAAATAAAAATATTTTTGTATTATGGTTTCAGATAGAGTCTTATCCCTCATTCAAGGGTTTTTTTTTATTTGTTTAATCTTTTTGTAGTCTTTTAAATATTATTGTAAGTATTACTCATTTTGTTTACTCTTATGTTTTGCTGAATATTATTTTGTTTATTGATAATTTTGTGATAAGGTATGGTGTTGATGGGTGGGTTACAGCTGGGGAACCAACCCCACTGCTATGAATTTGGCTGTTTTGACACTGAGGTTTGTTCCTGTCCTTGGGATTGAGCTTTTGTTCTGATTTTGAATCCCTGCTCTGCTCCCATCCTGTTGTCTCTTGTTATTGAATTTTGGACTTGTTTGTTTTTAGGTTTACCTGAAAGTCAAACCCATTTTATTTGTGCTTTTTGTGCCTGCCTTTTTTGCAAAGCATCTTTTTTTGAATCCTGAATACAGTATTTAAATATTAATGGAAGTTAGTTTAGTTTTCTTGGTATTTTTTTTATTCATTAGTTAGTTGCTGTCAGAAGACATCGGGACTGGTGAGGTCTCAAAATGGCAATGGAGATTGTTAAGGACACACTGGCTTAAAATAATCTGACAGTAATGCCTGCATTGTGTGCAAATTTAGATCCTTAAGAGTCTCAGAGAATGGGAGCATAACAGAGACGAGCTGACATTTAACCTTGAGGTTGCGATCGATGATAGGATCGGTAGCCTAGATGTCTCTATCTAGCTGGTCGATTATGTCAAACTTGAAAATTATGAGTGGCACTATCTTGGAAGCTTTCTGTTTGTTGACTTTGCCTTCATTGTCTTAAGGAGCTTCATGAGCCATCGCATTTTACTTCTCATTTGTCAGCTCCTGGGGTTGCTAATGCAAGATGTCAGAGGCATCCTCTTCTCCCATATCCTTGAACCTTTCACATTTGATGGCTTGTGCTAGTCATATGAGTGCTTCAATATTCTGTCTCACTGCTTCATCAACACCTTTAAAGCCTTCCAAATTCAGGATACAAGCAGACCACATTTTCCAGAAGTTGTTCAAGGTAGCCTGTGAAACATTTCCCTAGGCTGCATTAATTTAGTTGATAACCTGAACCACAGTGATTGAATTCTAGAAAACAATCATAGTGGTTTCCGGGTTCACTATCCAAGTAGTTGCAGGCATGTCAGTATATTTCCCTGGTGTAGTGGGGCTTGAAGGCTTTTATGATTCCCTGATTGATTGGCTGGATCAATGATGTGCTGTTGGGTGGCATAAAAACAGTTTCTATGTTTTTGTGGGTATTTTTCAGCTGCCCTTGGATATTAACCGGAGTGCATTTGAGTATTAAAAAGCCTTGAGTGCAAAGTTCCTGCCCTGAAGTTATCATTTTACCTTTAAAATGAAGCATTTGTTGAAACAGTCCCATAAGAACTCTGCAGTCATTTAAGCTTTTTAATTTTAGTGTCAATGCACTGGTATTCTGCTCAGTTTTTTTACCTTTCAAAGCCCTGGGATTTGAAGGAGGAGTTGGGCTCGGTAGATCATCAGTGGCTTGCACTTGAACTCACAGCTGGCATTGGCAAATAACAATAGGGCCAAACAACCCTAAAATCTTGAACTCAGGGGTTTTGGCGATGGCAAGTGTTATTCATGTGTGCTTTCCTACCAGTGGGTATCATTGGCATTAAACACTTATTCTGGTAGGTAATGTTTTTCCTCAATTAGCATATTCAACTTGTTCTATTCAGCCACAGCTACAGCATCCGCCAAAACACCTTCACCAAAAAGTTTAACATTTTTTAAATTATACTGTATCTTTAAACTATAAAATCACTCTTGTCTAACTACATAAAAAAGGCTGTTACATGCTTATAAATTTGCTGGGCCTTCCAGAGAATCCATCATCTCATTTAACCACAAAGTTAGCCACTTTTCCATTTTTTTCAATTCCCTCATTGTTACTTTAGCACTTTCTGAAGAGGTTTCACAAACACTTTAATGAATACTTTCTTCCTTTTTGTGGATATAATGAAACATCACTTTATTAACACCAAACCTATGACTGGTATTCTGGGACTTACACTTATCAATTCTTGAACTATCAAGGAAAAACAAAAACTCCAGTTATCAACTTTCTCTGAAGAAAATAAACATTGTGGGGCGTCCACGGTTGATTGTAAGAGAGAAAGTCAAAGGTAAAGTTTCGCCCACTCCTGGTCATTCTATAGCAGAGTCAGTGCTGGGCGGTCCATTCTAATGAAAGATACTTTCCATCTGATGATTCCAATTCACCCCGTTTCTGAGCAGACTTTTCCATGGTCAGGAGAGCAGCTTTGCAGTAGAGCTTCTTAATGCTTTGTTTCATGCACAAAAGACAATACGAAAACAATTTTTTCCTTTCTTGCCCACATACAGCTTAAAATGGTTCAATACCAGAAAAAACATCATGAAGCAGTCTGGCAGTAAGGGGGCCAAATGCCTTATGTGACAGAAATGACTGGAAACTGAACCAACTGTATTAGAGCAAAGTGCATTACGGTTGCCAAGGAAGAACTTGTGAAAATAATCTCTATACCATCTGTGCTGGACACTGGCAGTCATTATGAACTTGTCATCATCTATTCTGCTTTTCTTGTCATTCTGCTGTGGTTGCTTTGCCAAGAAACTGTTTCTGCCTATTGAAATTACACATGCATGATTCCATGATTTCTATCATAACATTAGACCGTTTCATGTTGTGACTACACTGTTCTCAAAGGGAGTAGGAAGGAGAAGGTTACCAGATGACCTAAGTACTTAAAATGAATGGAATCCCACCAGAGGTTTGTTTTTCTATTAATACTGAGAAATGGAATTTAGTTTCCTCTGCTTCAATTTCATCTGGGGATACCCCAGTTCCTGTTAGTGGGAATGGCATGGTTTTATTATATTTAAACACTTATGATGAAGTTGTTATAAGCAAATGCTATTAGCTTTAGTACTTTAGTATCCACCTAACTTAGCTTTAGTACCCTACTATATCAACAACTTGTACCACATCAACTGGAATGGCCAGCAACAAGTCCACCTCTATATTGGGTGTCCATAACTGAAGACCAAGTAAGGAGACAAATGAGGAAGCTACACACAGGAAAAGCTGCATGATCAGATGGAGTCAGTCCTCGAGTTCTTAATGCCTGTGCTGACCAACTTTGTGGTATCCTCTGTACCCTGTTCAGTCTGACCCTAAGGCTCCAGATAGGGCCACTGCTGTGGAAGGCATCCTGCATTATTCCTGTTCTAAAGAAGGTAGGTGCCTCTTCACATAATGAATATGGACCAGTGGCATTTATGTCTCACATCATGAAGACCTTTAAGAGGGATTTGTCCTGGATTATATGAGTCTTCTCGTGGTAGACCACCTAGACCCAGTGCAGTTTGCCTATCGGACAATGATTGGAGTGGAAGACACATTTATCTATCTGTTCCACAAGGCTTATTCTCACCTAGACAAAGCTGGCAGCATTGTGAGGACTGTTTTTCGATTTCTTTAGTGCTTTCAGTACCATCCAGCCATCTCTGTTAAGGGATAAACTCAAAATTATGCAGGTGGATGAGTGTATGGAGTCCTGGATAAAGGACTACCTGTCAGGCAGACCACAATTTGTATATCTCAAGGACTGTGTTTCTGATACGAATGTGAGCAACACTGTACCACCACAAGGAACAGTCTTGTCTCCTTTTCTCTTCACTCTGTACACCTCAGGCTATAAATATAACATCAGGTCATGTAACCTGTAGAAATTCTCAGGTGATTCTGCACTTATGAGGTGTATTGACAAGGGGCAGGTGAAGAACTTTATTTTGTGGTGCAAACAGAATGGTCTGCATCTTAACTTTATCAAAAACAAGGAACTTGTTATTGTCTTTTGCTGCACTATAGAGCTTCTATTGTATGTCTGGTTGCTATTCAAGTAGTGGATGTAAAGATGGTCTACTCCTACAAGTACTTGGCAGTCCACATTAATGTCCAGTTGGACTGGTCTTGGAACACAGGGAAACTACATAAGAAGGGCAGAACAGGCTCTTTTTCCTTAGGAGACTGTTTTCCTTTAATGTGGGAAGTGACATCCTTCACATCTTCTGTAACTGTGTGACGGCCAATTTAATTTTGTAAGCTGTGGTGTGCTGGGCTGATAACATCAGTTCAGGAGAGTCCCACCGAATCAACAAGCTAATTAAAAGGGCAGGCTCAGTTATAGGACACACTCTGGACCCCCTGGAAGTTGTAGTGAAGGAGAGAATTTAAACAAAACTGAGTGCCATTATGGCCAACACTGCACATACTCTCTCTGGCACACTAACAGTGAGCACTTTCAGCCAATGAATTGTTCAGCAGAAGTATAATTAAGTTAATAAAGTTAATTTGTTCTATCTATCTATCTATCTATCTATCTATCTATCTATCTATCTATCTATCTATCTATCTATCTATCTATCTATCTATCTATCTATCTATCTATCTATCTATCTATCTATCATTAGCACAGATGAAGAAATAAAGCATGTTATTTTTACCTGGGCATCTACCTGAGAGAAGCGGCTGAAGCATCTGAGAGTTTTCTTTTCTGTGGCGTAAGAGTTAATTAAAAAATACATTTTGCTCCTACAAACTTGGGTTGTGATTGTCAGTAAAGAGTTGTGAGGGTATTTTTCAAAATGTTCTTCCCTTTAGACAGATTTTTTGTTTTTTTTCTACTTGCGCAGGAGCAAAAGCAGCTGGGGGTTTGGGAGTAACATTTGTAAAGGTAACTTGTTATGTGTGCTTGTTCTTGTTATTTGTATTTCAAATAGCATCTGCAAGGCAGAGCAGTAAGAATCAGTAGCTGACACCAGCATTTGTAAGTAAATAACCAGAGTCATAGCAAAGTAACCAAAACAGTGATTCCTTAGTGGGAAAAGAAAGGTTATGGCTAACTTTAAAGCAGTAAAGGGTAAGGCTAAACCAATCAGGCACAGGTCAATAACTATAGGAGCAGATAAGAAGATAAGAAATTAACTAATAACTATAGGAGCAGATAAGAAGATAAGAAATTAACTAACAGCAGATATTCAGTAAGCGAGTTTTTCTAGATTGAGGAATACTTAACAGTTAGGAAGTTAGAGCAGTTAAGAGTGCGACAGTGCAAGGGTTCATTAATACGAAGGAATACAAACATTGTGTGTGGAGAGCTTTTAAGTAAGGAAGAATAGGAGCACAAAGTTAAGAGAGCAGACAGAGAAAAGTAAAGTTAACCTCATAAAAGGACAAACAACAGGCAGTCGAGGGGGAGAATATTACAGATGTTTAAGGGGCTAGAAGGTGCATAATAACTGTAGTAGTACTTTAATGTAATTTCTTTGGCTTAAATGTGTTTAGTTTTACCATTTAAGATAAACATCACTTAATTTTAATAAAGTAAAAAAAGAGTTAAGGCAGTTTTAGTAATCAAAAATCAAATGTTAATAATGCAGCCATTGCAATGCAAGTCCTATTGGATGGTGGACTTTTCAGTGGATGGCTTGGAGGGCCAGTCTTCTATGAGGGCTACATCTGCTGGAGATGCCAGCTGATCCAGTACCTCAAGCTCAGGGTCACTGAATGGAGGAGGAGTTGGCTGGCCTGCGTTGTAGTAGAGAATTGGTGGACCTGGCCCAGGCGTCCTTTAGAGAGACAGTGTGCACCTCTAAGGTGGTGCAGGAAGGGATTCCAGACCAGACAGGTAGAGATTGATGGATCACATTACAAGTAGGAAGGTAAAGGGTGCAAACTGTCCAGGGGCATCAACCCCAGAATTGGAAGTAGTACCAAACCATTATCAGGGCCTTGTGGAACTGGACAGTATCTCTAAAGATTCTGAGGTGGTAAGCAGGCATGAGGAGCCCTAACAAGCCACCTCAAGAACAGCTCCCAGAAAGAAAGAGGTAGTGATAGTTGGGGACTCAATCATTAGAAGGACTGAAGCTCACGTTTGCTTCAGAGACAGAGAGTCCTGTGTTGTGTGTTGCCTTCTGGGTGCACAGGTGGGAGACCTCTCTGGAAGGATAGATAGGCCAGATCAGGGGTAGATCCAGTGGTCATTGTCCATGCTGGAAAAACTCACATACATAACAGTAGTCTGTCAGTTCTTTGATCCAAATTTAATGAGTTAGGTGTTAGGCTAAGGTGCTGAACTGATAAAGTAGCCTTCTCTGAAATTCTGCTTATGCCATGCTCCAGTTCAGGTAAGACTGAGGAGATCAGAAGGCTTAATGTGTGGCTCAAATCTTGGTGTAGGGTAGAAGAGTATAGGTTTATGGTCTTATATGAACAGTTGTGGAATTTAGAGAGAGTTTAACCCCCTGAAAATATTTAATTGAATCGTTCCAGGGATTCTTTACAACCTAAATTACGATTAAAGGGCCCAAGAAACAAATGCTATTGCTCAGTTGATATCACATTGTTTTGGTGTGTACAGGTGTGGTCTTAATATGTCTTGTGCTGAGACACTGTGGTGTCTTCCAAGTTTTCACCTAGCAGTGTATGAAATGGCCCAGACATTCCCTATAGGTAAAAGTATTTAAAACAGTAAAGAGACTGGTTTTATATTTTGGTGTTCTTGCCTTCACTACACCACCTGTTGATGTAATAAGATGGTTCATAAAGCAGATAGACAGATAAGTAATGCTAATATTTTATTAAATGTTTTGATAACTTGACACTGTTTGTAGACAAAACAGTATTTCAAACATAAAGCAAGTGCTAAACATAGAGTTTCCTTCCAAGAAAAGAAATGCAACAATTGTTTCTGATTTTTGTTGTGTACTAAGCATATCAGTGTTTTTCAGGCACAGTCCAATAATTAACAACCAGTCATAAAATTATGGCTTAATAGAAAGGGAGTGCAATTCAGAAGTATACTGATGATTCATTTCCACAGCTGATATATTTTTTCTTTAATATATGTTATAACTGGCAACCTTGATACAAACTAAAGTATCTTTAATATCTTCTTTAAGTAGATATAATTGACTCCTTCAACTGTATTTTCTTATCTTCTTAATTAATATCATTTTTTGATTCTCCTGTATATTGCACACATGTCTTTTGCATAACTTGACTATGGAAGGATTCCACTGGCAAAACAAATAGCTTAAGCTTCTGGACAGGAGTTGACACTTACAGCCCCACTAACCAGAGCGGCTTTACTGAAGCTCACTGGTGTTTCGTTGATTATGAAGTTTCTCATACAGCCAACATAAAAGCTCTGGACTGACAGGCTTGGAGGAGCAAGTGATGCTGAAATGAAGAAAAGAAAATATTCAAAAACATAATTTAAGTTATTAATACATCTTACTGAGCTGGTAAAAACAGATTATTTATATTTACTAAAGAACAAGTAGTGACACTACAAAAATTAAGGTAAAAAATTGTGTAAAAAATTGCTGATTTTTTTTAGTTTTGAATGAGCATCTTTTACTTTTCTTTGTTGTGTCCAATGATTACATTTTAAATTGTGTCAGACACGTAAAACCAAAGAAGCAGCGGCACCAGTGTAACACATTCTGCATACTGCTAGCAAAGAGAGTCAAACCTATAATGTCACAGTGGGTATTTTCCATGTTTACAGCTGATTACTGTCCTTTACCCCTGGATGTTGACTAATGTCGACATCCGCCTCTACCCTATGTGTCGACATAAGTCGACACCAGCCCTGAAAGAGTTAAGTCACCTGCTGTCGTAACAATTGTTATTTATTTTTTGTATGTGCTGTCTATAGTATATAATCGAACAAAAATTTTCAGGGGTTTTGAATTGTTTTTATTTATTTTGTTTTGGCTGTCATTTGTTTACCTGACATGCAGAGAGATGCCACATGAGTGTGATGAGCACTTTGCTGACATCAGCAGAAATTTGCTATAAATATGTTGGCAGCATGTAACACAATCCCATGACTGGGTAAAATATAAAAAAAAAACCCTTTAGAGTAGTTAGTTTCTGTGAAGTAGACCAACAGACAGATTTAATTTTGGTCTCAACTCCTTTTGTTTTTTGACTCTGATTCTTGGTTTGCCTTCATGTCTTGCTTGCTTGTTTTGACGTTCTCTCTGGTTTTGACCTTGGTCTGTCCCTCACTACATTTGTGCCTCACCTTAATCTCCTGGTTTTAGTAATTTCTACACTATAGTCCTTGGAGACTCAGTCTTATCACACTTGCTGTCTTAACTACTTTGCTATGAAATTTGCTCTTAGTAGTGTCGATTTCCAGCTCCCATTAAGTTTTCCTTTCTAGTTCTTGTAGTTTTCTGAATATTTGGATTATGGATTCATCTGATTTTTTTTCACCTTTTGGTCTGTTAGTAGGCTGTTTTTACATATTTTTTATTTATTGATTTTGCTAGTTTATTGCTTTTTAATTTTTTTTGTTTTCATACTTAGTCACTTTGAACTTTGCTTTTTTTAAATTTTGCATTTTAATTTTTGAAACTTTGAAATATGAATTTGGTATTTTAAAATATTTTTGCCTTTACTTTATAAACTTCCTCCTTGGGGTTTGTGTCATTGTATAAATTTATATTACACACACACACACATTATATTTATACCAGTAACGGCGCACTGCACTATAACATGCAGTGAATGCACTTGACTTGAGCATTCCTAATTTTCATACTCTTTTTCTGTGTACGTTTAGCATTCGTTAGCTCAGAGGTTGATGCACTTGCTGCTTCCTGAGCAGATTTTCTTTTTGCCCACTTCTTCTCTTCTTTCATCGGCATCTTTTCACATTAAAACTGATTAAGTCAGTGTTTGTGTTGCAATTACTTAGTACATTTTCCTTAATTTTTCACTTAAACTGGCACTTAAGTCTTCAATCTGCCTCAAGAATGATTTAAGATATGAAGAGGTAGGGAAAGTGACGGTGAAGGTGGTAGGGATGAGAATACTGTCAAGAGTTGATTATACAATAAAACAAAATAAAAATAAAAAGAGGAATAACCTTGATTCTGTAGTTGCCAAAGGTGCATCGACAAAGTATTGAGCAAAGGCCGTGAATACTTATGTACATGTGGTTTCTCAGTTTTTTTATTTTTAACAAATTTGCAAAAACTTCAAGTAAACTTTTTTCACGTTGTCATTATGGGTTGTTGTGTGTAGAATTCTGAGGAAAAAAATGAATTTAATCAATTTTGGAATAGGGCTGTAACATAACAAAATGTGGAAAAATTGATGCGTTGTGAATACTTTCCGGATGCACCGTATATAAGAAGATGCATATAATGTATAAGTATGTATGTGTGTATATATATATATATATATATATATATATATACACACAGAGAGACAGAAAGAGAGAGTGCCTGGTGGGAAAGTGGTACCTATCAGAATGGGTCAGGAACCACCAAACAAAATAAAAAATAATAATTTATTAATTATTTAACCAGGGATACTCTAAATTAAAGGGTACACATACTTTACTCGAGCATGTTTTAGTTTAGTATAAAAAATGGAGCAGGAGAGAAACTATTATTAAACTACCTATACAAATACCAAAATAATAACAGATTTATAAATATAAAGATAATAGCAACCAATTAATAGAGCATCAAAGTGTGTACCAGTCAATAAAGCCTATCCAAAAAGATAGAGAGACAGAGAGAGAGATATATATTTATAAACACATATAAGTGTAATTACTGCATTTATTTACAATCAGCACAAATAGTACATACAGTAAAACATATAGTTTTACTGAATTATAATAAGACATGTTATAATATGTAGTCTCAGGAAACACCTTACTTTTGTTTAATTTACAGGTGTAGTAATCTGCTGATTCCAGGGACATTGAATATGTTTTACACATTATCTGCACAAGCCTTTTTTAGTTTGTTCATCTAGCTTTTGTTAAAATCATTTGCTTTACTGTACTTCTTTGTAATATCTTGTAAAAATCTATATTCTATAAAATCTTATGTAAAACCTCTATATGTTTTAATTTAATTTTCCATCCATTATCCAACCCACTATATCCTAACACAGGGGTCTGCTGGAGCCAATCCCAGCCAACACAGGAACAAATCCCAGGCAGGGTGCCAGCCCACCGCAGGGCACACACACACTAGGGACAATTTAGGATCGCCAATGCACCTAACCTGCATATCTTTGGACGGAAACCGGAGCACCCAGAGGAAACCCACGCTGACATGGGGAGAACATGCAAACTCCATGCACGGAGGCCCCGGGAAGCAAACCCAGGTCTCCTTACTGCGAGGCAGCAGTGCTACTACTGCGCCACCGTGCCGCCCTAATTTAATTTTAGTGTGTCTTAATATTATTCACTTAGAATATGTATATGTTTTTCTGTTGTGGAGAGCAGCCCAGACACAGATAGGCAGACACCGATGGTTCAAATCCACACACATGTTTATTGTACATATGTACAGTGTTCCAAAGCACACAACCCAGTTCCCCTGCACCAAGCACCCTCAGTCCAGGCCTCTTTTCACAATGCCTCTCTCTCTGACCGCCTCCACTCCTCTCCTCCAAGCTCTGTCCTCTTCCACCTGACTCCAGCTCACGAATGGAGGGAGGCGGCCCCCACCCTGGTGTGGTGGAAGTGCCGCACGAGCACCCGGAAGCACACCGGGTGTCCCTGGTAATCCTTCAGCTAGCACTTCCGGGTGTGGCAGAAGTGCTGATGTCCAGTGCCTTTCAGGTATCTGGGCGCCCCCTGGCGGTGACCACGGGCCCCTACAGGGTTGAGCTTTCATGCTCTGTCACCGTGGTCCCCATACCAACCAGCGTGGCTGCCCTCTCGTGGTCCGGAGGAGGCATAGTCCCTCTCCTGGTCCTTCCAGGCGTCCCGGTTGGGTACTGCCTCCAGCCACTCGCCACACTATGCATACTATTTGTGTTAACTGTATGTAAATAGAGTAATTACACTTTTGTATATTTATAAAGATTTCTGACTTTTTTTGGAAAGGCTTTATTGACTAATTTACAATTTAATACTCTATTAATTGGTATCTGTCATCTTTATTCTTTATCTATTGTTATTATTTTTTGTAATTGTATATTCAGTTTAATAATAGTTGGTTTCCTGCTCCATTTTTTGTAGTGTCAACTTTCCTGCAGAACTATTGTGATTATATAAATTGAACGTTTAGTGTCTACTTTATTACAGTAAGTACATCTGTCTTGCATTGGGTAGGATCCCCTTTCACCTCCAGAATAACATGACTGTTGCCAGACATGAATTCAACACGGAAACATCATTTAGGAATTTTGGTGCATGCTGACTTAAGAGCATCATAAAAATCAGCAGATTTTTGACAACACACGCATATTGTGACACTCTGATTCTATGCCATACTATTGGTGCTCTTTTCAA
>JANRMT010062791.1:55966256-56037798 GCA_026402145.1 Polypterus bichir lapradei | reverse complement strand
ACAGTCAAAAAGGAGGACAAAAATGACCAAATATATTTTCCAACTCCAATCAACCGCTAACCGCTGTCCGTTGCGCCATCGGGCGGAAATAGAATATAAAACAATGTTGCCACTACTTGATGTTACAATTATTGATAACGTGATAATGTAATGTAATGTCACGCGGTGATGCAGATGAATGGAGAATGGCCAAAGGCTGCTCATTCTCGGTGTATATCATATGGAATTAGTCAAAAACGATCAACTCTGTTCGTGATTCTGCTAAAGGAGGACATTTTAATGAATTTTTGGAATGCCTGGAGGACGGAGGAAACCATGTTAAAAAACAGGACATGTCCTCCTTTTGGAGGACGTCTGGTCACCCTAATATAAATGACAATAAACTTGACTTAGTTGTGCTATAATAAATTAAATTACATTTTTCAGTCCTAGAAATGGCACTGCTGCAGAGAATTATTTCAACAAACATACTGTTTATTGTATAATCTTATACATTAGTTTATACGTTAAAATATTTCAAAGGGTTTACATTCTGTTTTTAAGGATCTAAAACTGGGGTTATCAATATTTTAAACTATTATATACATACTATTTAGTGCTGTAAAGGCAAATCTATATTTAAAAAAAATGTTTTCTGTCTTTTCCTATTTTTATTATTACATCATTCTTTGTATTCCAAAAATATAACAGCCTAGACATTGTTTCCTTCTTTAACTATATATATTATGTATTCGGGTATTAGCTGGGTTTATTATTTGTTCTGTAGTAATTATTTACATATTACACAACATAAATTGAATAAGACACAGCTAATAAAAATTGACAAACAGTAGGGGCCTTTCTAAATAATTCATGCAATGCATTTAATATCAAACTAGAGGGTTTAAAAAAACATTAATCATTGCAAAAAAAAAGAAAAAAGAGTGCTGTGATTGTATTAGGTTTTTATTCAACTGTTAATCTGTACCTGCCATTTCTTTTCTGGGCTGGTAGACAGATTGTTGCTACCTTTTGATTATGTTGTGGCATGAAAAAAATCACTGGCAAAGGATGTTACATCCAAATAATATTTAAGATATCACAGAGGCAGTCATACACATTTGACTCTCAACAAAATATCTGTAAGGCAGGTGTACTGCAGTAATAGGTGCTCATTTCTATCTGTACACCAATATTGTACATGTGCAGCAATAAAGAGACAGACTTTGGCATTAACTACAGTACCAAAAACTGTGACTACCATTTTCTCTTAGCCACATGATATTAATATAATAAAATGATTATGTTTCTGAAAAACATTTATGTATGACAGAATTATTTATTTATTTTGTGCAATAAAATGGCACTTTTGCATAGTCCAAATCCCTTCCAAATCCTCTTAGTTCTCATTCTCCGTGTGTCAGCACAGATTTCCTTAAGAATCCTCAGGTTTCTTCCACGTTCCAGAGATGTACTAGATTAACTGTCACCTCTAGATTCATCTAGTGTGTGTGTGTGTGTGTGTGTGTGTGTGTGTTTGTGTCCGATATGATGGATTGGAGGGGTTTCCAGGGTTGGAATACATTCTGGCTACCTGTAAATCTGAGAGTTTTAAAAATGAATGAGGAAATATTTCATGATAAATGCCATCCCAAACAAAGGGGTTTTGCTTTACATGTACATCCAAACTTCAAATGATAGAAAATGTAGTCATCAATCACATACAAAGCCACCAACCTACACTATAAGACAAATGATTAAGAAGGCAGGATAAGCACCAAGAGGCAAAGATAACAAGGGCAAGTGTCTAGGGAAAATAAACTCTCTAATGATGGAGAGTGAGCTTCATAAAGTCAGGCATTGTGGACAAGTGGATAAAGTATTGGGCTTTAATCCATAAGATGACTAGTGAAATCCTTCCTTCTGAATTATTGATCGAATCTTAGCAAGTCCCTTAACCTACCTACACTTCAACTGTAAAAAAACAGTAATGAACACTTAATTAAAAATAATAAAGGAACTTATAACAAAAGGCACTGATGACTTTCAAAAGATGTATTTAAGAAAAACACTCAAAAAGAAAGCAATTATAATAAAAGCTCTTAGCTGCGTAATACAGAAGAAAAACAATGAATTGCTTGCAAAGTAAAGACAATGAACGGTTTTGCTATTAAACAAAAATGGAGAAAGTGATAAAGACATAATGGCACTGTCAAAGAGGAGGAATAAAAGTAACAGTTCAGAATATACTACTTGAAGTACACAGACTAGCTAGATGCAATCAGTAATGTGGTGCCAAACCACAATTAGAAAATCTAAAAAAATGTACTGTATCATTTTTTTTACCTAAGAGCTAATGAAAAGAGTTGCAATCATTTTCCTAAACATAGATTTTCTATTCCACTTAACCCACGTGCCAGAACCAAGCACCAATCAATTGCATGGAACATTGACACTAACACCCACATTCACTTAGCCGTGGTCAATGTAAATAGTGAATTAACTTTACATCCTCCTGTGTCTATGGAGGTACTCCTGTTTTCTTCCCAAAGGATGACAGAATCTGAAGGAAATATTGTAGATACCTAGGCAATGCCACTAGGCAACATACACAAGCTGTTTAGACTATGGTTGGATCTGAATTAAGCCTAACAGCTCTGCATGCACAATGTCTCACACTCCATCCTTCCACAGATACTTTTCCTCCTCAGATGTATTACAGTGATCAAAAAGGCATGAAGTTATCCATTTTTGAACTTGAGCCACAGGAAGACAAAGGAAGGGCAATGGAACAAAATAAATGCTTTGAATTGTTCATTCTTTTAATAACTGTACTGTACTTCTGTTGTTTTGCACTGGAGGTTTGTAAAATATAACGAGGCACAACATTATAAAGCTACTTCTGGAGCTTTTCACTACTACTGCCTTACGACAATGTACAAGAATTTAGACTACGAACCAATTTAGGTCAAATGCTGCTAATTACCTCTGATCCAAGTAATAATTTGCAAACATTACTAATGACAGTGCTTTCAAAAGTAAGTAAAATAGTCACTTACTTGCTGAGGTATGCATTACTGATGCATCCTGTTAAATTAAGGTACTCGCTACTGGGTGATCCACCAAAGTAAATTTTGCTGGCTGGTTGAACTTGAGGCTGCTTTGCTCCCTCGTTGGGCATGCTTGTTCTGTCTTTGTCATCGATGGACAGTTGACACCTAAAAATGAGAGGGGGACATTTAAAGTACGTGTAAAATATCTGCAATTTAATCTGAATATACTGTACAAGATACATAACAAAAATAATGAACCGTCTGATAATCCTGGCTAAGATCCTGGATGGCTGACAATTTTCTCGATTTTAATCAAAATAAAATGGAAGTGCTTATAGCTAGTCCTCCTGCCAAAGCTGAAATTGCTTTTGAACTCCTTGTCTCTTTTGCAGACTTTTGCAAACCTCAAGTTCGGAATCTTGGGGTTATTTTTGATAGTAACCTCTTTATTTTGACAAATTCTGTAGTCAAGAGTTATTTTTTCCTGCTTCAACTTTTAACCATGGTTAAGCCTTTTTAACTCCTAGGGATTTAGAGAAAGTTACTCATGCTTTTATGTTTCCTCAGCTTGATTACTGAAACTCAATGTATTCTGGGATCAGCAAATCCCTGATATGAAGGTTGTTATTGGTCCAGAATACTATTGCCCATTTTATGGTCGGGGCAAGAAAGTTTGACTCTATATCTCCAATTTTAGCCTCTTTTACACTAGCTGCCTGTTAGTTTCAGAAATGATTTTAAAATTCTGCTGCTGTTTTTTAAATTAATACATAGGTATGTTCCCACTTGTTTATCAGAATTGTGTGTTATACACCAGCCATCCTGAAGCTTAGATCTACCGGTCAGTTGTCTCTTGTTGCCCCTCGTACTAAAACCAAAACCAAGGATGATAGGGCTTTTGCAGCTGTTGCACTCGCCTGTTGAATTCTTTGCCTAATTAAATAACAGAGTAACCATCAACTGAACTGTTTAAAACTAGATGGACTAGAAAAACTAGACGCATTTCACTGCGTGTTGTCCTGTATAACTATGCATGTGACAAATAAAGAATCTTGAATGTTGAAATGATGTATTTCTATTCTCTAGCTTTCAATGACCTTCAGTGATGCTCATGGTTCCTTCCTCGTAGTCATTTATTTTTTTTCAATTTACTGCTGCTTTGTATTGTGTTTTACTGCATTTAATTCTATTTATTTTATTTATGTTTATTGTATATTTTATTGTAAAGCACTTTGGCTACAGCATTACTGATGTTGTTTTAAATGTGCTATATAAATAAATTGATATTGACATTGACAGCTGCCAAGAAGTGCTTAACAAAATTGAAATGCTCACAAGCAAAAGTAGCAATTACATCTATGGTAATGACATTAACAGCCTAGGTTATGTGTTGGTAATTCACTGTGAAAAAATAGCTGGCAAGGACATTTCATCTCAAGAACAATCAGTAATTAGATATTTTAATGTTCATACATTAGTTCAACATACATGTGGAGAAGCATGCATGAGGCCAGCAGAATCCGATGACAGATAAAACACCTTAAAGTTTGGAATTATGACATTATGAATCAATCCTAAAATAATTGTCCATAAACTCTCATCACAAACAAAAGAAAAAAAAACAAAAAAAAAAACTGATGAGCTCATGGAAGAGTATGAATATGTGACTATCATAAAAATTATGGTGTCCATATAGTACTGTTCTACTGCAAAAAAATATCACATTTAAGAATGCATGCATCATTCATGATGGGAAATTTGTAGAAAATTAAATGAGCAGACCCCTCCACTTTCTGCACAATTTACTGTGTTGTAGATTTAATTTTAAATGGAAACATTTGCCATTTCTGCCCATCAATCTATACTCAATAACCCAAGTTAAAACTTGTTTTCAGAAAAATTGGCAGATCTATTAAAAATCAGAAATGGAAATCTCTCATTTATATAATTACTCAGACCTTTACTTCAGTACTTTGTAGGAGCCCCTTTGGTATCAATTACAGCTTTGAGTCTTTTTAGGCAAGCCTCTACAAGCTTTGTACACCTCAGTTTGGGCATTTTATCCTCTTTCTTCCTGGCAGATCATCTCTAGCTCTGTTAGAATGGATTATAGTGCATGTAAACTCCAGTCTTCAGGTCTCTCCTGTGGGGGTTTATGTCAGGGTTTTGGTCTGGCTACTCAAGAACATTCAGAGACCTGTCCAGAAGCCATCACAGCACTGTCTTGGCTGTATGCTTCAGGTCATTGTCGGGCTAAAAGATTAAATTTTGCCCTATTCTGAGGTTGCATGCACTCTGGATCAGAGTTTCTTAAAGGATCTCTCTGTATTTAGCTGCATTCTTTCTTACAGTACAGTATATCCCTCAATTCTGACTAGGCTCCCTGTCACTGCCACTGAGAATCACCCCACAGCATGATGCTGCCAAACCATGCTTCACCATAGGAATGGCATTAGGCAGTTGGTGAGCAGTATCTGGTTTTTGCTAGACATATTCCTTAGATTTCTGCCAAAAACATTCAATTCTTGTTTCATCAGATGAAAGAACCTTTTTCCTCATGCTCTCAGAGTTCTTTAAGCTGTCATGTGAGTGCTGCTGAAATGGACGTCCTTCTGACAGGTTCTATCATCTCAGGAGAGGATTTAGGAAGCACAGTTAGAGTTACCATTAGGTTTTCGTTCACATTCCTGACTAATGCTGTACTTTCTTACTTATTCAGTTTGGCTAGACATCCAACTCTGTAAGAGTCTGGGTGGTGCCAAACGTCTTCACAATTACTAAGGCCACTGTGCTCCTGGACTGGACTCCTTTGGTACTGTGTCTCTTTGGAAAATCCTTGGGTACCGTTGGTTTGACATTGCGTCGAATGAGTGGTTGCTCATGGAGTCCCGAATGAGGCAAATTACCTGCATTGTGAGGGAGCATCAGTTACGGCACTACAGCCATGTGGCGCGTTTCCCCGAGGGTGATCCAGCTCATAAGATCCTCATTGTTGAGGACCTGAGCGGCTGGACCAGGCCAAGGGGTCTCCAACATTACACCTGGCTGTGGCAGATAGAGGGTCATTTCCAGAGGGTGGGACTGGACCGCGTGTCTGCCTGGGGGGTTGCCAACTGGGATCCCGAGTTGTTTCGTCATCTGGTAGGTGCGGCAATACACTGTACCAGTGCATGCTCCCCAACCTGACTTGACTTGTGCTCCTAGGAACATTCAAATATTTAGAAATGGGCTTATTCCATTACCCTGATCTATGCTTCACCACAATTTGATTGTGAAGATCTACAGAGAGTTCATTGGACTTTATAGTTTGTTTTTTGTTCTGACAGGCAGTGTAAATTTGGGACTTTTATATACAGGTATGTGCCTTTCTAAACAATGTTCAGTGGATTCAATTTGCCAGTCATGTTCTGGATATATCTTAAGGATAGTTGAAGTAAACAGGATGCACTTGACCACAATATGAAGTGACGTGGCAAAGGTTTTGTATACTTATATGAGTAAGTAAAAGATTTCAGTTTTTGATTTTTAATAGATTTGTAAACCTTTCTGGAAATATATTTCACTTTGTCATTATGAGTTATTGAGTGTAGATTTGTAAGTAAAAATTTCAAATGTATCCATTTTAAATTAAATCTGCAACACAATAAAGTATAGAGCGTGAAGGGGTCTGAATACTTTTTGAATACAATGTAGATATGATTGACAGTTAGGTCATTTCCTACTCGCATCTGTACTGAATTTTAAAATGAATAAGCTATATTTCATTTGGTAATAGTCTTTTTATTATTGGATATGTAGTATATATGCAGAATGGCCCTAGGAGAAACAAACCTTTACATATCAACAGTAGAAGACGAGTTTACCTGTCAGGTGTGACTGATGCCACAAGAAAATGTATTTGTCCATCATTATATTGATTTCCATCAGACTTTATTTTCTTTTCCTTACTGCTTAGAATAACTGCTCCATTTTCCAATGTGATTGCAAATACATTTGGCTAAAAGAAACAACCAGAGTTAGCTTAATTGCAGATTTCTTCCATAAATTCTTATTCTGGCCGCGGAGAGCTACTGCACAGCATCTGCAGTTTATCATTGCCATCAGTGACTGAATAGAAGCTGGTTAGTAGTGTCTTTTTCCTTCTTAATATAAGTTTATTCATAACATATGTAGGTGGATTTAAATGATTCTTTAGAATAGCTCAAAAATCAACAAAAAACTAGCCAAGCTTAATACATTTTGATGGTTGAACTTAAGCAAGTGCAGAAACTAGTACAGATGACTTTAATTAAACCTAGGGTTTAATAAAAAATAATGAATGTCTCTGATTAAAGATTGGCAAAATGAACTAAGTTAGTAACAGTTAATACTAAATGTGTTTTTAGAAAGTTTTCAGACCCTAGCGAAAGGTTAGTTGGTGCTAACCCTTTCCTCTGACCTACAACTCCATACCAATCTTTCTAAGAATCCCTCTTAAAATTTTTGAGGCAACAGATGCTATGCCCAACAGGCATGAGACTTCAAAGGCTGACTGGAAGACAAAGACGTAGTCAAAAAACCATAGCGAGGGTCAAAACCAGGAGAATAATTATCAGAAACCTATGCCAAGGATCGCGAGAAAAGCACCCAGAGAAGGAGGGCAGAGTGCTCAAGCACCAGAGAAACAAAACAAAGAAGTAGTAGGATGGGGAAATCATAACTCGGGATCACCTTTTATTCCATCCACTCCAGAACGGTCCTAGCAACAGGAATAGTGTCATTCGAATGGTGGTGAATTAACTGCCTAAATCAAAATTAAAGCTATAAGTATATTTTGATAACAAATGAACAAAATGCATACCTTAGGATATAAAATCTCCCAAAAGAAGCAAACAAAATTCACAATAAATACAGGCATCTTCATATAGAAATCTACTCTTTGGGAGTTTTTCTTCATTAAGTTGGGGATAATGGACAGTTTTAACATGTGATGTTATTACACAGGTTTTAAGTGAAAAAGATTAAAACAGCTGTGTAAATGATTGTGCTTAATTTAAGCTTAAGACTGCAGTAGTGTATGAAAAACTCATTGAAGTTAAGCATAGCACATTCAAAATGTTTTCTGTTTAATCCATCAATAGACACTTACATGAAGCATACAGATCGATAGTGCCTTTCAAAGAAATTCAGCTCTTATTAGTACTAATTAGGAGTAACTGTTTATGAAACAATTTCAAACTATCACTGTCAACCTTGCATATGCTATAATCTGCAATGATAATTTAGTATACAGTTTTAGATGGCTCAGATAAGAAACTGTGTTGGTGTATAAAGTTATGGCAGTGAGATTATTGGTATTTTGCTTGCCTCCAACCATTAAATTATATTGAGCATACTAATCTTGTAGACACCTTTTACCACACAACAATACTAGGCTCGTGAAGTAATGAATTAACTAGTTCCAGGTTATCTCATGTATTAATTTGCTAGAATTATTTCTTCAGAAATAATTAAAATATCCAGAATTACTCATGCCTAATGATTTAAGCTTACTGACAGCTAAGTTTTAATTCAATCACGTGACATTTAAAAAAACTTTACTAGCAATCACATCTCCCTATTTATAAACATCCACCCACCCATTATCCAACCCACTATATCCAAACTACAGGGTCACAGGAGCCAATCCCAGGCAACACAGGGTGCAAGGCAGGAAACAAACCCCAGGCAGGGCGCCAGCCCACCGCAGGGTGTACACATACCCACCCACAATTTAGAATCGTCAATGCAACTAACCTGCATGTCTTTGGACTGTGGGAGGAAACCGGAGTACCCCCACGCAGACAACATGCAAACTCCACGCAGGGAGGACCCAGGAAGTGAACCCAGGTCTCCTACCTGCAAGGCAGCAGCGCTACCACTGCGCCATCCTATTTATAAACAGTGACTTTATTTAACTTGTTAATTTATAGATTTTTACATAAATGAATACAGTATAACCATTATGACATCCTAAGTTATAAAATATGTGTAAAAGTAATGCAGTTTTGTCTGGGTTTGATTTTTAAAATTTTGAATTTATCAATCAGGCTGAAATGTTTCACTTCAGAAAAAACAAAAAAATAGATAGATAGATAGATAGAGAGAGAGAACTTGTAAGGGCAGTTATTACAGAGGCAAAGCATTTCTCATAAAACTTAGCATAAAATTCAGAATATCCTGTTTGCTCTTTTATTACTTTCCAGTGATTATATTCTTAACACAAAACAGTATATATCTTTACCTTCCAACACACTTAATATAAAAAATAATAACAAACTACGTACCCCTTCAGAGTATTGGAAAAAAAGTCCATTTGACTGGCTTGTTCTGAAATTAAAGCCCCCTTCAAACTTTTCAAAAGGTGAAATTTTCTGAGTTGTGGAGATAAAGCTTTCACCATTAAAATAAGCTTCTCGTGACATCTAAGTAAAGAAATTACAAGGGATTGCATAGTAATGCTAAAATGCATTAAATCTTTTATTAATTGCTAAGTCAAAATTTATGCATCGTCTAACATATTTAAACAGTTCATAGTATTTCAATCATGTAAGATCTAATGAAATAACAATATTCTTGTAATAAGACTCAAATATAGACCTAAGTGCTAATCAGTCATCAGCCTGCTGATCAATAAAATGTAATCGATAAGTTAAAAACATAAAATAATGTTTATCTTGGAAATGCTTCACAAATGTGCTCATGGTTTTGCAGATGTGCCTGTAGGCTGCTGTAGCACCCTACATAACAGGCCTTGCTGGGGCTCTGTCTGTCATTCATTTTTATGAACGTGATGCAGGGATGTAAATTCTGTATTTTTTTGTCTTTTTGAGGAATATGATTATTTAAATAAACAAAAAAAGTAAATTAGGAAAATCACATTCACCATTTTTACAATTCCACTATGTGATGAGGCAGCTGTACCTTTACAGTCTAATGATGTTAGATGTTGTTATTGATATGTGCTCCTCAAATACATACTTCCTTTCAAAAAATAATTTTGAAAAGATAATTTTGCATCCCTCATCCTGTTATTTTAGCAAATACCAATTGGCAGTAATCTATAGTATATCAACTTTGAATTATTATTCAACATTTTCATAATAACATTTCTGGTTACAGGCTTTAGGTGTCATTTTTTTAGTATTGTAGATGGTATTTCACCTTCCCATCTCTTGCCTAAGGTTTGGTCATATGCATGACCTTGTAGTGTCATCATGAGCTACTTCCTTCATAGTTCTAATTTCTGCTAGAAAAGGCTCAGTTTATCCATATAACTAAGCAAGAAACTGTAAACCTGAAAGCAGTGCACAGACAGAGGAGAAGATGAACAGAATGTTTAAATTCAGCTGTACATTGTTTTTACGGTGTTTAGATGCATATACCTTATTATTTGGTTGATGAAATGTTGAAATCCTCACCATCAATTTCTCCATTGCATACAGCTTCAAAGTTCAATAAGATGTGCAATCATGTTTTTGTCTAATTTCATCTCAGAAACATTATTTAATTTTCTAAACACCTATTAGTTATGTGTATTTAATTTAAAATGTGACCAATAGAAACTAGCCATATGCTTGATGGGAGGACCTGCCCGAATTTCTGCTCATCCTTGACACTAACACAGGTACTTACCAATGACTCTTCTGGGCAGCCATAACCAATGCCTATTGTCCCTGTCTCCTCCAACAGGTTGAAGTCTCTCTTCTGAAATTTGAATCCTTTGACACAACCTCTAAATCCAGCAAGTGTAGTCAAATCTGGTCTGGAAGCAAATGAAATCTAAATTATTCTCAATACTAGAATTAAATGTGGAATAATATGGAAATGTTCTTTGCTTGTGGACAAAATTAAAATAGAATAACTTTTGTCATGCAGTAATCCTCAGTGTCACAGTGAAAAGCTGATTTTGCTACTTTAATACTTAACCAATTTTAAGTTAAATTTTAGATAAATAATTCACTTCATGCAATGCTGCAGTTAAGTAAAGTTTCATTCAGAAATTAACCTAAGGTGATATATCGGGTAAGCAGTTATACCGATAGATTTTCCTCTTTTTAGTAATACTGCAGGCTGGAAATGACACATTCTTCCTGTGTTACTGTAGGCTTTTATATTTTTTCTTTCATGCTCCAAAGAGATGCAGGTTAGGCCTATTATTGACTTAAAATTGCTAGGTGTGTATGTGAGTGTGTTGTGTGATAGACTGGTTGGATAACCTTTGGCTTCCTGCACCCCAGAATTGGGGCAACGCTAAATATTTATCCAGTAGAGCGCAGTGGTGTCATGAGTCAAGATATATGTGACACTTTGCATGATGCTAAAGTCGCCTGTGTTTCTAACATATGAATATTAGAGAATGTAAAACAACATCTTGTGCTACAAATATCAAGATATTCACCATGATGTATGCAAAATAAATATACAGAAAGATTATAGAAAATAAACATATACAGGAAGTCGTTATTTTTGTGACAAAGCAAGCAGTACCTTGAATTCAGAATTTCTAAAGGCACTCCTCCAATGTAGGTAGTGGTGAAGAACATGTCTTTTTTCTCATTCTCAACAGATTTTACATGGTTTCTATCCACCAAAAGAATGACTTTTTTCGAGTTATGATAAATAACAGAAATCTGCATTCACAAAAGCAACATAAGGAGACTTACAAAGTGGAGAAGAAAATTTTAAGAACTGTGTAATTTAAAAAAATTGACAATTGCCATGTTAAAGCAGAAATTCTGTTCTATGTATTATACTTGGTATTGTACTATATACATAATTACATCTCACAAACTGAGAAACAATCAATAAGTAGGTAATTTTTCACATCTATAAAGAGAAACAATACATAGTTTAACATGCACTCTTAATTACAATAATTAAAAAATGTGATGAAATATTTTCTACAATTTATACAATTATAAACATAAAACATCAATACAAATTTGTATTTTTTTATTTTAGCTGTACCTCATGATATCTTGCATCATTAATTTGCAATTTCTTAATGTCATCTTCGATAGTAATGGGACCATGACTGAACCCAAAGTCATAAATAAGTCGCAGAAGACCATTATGAATTTCCAGTATAAAAATATTGGTCTGCAATGAAAAAAGAACAAGAATATTCACAAAAAAAAACAGGCTCAAATATTGATTAACACTTGTAATAACAACCATTTATTTCATGTAGTCATTTGTAGCACTTTACAATTTAATTAATAAAAAATACTTTAAAAACCAAAAGAGTGGACTGAATTAACTGCACTATGATAGTACGAAGATGAGTTTGAAAGGTAAATAATGAACAGCAACAATATTTTTATAGTTAGCTTGTCTTACCCAAGCTGGATATACAGAGGAATCCATGAGGAACAGCCTTGAGAACAGCTGTTCTGCTCTTTGCAGGAATGTATTATAACACATCAGTGAGGACCCACCCCAGATGGATGACTGGAAGCCCCAATAGAAAGTCCAATCTGATGAGGCCAGAGAAAAGGCAAGAGAACTGCCCCTCTTGAACACATGGCCCAGCAGTTATAAAAGAGGGTCAGAGAAATGGAAGGGAGGTTTATTTGTGCCTACAGAAAATGGTGAACTCCAGATACAATACCAATGCTGAAAACTGCCCCACTCTTTCCTTAGGTGTTTACTTTCTCTATGAGCTCTATTCACACAACTGCTGAAAGTGAACCGACTTTAAACTGCTTTAAAAGAACAATTATGTGCTTAAAAGTGCCTTGCATGTTGGTAGTAAAACCTTTATTGTAGGGTTGCTCATACTGGTTGTATTGGTCACAACTAATTCATACAATAAAGATACATATTGTACAATATTGCTGGGAGAGGCTCCAGCAGATCCCCACGACCTTATTCAAGGCAAAGTGGATTAGGTAATGACTGACTGATTTATTGTAACATTACAAAATAATAATCTGAGCAAGTTAGTATCTCATCACAGTGGTTTATTGGTTGACCTAATTTTCTACTATAATCAGCTCCAGTTACATGCCACCAGAATGGACGAACAAAATTAATTAACTTTATTAGTTATATTGAAAATCACTTATCAGAAACATTTTTTTAATATTAAACTTACCCCATTGACCATTAAGAGAAGTAGAGCATCTTCAACTACAGTCCGAACTTCAATATCAAACCGTGTCACCATGCTGTACTTTCCTTTTTCAATAATATTAACAGCTGCAAAACCTCGGCCATCAAAGAAATAGTTTGCTGCTCGGCTTTGAGTGAAGGCAAACTTGTTTCTAAAGACAAGCAAGACAAAAACACAATTTTGCTTTTAAAACCTTAATTAGTATGCACCTTATGGTCCATGATGTCACTGACAAAAAGACAGAGACATAGGTATATATGATATTTGGAGTAATTCATGTTATGACCTGTATAGTACATTTTGGAAAACAATGTGACAATGAGATACCAAGAAGGCATGATACATCAGCGTTTGTGTGTCAGCTTTTATCCATCCAGATCAGAGAATTTCCAGTTCCATTGTCTCAAAACACCACTCACATCTACAGTTATTCCCAGTTTCTACTAAAAACTAACAGCGTCAGATCAGGGGTGGTGGTGGGGTATATGTATTGTGATCGTGACTGAGAGAATAAAAGTAAAAAAAAAAAAAAGCTAACTTTTACAAGTACTATAAATTTACACCGGCTGTTACATACATTTAAATCAAATGTATGTTTTCATTGTATAATATTAACAATAACAGCAGCTCACTACTTAAAATGGTAAGTTTGTGAGGCAGCCAGTATCGACCCAGTGACCCCTTGATTACATGTCAGCAGTTCTTACTGCTGTTGTATTATACTTGTACCTTCTGTGAAAGTGTTTATTTGATATTTGGACTTCAGCCTTCCCACATTATACAGTTCATGTCTACGTTTTGTAATTTATTACTAAAACATGAAAACGTTTCTGTTTTAATGATGTGTTTACATAGATTGTTGTAGACATGGAACACACATGAAATGTATGTATTCCAAATGACAATATATTATTTACCCTCTACAACTCCAGGCAATTTACTCCAAGATAAGGTTCTCAGTGCTCAGTGTTTCTTTGTGAATTAAGCTGCGGCGATGGGTGGGGAGATGGGATAGCAGGCTGCTTGATGCTTGTGTTGATCAAACACATTTACAAGACAAAAGACACTGATGGAGATGTGCGAATGGATTTAAGGTGGGCTGGGATTACGAATTTTTTCATAGGCTTTGGTAATTCTAGTGTTAAAACCACAGACTGAATGTAATGAATAGCTGTAATACAATTGTCCTTGTGTGTGTCTGTGTAGCTTACTGGGATGATCTTGTGTTTTTGAGAAGATCAAATGATAAGATATGTGTACTATTTATTTATGTGTTGTATTTTTGCAGAGATTTAAGTAAGAAATACATGGTATTATATATACATATAAGGTCAAGGCAGCAATGAAGCCAATTAAAATAAGAATAAGTCAGTTTCTTCTTAGAAATACAATGCACCCCTGAATCAGTCCCTCTCAGGCAAAAAGAGAAGAGTACTCTGTGAAACTGGTGAAAAGTAACAATAGTACTATAAGTATTGATTTTGTTTTAAGGACTTATTGAAATCATTAAAGGCATTTCTGCCAGTCATGATAGAAATGTATTAAGAAAGTCTGTGCTCTGGTTGAGTAAGTGATTCCATTTAGTCACACAATCTAGTGCTGGTATCATGTTTTGTGCCTGATGCTGTCTATAATTCTGAAACTGAAAAATCTTGATATATACAAATATTATTTAGTGGCTACACATTTTGTTTTTAAAGATTGTGGTTAGGGGGGACCGAGACTTAATCCTTCTCTATATTGTACATACAACACTTTCTATTAAAATATTCTCTTACACAGTGTAATGAATTATTACTTCACTGTTCATATTAAGAATTATTACTTTGTATATGCTTTAAGAATGCCATAAAAATGTAGCTTGTTTTTAAATTGGTAGTTCACTTATCCTATTTTGATATAGTTTTATAAATTATGATTCAAAGAATTTCACCTGGCACATGGAATTTCTTTTTCAGTATTCATGTTGTGCTTCTGTTTGAAATTGTAGAGGCTGATTACATCATTATTCAGTGTGGCCAGTTCAATACAGCCTTTGAAAGGTGGTAAATTCAGGCTGGCTGGAACCTGTGGACAGCAAAACCAGGGGGTAAAAAACACTTCAGTCTGTAAAATGTTAAAGTCACGAGACAGCTGGAAAGTTAAATGTAATAAATGGCTGAAAGGAAAGCAAACAAACTTATAGCAGCACTGCAGTGTTTTCACGGTGCTCATTCAAATGGTCATCACACCATTTTATGTTACATTTTTCACACTAGTGCAACATCAGAAAGCAAGAGAAAAAATCTGGTATTAAAAATGTAACTAGCTGTTAAAATAGCTCTCAGTTTGGTTCAGATATCTACAGAGCACAAATTTTATACATAATTCAGTCATTTTCATTTCCTATTTTTACTCAGTGATACCCTTTGCTTTGCTTAAGGGTTGATTTACCTAAAAACATGAAGCTAAAGTCTGATGTATACTGTAATATACATTATCAGACTTTTTTTTAACTTGCTTTGTCCAATTCACAGTCACAGCAGCCTGTGTCAGACCCAGCATGCATTGAGGGGAAGTCTGTAAATAATTCTAGATGGGATGCCAATCTGTCTTAGGAGACACTCATGCACACACCCACACTCATGATATTAATATCGGTGTAATGTTTATGTTTATTTTTGTTATTGCCTCATAAATTTCAACTGCTGTGTCTGGTGCCGTCACAGAAGGACAGTCTGAAAATTATTTTTGAAGCATTTGTGGATAAAAATCACAGAATTTGACTTTTTTCATTCATGAGTGATATTTTTCTGAACCATGCTGCTTACACATGAATTGTACTGAGCCTTTTGGCCAATAATACCGCCCCCAAAAATGTTCCGCCCCCTGCTACATCACCGACTTGAGACTGTGCTGGGAGACACAGCAAACCTTCTACAAAGGCATGTATTGATGTGCCATCCTGGAGAAGATGGACTACCTGTGCAATGCATGCAACCAGTAGTGGCACTGACCATAGCCAAATGCAAAACTAGTGAAAAAACAGTCAGAAAAGATGAGGAGGGAAAAATGTCAGTGGCCTTCACCTGTTAACCCATTCCTGTTTTGGGGGTTGTCTCATTGTTGCCCCTCTAGTGCACCTGTTGTTAATTTCATTAACACCAAAGCAGCTGAAACTGATTAACAACCCCCTCTGCTATTTAACTGACCAGATCAATATCCCAGAAGTTTCATTGACTTGATGCTATACTCTGATTAAAAAGTGTTCTTTTAATTTTTTGAGCAGTTTATTTGCTCATGCCTCACCTAGATGCTTACACTGCAACTAAATCAGAGTAGCCTCACTGAAATATGGGGTAACTCCTCTAAATGGGCAACCCTTGTGATGTTATCCGCAATATATGCAAGATAAACCCACATGCATATAAAAGTGTTAAACTTGAATTTGAACCATGGAGAATAAAAGGAATATAAAATAAAAGCAGCAGCCAGCAGGAGGCACTGTTAGACTAGTGCAGTCACTCTAAAGATTCAATCAGTGATGGTAAGGAGAAAACACCTATGTATCTTGAAATAGTGGAAAGAAACAATAAAGCAGTAAAATTTGAGCAAACTGCATGACTGACGATTTCAAATAAACCAGGTAAGTCTATATTGTGAGCTAATATCATTAAAAAAATGGTAGAACAGTATATCATAAAAATATGACAAAATCCACTGATGCACTTGTTTTTCTTTGAGAGAGTATAATGAAAAATAGAGGAAGATGTTTTGATGAGTAGGTCACAGCTGCATGTTACTGGAGCGTTCCTCTTGAGCATTATGCACAAAAAAGGAAAATAAGAGACTTGAGCCAAACTCTGATAATCAGTGAAAATGTTATATTTTGTGGATTACAGAATGACTTATTGAGAAACATTAAATCTATGATGGGTGTAACATTTGCACTAGCATATCAGTCATGACCTCCAGGTCAAAATAACATTGCTCCTCATTCAAGCAAAGGGGGCAGTGTAGGGGGTGGACAGAGGGAGGCAGCCCCCCAAGAGTTCATGCTCCCATGACACATTGGGTGGCAGAATTCCTGGGCCAGTATGCCCATTCATGTGTCTGCAGGGTAGGCTGGGAGATGCAGCTTTGTGGGGCAGCACTTCTGGGTTCTATGGGTGCCGGCATGGGATGCTACAGGAAAGGGCTGTCCCTACATTCTGAGGCTCCCACCTGACCTAGGAGTGCTTCCTTTTGGACACCAGAAGTACTCCCATGTCCGGCATAAAATGGGGCCACCTCCATCTACTTGAGTATTCGGAGTCGGGTGAAACAGGACAAGACTTGCAAAAGGAAAGGAAAGGAAGGAGAAAGAGTGTTGGTTATTATGAAACTTGTAAAAAGGTATTTGGTTTAATACCAGTCAGTGTATTGTAGTTGAGTTTTGGGGGTCTGTGATGCCACACTTATATATACCATTTGGTATGGGATTCATAAAAGCAGTGTTAGTGTTGGTGTGATGCAACATCTATTGGAGTGACAAGTCCAATGCATTAAATTATCATGGGGGATTTAGTCCTTGAGAGGCATTACTACATAGAAAAATCACACATAGAGAATTGATGGATGGTTTCAGAGCCAGCCTATCAAAGATAACTTATATGTATGTCACTGAGTCTGAGCTGTAATAACAGTAAATGAGTTTACCTTAGCCAATTTATATGTATGCTTAGGACATGTCCCTTGATAGGGGTGCCCAGATGGACAATTGGATTATAGCACTGATGAACTATAAAAACACCTCATCTTAATGCCATTTACTAGAGATGTTTTTTAAAGAGTTTACATAGGGTAACAGATGCACTTGTACTGGCATTAATTGTCAATTTACATGAATTGCACATGTGTAGTACACATGTTGTTGTTTGTTTTAATATTGGCCACTTACCAAATCTTTGTAAGGAGTTAAAAATGTAACCACTTTTCAACCGACCGATAAGCCACACCTCATTCCATGCCTGTCCCTGACTTCCCTTCTCATAGTATAATTTAAAACTTTGCTAAAAATGACATAAATATCAAATCATGTACAGTACATACCCTGAAATCAGGAGGTACAGAACCAATAAAAAAGATGCTGTTTTCAGGATCAAGATCAAAGAGAGATTCTGCACCTGAGGCTTCCCCTTTCTGGATAAACTTCTGCTCAGCGGTGTTACCAGAACTCGGGACTGTTAAATACACTTTGCCATGTCTTCCAAGTCTTCATACATAAAACAATAAAACACATGTGCTAAATAACATATATGCTAAGCCATTCTTATTTTACAAAGAGAAGTTCACTTGATTTTTTTTTATTTATTTAAATGAATACATCCTTCTATTACCTTTCAACTTTAACAAGATTAAACAAGTTTGGCCATGTACTGACAGGTTTTGAACTCAAAGAAATCTCAACATCTTCATCTCCCAGATTGTAAATGTACACTAAGTTGTCATTTTTGATTGCAAGGCCCATGTAATCTTTTTGTCCCTAAAACAGGAAAGTGAAAGGGAACATTCAACAATATTGAAGAGTGAAATGTGTTTAGGGGGATACAGTCACAGATATCAACATATGTGTACTTTTATATAGTGAAAATTACAGTATGTAATTAATAGAATTTGAAACTTACATTTTTGTTACCAAGATACAAGATCAGCTGATCCTGTGGGGGCTTTTCTGGCTCCACATGAATGTACAGACTAATTGAAGAGAAAGCTTTTAGTTCTTCTAACTGGGTGTTTGGATGGACCTCAACTCCAGATCCACCATTGAATTTCATAGATATCTGGACCTAATGGAAAAACCAAAGGTTTTGTAAATAAAGCATCTTGATGTAGTCTATGATAAACAGACATAACAATTACACTGTTTTATTAATTGACAATATTGTTATTATTTAGTTTATTATTTAATTCTTACAGACTTTTCAGCTTTACACAGAGCAATACAGAACTACATTTTCAAAATAGGGTGGCTATTTATTGTCTAGTTTTAAACAAGTGATCTGATTTTGGTTAATATTTTAGTTGCAGGTTCACAAATCGTTGGAAAACAACAGATGCACAATTAGTTTCAGATTTGAGGGGCCATAAAATGTGACATATAGGGATACCTTGCTGGCCACACTTCTGGTCTGTGCAATGAGCTCTCTGATTCGAAAGATATTGGCAGAAATATTGCTCATAGGCCTCTTCTGTTCCACTACTTTCAATTTATCCAAAAGCTCAGGAACAACTTCATTCAGGTTTTTTACTAGAAATTTAACAAAAAATACAAGATGAATAAATAAATATTGATGAGTAAAAATATCTGTTCTTTTATCTCCTTACTGTCCACTCTGTTCTGAGTAGAAAATAATAATTTATAAACTGTTATCATATCAAAGACAAACTGAAGAGTCAGGTTCAACACTTTGACTGTTAATCTTAAATCCATCCATTGTAAACACATTCTGAAAATTTTAAAAACTAAAATCGCTCGCTTTGCTTGCCAACACCTACTTCCCCCCCGCCAGCGCTATGCGCCATTGTGAAAAGGGGGACTGAACGCACCCCAAGAAGACACAATTGCTCCTCCAAAACCCCTCTTAAATGGTGATACAATGGTAAACAAATAACTTGTTTTTTTTGTTTTTTTTTTTACCTCATCTTTGCTCGATCAGCTGCTGGCTTGCTGCTGCTGCCGTGCCACGTGATTTGCATGTTGTGCAGTGCTTCGAACATATAAAAGCCTGTACAGCACCTGTCCTTTTGTCTCACTGCCTTGTCTCTCGTTCCCCAGACATCCTCAATCACAATGAGATGTCTTTTCGTTGTTCCATTATTTCACTGAGTAATATTTTCCGTTTTCAGCACAAGTCCTTTTATCTCACTGCCTTGTCTCTCTTGTCCCCCAGACATCCTCAAACACTATGCGATCTCTTTTCACTCTTCCGTTATTTCACCGAGTAATATTTTCTGTTTTATTGTGCTAATGCAATCTTAACTCTCATTTTTTTGAGACTTTCAAATTTTCCTACTTCCATTATTTCTAACCTGCTCTTCACGTGTATCACAGGGCTTGCTTCCAAAGGTTGTAAGTATGAAGTGACTTATCCATCTCGTGGGATGTGGAAGTGTCTCTCTGTCTCTCTTCCAAAGATCATGTCTTGTCACAAGATTTTTTGTTTTATAATAGAGAGATGTTCTTGTAAGTCTTTCTGTGATTGATACCTCTCAAGCCACATCAGACTAAGTTTTTGCTTTAAGAACTTAGATTTACAGTGTATATGAAGCACTAATATGCAGATTTAATGCAGCACGCTAGTATAGTTCACAATGAAATATCAATGCAATGGATTTTTATTAATATGGATTCTGTAATAAGTAGTATTTATTACACAATATATGATTTTCATTCAGTTTATGCATTTAATCTTTTATGAAGTGGTTTTTCCATTTTTACAATGAACCCCTTTTGATATTCAGAGAGAGAGAGAGAGAGAGAGAGAGGTTGAGAACATACGTTGATAGCACATTGCCACATCCACCAAACAATGAACCAGCTGGCTGGGGACATAAGTGCAGCGGGTAACACCTCAGCACCACACTGGAACAATCCTACCACCAAGTTTTCCCTGTAAGTTGGAGGACCTACTTGCAGGACTGGATGCAGATTAACTTTATACCCAGGATGAAGCTTTCGATTTTTTATTATCTCATTATTATGTAAAATACTAACCATCTAATTTTTATAATGAAGCACCAGTATATAATCATGTGAAAGATTATATGATTATATAGAATTTTATACTTTGGACGTGCATATAAGCCACATGACATACCTTTTTTTTTGTTAATTGTGCCAAAATATTCATGCAGGCTCCTGTGTTCACTGCCAGGAAACCTTTCACACATGGAGTATGCTATGAAAATATCTTTAAAATAAGTTTTCAGACTAATACTTCATACATACTACTGGCATTCAAAAAATAAGAGTGCTAATTTAGTGTACTATGTAACTTATGCCTTTATCCAGGTGAGGAGACTACGCAAAAGAAAAGTCTAGGGACAAGATGGAGATAGTCCTCAGGTTCTTAAGGCTTGTGCTGACCAAGTTTGTAGCGTCCTCTGTCACATGTTCAGTCTGTCCACTAAGGCTGCTGTGTAAAAACATTGTGTATTGTTCCAGGACCAAAGAATGCATGCACTTTTTCAATTAATAAATACTGACCAGTGGTTCTTAAACAACATCATGAAGACCCTTGAAAGGCTAGTCCTGGACTATATGAATACAAGTCCTTTTGTAAAAGACCACTTGGCCCCACTGCAGTTTGCCCACTGGATAAAGGCTGGAATGGAAAATACAATTATCCATCTGCTTCATAAAGCAAACCGGGCAGCCCTGTGAGGATTATGTTTTTGATTTCTCCAGAGCCTTCAGTACCATCCAGCCATCCCTGTTAAGGGGTAAGCTCAGAGATATGCAGGTGGATGAGCCTATGGTGTCATGGATAATGGACTATTTGTCCAGCAGACTGCTCTTTGTGAGACTCAATGACTTTGTCTCTGATATGGATGTAAGCAACACTGGAGCACCACAAGGAACGGTCCTGTCTCCTTTTCTCTTCACTCTGTGCTCCTCAGACTATAAATATAACACCAGGTCATGTCACTTGCAGAAATTCTCAGATGATTCTGCACTTATGGGGCGTATTGATAAAAGAGATGAGACAGAGTATAGGAATCGGGGGAAAACTTTATGTTTTGGTACAAAAATAATCGTCTACACCTAGACATCAATAAAACCTAGAAACTGGTTATTGACTCTATTATTGATGTGTCTCCATGCCTGGTCACTATTCAGAGAGTAGATGTAGAGGTAGTGTGCTCCTACAAGTACTTGAGTCCACATCAATAACAGGCTGGAGTGGTCTCATAACACAGAGGAACAATTTAAGAAAGGAAAGAGGAGGCTCTTTTGTCTTAGTAGAATGTGTGTTTTTTTAATGTGGACATTGACATGCTGTGGTGTAACATTACTTTAAGAGAAGCCCACCAAATCAACAAGCTAATTAAAAGGGCATGCTCAATTACATCCATCCATCCATCCATTATCCAACCCACTATATCACGGTGGTCTACTGGAGCCAATCCCAGCCAACACAGGGCGCAAGGCAGGAAACAAACCCTGGGCAGGGTGCCGGCCCACCGCAGGACGTGCGCACACACCAAGCACACACTAGGGACAATTTAGAATCGCCAATGCACCTAACCTGCATGTCTTTGGACTGTGGCAGGAAACCGTAGCACCCGGAGGAAACCCATGCAGACACGGGGAGAACATGCAAACTCCACGCAGGGAGGACCCAGGAAGCGAACCCAGTTCTCCTAACTTCTAGGCAGCAGTGCAACCTACTGCGCGACCATACCGTCTGCTCAATTACATAAGAGACAGATTTTGGACCTCCTGCAAGTTGTAGCGAAGGAGAGAATAAAAACAAAACTGAGTGCCATTATGAACAATGTTGCACATACTATCTCTGACACAAATCCCAATTAGCCCTTTCAAACAATAATATATAATAAAGCAAACTGAACAAGTTTAAAAATAGAAATAATTTATTTTTAGTGTAGATTGCTTTTTTGTGATTCTGTATAATAATATAAATTGATGTTATCCAGGTAGATATACTTTGATAATTTCACAATGGGTTCAGTTTTCCAATACACTTTTACTCACCATTTGAATGCCAATGGCTGCTTTTTGAGAACATCCCTTGTTTTCTAAATTTTGATTGGGATGAAAATGATTTTAACTAATATAAGAGTTACACGTTCAAGAACTGGAAAGCAAGGACTGTTTATCTGCTTTAGTAATATGTAATTCTTTTCTGAATGTGATCTCTGGTACAGTGTGACAGGAGGACAGGGCCTATTCTGACAGCACTGCATGCATAACAGGAACCAACTCTGGATACTACCTGATACTGGCTAACTTAGAGTGACGAATAAAGTTAATATGCTTGTGCTTAGGATTTGGGATGAAAACTGAAATGCCAAGATGGGCATAGAATAGTGTGAACATTTCCAGCAGACAGTATCAAGGCATTTAAAACCACTTACATAAAGTTCTGAGGAAGAAGTCCTAACCACTGCACTACCATGACTACCATGGTTGTGAAATGAGTTGTTTGTAGTTATTTCAACCTGCACTAGCCCCTTCTGTTAAAACCATTTACATTTCAGTCCACAAAATATGTATTATTATTCAAATCCTATTGACTATACGTTAATTTTAGGCTTTCTTTGATTTTTAATACCTGTTTCCCCTGCTGAGTTTACTGCACTGCTGTATGCAGATGTGTCATATTCTGAGTTATTCAGATTTTGCATCCACTCATCAGTTCTGTCAACCATTGGCTTCATTGACTCAAGAACAGATTTAGACTTTTTCAGTGTATTTTCTGCAATCTCACTTGCTTGCTGCAGACGTTGGGTAGTTTTACCTTATAAAAAGCAATAAGAAAAGGATGAATATTATATTTTCATAAAAAAATTAAATCAAGCAAATTACAGCTTTTTAATTTCAAAATAAAACTGACTGCTATTTCTAAAAGTGTTCCTGAATTGTAATCATAAATCTGAACCTTAATGTGGAGTAGTGTTTATTATTATTCAGACTTTACCAAATCAGTTACATCATAATAACAAATGTACATTAGACTTGTTTAATGTTTAAATATTACGTGTGTTAATTCATTAAATATGTGTACGACATTAAAGCATGTGTGGTGATATTTTTCTTACCTGATTCAATATTTTGTATCTGGGTCATAATTTCAGAAAGTCGTTTCTTGGCATTGTCCTTGGTATTTATTGTTTGATTAACATATTCTGTGATTTCTTTAACAGGGATTTCAAGATCTATGATGAAGAGATTAAAAATTTAAAAAAGCTTAGATAATTAGCAACCAATAAGTGAATTATTTAGGTTAAGAAATGGGCATCTCTCTAAAAAGTGGTTTGAGAGTACTACTAAGTGATGATGTTTCATGGCCAGGGAAGGGTGGGCTGGCAGAGATGCTGCTAGTGCTTAGGTGTTTTTGACAGTCTCCAAAAAGGGTACATTGAGACACTGAAATGGCAGGACCATCTAATATAAAGAGTCCAAAAGAGTGCAAGGTAAAGTGGCAAGTAGGATGAAATCAGTTTTCTCACATACATTATCGTTCGATTAGACATTTCCCTCTCTTTGTGTTTCTTTTATGGCACTGCAAGGATTCTCTCTCTCCCATTGTGTCTTATCTATGTGTGATATATTAGAACAGACATGCATTTCTATGCTGCAATACGAAAGAGAGGTGTTCTGGGAGTGGAAGAAGAGATGAATTTCTAAGAGTGGACTTGTTATCAGAGTTAGTTCATTTTCACTGTCTCCAGACTCATTGGTCATGTTTGGTTACAAAGATATTGGACATAATCTATGAGTAGCAACGTGGAGGCAATTTACCATTTCCATTTGACTGCTGCAAATCAAGGACATCCATCAAAAGAACCTCACTTTTGTCTTTAACATATCCAATTTGAATGTTGATGCCAACAATAGCCTGAGTGAGAGGGAGAGGTAGGGAGAGATAGAGAAAAAGAGAAAACAGATATTATCAGGATACCTTTTATAAATATTTCTAAGTTTAAAATAAGTTTTACATTTTTAGGACAAGTTTGGTCCATGCCATAAAGTCAGTTAGTCAGTCAGTCTAAATAAGGTGGAAAAATGTCTAATATCACTAGAAAAGGTAATCTGTACACAGCATAAGAAAACAGAAATCCCTCATCCTCTCAGGCTGTTCAGTAAGGAATTCTGTTTTCTACATTGATACACCAACAACGCATGATGTGGGATATACTGTACTTCACATTTTATAGTAGGTGAATACAGGAAATTGCAAAGGCAGTAGACACCAAAATCGTTAAACAAAGATTCAAAACTTAGCAAGATAGCAAGTTATATCTAATCTATCCTTTTAATCCTTATAATCACCAATGTAACATTAGGCTGCATGGCAATAACTTGTGGGAAAATTGGAAATTAAGGTTAAAGCTGCCTTACTTCCAGTTAAGACTAGAAAATGACATCAAAAATTTAGAATCAATGTCTCCATGATGGGACAGTTAACTTTTGAATACAGGAAATTGCAAAGGCAGTAGACACCAAAATCGTTAAACAAAGATTCAAAACTTCAAGATTATAAACACTAAACTGATCTCAAAGGGTTTTTACAAAGGAAAACTACACTCTTGCAGTGTACATAGCTGAAAGTGATTCTCTTTTATGTCTTCAACCATTCTGTGATTTGACCGCCCCATCTGTGTTCTTACTTTCCACTCTACCATATAAAGTGTTAGGTTTTAGGTTTTCAGATTGTTTTTCAGTTGTTATGTAGTAGTTAAGGTAACAGAATATATTTGACAATAAAGTATCTCACTGTGTATGATGTCACAGTGGCCATTTACAATATGAAAAGGTACCTCCAGAGACATAGCAATAGTGCCAGTTCTTCTAATTTCTGTTATACTTTCCAGACTCTCTTATTTTGATGATAGCTAAATGTACCCACCTTACATACTTGTGCTTTTTGCAATATAACACAATTTTTACAGGTTTGTGCTCTACAGAGTTTCTTTTCATATAGCTCTAGATGTGTAACGTGTACTTATTAGGAGCTAAATAGTTGAGGCAGGTACTCACATTCTACTCCTAGGTTCTAGTCATTTATGGACAGGTGATTAAAGCAAGCCGTTATGACATGCAAGATGTCTAGGATAATTATGAGCAAAATGATTGGGAGATGACAGTAAGGACAAGAACTATAGTCACAAAATGGAAGGGTCAAAATACCTTGAAGCAGAAATGAAACCAACTAAACCAAAATGAAAGGTACAAGACAAAGGTTTGCAGAGCAGACTGTTCAAAACCAGAAGATCAAAACCTGACACCAAGGTCTAGTTATTTAGAAGCTAACTATCACTGACAACAAGAGAGTTATTTCTATCCACTGAAGAATAACCTGGAAATGCGATCACCACCATATTTATACGTGTTGTCACAAACACAATGATGCAGTCACATGACCAATACTAAGTTGGGCAAATGATGAAAATCAAGATGGGTAAAAATAAGGACTTTATTAATTTTCATTCAAAATGTAAAAAAATTGTTATTATTGCATTATGGTTTATTATGCTTATGCAGAGCCACTTTTTAACACCATTCCCTGGGTTTACTATGTTAATATTTCAAAGACTGTTGAAGATTATATTTTATGTTTATAGTATTTAGACTTTATCGGCGATAGATATCTCTATTTTTTAATCCTCAAACGCCGCTGCTGGCGGGGGCTTGTTTTGTTTTGGATGTGCTCTGCCTCTTGGTATGTCAGAAGACTGGGACTTTGTGAAGTGGGGTCCAGCCTCATGTGGCCGGCCCAAAGGGGGGGCCCCCCCCGCCCCCCCCCAGAAAGATAGCAAGTTATATCTAATCTATCCTTTTAATCCTTATAATCACCAATGTAACATTAGGCTGCATGGCAATAACTTGTGGGAAAATTGGAAATTAAGGTTAAAGCTTCCTTACTTCCAGTTAAGACTAGAAAATGACATCAAAAATTTAGAATCAATGTCTCCATGATGGGACAGTTAACTTTGTGAGCTGGAATGTTAAAGCCCTGAATCACGAATTAAAGAGAAAGAAAGTATTCTCTTACCTAACAGGTCTAAATGCTAAAACAGTATTTTTTTTTTTGAAATTGTATTAATTTTATTGCAATCATTCCATACAAATCAATCAATTTTTACAAAAGTAGGATTGAGAACAAGTCGACCCCCACCCCTGAGAGAGAGAGCATGGCCAATGGAGTAAAACTTAAGGCTTGCAAACATACCTAAATTGATGAGTTTGATAGGCCAATAGAGATGAATGGAGAAGAAAAAGAAATACAGAAATAATTGCTTCCTCGGTGCTTTAAGAGCTTATTCTAAAATATTACTGATTAGATCCTGCCATGTTTTGAAAAAAATCTGTACAGATCCTCTAACTGAGTATTTCATTTTTTCCAATTTCAAATAGTATAAAACATCGGTTTCCCACTGACTTAAAAGAGGAGAGTTAAGGATTCTTCCAGTTTTGCCAAAAGTGTAGTGAATAAAATCACAGTTTGTTTGTCCTTCTCCACTTTAAATCCATCTGGAAAAACCCCAAACACAGCTGTTAATGGGTTAGGAGGGATTGTGAGACCAAGGCTGTCTGAAAGGTAATTAAAAATTTTGGTCCAGAATGATGTTAATTTGGTACAGGCCCAAAACATGTGACCCAGTGAGGCTGGGACTTGATTGTAGCGTTCGCAGGTTGGATCTTGCCCTGGAAACATTTTGGAGAGTTTTAGGTGAGACAGATGTGCTCGATATATAATTCTGAGTTGAATAATTGTATGCTTTGTGCATATGGAGCTCGAGTGAATTCTCTGCATTGTATTGCATAGTATTTTTACAGGAGACCCACTTATTAAGCAAGGGTCAGTTTTGGCTGTACAAAGGCTAGACTGGCCAAATGTTCTATTCCAGCTTTACAAAGAAAACTATAGATACATAGAACAGTCTCATTTGTGGGATCAGATGTAGTATCTGATCCTGAAGGGAGATATGTGATTGTCATGGGCAATTTATTTAACTGTAAAGTGAGTTTGATAAATGTTTATGCACCAAATGTAGATGATAGGGAATTCATGCAAAATGTATTTACATCCATTCCCAATGTGAACACTCATAAAATTATAATGGCTGGGGACTTCAATTGTGTTTTAAATCCACTCTTAGATAGGTCTCCTGTCACAGGGGGATGACATCTAACACTGCAAAGGCAATAACACAGTTTTTAACCGACCACAACTTATCAGACCCCTGGATGTTTCTAAACCCAAACTCAGGAACATATTCCTTCTACTCAACAGTGCATCATTGCTACTCAAGAATTGATTATTTCTTTATAGATAATAATTTCTTGCCTACGATTAAATCTTGCAAGTATGACGCTATTGTTATTTCCGACTGTGCCCCTCTGATCTTGGAACTAAAATCATTATGCCCCACATACTCATCTCGCAGATGGCGTCTTAACCCACTTCTATTAGCAGATGAGAACTGTACAGAATTTATATCAAAACAAATCAATTTCTTTCTAGAGACAAATACATCCTCAGAGATCTCTGCAGGAATACTCTGGGAAACCCTGAAGGCCTTCTTAAGAGGATAGATTATCTCATATCTTTCCCAAAGAAATAAATTAGAAACCAAGAAGGTATCAGAACTAACCAGCGAAATTACTAGAATAGATGAAGAGCATGCCAGATGTTCAAGTGAGGCTCTTCAAAGGAAAAGGCAGGATCTGCATTCAGAGCTCAGCCTCTTAACAACTAAAGAAACTGAACAACTTATTTTTAAATCAAGACATCATTACTATGAACACGAAGAGAAAGCTAATAAGCTCTTAGCTCAACAAATCCAAAAGCAAGAATTTCACAATGCAATCCCAGCAATCACCAACATGAACGGAGACAAAATCATTGACCATAAAAATATAGTGCACACATTTAAAGACTACTATAAATCCTTATATTCTACTGAGTTTAAAGAAGACAACACACAATCTAATGTATTTCTGGATGTATTACAGATAACACAAATAGATACTCTTAGTGCAGAGGAATTGAATAAACTTTTGGCACTATCAGAATTACTAGATGCTATAAAGTCACTTCAGAGTGGGAAAGCAGCGGGCCCTGATGGCTACCCTGTCGAATTTTATAAGAAATTCTCCACTCAGCTAGCTCCTCTCTTATTAGCAACATTTACAGAAGTAAATTCTACCTCAAACTTTTCGCCAAGCATTAATCACTGTCTTTCCTAAACAAAATAAGGACTTATTACAATGTGCATCATACAGACCAATTTCACTGAATAATGATGTTAAGATACTAGTCCTAGCTAGAGGGATGGAGAAAGTGCTGCCTTCGGTAATATCACAAGATCAAACCTGATTTATTAAAGGCCGACACTTAGCTTCCAATCTTCGACACCTGTTTAATGTAATATATTCACCTGCAAAGTCAAACACCCCAGAGATATTATCGTTGGATGCAGAAAAAGCATTTGATATGATTGAATGGAACTACCTTTTCACTACATTACAGAAATTTGGGCTTGACCCAAACATTTGTGCATGGATCAAACTACTATATACCAATCCAGAAGCTTCAGTTTGTATTAATAACATTAATTCAGACTACTTTAAACTAGAACGTGGTACCAGATAAGGATGCCCCTTGTCACCACTACTTCTTGCAATCGCCATTTAGCCACTAGCAGTTCACTGTCGAAATGCTTATCAGATAAAGGGGATTATCAGAGAAGGGCTGGAACAGAAAGTTTCTCTATATGCAGATGATGTGGTACAATATATATCAGACCCACAACATACTGTGCCTGCAGTTCTAACAGCACTTACAGAATTTACAAAGATTTCTGGTCTTAGAATTAATTTGAATAAAAGTGTGTTCTTCCTAGTGAAGCATACAATATTAGATTGGACACCTTCTCTTTTATTATTGCAGATCAGTTTAAATACCTAGGAGTAAACATCACAAGTAAACACAAAGCTCTTTATCAACAAAATTTCGCCATCTGTATGGAAAAACTTAAGCAAGACTTGTATAGATGGTCAACCCTTCATCTCACTCATCTCACTCTAGCTGGAAGAATTAACGTTGTTAAGATGAATATCCTTCCTAAGCTTCTCTTTTTATTTCAAAACATTCCAATCAATAAATCATATTTTAAGCAATTAGATTCATCCATGACCTCATTTATTTGGAGTGTAAAACATCCACGTATCCAAAGAGCGACCCTACAAAGACCTAAGGCAGAAGGTGGTATGGCTCTACCTAACGTTCAGTTTTATTACTGGGCAGCAAACATACAAGCTGTAAAAACCTGGACACAAATAGATGAACATATACAGGCTTGGTCCACAATAGAAATAAAATCCTGCAGTACTTCTTTATATTCCATGCTTTGTGCCCCTTTAAATGCAGGTTATCGCCAATATACTAATAACCCAATTGTGCTTCACTCACTCAGAATATGGAACCAATGTAGAAAGAATTTTAAGACGGAGAGTCTTTTGCCTGTGGCACCTCTGCAGGAGAACCACCTCTTTCAACCCTCGCGAACATATGCAGTTTTTAATATCTGGAAAACATTTGGGATTAAATTACTTAGATATCTTTATATAGACAATGTCTTTGCATCCTATGAACAATTACATTCCAAATTTAACTTTTCAGCAGCACATTTCTTTCACTATCTTCAAATTAGAAACTTTGTTAAACAGAACCTGCCCGATTTTCCTCATCTCCCACCTTCTTCTATGCTGGAAAAAATATTGCTCAGTTTCAAGGACTCAGACACCATCTCTACAATACGTATAAAATCATTTTGCAGTTTCTCCCTTTCAAGGATCCAAGAGGACAATGGGAAAAGGATCTCTCACTCAACATATCAGAAAATCAGTGGAAGGTAGCAATGCAGAGAATTCACTCGCGCTCCATATGCGCAAAGCATACAATTATTCAACTCAAAATTATATATTGAGCACATCTCTCTCGTTTAAAATTGTCCAAAATGTTTCCAGGGTAAGATCCAACCTGCGAATGCTGCAATCAAGTTCCAGCCTTACTGGGTCACATGTTTTGGGCCTGCACCAAATTAACATCATTCTGGACAAAAATTTTTAAGTGCCTTTCAGACAGCCTTGGTCTCACAATCCCTCCTAACCCATTAACAGCTGTGTTTGATGTTCTTCCAGATGGGCTTAAAGTGGAGAAGGACAAACAAATTGTAATTGCATTCACTACACTATTGGCACGCAGACTTATCTTGCTAAACTGGAAGAATCCTGACTCGCCTCTTTTAAGTCAGTGGGTAACTGATGTTTTATATTATTTGAAATTGGAACAAATCTAATTCTCACTTAAAGTTTCTGTGCAGAACTTTTTCAAAACCTGGCAGGATCTAATCAATAACATTTTAGATTAAGCTCTTAAAGCACTGAGGAAGCAGATTCTCTTCCCATTTCTTTTTCTTCTCCATTTATCTTTATCCACTTTATTAAACTCATCAATTTACTTATTGTTACTAGCTTTAAGTTTTACTATGTTGGCCACATTCTCTTTCTCAGGTGTGGGGGGTTGATTTGTTTTCAATCCTATTTTTTGTAAAAACTGATCTATTTGTATGGAATGATTACAATAAAATCAATCAATAAAATTAAAAAAAGTAAGAATTAAATTCTATACATACAAAACCTTTATAAATGCAAAAATGCACACATATAATTGCATGTATACTACACAAGCTCCTTGTAATTGTTAGAATAATACCTTTGGCTTTAGCTGCTTTGCCAGAATACTGTGTAGGTCATGTAAATTTCTTTTTAATCAGAAGACATTTTTTCATTTATTTCCTCTCCAACAATGCCATTATCTAGGTGTTCCTGTGGCAAGCCAGTTGCTTTGTTTCATATAATGTAGTTTTATTAACCAGATGAGTAACAACATAGAACACTCTTACTGCCAGGGTGACTTATTCATTTCTGTGGCCCTAAAATAAATTCTTCCTACTGCAGCATGATTTAAGCATTAAGCTAGATAACTCTTTGTGTTTCTTGTAATTTCAACCAGGATGTTCAACCTAAATCTGATGTCAGTCAAACTTGTTTTAGTTTAAATCTGTGAAGGTGCTGTTACAATGCCAAAATAATCTGCATTAGCAAAAAGAAGATTATATAATTAAATGAGTTGGACCAGTGTAAAATTCAAAGGCAGTATTCAGTGTCTGTGAAAAACACCAGTCAGCCTGGTGGAATGTGTGTCCTTATATTCGTAGGCTCAGACATGTACAATCATTTTTCCATGATATAAGAAATGTCAAGCTCACGTTTGTTTATGCTATTTCTGATTGGCTAATTGTGACCAGAATTTACATCGACAAATACAACATTTTCACTACAAGCATTTTTACTTTTTCTTTTAATGGTAAAGAGAATTTTTGGTAGCTTTGAAAATTGCACTATTGTAATTACTTTCCTTTTTACCAAAATGTCACACTATTTGAATGCAAAATTCATATTTTTAAGATATGAATAGTTTGAAGTACTTTGAATTACACAGGCATTTACAGGATGAGGGTCATAGGAATTTCGAGTACTCAGTCAACCACTTTCATGTATGTTCTGTAGGCTGTGGCTTATTATAATCCACTCAAGTCAGAATGCTGTGTTAAATAAAAAAAAGAATACAGCTGAATTAATATACATACACAGAGTCCTTTTTGGCAATTGGGCAATGTGAATACAGTCAAGTGGTTGACATTCAGTCTCACAAATTAACTGGTAGGTGTCAGATCATTCAATGTCAAATTAATGTTCCCTCAAAAGTCCATTAAAAGCAAGGTTTAGGACAAGGGTGGGTTTTTGCTCCAACCCAATTGCTTAATAAGAAGCACTTATTAATCAAGTGACTTTTCTACTTCAATTTAGTTGTCTCACTTGTTAAGATTTTGAACCCTTATTGATAACTAGCCGTCCCCCGTGGCTCCGCCCACGTAGCAGTAAAACAGGATAAACTTTAAAAATCAATAAAGAAAAAGTTATCTATAGCTAACTGGAGGCAAGGTATGCTCCAAAACGCAGAGGCAGACCAACTCGCCTCTCCTGACGTCATGCTTCCCCCTACCCTCAGTCCGCAGCCTCTGTCGCAGATTAGTGTGAATATATTGCTCCTGCAAGTGAACTATGATTCTTAGCAGGATGAGAGAAGTCGCAAAATCAACCGGAATGTTCAAGCAAACTATAGAAAAAAAAGATCTAAATCCGTTAAGTAAAGAAAAGCGACAGACATACAGACAGATAGACATTGGATTTTATATATAGAGAGATTTTAGTCTTAAACAGCTGTATTCTCAGTTTTTAATTGCTCCTTGCATTTCTCCATTTAGCTTGTTTCCATTTACTCCTGTGTGTATTTATCATGCACTATTGGGTTTAATTGAATACCTGGAATGAAAGTAAAGAGAAAAAAGTGAAGGACTGAGAATTACTTATCCATTTTAGACTTCAGATCATTTGGATGATATCCTTAGAAAGGGAAAAAAACTCTAGGATATGAGAATGACCTGACATTAAAGCACTAACAAGCCATGAACTTAAATTATTGGCAAGGATTACTTTCTAATTACGCAACTGGGTTGGAACAAAAACCTGCAGCTACTGCGGCCCACCAGGACTGACTTTGCCCACTCCTGATTTAGGATATTTGTCTTCTATATTTACTTATTTGGCTGATGTCTTTATCCAAGGCAGCTTACAACAATTAAGATACAATTAGTTACATTTCTTTTTTTTTTTCAATTCGGGCAGAGGCAGATGAAGTGACATACTAATAATCATACAGTGTCAGTAGCAGGATTTGAACCCACAACCTCAGAGTTTGAGGTCCAAATCCTTAACCACTGTTCAATGCTGTAACAAAATGGCAATGCAACCTTATAACCATGTAATCAGGATTTATGCAGCTCAGTATTGTGCCAACTAGCTTTGGAAATCATTTAATCGAATAGTGGTGTATTAAGTCATAAGAAAAGCAGCCTTTAGACATAACTGTATTAGAATAACATTTTTCCTCAGGTGACATTCTTCTTCAACATATTTCACAGTTCAATTGCATTTTCATACTTACATCTTGTGCTCTGTTCAAAGAGTTCATTGTTGTTGCTACAGTTTCATTGGCTTCCTCCACATACTTTACAATGTTTTCATACACATTGGAAGCATCGATTGCTTTCTGAACAAATCCATTTGCGTCAATGTTTTTTAGATTGCTATTAAAAAATAAGATTTGCATTATAATGTGACAGTTTGTTTATCAGCAACAAACAACATGTTGAAATCAGCAAATGACATGGTATATTAATAAACATAGACACATATAGATATATATATATGAGCAGGTTCAGCCTTAACACTGCATGTCTACACGAAGACAACACAATTTTTTAAAGAATTCTCAGCTAACTTACTCTTCCAATTCATCAGCAAGCATTTGAAGTTCTTTGGCATGTTCTGTGGAACGAAGAACCAGTTCCTTATCGTATTTTGACAAATTGGAGATTCTTTCATTGAGAAGTTTTGCAGCACCATCAACTGCAGCATGAAATTCTGAGATGTTCTGAATAAAGAGAGCAATTGAATAGTAATAACTGTACTATGCATGTAAGATTGCAACTAACTCTTTCCTGTGCATTGTGCTGTAATTTACAAAGCTGTCAGCATCTTTTCCCCAGAATCCCTGTCTGTGATGCTTACTCCATACCTACCCATAGATAATAAAAATTTTCACACATTAATATTCTAGTTGTTCTGAAGTTTTACTATAAGCTCTGAGTATTTACATTTGCTTATGTGGCTTATACAGTATGAAGATCTGACTATGCTCTATTAAGTGCAGTATATAAATCAAGAGTGAACACTTACATCGCCATCCTAAACTTTAAGAATTGTTCTTCAGAGCATCAAATTTACAAAATAGAGTTTGCCTTGCTATACTGTGGTACAGTTTCTCTGTGTTCAATTGGTTTTCCAATTTCCAGAGTTGAATCTTCTTTGTTATTAAATATCTTTCCAATCTTCAGAGTGTCTTTCACACTTTATTCTTGTTTTGACTTGTAGAGCTACTTTATTTTTAATTACCGTATATACTCGCGTTTAAGTTCTCCTGCAGATAAGTCGGGAGTTGATTTTACCGTATAATTTCCGGTATTTTATAATGTCACACATATAAGACGAATGAGGAAAACTCACGCTATTGGTCCAAGAGATTATGATACGTTAACGCCCACTTGAGAGAGTAACCACAGAGCAAATGCTTTTTTTTGTATGTATTGTGCCTACGTGACCACACAGTAATACCCGAACTATTCCGAAGAAACGTTTGCACTGTTTTGTATTAATTATATCTCATACACCTTTATCGTAAGAACATCCCTTATCTACGATGGAGCATTAGATCAGAAGAAAATATGAAGTTGGTTTTAAGTTAAAAGCTGTTGAAGTGGTGAAAGAAATTGGTAACTGCGCTGCCGAAACAAAATTCAATGTATCTGAGAAATTGGTGCGAGATTGGAGGAAGTAGGCAGATGTAAAAAAAAAATGTAAAAATTAAGTGTCATTTTTGTAAAAAGGCGTATAAGTCGGGGTCTGATTTTATGATTGATTTTTCGAGTTTCAAGACCCGACTTATACGCGAATATATACGGTAGATTCTTTGATTTTCAAATTTATATTGATATTTTCTTTGCTCAGTTGAGTGTTTTATGATGATTGACACTTTGATTGCACCATAAATGAAACTCATTGTCTGATTGACATTAGCTATCTTTGCATGAACCAGCTTATTCCTTGTCTTTGAAAGTTAATAATAGTGTATAGTATAGCTGATTACTATAAGTTCAGACTTATACTTGTTTGCATGTTTATTGATGGTAGCAGCAGGTCCTTTAAAGAACCAAAAATGAAATTATCTGAAGCACTTTATTTACTGCCTTGCAGTGGTAGTGCTGCTGCCTCGCAGCAAGGAGACCAGGGTTGGCGTCCTGCGTGGAGTTTGCCTGTTCTCCCCGTGTTTGTGTGGATTTTCTCTGGGTGTTCTGGCTTCATCCCACCATCCACAGACATGCAGGTTAGGGGGATTGGTGATACTAAATTGGTCCTAGTGTGTGGTTGGGGTGTGTGTTCGCCCTGTGATGGACTGGCACCCTGTCCAGAGTTTGTTCCTGCCTGTTACCTGGGATAGACTCCTGTTCAGGACTAAGCAGGTTAAAAACTGACTGATTGGAAAAAGAAATATTTGTGCTCTTGATTGGTTTAAATTGTGACATCTTACTTAAATGTTTTTGCATTTATTTTCTGACCCTAAAAATGATGCTAAAACAACACGTAGAAACAAACTGTAACTAAAATTTTTCTTGAAGAATAAGTAAAATGCTGTAAGCAGTTTGCTGTTTTAATTACCACATACATTCTCCAATACAAATATACATGTATTTATTTTCCTATTTAATGAACCTGCTTAACATCAGGCACAAGGTAGGCACTAAACCTGAATGGAGTTTGCATTCATTCATTTTGGGGTCAAAATGTGGGCATTAAGAAGTAGTGACTAAAAACCTGGACTGAAAACCACAAGTTTGCTGGTTCCATCTCTATGTCTTAATGTGTGGTTCTGAGCAGGTATCAAGTCACTAAATGTGAGAGGTCCACTTGTAAAATAAAGAAATGACCATGCAAACCAACCATAACGTGTGTTTGTATTTGTAAAGTGCTCACAGATAATGTCAGCTATAGGAAGGTGTAATGTAAAATAATCTTCAATTTTAATGTTTTTCTAGTAATGAGTCTGCAATTTTGCCACTGTATTGTAGTTATGCTTGCTCTGTTAAATGCCAAATGATGCCACCTGCTGTTAATACTACCATTTGAAATACAGGTTATTTGATTTGGAAGGTGTAGTGTGCTTCATTCTAACACGGTAGGAGTCTCAGTGTATTCGCATTTCTGTTGTCATCCCCCTTAAAAAAGAATGAACCATGTAAGTGCTGTCTCATTCTTATTTAGTCCTTCTTATCTGCCCAAATATGTTAAAATCACATTTTAAATTCACTTAATCTAATTCAGGGCTGTAGAGTGCAGGAGGCTATTTCAGCAGCATTAAGTGCACCAGGGCACCATTCTATAGCAGGGCCCACGCGCACATACCCACATTCACCCTCACACACACAGGGCCAGTATGGAATAACCAACTAATCTGTGGGAGAACAAACCCTCATAGACATGAGGGGAACCTGCAAACTCCCCACAGAAAACAACTAACCACATTAAGGACAATTGTACTGCACTTTGCTTAAGGACTCTTCGACTGCCTCACTTATTTGTTTATATGTATTCTGTAAGTTTTATTATATTTATATAATTTATATTTATTAATTAGTTATGTTTTGTTTAATTTCTTGTAAAGCATTTTGAGCAACACATTTTGTATGAAAATTAGCTATGTAAATAAATCTTATTTTTGTTGCTTCCTATAGATATACTGTATTACCCTATAAATAATACTTTCTTCTTTTCTGAAAGAATTTTAAAACCTTAATAACATCACATAAAATTTTTAGTCCTGTTTAATCTATTTTGGATTTTTAGTGGACAAGATTATTAGGCATAAGTCTGGAACCAACCCTGGACTGGATGCCTGTCCATGGCAGAGCCTATTCACACACATATCCCTCCTGACTCTCTCATAGGTTGAATAGCAATACTTATTTGATCCCCACTTCAAAACACACTTCTATGAAATGTAGGAGGAAAACTATGCCACCCTCTAGAAATCTTAGCTTTTGGTTTTATTGAGTATTTTGATTAAAATTGTCCAGAATATTCATGAAACAAAATTGTTTTTTACCTTAATCATTGTTTCCATATCATCAATTTCAAGGCCTGCATCTGTTATATAATTCATAGTTAGCTTCAGTGTCAGGTTTACGGCTCCATAATCCTCCATTAACTTTTTTTGCATATTCTGTAAAAAAGATTTGTATTAAAATAACGCAAATACTTAACTGTCAGAAGTTTTTCTAAATCTGTTGTCATTAAAAAGCCGAGAGAATGAACAAGCAAATGAGTCTTTACAATAATCATTCCTGAAATATTATTTTATATAATCACACAGCATTTTAAGTGTAACAACTCAATTTCATGCGTTTATCAATCAATTTGATGAACCATTTAATCCAGTTTTAAGCTTAGAGAGCACTGCAGTCTAATGTAGTAGAACCAGGCATGAAGTAGGGACCAACTTGGGCTGGGATGGCATTTGATTGGAATAATTCATTTAGAACAATAAAATGTTTGCTTTCATGCTGTATTTGTTTTTCTTTGAAACTTTTTCATTTCTAATCATAAAGACTATATGTTTAATACAGCCTAACCCTAACCCTAACAATGACCACTCCCAAGAAGACATCATACTGTACTGCACAATTTTAATAAACTTCCCAGTTAATAAAAGAAAGAGAGTAAAATTACTTAGAAGTGGTTCATCCAAGATTATTGTTCTATTGAACATGCAATGAGAATTCACCACAGTCAGACTGCCACCCTGCAGCTCAAGAATGCATGAATGATTTTATAACAAAGATTACAAAATACATAATAGAAATGGATATCCTAACTTTAAAACTTACAATATCTCCAAATAAAACACTGTCGCCGCACTCTGCAGTTCAATTAAGAGATGACATGAATGCTCAAAGCGACAATTTGTTAAAGGTTCTGGATTCATCGAGTGCACAGTAACTGTAATGTATGCTTTCAAGTAACATGTCAAACAGAAAAGAATCCTAAAAAACCTAGAATATGTTTGCATAATGTTACAGTAAATGGAATCTGTTGAATGTTTGATCAATTGGTCAAGCACAGTAAAAATGTAATACCTAGGTGCCTGGTGCTACAAAAGTGTCAATGTCTTCATTTCATTAATTTTTCATGAATATTCAATATGCTATTAAACATTGTTTATTGGTGTCATCTGCAAATTTATTGAATGGTGTCTGACCCTATAGCCATAACCGAACAAGCAGTACAATAGGGGGCACAGGACACTATCCTGTGGTGGTACCTGTGATGACAATCAGCATGGAGGAAGTTTACTGCCAAGCTGAACATAATGAGCTCTGCCAATTACAAAGTCCAGTTGCAGAGAGAGGCAAAAAGTCCTAAGTATAGGAATATGGCGATCAGCTTTAACTGAATAACAGTGTTAAATATTGAGCTGTAGTCTATAAATAGAACTCTTTATTAAACAAATGTATTGGAATGAAAGCTTGTTTTACAGTTTGTTAAATCAGGCTCACTGTACTTAATTTGTGTGATCTGTTAATATAGGACTAATTATGAATAAACTGTGTAAACAAGCCTATAGGAACTCATAAGAGAAGGTTAGCATTGTTTTTCATTTGTGTGTATTTAAACAGGAATTTAACTGGCAACTGTTATTTTAGACAGAAGGTTTAATCAGTGGGCATATTTATGAATATGGAAGATTGCTCATTGTAGGTATGTAAATATAAAAGCAAATGCTAGTATAGTGTCAGACCATTAAATTGTACAATTTTTAAACTTTGATAAAATAACCAGTGTAAGTGCTTGTAAGAATATATGAATTACCATATTTTTCAGACCATAAGACGCACTTTTTTTCCTCAAAAGTGGGGGGAAAATGAGGGTGCGTCTTATGGTCCGAATGCTGTCCAGCAAGGCTGTTGTAAAAGGATATTTGTTTGCCCGTGGTGTCCCATGCGCTGTCACTCGCTGCTGCGTTCGCTTACTGTTGCTTACAATTTACAGTTCAGGTGCTGGAGGTGATGTCAGCCCTCATAGCCACAGACGCTCAATCAGCAACGGCATACGGACGGGCGCCGAGGGAACGCTCGCCCACCACTCTTGGACACACCAAACTAATCAGGTGCTGGAGGGGATGTCAGCCCTCCCCGCCCCTCATAACCACAGCCGCTCAATCAGCAACACCATATGGACGGGCGGTGAGGGAACGCCCGCCCACCACTCTTGGACACTCCAAACCAATCAGGTGCTGGAGGTGATGTCAGACCTCCCTGCCCTCATAGCCAGAGTCGCTCAGTCAGCGATGCTGTACGGACAGGCGCCGAGGCAATGCCCACACACCAATCTCAGACATGCCACACACCCTGCGTCAAATGACACGAAAGAATCATTAAAAAGAATCATGGCTGGTGTGAGTGAGTTTCTAAACTCTTGTGGGATTCTACCCAACGTGACGACACGCGGAAGAGCATCCCAAAGCAATCGCAGTCTCCCAGCGCTGTAGCAGTTCGCCGTAAATGCGAATTCGAAAAGATAGCAGACATGCTATAAGCGCCTGCCATCGATGGGTGATACAAGGAACAAGGAACATTATAAATGCGCAGGGCACAGTACTACTTGGCCACGACCCTGCCTGACTGCTGTGTATGTGTATAGGAGAGTGGCAGATCCCATAAATAATGGGCTGTTGCTGTTTCAAGCTGAATAAAGCTGGTGCTGCTAAAGTACTGAGACTCAGCTTCGTGTTTTGGGGTGCAAGACGGGGACTCGCACGTCATAGCAAACACACACACGCGCGTGTGCACGCACACACACACACACACACGCACACACACATACACACACACAATGCTGTAGTAAACAGTATATGCGCATACAGATGTTGACTATATGAGTGAGGCACGCAGACTCAGACGGAGAATAGGAGACGATTGCCCACAATCTCGCAGCGAGAGAGAGAGAGTGAAGAACCATCAGCTCAGTTGTGCACTGCATAGATACTGATCATGCTACTCACCCATTCGTGGAGCCGCTGTCCGCCCTGTCACCTGCTCTATTCGGTGGAGCACGGATTCGTCCAGTTGGCCTCTTGATTGGCCGGCCGGGACTATGTGATGCAGCACAGTGCCCTGACAGGCAGGCAAGGGGCCCGTCATGGCAAGAGAGACACACATAGTCTCTCCTGCCATGCAAAGCCCTGCCTGTCAGGCTGCTTGGTGCCCTTTAATTTTAATACCGCTTGGCGATGCATGGATTAAGATGTACGGTAACCCATGTGCATCGTCAAGCGGTATGAAAAAATTACTGATGTGTACGGTAATATGTCTCTCATAACAACTGACAGTTCTTTCATTACTGGTATTTTCCTCAGAAAAACACCAATTCTCTAACGGTACAAAATGTCAAAGACAAAAAGATTAGTATATAAAATTCCATTTAAACTGGAGGTAGTAAAATATGAAAAAGAACATGGAAACAGAGCAGCAGAAAGACATTTTGGGCCACCTCCAACTGAACAAATGATAAGAGAGTGGAGGAAACAGGAGGATCAACTGCAAAAACTTTATAAAACTACCGGTAAGCACACTTTGCGTGGGCATGCTGCAAAATGGCCACAGTTAGAAATGGACATGAAAGAATGGATCACACGTCACCGGAATATGGGCTTCTCAGTTTGTACAAAAATGATCATCTATGAAGCCAAACGCATTGCTGTAGAGAAAGGCATTAAGGATTTTACTGGCTCACCATCATGGTGCTACAGATTTATGAGGAGAAGCGGCCTTGCTATGTGCATCAAAACTAGAATTGCACAAAAATGCCACAAGAATATGAATCGAAGATTCTGTCTTTTCAGAAATTTGTAATTAATGCTAGGAAAAAAAATGATTTTCCAATGGACCGGATTGGGAATATGGATGAAGTCCCGCTAACCTTTGATGTGCCATCTAATAAGACGGTTGACCTCAAAGGTGCCAAAACAATAACCGTGAAAAACCTCAGGACATGAGAAAACACATTACACTGCTGTGTTGTCCTGCTTTGCTGACGGCACCAAATTGCCACCGATGCTAATTTTCAAAAGGAAAACCTTTCCCAAAGATGTTATTCCACAAGGAGTTGTTGTACATGTTCATGAAAAAGGATGGATGGACGAAAATGGAATGAAAGTATGGATTAATAAAAAGTGTGATTCAAATGTCCTGGAGGGCTTCTGAAAAAATCTGCTTTATTAGTGCTTGACCAGTTCAGAGCACATATTAGCGAAACAACAAAAAACAGATTTAAAGAGGTGAAGACTCATCTAGCTGTAATTCCTGGGAATCTTACCTGCCAGGTGCGACCACTCGACGTTTCAATCAACAAACCATTTAAAGTCTTTATGAGAGAAGAGTGGAACAAATGGATGGCTGCAGGGAATCATGATCTGACTCTTACTGGACGAATGAAGAGGCCCACTATCACTCAAGTTTGTGAATGGGTTAAAACATCACGGCAGTCAGTGAAGGAGGAAATCGTTGCACGATCATTCAAAAAATGTGGCATTAGCAATGTCTTAGATGGAACTGAAGATAATATCATATATGAAGATAGCGAAGAAAGTAATATAAGTGATTGTGAGCAACTGAGCTTCATAAATTCTGACACTAGCGATGATGAGTTTTTGGGGTTTCCAGAAAACTAGAAAAGTGCTTGAGCCTCTAAGTCTTTCCTCATTTGTTAATGGAAGTGATGATGGTTCTTAACTCCACTGTTGAGTTTACGCTGTTAAATATTATCGTATTTTGCTTTATTTTAATAAATATTTTAGTATACTGGTACTATTTGGTTCAGAATATTTTTTTCTTTTTTTCCTGCTCTAAAAACTGGGTGCGTCTTATGGTCAGGTGCATCTTATGGTCCGAAAAATACGGTAAATACTTAGGACCTTTTAGTTAACATGTCATTTTATTTAGCTACGTGGTAATGATAAAAGTACTGTAGCTTCGCTGACAAGTAACAAAACCATTGATAAGTTATTAGTTGTCTAATTTCAGCCGAGTATTTCCTAGTATTTCCTAGTATTTGATATGCCACGTTTCTCTGCAAATAAATATAAGTTTAGATTAAAATTAAGTTTGTTACTGTCTCACTGAAACTATCCTTTGGTTTGACACTAGCAAACATTCTAACCCAGGTCCTGTAAGATAACAGAAGATTCTAATTCATTCCTTTCAATGGTGGTACACTTGGTGTAGACTGAGATTGGCTGTGGTATCTGCAATGAGACGGTCTGCCATGTCTAAGGTGTCCAGGGGTTATATCCTTTCAGTGTTGATAAACTAGAAGCACACTAAGATTGGCTGTGGTCCAGGTTGTGAGATGGCCTTCCACTGCTAAGGTATCTAAGGGGGGATATTGTGGGGTGTACAAGTAAAACAAGGTTGTTAAGCTAGAGGACAATATAAAGGCATTTCTTCTTGTCCACCAATATAAAAGAGCCTTGGAGACTAGTATAGTGCCTTTTCATGGAATATTTCATGGTAAAACATTCAGGTGTGCCACAATGGTGTGTGCCACAACTGCAAGGGATATGGCATCTTCCATAGACCTGTTGTGATCAAAAGTGTGAGTGGTCTGAACAATCTGAAATATTTTGTTTAATGTGTCTCAACACCAGTCTTTCAAAAAATGTCATCAGATTAGGAGTAAGTATCAATGATATGTATGCATTAAGACAGTTCTCTTTTGCCTTCTTTGTTTTAGGGATACTGATATTTTTGAGTACATTAGGATCTTAGATTCTCTCATGGATGCATTAAAGATGTCATTAAGATGGCAGCTAAATATGTTCTGAAATTCCATCCGGCTCAGGTAACTGATCTACTTTTGACATGGTTGGGTCATCCACAGAAACCAAGAAGAATTAAAGCAGTGCTGCAGGCAATAAAATGGAAGGTTGATTATTATTATGATCAAAGACGGTGTAGATATAATTCAATTCACCTTGATGGGGAGAAAAATGTGGATTTAATTGGATTAGGCATTAGTCTATAACTGTGAGCATTTGTAAATCCTGCCATATTCCATGTGAATTAAAACTGCTGCTATGCTCAGTTTATCCTCTTATTTACATTTTGTAACTTTAATTTCTTTCCTGAGCTTGTGCTTGCTTTTCTTGAAGTTTTCCATAACGCCAACAGAGAACACATTGCTATTGATATAATATGCTATTATATTTCATTTTTTGTTGCCTCCCCTTTGAGGTCTAAGTAGGTGTTAAACATGACATATGGGGTTTTAGACCCCAAGGATTGTACATTTCTTATTCATTTCTTACATTATGTAATATTTACAAAGTTTAATTTTGATAATGACCTAGCACAACACAGAATAGTTTACAGTAGAGTGTCGACTTTCACCACAACTGTTGTGATTCTCAGAATCACCTGGGAGTATGCGATGTGTGACATCATCCAGAGCGTATAAAGACCAGCATTGTTTATTCCAGAGTATCTGATTTCAGGATACCCATGTGGGTGTGCATTTCAATAATAAAAAAATCCTTCAAAGTTCAAATAGCCATATTCTGTATTGATTATGTATGTGTTTTTCTTGGCTAAATGCTTTTGTTGGCTTTGGAATGACTGTACACATCAATCAGAAAAAGGTTGGAGAGCTTTCTCAGAAGATAAACTGGGAGAAACCTGCTCCAGATCATGTGAGAAGTTTGTGAGAGAATTTACCATCTATACACCATGTCTTTTTTATCATAAAACACATACCGCTTTCTCTGCTGATTCAATCTTTTTCATATGGTTGATTGAAAACTATCTAGCTATGCAGCAGTAATTATAAAATAATCTATAAAAATTGTTTTAACTTTATTCTATGCCAATGGACTCAAGCGCAAGGGCTTATTATAATGAACGGAGCACACCAGAAGTAAGCTGATTACTGGGGCCATCTTTTTACTCTCTCCTTTAGATTTCTTGTTACTTTAGCAACATTTTTAAAAATCCATTTTAAAAAAAAGCTTTTGATTTAAGAATGACTGCTCTTATTTGTCTACTGTTTCCTGTCCATCAATCTTCTTAACTCACTCATGGAGGTTCTGGAGCGTATCCCTGGAAGTCAGTTCATTACACAGCACATTCATTGACTTTTTTGTATTTGGCAAGAAATCAAAGTGCCATAATGCAGTCCAGATAGACTGATGACTGACCAGGGATTCTAACCCAAGGTTAAAGCAATGAGGCGGCAACACGGTTGGGGTTACATAGAAATAAACTCACAATGAACAGGTGAGGGTGTAACAGGCCCAGGGTTCAAATCCATGCTCCAACAGTTGTGAGGCAGCAGTGCTGAACAAAGGGTTACTATACTACCCAACATCTACTCTTTATAGAAATGTAATTATGTGGATAATAAAGTGCCAGTTAACAAATTAACATAAATTCCTGAAATGCCTTTGTGAAAAATGAAGGAAAAAGTAACAATCATTTCTAGTTTAATTTGGCTAAAAAAAACTCACTATTGAAAGTACATGTAGATTCACTGGCAGGGACAGTGAAATGGGTTTAATTATGAAACTAAAAGGCTTCTTCTGTAGATTTTAAAATGCTGCAATGCAGTAATTCACCTACTCTAAAGAAATTAAACAATGAGAGATAATGGAATCCTTTTGCTGAACTGAAAAATGAATAATTGCAATATAAGTAACTTAAAAAGAAATGATTATGTCTTTGATTTGTTGTTGTTTTTTAAAATAGGCTCAAATTATCAGCTGATTTTTCAGTTATTACTTAACAATAGCAGGAAAATGCACTGAACTGAAATGCCTGTGCTGGCGTCTACTTCTAATATAATCAGAGGGAGACAGAAGACTTTGGTCTTGAATTAAAACATATGGAGTGCTCCAGCTGATAAGCTTCACCCTACTGGAATGTTCAATAAGCATGAAATGATAACTTAAAACATATTTCAAGTCAGTTCCTGTTGCTGTGTGAAAGTCATTTTTATAATGGATTATGTTAAGTGGAGTCTGATGACAAAATGCGTCATGCATTTACCATCCCCACCCACCCATATATTTCTACGATGGCATGTAACAGAGTGCTTACTGTTGGCCAGGCCACAGCCTGGGAGCCTTACCTCATTCTCTTGGAATTTAACAAGGTTCTCATTGTTTTTCTTCTCAGTCTGCTGGATGTTTCTCACAGTGTCTTGGAGGAGTTCTTCCAAGTCATCTAACTTGCTGTTCATTTCTGCTAAGGTTTTCTGATTGGGATACACAAGCTCCTCTGTAGTATTGAGCTTTTTTTGCCACTGAGCAACACGTCGCAAAACTGAAGAAAGAAAAATTATATTTTGGTTAAACAAATTTTGAGTTTTCTCTATTTACTTAATTCACTGTACATCTCTGCAGGCTTCCAACATCCTGATTCGAAGCAATATTGTAGAGCACAATAGCAGTTCTGCATATTAAATAAACATGTAGGTGGGGACAATGTAAAACAGTAAATAACACCTTAAAAATGCAACATACCTTCTTTTGCTCGCTTAAATTCTTCATCTGCTAAAGGCTTTTTCTTAAATAAATCAAGTTTTCTCATGTCAACTAGCAGCAATTCGGCCCTCGACACCTTCTGGAGGATTTCAGATGGAGACAAATCTTGTTGTTTGCTGTAAATATTCTGTTCATTAATCATACCTGCCAGGGATATGAGATATTAAAAAAAGGATTAAGTGACATTAGGCATGTTTGTGATCTAAATATATTTTTATTTATAAAACAACAAAAAAATGTATTTTGATTAACATTTCTGTAGAGTAGTTTTTTTTTTATAAAGTATTGTGCAAAAGATGCAGCAGCCTCAGTTTTCCACTCCATAAGATCACTTTCAATATAATAAACATGTTAGTCCTTTAAACAAGAGAGAAAGATAAGGCCTCATAAGGGAAATCAGCTATCAGTCACTGATCATATGTGATGAATTAAAAAATGATTGAGATGTAATCAAATTTGTTATAATTTAACCTGACTATTAATACTTCAATCTCAGCCTATGAAGATAATACAAAATTTATTTTTATGGGCAGCGTCAGGGTGATGAGTGTATTTGATTCTGAAGATAATTTATTTTAAGCCATTTAAGCAAAATGAAAAGAAAACAAGATGTTGTGTAGCATGTCTCTTTCGTTAGGCAAGTTTTTTCAAATTTTCAAATCTAATTATATACCAGGGCATCATGGCACCTTTATGGGAAACAGTGCATACTTCTGCAGCGTGGAGCCTTTTATGTGAACTATATTTGGGCTCTGAGTTCTCTTACAGTATTGGGGAAAAGAAGCATTTGTTTGAAAAGGAAATTTTTTACTTTCTTGAGTAACTTTATTTATAGTGCCTATAAAAAGTATTCACCCCTTTGAAAGTTTTCACATTTTATTATTCGACAACATTGAATCACCATGCATTTAAATCTGACTTTTTTCTACAGAAAAAGACTATTTAATGTCAAAGTGAAAAGAGATCTCTGTAAAGTGGTCTAAATTATTTGTAAATATAAAACATAAAATAACTGATTGCAAGTCAGTAGTTGTGGAATAGCAGGTCTGTGGCTCAGAAAAAGTGGCCATTTTAATAAATAAATAATTGGTTGTGCTCACGCTGGGGAGTGGAGTAGATGCGAGTGATCTGCTGCGAAATGTGTCTCCAGCACATGCGGGCGGTCTGATTGTCTCAGTATAAGCCCAGGATGGCAATCGCACCTGCAACTGCTCCCCAGCATATAAAAAGCCAAACGCAAGATCAAAAGAAAGTGATAAGGGCAGCAGAGGTTAAAGGATGGCAGAAGAAGCAGGCAGGAGGAAGACAGGAAACAAGCTGGGGCAGTGAATGAAAGAAGGTGGACGGGAGTACAGCCTCAAGGTAGGAGCAACTGGCCATCGCTCAGCAGGGGGCTGTGGGTCACACCTGTTGAATGTCTTGGGACCAGGAGCGACCATTATGTACTGGAGGTGCTCTCACCAAGAGGAGCCATGGAGACGGCAGTGGAGGGAGTATAGAGCCCCCTCGCTGGGTGGAGCCGGGTGGGATTGGCGACGGAGACACGGGCCAGATGAAATGGTTGTCTGCACCTGTTGATCGACGTCTCTCTGGGCTGCAAGATCTGAACAGGATAAGCCGGAGAGGCATCAGTTTTAAAGGAAGGCACCAAGGCTTGTGGTTTTAAATGAGTTTCCTGCACTGTGTTTTTTTTTAACCTCATTTTTAATGGTTTTTCTATTTATTGAATTTTAACCTCCACCAGCTTCTTTACATTTTAATTTGATTATTTATTGACAATTTTTGGAACAATGCACCTTTTTGAACAGTTTGAGTTTTTTAATAAAAGCACTTGCACTTTTTCACCATCCCCTTGCTCAGTGTATTTGTCCTAACACAACACCAAAAACAAAGAGGGAGCTGACCTACAGTGTCACTGTATTTAGTAGATGCACAATTGGTAGCCATGATAGCCTTGAGTCCATGTGCTGAAATCTATTAGCTTTGCACATGTGGATAATGCACTTTTCCTTCATTCTTTAAAAAATTGCTTGAGCTCTCTCAGGGTTGCATGGGAATTGTGAGTGAACAAATTCTGATTTGGATTTTGTTTTGGACTCTGACTTGGCCACTCCAGGGCATTTACATTGTTGTGTGTGTATGTTTTTTTTGTTTTTTGCTTTTAGTCATCCTTGTGTAGCTGTGGCTTTATGTATAGTATGGCTGTCTTACTTGAAAACAAATCTTCTTGCAAGGTCCAAGATCTCCCTGTATTTTGCTGCACTTATTTTACTGCGCACAATCACAAGCATTCCAGGGCTTGCTGCAGTGATGCCTCCTCACAACAAGATGTTGCCACTACCCTGCTTCATGGTGGGGATGATTTTTTTTTGCTAATGTGCAACGTTCAAACCTGGTTATTAGTCTGGTGGCCAAACAGATCAATTTTGGTCTATCAGACAACAACACTTTCTTTTAGCAGGCTTCAGGGTTTCCCATGTGCCTTCAAGCAACCTCTAGCCGAGATGTTATCTGGGTGTTTTTTTTTTTTAAACAGTGACTGTAGCTTTGCTACTCTCCCATTATGCCGTGACTGGAGAAACATCCAGACAAGTGGTTATATGTGTTGCGATTCTGGCAAAAAAAGAGGCCTTTAAAAAGGTCAACATAAACAGGCCTGAATCCTCACTGGCCAGCCCCAACATAGGTTTTACCCTGGGCAAATGGGAGGCTTTGGGCTTGTCCCGACCCCAAAATAGGAACAGATTCTTAAAATTCAAGAATAACAAGAGTCTCACAAAAGAGAGAACCATAAAGCTTGTGTTATCTTTTTGGAAAAAAAAATCAGGATTTACTAAAAACATAGGAAAATGCTTTAAAGAGCAATAAAAGAGTTGTCTGAAAGACAATCCTAAGACCAATGAGATAAGAAAACAGGCAACTATTAAAACTTAAATGTAGCTGTTAAAAACTAAAATAGGCAATTGAGGGTTCTGAATTATAACAGGCAAGATAAGTAAAATTCTTCTTCTCCTTCTTCTTTCGGCTGCTCCAGTTAGGGGTCACCACAGCGGATCATCTTCTTCCATATCTTTCTGTCCTCTGTATCTTGTTCTGTTACACCCATCACCTACATCTCCTCTCTCACCACATCCATAAACCTTCTCTTAGGCCTTCCTCTTTTCCTCTTCCCTGGCAGATCTATCCTTAGCATCCTTCTCCCTATATACTCAGAATCTCTCCTCTGCACATGTCAAACCAATGCAATCTCGCCTCTCTGACTTTGTCTCCCAACCGTCCAACTTGAGCTGACCCTCTAATGTCTATCTATCTAATGTTCTCATTTCTAATCCTGTCCATCCTTGTCACACCCAATGCAAAACCTCGCATCTTTTACTTTGCTACCTCCAGCTCTGTCTCGTGCTTTCTGGTCAGTTCCACCTTCTCCAACCAATATAACATAGCTGGTCTCACTACTGTCCTGTAGACTTTCCCTTTCACTCTTGCTGATACCCGTCTGTCACAGATTACTCCTGACACTCTTCTCCACCCATTCCACTCTGCCTGCACTCTCTTTTTCACCTCTCTTCTACAATCCCCATTTCTTTGTAATGTTGATCTCAAGTATTTAAATTCATCCACCTTCGCCAACTCTACTCCTTGCATCCTCACCATTCCACTGACCTCCCCCTCATTTACACACATGTATTCTGTCTTGTTCCTCTCCTCTCTAGAGCATATCTCCACCTCTCCAGGGTCTCCTCAACCTGCTCCCTACTATCGCTACAGATCACAATGCCATCAGCAAACATCATAGTCCACGGGGACTCCTGTCTAATCTCATCTGTCAACATGTTTATCACCATTACAAATAAGAAAAGGCTCAGAGCTAATCCCTGATGTAATCCCACCTCCACCCTGAATGCATCCGTCACTCCTACCGCAGGCCTCACCACAGCCACACTTCCCTCGTACATATCCTGTACAACTCTTACATAATTCTCTGATACTCACAACTTCCTCATACAATACCATAACTCCTCTCGAGGCACCCTGTCATATGCTTTCTTCATGTCCACAAAGACGCAATGCAGTTCCTTCTGGCCTTCTCTATACTTCTCCATCAACACCCTCAGAGCAAACATTGCATCTATGGTGCCCTTTCTTGGCATGAAACCATACTGCTGCTCACTAATCATCACCTTTCCTCTTAACCTAGCTTCCACTACTCTTCTCCATAACCTCATGCTGTGGCTCATCAATTTTATCCCCCTGTAGTTACTACAGTCCTGCACAGCCCCCTATTCTTAAATATCGGCACCAATACACTTCTTCTCCACTCCTCAGGCATCCTCTCACTTTCCCAGATTCCATTAAACAATCCAGTTAAAAACTCCACTGCCATCTCTCCTAAACACCTCCATGCTTCCACAGGTATGTCATCTGGACCAACGGCTTTTCCATTCTTCAAGTAAAATTAAGACCAAAAAATGTATTTCTTTAGTAGTAAATGAATGGGTTCTAATTAAGAAAATTGGTTGAAGTGAAAACCTGCAGCAACTGTGAACCACCATGAGTGTAATTGAGGACCTCTGATCTATAATGTAACTAAAATTTATCTTTGATGAATGAGAGTGCTAACAAGGCTCAGAGTTAAGTACAAAGTTTCCTTATCAGCAAGGACTGAGTTCTAATTAAGAAACTGACTGGAATGAAAATCTGTAGTCACCGCAGTCCTCCAGTATTATGACTGAGGACCTAGATATAGAATATAATAATTTTCCTAGAGAGAAATTAGGTTAAAAAGTCAAAATAATAGTCTGCATATTAATATACAATGTACTGTATGTAACTGATCTCTATTTGTTCCTAGATTACTGTATATGTGCACTTCTAATTTGTATTTTAGGCATGTTAATGAGACAATTAGTAAAAGTACATGAAAAGCAATCAATCTTGCTTTCAAGGTTGTAGTTTTACATGGATTCAGCATCGCAGGCAAGTAACCCTAAAAAAGACAGAGTTTAGCTTGGAGAAAACTAGGATCATCTTAAACAGCCAAAAGATAAGACATTGCATTTAAATTAGAAAAAGGTCAAGTTGCTTGAATGAGAGTAGAAAAAACAGAAAATTCAAGAGAAGGAAGCTTCATGTCTCAGAAATGAACTACATCTGAGAGAGACTTCTAAGGCGTGAGATATTACTAAGGAACAAAACCGTGTAATACTGAAATAGAAGAACTGCATTACAAGCTTCTCTGTACAGTGCTTTACAAAGCTGTATATTCAGCTATCTATCTGTTCATACATATCTATCTATAGCTACCCCTTATCTATCAATCTATAACATTCCTTCTAAATCTATCTACTGTATCTACTTTACAATGCCTTATATAGCGGTCAATGAATGTATGTGCCCATTCATTTCTATCTAACAATGTTAATGTCATTATGTATTGAAAAAAATTGCCAATTCTGCTTGCCACTACAAATAAACACCACATTGTACATCCATACCTTCTATAAGTATGTTTAGAGAAGAGAGCTCTTGTAAAAGCTTATCAGCATGATGAAATGTCTCTTGTGTTTCCTTATCAATTCTGATGCCTCTAATGGTTATATTTTCCTATGAAAGAAAAGCTGATTATAAAAAAAACAATGCTATATGTCACCATAATTCCAACTGTGCATTTTAATTGGTTGCTATGTAGAAAAATGTAATCATTCATGTGAAAAGAAGATATAAATATGGATTCACTGCTCAGCGTGTCAGTTACCTGCTCATTTTTTGACATACCTTGTTTCCCAAGATGTTAACATGTGATATCAAATTTAAGACATCATCTTCAATACTTTCAATCTGCAAAGTCTGATTCTGTTGAGTATCAATCCATTGAAAATGCCCATCCTTGAAAAAAAATGCATTTAGATAACTAAATAAGTAATGTGTAGGTAGCAACAGCATCTCATAGATAAAAAGTACATAGGCAGAGGACAGACCTTCAATTTCTGCAACAGGGAGGCCATACGATTTAGACGGTCAGTGGCAGCTGCTCCACTGGAAATAGTTTGTAGGCTGGCTTGGATATCATTTATGGTTACGTTAGAAAGCATGATGTCCTCAATTAAGTCCCAGATGCACTGATCACAAGCTGCACAATAACACAAAAAAGAAAAGAGTTTTAGATTTTAACCATCACAATCAAAATATTATTTTTCTTTTTCTGGTATACTAATTTCCCAAAATGAAATATTAGAGTTCTGTAATCTGTGATCAGAAGTACAGCCTAAAGACAATAATCTCATGTATTGAGATTATAAGGAGTTTGATAAAAGAGAGATTACCATTCAGTTCATCAAGCTGGCTTAGTAAGCTAAAAGCTAAGCTGTCCCAATATCTCATCCAGATACATTTTACAATATACTGTATATGCTTCAACTATATGATTCAAGATTCTTATACTTCTGTGTGATGAAGTGCCCCCTGGTGTCAGTCTTAAATACACTTACCCTTTAATATCTACTGGCTCCTTTGACAATGTGAGTTATTTATCAAAAGAATTCTGCTGGATAAATTGAATTGATATCTTTGAGAATTCTTCTCATTTCAAGATTAAAGAGGTCTAATGTGCCAAATTGATAAGATTAGCACTCTAATGTACTTGCTTGCTATCCTTTAAAGTGGTTTTATTGTAGCATGGTGAACAGAATTACACAAAGAACCCCAGATATGGTCTGACAAGTGAATTTTAACATCTGAACATAATATCCCCTCGATATTTTTTACAACATAAAGTAGCACTTTATATCACACAGGATCCTGCCTAAGTATAATATACTTTGAAAATCTTATCCTAAGTAGTAGCATGAATCTTACAAAATTATATTTTGTGTTTTTTGTTTACATTTGCCATTTGTGTATTAAAAATAACTATAATACTTATTGTGTGTGGACTCTCTGCTACTTGAGCTTTGAACAGTTTTTGAAATTTTCCGTTTTTAGGTGATACATCAGTGCAGACTTAAGAAAAATGAATATGAACTAAACATCAAAATCTAAATGATCTTCTCTAAATATCTTTATTCTTATGGTAAGTTACCATGTGATGGGAGGGTATGACTCCTCCTCTTCCTTAGTTATTCCCATCAACTTTGACTAGACTTTGAAATAATAGTCATGTATTGGAGTATGAATACATATGAAATAAAAAGATATCCCTCTGCTAACAGAAGAATAATTAACGCTAAATTTAATTCAATAACTAGAAAGAACCTGTTATGAGCACAGCCACATTACATGGTGAAAAAGGTACATGTCTCAAAAATACCACATGAGCCAAACCAGGACTTTAGCTGGTCTGACTTAAATAATGCCCCACCCCAGGCAGCTAGGTCCTAAACTTAAGAAGCAGACTTTCGGAACTGCACAGGGCCAAAATGGGCACTGGCGTTAAAAGGACAAAAATACACTACTTTAAAAAGGACCAAATACACAAAAATGCCCTTCAGTGAAAAAGACGACCATAAACATTCCTGCTTGAAGGACAAAAACAAAACAATGTCCTTTCAATTCAAAGAATTTTTTACAGTAAATAAAGAAAGATTTACAAAAATGGCAGAACACAGGAAATAAAGCAAAAAAGGTTTACCGAAAAAGCAACCGAAAAGCAAACAAGTCAAAATTTCTATCCAAAGAGAAAATCCAGAAACCAGAAGAATGAAATTCTGTTTTTAGTAAGCAGAGGAGATTTATTGAGGCTGATTGGGGGAAAAGTTGTGGTCATAATGTAACAATAGGTCAGAAATCGGGAGATCAGTAATACAGATGACAAAACAGGATATTAAGCAAAAATCAAAGTAAAAAAAAAAAAAAATCAAAGATCTATGTTGAAATCAGGAGAGCCAAAAAAGAATATGTGTTAAGCATTAAACATACAAAGCTTTATCTATGAGCTCAGATTAAGAAGTTCTGCTACAGGAGACCTATTAATAAATTTGGCCTAAGGTTGTGATCTCCATAACCCTACCCATCAACTGCAACAGAACACAAAATGGTGATGCCCATGATATACAAAATGGCACTGGAAATGGATAAAAAAATTACAAAATCTAAACTAAGCAATGTAGTGTCAATCTGATACAAAAAAAAACAGATTTCTTGACCTAAAAGACCATACAAAAGCATTCCATTGACATAATTTCACCCAATTAAAGTACCAAGAATTTATCAAAATAGGAATCCCATAACTACTGATACTCTATCAACTCTCAGTGATGCACTGCTGGCAGCAACATTGGGATGGTCCTGCCTCTTTAAAAGAAATTTAGCTTACATGCAGCAATACACAATCTATACAAATTAAATCATCCATCCATCCATCCATTATCCAACTCGCTATATCCTATCTACAGGGTCACGGGGGTCTGCAAGAGCCAATCCCAGCCAACACAGGGTGCAAGGCAGGAAACAAACCCCGGGCAGGGCGCCAGACCACTGCAGGGCGCACGCACACACACACACACACACACACACACACACCAAGCACACACTAGGGACAATTTAGGATTGCCAATGCACCTAACCTGCATGTCTTTGGACTGTGGGAGGAAACTCAAGTACCCGGAAGAAACACACGCAGACATGGGGAGAACATGCAAACTCCACGCAAATTTATTCACATAAAATATTATTTACAAACATTATAGTAAAACAAAAATCACAAGACAAATAATACTTAAAAATAACAGAAAAGGAAAATACGCATTAGCCAGAGAACAAACCCTTGCAGAAACATAACAAAAACACATTTAATCTAAACAGCAGTTTGAGATTAGAATTCACTTTTAAAATACTTTTAAAATAATAAATGGAATAGGAGTAGAAACCTCCCATTTTAACTTCCAAATGTACCCTATTAATACAAAAAGTAGTAATTAAAAAAAACGATACTGTTTTAAAATTAGCTTAACACTCTGCCTGAATTGTAAATCGGATGACAGCTTCATTTTCACTTGACATCAGAGGCATGCTGTTCTATGATTAAAAAATAAAAAAACTCCCTTGGATTTGTGCTAGATGCAAATGCATACCACATGAAAAACAATGAGAGAGAAACATGCAATCACGTATCATACCACATCAATAAAGTAAACAAACTGGCGCCATTTATTCCATGACTTCTTCACTCTCAGACATGTTTACTTAGAGGCTGTTGGTGGCTACAGGAGACATAACAACAGTAAGCTTATTAAAATGCTTAATCTTTTATCACAGTGGCAGAACACCTCAATACAAAGGCTATGTGCCAGGGGTTGGCAACCAATGTTACTATGTTATTCTGCGTACCAACATAATTCTACTAATTTTGTTATATATAGTATCAAAATTGGGCCAGTTAAAATGGGCTTCAAAAGTATATAGTTTTAAAGCCCATTATAACCAGATCTTATATTATTGGTCATTCAATATTTTAAAACACATAGGATTATATGTGAAAAGAATGTTTAATCAAATTTTTTTATAACTACATTCAGTGGTTTTATTTTTGGTTCCAATTATTTGACTAAAATAAGTAGTTTGTTTCTTAAAGTCAGAAATAGCCCTTTTTATAGGTTTACTTTTCTCATCAGAGTTTTTAAACATGGACTGATGTTTAGTTTGATAATGTCTTTGTACACTTGACCTACAACACACAAGACTTTCACACCATAACGTACACACTGCATGATCCTTTTGTTGTACAAATCCATATTCATTCATCCAAGAGTCTGGAAAAGAGTGAACATCAAATGTTTGTCTTTTATGAGTCATTTTAGGACAGTATATTACTTAATAATAACAAGAGGTCTGTGTTAACTTACCACGGTCTGCACTGAACATATGGTTTTCCGTTACTGTGAGTCGAATGCGCAAAATGTGGGTGGGGTACGCGGAGCGCGAAAGCATGCGCTGTAATTAAAATATAATAACAAGAAGTTTGTTTTAACGTACCATGGCCTGCACTGAACACATGGTTTCCATTTACATGTGAGCTGCGCATGCAAAACTTAGGTGAGGGCGCAAACGTGTGCACTGTAATTAACATATAATTTTTTACTATATTTCAATTCAATCAGAGTACCATTGAAAATCGTTCCACGTGCCATGCTTGGCACATGTGCCGTAGGTTGCTATATTCAATCAGTCCTAGAGAGCAATACTGAATTTATGCTTTCTGCTCAACAGCAGATTTAACTCTTCATTGCTATTTTTCAAGTAGCTGTACAGTTCCTCTTATGTGTGATTTGAATATTCCTTGTGTTTTGAGGGAAGATGTGTAGCAATAAGAATGTACCTAGATGCAGTGTAGGAACCTGTACAGCACCATCTACTGGAGTGCAATGAAAATGTAGAATGCTTGCTAGTGAATAAGCTCTGGTCAAATCCACTGGATAAATATGAATCCATGAAGGAGTTAAGGAAACAAAATGCAAAAGTAAAATCAGGCAACAATTGTAGCTTATCAGTAGTTTTAATTAACTGGCTTCTACTACCTTGACATATTAGTTTTAATGTGATGATAAAAAATGGCAAAGTATAACATAATTAATTTGTAATTTTATTGAAATGGATACAACTTCAGCTTTAAATGTTGTAGAACCAGTGCAGTTTGTTTTGTCCCACTGTGCTTACGGCTTAATGAACTTACTAATATTGCAGACAGTGGTAGATGGTGGCATTATTGGTTCAGGAAGACACTCTCCAGTCTTGGGGTCACATGGTCCTTTTTCACAGTTGCATTCTACATACAAAAAAAAAAGTTTATCTGTTAGTAATAAAAAATTACACTCTCAAACATACTTAAACCAGTTGAAGCTGTTAGCAAGATGGAACATATTGCAACATGATTGGGTTGATTGGGTTGGGAGCTAGCTGTGAACAGGGCATCACTCCATTTCTCACACTAACACCCACAGGAAGACAATTTAGAATCTCCTGCTAACATAACACATACATTTTTGGGCTGGGGAGACAGAAGGGTATTGAGAAAAAAAAACTTACACAGACAAAGGGAAAATGTGTACAATTAGGTTTAGGGTTAGGGTTTGGGAAACTTTCATTTGTTCTGCTTCTGAAATACATTTTTTTCATTTGTGCAGTTATGTTTATTGTGGTTTTGGACATTAGAGATTCAGAATTTATTGGTATTTTGAGTACATTTTTTTCTGTGGATCAAAGTATAGAATACAGTAGACCCCCGCAAAGTTGCAGTTCAGGGTTCGCGGACTCAGTCGTTTGCATATTTTTCCTTAGAACCTAACTATTATTTGTTAGCAGAAAGCACAAATATCCTCTGCAATTTTTTATGGCTTTTTTCGTGGCAATACTGTGCTGTAGAGAGAACAGGAAGCAACCGCTGAGGGAAACGCGGTTTGGGATGGTGAAAGTAGCCAATCCGAGAGCGTTATTCATTTCTCCTTGCTGCTGATTGATTGCTGCCCTGTGATGCGTCTCCAGGTGAGTGGGTTTACCACTGCTGAGGGAAACGCAGTTTGGGATGGTGAAAGTAGCCAATCCGAGAGCGTTATTCGTTTCTCCTTGCTGCTGATTGATTGCTGCCCTGTGATGCAACTTCACCTGAGTGTTCTCCTGTTTTCCATTTTGTTATTGTATTCATTTTGTTATTCTTAAATGCACAAGATGTCACTGAATCACCCTGCACCTTCTAAGGCTTCTGACACTGAGCCTAAGCGCCAGAAGAAATTTAAAACACTCCAGGAGAAGGTTGAACTACTGGATTTGCTCCGGAAACTAAAAAGTTATACTGCCATAGCGCGCCACTATGGCATTAATGAAAGCACCGCACGCTACATAAAGAAGAATGAAGCAGCGATCTGGAGTACCGTATATGTAACTTTCTGTGATAGTGGCAAAAAGGTAACGACCGTAAGGAATAAAAATATCGTCAGGATGGAATCTGCCTTGGCATTGTGAATCACCCACTGCAGGAAGATGAACATCCCCTTGGACGGTAACATCATCTGTGAGAAAGCACGGAAATTGTACCAGCAGTTCGCTACAGTAGACAATGTAGCAACTTCCCATCACAATATGCCTGAAACCTATAAAAAAAAGCCAGCACGAAACCCCACCAGAAGAATACCCATCCAAAGATACGACACCTCCTGAAGTGCCTGAAGAAGAGGCGCCACCCTAGGAGTTTTAAATCCTCTGCATCGTACTGCACATCATCATCAATATCATTCATCATTGGTGAGTACCCGTACATTTTACTGTATTTTAATTAAATGAAATTATTATATATTTTCTCTACTTATAACAAATAAAATGACAGCGCATACCAAAGAAAATGCTCTTGCATGAATTACAGTACGTATAGCGGTAACATCAGTATTTTACATTCTAGCACCGCGGGAGACTTAGCAGTAGAGTAATGTACAGTAGACGGGTTTACCTTTACATTTTGTTTTTATGTAATGTATTAAGGTAATTTTTTAGGTAATGTATTAATGTATTAGGCTGAGTTTGCAACGAAATTACAGTGCTTTGGAGGCATACTGTATTTAGGGTTTAAACTATAAAAATAGTCATTTAGAAGGCATTTTTTAACCACATCCAAAAGTCGCGGTTTTCACAATTTGCGGGTGCTCTAGGAACGTAACCCCTGTGAATTTTGGGGATGTACTATTAATTTTAATTGAAATCATGACCAGTATCACCAGGTGTTGGAGCACATCCCAAGCAGGAGGCCAATCTTAACCTGCCAGATGGAGATACAGGTAAAAGAGTCCTTTAAATTATTCAAGGGATGTATGTATAATGGAAGAACAGTGGGGAATGCACAATATAAGCTAATTCATTCCCTGCTTCTGTAACTGCTGTCAACAGGATGCGGCTAATGGGACCCCTACAGGGATGTCTGGCTCTTTTCTTAAAAAAAGGTTCAGCAGTCTGGTGAGGATACTTGTGGCCACCAGAGGGAGCTCTGGGTAGACGATGCAAGGGGTTTTGTAGAGTTGAAATTACTTGTGAGGTCACTTCTGTGAAGCACTTTAATTCAAGATGGGCCTGTTAGCATGCCTATGTGACTAAATCCAACAGTGACATGGCAGTGAGTTAAGTCCTGCTTTATAACTAGTTTGCTTGAATGTTTTGGCTTCCCTGCACTCTATAAAAGATGAAATACAAGATTTGTTGATTAATTGTTTATGTTAGCTTTGATCACCAGCACTCTGGAAAGAAAATTTTGAAGAAATTCTAGCTATAAAGTTACTTTTTAAAAAAAATTTGAATAGTTCTCACATTAAATGCATTTTCACTATCCGTCTCTGTCAGGCAGATATTAAAGGTTCAAAAATAATGTTTAATATCTAATTTGGTCTGTTTTGTAGTATGGGCATGGCCTCTTGGTTAGCGCTGATACTGAAAGTCCTCAGTTTGAATTCTGCCCTGGTCACTGTCTTTATGGCCTTTTCTCCTATTTCCCAGTGTATTTTTAACTTGTTACTCTTGCTTCTTCTAAATAACAAAAAACAGTATCAGTGTGGGTTTGTAGGACTATTACCCTGTTCATGGGAAGGGGTGGTCCCTAAACTGAATGTCATAGTGTGAGGTGATACCTTGGTTGTCTTTGACCATGAAGTACATATGCTCAGTAAATGGATGGAGGTTCAGCAAAATGGATAATGTGATGGCATAGTTTGGATCCTGGTTCAGGTGGGTTTGCTTATTTTCATCATGTTCATATTACTCTCATTGCCAATACAGTGTTACATTCATTGCCAACTCAAAATTGATCCAGTAAAGGTGACTTTGAGCATACAAAAGACAATGGACTATGATAGAATGGCATTCTGTTGATGTCCAGTTACTGATGACTGATAACTAACTGATGAAGAACTAAATGCATCTCTCATTAACCCTTTATTATTTCAGAAAATGGAAGCTATGAAAAAAGCATTTTGACTGTGTTGACATTGTAGGAATAATAAAATTACAATTTAAAGCTTTAATTTATTATATTAGCATATTTCAATATTTGTTTAAAAAGTTATATATCATAAAGATTAATTTTTAAAATATAATATACAGTAACATTATCAGTGTTGTCAACAACATTTTGAAGCATCTGAAATCTCATTTTGAATTGTCTAGATCATGATTCACCAGCATTGCCGACTCTTTCTTAGAACTGCAGATGAATCCAGTCAGGATGCACTAGAGCAATGGATAACCTCAATATCTGCCTCAGCAGTTTCAACACTTGGATATGTGCATCACTTTCATGCTTGTATATTTATACAGTGGAACTGCTTCTTTTGGTGTCCAGACCTCTACTTGAAAAATCAGACTGTATCTCTATGAATTTCAAATCCTGCCTACAAACATACCATTTTAAAACCTTGTTACTTACATCAGACATTACTCTGCCTTGTCGCACATTTTCACAAACAGAAAAAAATCTTTGGTTGCAACATTCACACCTAGACTAACCTACAGCCACTTAATGACTGTGTTCTAAAGCGGGTGTCCTAACACTTAATCTGTGTCACTTTATTTTCTCCCATTTTCTTGTTGGACTGCCCTGTTAACTCTATGGCCTTTATATACTCTCATACTTTCTGCGCAACTGTTATAGCACATCAAATAAACATTACTTTAAATATTCAACTTTGTATTGAAAAAAAAAATGATGTGCTTGGGATGCCATGTATACATGAAGTTTCTATTATTTTATATCTACTGTATGCCTTCGCAGTAGGGGCTCACAAATGTGTAAGTTCACTCATTCAAATCTAGTTCTGCAGAACAATGTGTGTAAAAGCAGTACAGCTTGTCACACACACGTGAATAGGAGGCAGCTAAAGGGCCTGAGTAATTGTAATACCATCACCGAACAGGGGTTGGCGCTGTGTGCTGACTGTCTTTCTCAGTTACTTGCAGACCGTTCCCGAGGAAATCCTGCCAGGTTTCCAGTACCCTCAATGACATCACTTCTGGGTCCGGGCCCAGAGATGATGTCCCTTCCGGTCCCGCAGACATCACTTCCGATTCCGGCCCTAAAGATGACATCACTACCTGAACGTGCCTTTAAAGCTGCCATCTTTCTTGTTTTTGATCAGTTCTGTTTTGGACTCAGTCTTGTGAATATCTCTGTTCAATCATTTCAAATATTAGCAGCCAAGATACATTATACGGGAGGCTGCCCCAAACCTTTATCATGTCTTTTGGCATTATTTTTCACAAGCTATTGTTTATTATTAATAAGGCTGTACTTACTCTGGCATCCAGAAGAAGTGTAATTCCAGTATCCAAGTATGCATTGTTCACAACGTAGACCTGTGACACCAGGCTGACAACGACAACCTCCATTCAGAGGATTGCAAAGGATGCTCAGGGAAGCCATGGCACACTGACATCTTTTGCATCCTTGGCACTTGTTAAAGCCATAGTAGCCAACCTGCACAAAAGGAATAGATGTTACACAAAACTTTATAATCAAAACAAACAAAAAAATGTTAACTACCGTATGTGTGTGCTTTTCCACATTATGTAGTTTTATTAAAAAAAAAAAAGCTTCAAGCAGCTTTAAAATGAACCAAAAAGTTAATTAGAAAATTCTTTAAATGAAGTGTCTGTCATTGAGTGTACTTTCTCCTACAGTTACCAGGAGTTTAAATGCATAACTAAAATGCATGTAGTCATTATTACCATGTAGTTATTTTATAACTCAATAACAGTGTACTTAAATACATGTCTAGGTGTAAAATAAAGATAAACAAATCAAGTTACTTATACCATCTCACAAGTTACACAATAGATGCATCATATTGCTATTATGTAGTTATTGTGTAACTCAAGTAACTGTCCAAGTAAGTACTATACATGGTCAGGTATTAAAACGTATAAAAAATGTAAATATTCTTATACCATTACTCAGGTTATGCAAGTAACCGTGCCTGTTATATTATAATTCATGATGCTTTTGCTTCTTCAGCAAAATATTGATAGCAATTACTAATGAATTGTTATTTCATTTCAGTCCTAAACTATAATGATTATTAATCCATTTTTAACATGTAACATTATAACTTGATGTCACTTTTTATCATTTGTAATTAACTTTTCAGAAATACAGTCTTATATTTGAAAGTTGACTGGTGATCCCTACTTTGATTTCATAAGATGTGTCTAAAGTGCTGAATTGCCTGTCTATATATATATATTTTAGATTAACTGGCAGAGATCCTTATATACTTTAAATCAACATAATTAGAGAGCTTATAAAGAAATAGGAACTGGTAAGTGGAAAGAGAAAATACGGTGGAGATGTATTGAAATTGTTTACTTACACTGTAAACAAAATGTTATGATGATCCTGTATATGTGCAACTGAATGAAAGCGTTGGAGGGAAAAATTGTAAATACATGCATTGATCTCACACAAGGAAAGTTTGGTTTGTAAGGTCAACGGAGGAAGAAGCAAATCCTTTTTGTTTGTGCTCTTTGTTTAAATAATTATGTTTGTGTGAGTAAGTCAGTGCAGTAAAAGGTATATAGCTAAGTACTACAAAGACACAACAGATTGCCTGAAAAAAAACTTAAAGGCAACAAGGCAGTGTCTTAGAAAACAGACTTTGTTCTGTTTTTAATAAAACAAAATCCCAATGGAATCTGCAATTAAGGTGACTGTAAAGGAAGAAACTAAGGTTCTCTATAATAATTAGAGGAGCCAAAATAGGATGCAGGATTATAATAAGCGAAAAAGGAACCATATCACCAAACAACTATAAAGTTCACCATTGGATTAAACTGAGTAAATGAGAGGGGGAAGTGTTAGCTCTAAAGGTCTCTACCTAAATAATTACAGTAGATGGAAGAGAAAAAGGTGGAAAATTACATAAATGGAGTTCATAGACCCCTAATTATGTAAGGTATCAGAAAGTGTTTTATGTTAGGTAATAAAGGAGATAAGAAGGTCTTACTTGTAGAATGTACAAATAAAATCTTCATCTACATCTCAAAATAAACTGAATACCCTACAGATATTCAGTACGCACATCGATGGTCTCTTTTTACCTCACAATGGCTACATGATGGGCCAGTGACACCCGGTTTGCAATGGCATTTTCCAGTCTTGTCATCACAGAAGTCTGTACCACACTTATCACAATGACATTCTATCAAAATAAAAACAAAAGATTGATCTTCTTAGAAAGAGTTAACTAATAACCAGTCCAGTGTCCAAAACACACTTTAATTCATTCATTAACAGAAATATACAAGTTAAAAAGCATAATATGCAACTTTTAATCATTAACTATTAGTCATTAAGATTTGCAACCAGAATATCAAAAAGTTTGGTCTAGTTTAAAAAGTTTTCATATTAAAGTAAAACTGTGTGAAAATTGTACTGTAAATAACTGTATTCCTAATGCAATGACTGCATTGTGTGTAGTAATGTTTCTTTCTGATATGTTAAAATCAACAAGTCTCCTGATTTGAAAAGTTTCTCATAATGTGACTTAACAGAATATTTTCAAACATATGTTAGATTTCAGCTCTTTCACAGGGCCAACTCATTTACACAGTCACTCATGGCCAGTTTAGAACTGACAATTAACCTAACCTGTATGTCTTTGAGGATGTTGGTCAAAAGTCAGAATACCTGTAGAAAAACCCACACAGACACTGAAAGAAAGTGAAAACATCACTTAGAGAACTGAAGTGAAAGTCAAAACCCAGTATATTGGCTGCCAAGAGGCAGTCTCACTAACCACTGCATCACAGTGTACCGTCTTCTGGCAAGACAACCTATTAAAATTTTGACAAGTTTTGCAATATTATATAAGGGCAAATAAGAGAAAAATAAAATAGTTTATTTAAACACATTGACACCATGGTACAGTGGGGCATTTCAGTTAAATAATGCATGGAATTCAACCATCAGCTAACATCATCCATCCTTCTTCAATTAATACAAAGCTTGCTGCAGCCACATATCTCAACTCAAATTTTTTGAAATGTATCCATGCAATATCCTAGAGTTCCCTGGTCATATGTTTTCGGAATGTCTCACACTCTGACTATTTTGGAGGAAAATATTTGCTTATCTGTCAGATAGTATTGGATTTTCAATTCAATTCAACTCAATTCAATTTAAATCAGTTTATTTTTGTATAGTGCTTTTAATTCAGTGCAACCCCAGGGCACTTTAACAAGTTCACAGATAAAATTCAAATCTTACAATTACTTCCAAACCTTTAAAAAATGTACTTGGGTAAACATCAGATGGAATAAAATGATCAAAAATCTATTGTATTATCCTGCACTACATTGCTCAAGTTATTACTGGAAGGGCAAAAATACTAACTAAAAACGTGAAGAAAGAATTATAGTGAACACTAAAAAAACTATGAGCCTTCCCAAAGTTTGGATAGTGAGTCTTGAACACCTACATCTTAAATACCAGAGCAATGATATTACACAGAATGCCACGTAATGGCAACCAGGATGGAAATTCTAAACAATATGGCCAGTACCCCAAAAGACAATTTCCCCTCTGGGATTAACAAAGTATATAAAAGCAAAATAAATCTGATCAAAGTCCTCAGAGAAAAAATGACAAAAAATGAAAATATTTGACAATAAATAAATAAGTAAATTCATCAGTTCTAGGTAGTTCAAGATTTGTAGCGTAAAATCAAAAGAAATATTCTAACCAGCAGTTAGTTTCATTTCCTTTTTTGAAATCTGAACGAAAATTCAATATTTAACAAAAATATTTTGTAGTAAAGCAAACTATATGAGTCGATCATGAAACACAGGTATGAAAGTCACATATATCACACCAGGTCACCTCTGAGCCCCAAATTAACTTAATCTGCACACCTTTGGGATTAACCAGAGAGATGCCGTAAGGTTCAGTGGTTAAGGCTTTGGACTTCAAGCCCTGAGGCTGCGGGTTCAAATCTTGACACTGTGTGACCATGAGCAAGTCACTTCACCTGCCTGTGCTCCAATTGGAAAAAGAAAAGAGATGTAACCAGTTGTATCATAAATGTGTGAGGTTGCTTTGGATAAAGGCATTGGGCAAAAAAAAAAAATGAATGTAAATATGGAGGGTGGTCACACTTCACATAGGCAGTGACTAAAGCCCTTGTCACATTAGATGACTTTTCCAGTGGTTTTTCAGTCATAGCCTTCTTTTGCAGAATCTTAGCAAGTTAGAAGCAGTCACAGTGCACTCCCGTGAAGGATACTCATCTAATCTGACATACCAATCAACTCATTCCAACTAATCTGCAACTTGGCCCAACAAAATCAAAAGGTACGGGTGGGTTATGTGTGCATGAGAGCTGACAACCAATGAGCACTCATCTGGAAGTACAATTATTGAATGCAGTAATGAGGAATAAGGAACATGGGTGTTTTTGGATCTCACAAACAGAAGAGAAGCTAGTCTGTCTGACATCTTATGGTTTACTTACCACAACAGAATAAAAAAAATAAAATAAAGTGAACTTGCCATACCTGTTAACCCTTTGTATAGCACTGGCTCCATCAGACAGCATGCTATTGGCTATCAGACAGAAGATCGAGGACTGTTGTGCTGGAAAGTTAGCACGCAGATCCTAAGTTTGAAATGGTAAGTGACTTTTCAGTCATTTCAACTGATTCGATCTTTCAACAAAATCAGTCTCATGACTAGAAGTCACGTAATGTGACATCAGCCTAAGCTAAGATTTACTGTAAATACAGGATGTAAAGTTTGAGGGAACAAGAAGGCCACTTTGCTATTTGAGTGAATCAGCTACGCATCTGTTCAGTTTCTGAACTTATCTATAGTAAACATTCTAGTTAAAGGTTTTAGGTTTTTAAACACCAAAAACCAAAAAATAACAGCTAACTTTTTTGTCATTCCCTCAACTCACTTATTGGGGTAATTTAGGCCAAACTTAAATAATGTTCTTCTGGAGAAGCATTGAAAGACCTTAAAATTTAGCTAAAGCAGCCATCAATTTATTTTTGTGCACCGCTTTAAAACATTTACAAGTTCAATGAACTGAAGCAGTTAAGCTGTGAAGCTGTGAATTGTGATTATTGATTTTTGTCTGGTGGTAAATACTTTAAAGCTTCAGCACTGGTGACATGATTTAGCTTTTTACAAGCAATTTGTTGTGCTTTTTGTGCCTTTCTGTCTTCATCAGATTTAAAATATTTCCAAGTGATTGTGTTTTGACATTACCACCTTGACATTAGGCTTGGATTTAGCATTGCACTTCCTTACATATTTTTTTCACTACGTTTTGCACAGTGTGTTGCTTTAATTCTGAGATACAATGGGTAATTCATTATAATTATCAGCATTTCTATTATGATGAATGTTTTTCACATCAAGAAGCCACAATGAAATAAATAAAAAATCATTGTTTTTTCTTGCGACTTGAGTGTTTTTTTTTGTTATTAAATCTATCAGTTCAATGTCATGCCTTCTTTGAGCAGCACACATTATGATTATAGTGGTATAACATCTAATGCATTGTGATGCATCTGTATGATGCCAGTCTGCTGTCAACCATGAGCTCTTAATCACACCTCTCTCTTTTTTATTGCTTTTCTTTCCTTGACATTTCATTAAGGAAAGGAAAGATTAGTTCTCCTTTGCATATCCACTAACAGTTAAAGGAATGCATTTTGTTGACATGCATGCTTACATTAGATGTCTGAATATCTTAAACAATGAATCACTTTCAGAAATGGATTCATCCTCTTAATATTTATGTAGTGTGGGTATTGAGCTGTGTCATTTAAAATTGTCAGAGAGTAACTCATCCTTCAGCTTAATAAAATTATCTCCAGCCACTGATTAACACACACTTTGTTAGTTCTTGTGTACTGTGTATGCCCCAGTATAACAATATACGTATATATGTTGTGTGCCCATTGTGTAATGTAGTTTTTCATAAATGTGATAGGAAAGGCTTTAATACTTTTTGCTCACTGTTAGGAAAACCTTTACACTGTTTGCTAACAGTACATTAGAGTTCTATAACACATTCAGACCACATCATTCAGACTGAAGACTTTTAATTGTAACGTGAATAACCTAGCCTAGGGTCAGAAAAAGCCTTCAACTGGTGGCCATTGGTGGAAAGTTTTTGTATGCGTTTTTGTTAGCGGCACTCATGACAAAGCAAGGAAAGCCCTACCATAAATCATCATGAAGGAAAACATTTAACGTGGTATACTGTTTGTTTGAATAAACAATTAGGACTCACATGTAATTCATTTTAAAACAATACCAATATATGGTGGGGTTCATGTTAATATGCTACTAAAACAATATAAAAATTACCCTTGCAGTTCTTAGCAATAATGGCATCTCCATAGTAACCAGGTGCACAACGCTCACAGTTGACTCCTGTGGTGTGATGCCAGCAATTCAGACAGTGGCCAGTCACATTATGACAGTCACTGAAGATGAGGTTAGGATCAGAATTTCTATTGCAGTTGCATCTCTTGCAGGTATCTCCAATCACCAAAGGATTGCCATAGTAACCAGGTGCACATCTAATAAGAATAAAATGCATACTTGATTAAAATTATTTGTCTTGGGAACCCAAAAAGAAGGAGAACAGCATGAAGCAAACACTAAACCTCTGGCTAGTGTGGCATATGCAGCAATTCACCTCATAATGATTGTACAATAAATAATGATATACTTGAAACACTCATGTCTGTATGTCGATTCACAACTATTTCATTTTCACTAACAGGATTATTCCAATATAATTTAAAGTGATTAAAAATACATCATGATAAAAATTAACAACTTCTTGTACATTTTCTAAATATAGCCACAAAAGTATTTTATCATCAGAAAGGTGAGTTCAGTATATTGGTTTTGGTGGAATGATGCTTTAAAGTATATGGTAAATAGTGAATACACATTCATAAAAATAATTTTCTGTTTAAATAAATAAAAATGCATTCAATGCAGCTTCAGCCGCGAGTTTCATACTGATTAAATGTAATGAATGTTTCATCAGGCTTGAAAAGAGAAGTACCGTATATACTCGCGTATAAGTCGTGTCTTGAAACCCGAAAAATCGATCATAAAATCAGACCCCAACTTAAAGCGTATAAGTCGTGTCTTGAAACCCGAAAAATCGATCATAAAATCAGACCCCAACTTAAACGCCCGATCAAAAATCCGACACTTAAATTTCATTTTTTTTTACATCTACTTGCTTATTCCAATCACGCACAAGTTTCTCAGACACATCAAATTTTGTTGCAGTAGGGCAGTTACCAATTTCTTTCACCGCTTCAACGAATTTTAATTTACCAGCTTCATATTTTCTTCTGATCGAACACTCCATCGTAGATAAGGGATACTCTTATGATAAAGATGTAAGAGAGTGTGAGATACAAAAAGTGCAAACGTTGCTTCGGAATAGTTTGGGCATTATTGTATGGTCACATAAGCACAATACATAGAAGAAAAAAGGCAGTGTGCTCCGTGGTTAATCTCTCAGGTGGGCATAAGCATAGCATAATCTCTTGGACCAATAACGTGAATTTTCCATATTCGACTTACATGTATACGTCTGACATTATAAAATATGGGAAATTATACAGTAAAATCAAGTCCCGACTTATATGCGGGAGAACTTAAACGGAATTATATATGGTACTTAAAGATGGTATAAATCAAGGGTGTCCTGGAGCGCTACTGTGGCTGTAGGTTTTCATTCTAACCATCTTCTTAATTATTGAGTTAATTAGTGATGCTAATTAACTATTGCCTTAATTTTAAATTACTTGTTTTTAAGTATTAATTGTTTCTTTTCTCCTTAATTAGCAGTCAAACAATGATGAGATACAAGACGAGCAAACACATGACCAGCTCACCTGTGTCCATTATACAATATCTGAAAATAAAGAAGGGTGAAGGTCTCAGCAATGTTGATCTGCACAGGTTCTCAAAACATTTTGATGGTGCTCTTCATAAAAGAAAACCGACTGTTTTGGAAATGCCTGGTTTAAAAGAATGAGAGCAGCAACAAGCCATGGAATTAAATAACGGGTTTGATTAACAATGAGAACTGGCTTTTAATTAAAAAAAACGTTTAGACTGAAACTGAGTAGACTGTGATGCCCCAACTTAGCTGGTCATCTGTTGCCTCATTTCACATCTTGTTTTTGTTTGGCTGCCATTTAAGGGAAAAAGAAGCATTTCAGAGGAGAGAATCTTAACAAAAGAAAGGGAAACAAAGTTACTTAACAGTGGAAATTGGCAGGAAGGAAAATCCGCAACCACTGTAGCTCTCCAATATCAGAGCTGGACTAACCTGGTATAAAGTAACACCTGCATATGTAGTATTAGGATTTTTTCAGATGTGTGGAGTGGAAATAGAATTAATTTTCTTTTTTTGGTTCTGCATACGGAAACTCAAAGAATCCCCACATGACCTGATTAATTGACCAAGAAAATGTCATGACTATAAGCCTCACTTTGGGAAATGGTTTGTTATTATCCAATCAAAATGTATATTCATAATGTGAAACATCTAATTTTAAAATGGTTTAAACAGTGAAAAATATATGAAAGCAATTAAATATTCCATGTATAACTGTATTTGGGTTACAGAATTATAATTCATTTATTGAACCAATAAATTAAAATGTACTATAAAATAGAAATTAAAAAGGTCCATTTGTGTTATGTTTTTTGTTATGATTATAACACATAGTGAACATTTTAATTGTGAATTAGAATTCTGTTCCTACTCACCTTTCACAAATGGGTCCAGCATAGCCATCCTGGCACATACAACGATGAACATTGCCTCTTCGCACACAGGATACTGCAAAACTGACATACAAAATTATTGTTTTATATAAAAAAAACATGTTATTCATATCATAGTGCTGTGGTTAATGTTACTTCTTTGTGGTCCCTTATTATGTGTAAGAATGCTAACACATTTTCTTCATATCTGTATGGAATTCACTTTGGGCATTCCAGTTTTCTCCCATATCTCAAGAGAAGTGTGGAGTTAGGTTAACTGGTGACTCTAAATTGGTAGCACTGTGATGGATTGGTGCCCTGTCTTGGACTGGCTAGAATAGATGTGGATTAAGCAGGTTTGTGAATGCAATGCTAAATTGTATCCTTGGTGGTCAGGTGGTATAGTGAGGAACCAGTCATTATTCCTGTTTCCATCATTTCCTGTTTGGATTTTGTACATTTTTTCCATGTCTACACAGTTTTCACCAGTAGTCCAGTTTCCTTCCAGATGCCAAACATGGGCAGGTAAATTGACTGATGACTTAATTCTGTGAGTGAATTTGGAGTCAGTTTTTTAGTAGGGTGTAATAGGAAGATCTCTGCAATTCTAAACTTTGGCAAAATATATTTAGGAATCCAAATTAATAGATGGATATATTTGGAAAATGGATATATTTACTGTGTAGCCTTATTTTTAAATTTCAAATTTTTCAGTATTCAAATAAAATATTTGATTCTTCAACCATTTTTATGGAAGTTTTTATTGGGTTAATTTTATTCCCTAATAAAAAGACTATCCACAAATGTGTCTGTCAACTAACTTAGAGAGCTACAATATACGATAATAGACTACAATTCCTTTGTTATCCTCCAGTAGGATAAAAAAGTATGAAATGTGCAAAGATGGTTCTAGAATTTTAGAGACTGGCTACAAAATTAAAGTCACAAATTCTTTTGTATGTATTAACTGAACTGGGGTAATTTCACTACTCTCTTCTTCTCAATGAAAAGTCACTTGCAATAAAAAATAGATGCCTACTGAGTATGTATTGTAAAGCAGAAATTAGTCTGGGATGATTGAATATGATATGGCCTGTGACTGACAGTTTACCATTCGCGTTCATCTTGCCCAGGTGCTGCTGGGGTGACCATCAGCTTCTAGGTCCTTGAAATGGGCAAGGCAATTTGGAAGATGGGTAATGGTTTGACATTCTCTTTAAAATAGATTACCTAATGTTGTAGACGTGTTATTAAACATATATCTACATATCTAAGAGAAATGAGGATAAACTGAACTTGTGTACAGGTTATGCAGAAGGACTGTGCTTAGAAGATGTAGTGGGCATCATTTGGCAAGTAATTTGCCAAAGTGTTTCAAAGTGGGTTTGATGTTGCCATTGTATAAGGCTCTATCAAAAGGTCTTTGTGTCCCTTTCTTCTATCTATCTATCTATCTATCTATCTATCTATCTATCTATCTATCTATCTATCTATC